>OY986435.1:300713907-301913907 GCA_963920525.1 Dichetophora obliterata | reverse complement strand
GTGCTATAGAAAAATTGCATAGTTAGCATACATCTAAAAAATAAAAAAAAAGTTTACGCCTTTATCTATATATATAAAAAAATGTTGTCAAATCTGTTTGTGACGAGTGTTTGAGAGTTCGGCTGAGTAAAAAAAAAATCTGCCGATACTATTTTGTAGGGTACGTTCTCTAGATGGTTTTAAAAAAAATTGTTTGAAAATGTTTTGATTTGGTCGAGTTATATGTGTTTGAGTGAAGGGTTTTGGACCTATTGGAATTTTTTTTTTTTTGCAAATTTGATTTTAATTGATATGAAAAGTAAATGTATGAATTTTATGCAGTTCAAATTGTGTACATACGCGCTATTTTTGTTGGAAATAGCAATCAAAATAGCACGCAACCAATAACAAAGGGAAAAAATGGTCATACGACAAAATTTAATTATAAATTTAATTGAATCTATATAAATAAAAATCAAATGTCGTTCGTTGGTAATTGCATCAGTTGAGAACGGCTGAACCGATTTGGATAATTTTTTTTTTTAAATGTTCGTAATAGTCCAACTTAGGTTTTTACGGAAAGAAAAATTGACCACTCCCACTTTGCGCCCACTTTTTTTGATTTATCTAAAATCGGAAAACGGCTGGACCGATTTGGATAATTTTTTTTTAATGTTCATAGTAATCCAATTTAAGTTTTGTCGGAAAGAAAAATTGACCACGCCCACTTTTGCGCCCACTTTTTTCAATTTATCTAAAATCGGAAAACGGCTGGACCGATTTGGATAATTTTTTTTCAAGTGTTCGTAGTAATCCAATTTAAGTGTTTACTGAAAGAAAAATTGACCACGCCCACTTTTGCGCCCACTGTTTTGATATCTATATATATAAAATTAAGTGGCAAAACTTCCTGTTCGCATACTCCTCCTAGACGGCTTGCCCGATTTCAATGAAATTTTCAGGGGTGATTGGGGTCTGTGTGGAGGGTGCACATAAGAAATTGCATGTGTGTATCTTTGCACGTTTTGTGCCACACCCCCTTTTGTCGCCCACAAATCAATAAAAATGCTGTATTTAAGACGGTTTTGGTCGTATTAAATTAAAATTTGGTAAATAAGTTCGTATGATAACTATAATTAGCTTTGAAAAAATGGGTGTGGTCACACTTCATCTACGCCTACTTTTAAGAAAATATCAAAATACTTCGAAACTATTGGTCCGATTGAGCTCAAATTTTGTAAGTACGCTTTGCTTTGAGTACGAGATGGTTTAAGGGGCAATGCCACACCCTCTTTTACCTCCCACATATAAATAAAAAATTGTTGTTATCGAATAGCTTTAGAGTTATGGGTCGCACAGCTTAGAAATTCGGTATTCGACCAAAATTTAGACGTACCGTTTCTGTGATGAAATTTTATGGGAGTGGACAAGGGAGAGGGGCACCTCCGATACAACCCAAATTTGTGATATCGAATAGCTTTGAAGTTATAGGAATTCATCTTTGGAATTCAGTTTTTGACCTCAATTTACACATGCAGTTTCAATGGTTTTATTTTATGGGCGTTGGACAGGGAGGCGTGACATCTCCCTTACAACCCAAATTTGCGATATCGTATTGCTTTGAAGTTATAGGTTGACAGCGTAAGAATTCGGTATTCGACCTAAATTTATACATGCATTTTCAATACTTACATTTTGTCGTCGTAGGGCAAAGGGGAGTGGCACTTCCCATACAACCCAACTTTGTGCTATCAAATAGTTTTAGAGTTATAAGTCGTACAACGCCGAAATTCAGTATTCGACCTCAATATACACATGCAGTTTCATTGATTCAATGTACGTTCATTGGTAAGAAGGGCGTGGCACCTTCCATGTAACGTAAATTTGCAATATTGAATATCAGCGTCAGAGTTCAGTATTCGGCTCCAATTTATACATGCAGTTTCATTAATTACATTTTATGGGCGTACGACAAGGGGGCGTGACACCTCCTATTTAACCCAAATTAGAGATATCAAATAGCATTGGGGTTATAGGTCTCACAGCTTTGGAATTCAGTATTGGACCTCAATGTACACATGCAGTTTCATTTATTACATTTTATGAGCGTTGATCAAGGGGGAGTGGCACCTCCCATACAACGAAAATGTGTGATATCGAATAGCTTTGGAGTTCAAGGTCGCACAGCGTCGTAACTCAGTATTCGACCAAAATTTACGCTTGCAGATTTACTGATAAAATTTTTTAGAGTTTGTCGAGGGGGCGTGACACCTCCAATTTAACCCAAATTTGCGATATCGAATAGATTTGGAGTTATAGGTAACTCAGCCTCAAAATTCAGTATTCGATCTCAATGTACTCATGCAGTTTCATTGCTAAAATTTTATGGGCGTAGGGAAAAGGAGAGTGGCACCTCCCATACAATCAAAATTTGTACTATCGAATAGTTTTGGAGTTATATGTCGCACAGTTTTGGAATTCGGTATTCGACCTCCATGTAGACATCCAGTTTAATTGATTACATTCTATTAGCGGTGATGAAGAGAGAGTGGCACTTCCTATTCAACCCAAATTTGTTATATCTGGGGCATCAATTAATTTGTTAGTTTTGTGGATATAGGTCGCACAGTTTCAGAATTCAGTATTTGACCTCAATTTAGACATGCTGTTTAACTGATAACATTTTATGGGCGTTTGAATAGGGAGAGTGGCAGCAACGTGCCGGGTTTCAGCTAGTTTACTACATAATTGAATGCGGCCCTGTTTGAATGTTTTTGTGTTTGTGTCAACTTCACTGTGTTTGTAAAATACTTCATTTCACTTCAACTACACCGCTTCCTTATATTTTACTTCTATGGAGTCGGTTGAGTGAGGCCTGTGTAGACAGGCTCTATGGAGGCCCTATTAGAGGGTTTTAGATGAACGTACATGTACGCTGACTTGGACATGTACGATCATTCGAAAGCAAATGAGACAGTCGGATTGACATGTCGGAAGAAAATCAAAAATTTTTGATTTTTATGCCGGTCGGACCGAAATGTTGGGTATGTGAACGCAAGTTGATCCGGCTTGCTGCATTTTTTCATTTCATTAAAAGCGTCAGCGGGTGAACAGCAACGAAGCGAAAAAAAATTTTGCGAAAATTAATATGGAAAACGTTTGAAACATTGATGCCCTGTTTCACCAGCATTTATTTAACCCTCTTTTAGCTAACACGCTTTTAAAATTTAGCATGATGGCAAATTTATTTAAGTTTCACCAAAATAAAATTATGTTAGGACTACAGTACATATAAATAAAATGTGGACGTAATGTTGATATGTGATGCGTCACCCTTTACATAATGCGGCAAACGGTTGGCTTAGAAACATTGTACATATCTGCAACACATTAGTAAAAGGATCCTGTTAAAATCTATGTCGTCGAATGCCTCTATAAAATTTCAAGAAAATTTCGAGGACGCACAATTCGTGGTTGGCCTTCATCATCAGATGATGATCTAAAAATCTAAAAAAAAGTTTTATTATTAAAAACCAAATGTAATATTTTTTAAGTCTTGCCTGTTAATATTGTTGCTATTTGTTTTGTTTACGAAATGTCAGTTGTAAATATTTGTTTTTGTTTATTTTAAATATATTTGAAACAAATTTTTTAAATTTTATTATGGAAATTACATTTTATGAACTTTAAGTCATTGTTAAAAATTTTAAGTAAACAAAAATCAGCACCTAATTAACTAGATAGCTTATGAGTCTGTTAACGTTAAAAGTGTTTGGTGAAACGGAAATTACATTATGGAAATTATATTTTATGAACTTTAAGTCATTGTTAAAAATTTTAAGTGAACAAAAATCAGCACCTAATTTACTAGATAGCTTATGAGTCTGTTAACGTTAAATGTGTTTGCTTTTAAACATTTAGCAGACTGTAAAATATTTAAAAGAGCTTGGTGAAACCGGGCATGAATTTTGTATAGAATTAATTGAAATTTATGAAAAATTCTCTAAAATATGGAAAACTACTGCTATCTTCTAAAAATTGTTCAGCCGTCACGCCGACATGGTGTATTTAAGAGCTGGCATGAAATGAAATCGTTGTTCATGTAAGATTGTTTGAAAGCTCAACAAAATATTACCGTTAGTTTGTCGTCGTAGATGTCAGCTTACATGTGCGTTTGTCAAAAACCCCCTATTTAACTTAGAACAAAATTTTGATTCATACCGAATCCAAGTATTTTTGTATCACTTTTTTTTTGGTGGATAGTACAAATTATTGAAGATTCTACTGTTTATTCATATGGGCCAATATGTATTCTCAACCGGCAAGTGATTACTTGCACGTGTAGATACAACGTTATAGCGACAACTAGTGGCAACATTTTTAAGTAAATGTAAAACATCTGTTTTTTGGTCCAACCAACATTTTTATTAACCAAATTTTCGGATGAGTTATTAACTGATTTTTAATAACATAAATGGGAAAAGTTATGTCAATGGTTTCACGCAGAGTGAATCGCATCAATGTAGAGAACAGGGCGCATCGTGTGCTAGAACGTGACAAGCCAGTTCCGGCACCCAAGTACGAATCCAACCTTCGCGATTTGGAACGAGCACTTGAGGGTAAAAATCCAATAAATAAATAAAAAATTTTGCCACAGTAACTCAGATCTTAACACTTAAATATATTTAGCAGATCCAACATTAGTAGAGAAAATGAACACAAAAGATGATGTGCTGAACAGTCGTTTGAAAAGTGTTTATGTAACCTCAAAGGACAGTTTTGTAAGTTGAAATCATCCCGTGCAATAGCAGAGATGTATATGGTTGGCGTAAATTGTATTCTTCATCCAATTATAGATTGACAGGGCAATAGGTGAAGCTAGCAGTTTGCGTGCGTTGCCAGTGAATCGTAAAACACCGGAAGATTTTGAATATGGTTATCAAGAACCTCGTAGAGTTAGAGCTGGTCGCTGCACATTAAGGCAAGCTTTCAAATTCATCAGTGATCATCAAAATGATCCTGAAGTGTGGACGCCCAAAAAGATTGCCGAAGAATACAAGCTGGAGGAGGAAGATGTTGGTAAGTGCGACAAAATCAATGCATTTGTAGGAATTTAAAATTATGTTAACACTTCTTGTTTTACTTTAGAACATGTTTTGAAACATTTTAAAAGTTTCGAAATTTACGTTCCGAATCAAGGTCTACCAGAGAAAATTTTATCACAATCTCAAGCTCAACCTCAATTGCCGAAAAATAAAAAAGATGACTCAGTTTAATTTGGGACACTAGAATAAGATACGCTAATAAACATGCTGCTGTAGAATGTGGAAATACTTTTAAGTAGGAACAAATTAAAGATGGTATTGATTTTAAATCTGCTAAATGAAAAAGAATATTTTCCAATTTAAACACCCCAAAATGTGATTTTAAGAATTTTCGGTTAAATTACGCCAGAAATCCCCGTTGACCATAAGGAAGCACATACAAATGCTTTTCGTTGATTTTTATTTTGCATACAAAATTTAAATGACAACATTTGGGGGACAGTTGTACAAATTAAGCGACTTGTCCTCAGATACCGAGATAACTTTGTCGTTGGAAAAACTATATTTGACACCCCAAGCTTGATCGATGTGCTCATTAAATGTATGCAAACACTTTCGTTCAGCGAAGTCCCATATCTTGACAGTGGCATCACTGGAGGAAGAAGCAAAATGTTTGCCATCTGCAGAAAATGAGACGCAAAGAACCCAAGAAGCATGACCTGACAGAGTACCTGCAACATCCGAATGAGCGCTGCAAAAAAGCAAATGGATAGACACTTTATGTAGGTTTTTATTCCGTTTTTCTACTTACACATCGTAAAGCTTCATGTGTCCATCATCAGAAGCTGTTAATAGCATTTCTGAGTTTGGTGAGAAACATAGGCTGCGCACAGACATAGCATGTCCTTCTAAAGTTTGTGCAACCTTACCAGCAGCAACGTCAAATATTGTTATAATACCATCGATAGCGCCACTTGCAATGTACTTTCCATCCGGACTCTAAACACAAAAGAAAACCATATATTAAACAAGAAATTGCATTATTTAGCTTACTCACATAAGCAATGCTTAATGTAAATTTTCCATTCTGTGGATCGAGCACCTGTTCCGCCTTGCCAGTCTCCACGCTATACATAGATATTTTGCCCTCATTGGAGCCGGAAATAACATACTTGTCGCAGGGTGAAAATGCAACAGTCCATAGATCAACAGGGCCCAAAGCTAACATGTTTTGTTGAATTCCTGTCTGTGCGTCCCAGAAGCAGAGGCTAGAATCCAAAGAACTACTGGCAATAGCTGTACAAAGTTTTAAATTTAAGTAAGGCAAAATCGTCTTTTAACACTGTATAAAACTAGTAAAATTTACTTTTGCCATCCGAGCTTACGGCAACCGATACCACGCCAAGCGAATGCCCTTTAAGCTGATGCCGTAACTTTAAAGTGTTGTCTGCACGCATATCCCAAACTTTGACCAAATCATCCAGACCACCAGTGACAATAAAATCCACGGGCTCTTCAATCGTTTCCGTTCGCTTTGGTGACATGAAAGAGTCATGACTAGCGTCTGGGTCTTTTTCCTCTTGAAGGCTGCCTTCTTTTGGTGCTGGTTGAGTTCGTCCCCAAGAACACGACCATATCCCATCATCGTGTGCAGCCTCTTCTTTGTGAAGTAGTGAAAACTGAAAGTGTATTTTAATTAACAAAGTTCCTATATTATTATTTATGAACTAACCATTTTTTATTAAAAAATAATGGCCGAAAAAAGTAAAGATCCACGAAACAAAAATCATAACAATTCGAGCGGCTGCCAAAATGGCCCAAATATACTTTAAAGGGCTATTTACACTGTAATTAAAGTAGAGTATACATTGCATGTTGTTCAATATATAACCGTACGCATAGACCGTCTGAACAAACGAAGAATTTATTAGGGGTATTCGTGATTTAGTCCACTTGTCTGGGCAATTGAGGACTAGTGCATTTTACTAAAACAAAATACACGTACGTCAAAAACTGCACTAGTACTTTTCTACTGTAGCCTCAAACTTTAGCAGTTGTGCACTTCCATCTTGCCTGTTGATGTGGTTGTTGCAGAACCTCGCTCGTTCAAGGCTGGATTACCCAAGCGTAAGGTAACGTAGTGCGACGTTGCCAATTGTCAAGCTAAAATCTGCTTAATGATAAATGTGTACAAGTCGTTACCGAAATCGTAACGTGGCGTGACGCAGCGTAGAAGTCTGTAGAAAATAGATTTATACGCAACGTTACGATTTTTAACAGTTCGACAGCTGTGTTACAAGCGAAAAATTTGTTTAACTTCACATTATTGTAAATTTTAATACTACATAAGAAAGAATGCAATCTTTTATTGACGAGGAGAAGTAAATAAGCCTACTAGAATAAAATAAGTGCCCTGCACTACGTTGGATTACGATTTCGGTAATCGCTTATCCTCGAGGCAACGTCGCACTACGCTACATCCCGCTGCGCCACCTCACGTTACGCTTGGGTAATCAAGCCTTCACCCTAGTTCAATGTCTGGACTGAGCAAACTGCGTTCTCGATATATATAAAGCGAACATGGATTAATTGGTTTAACGTACGGTAAGTTACATTAGTGTTTAGACCTTAACAATCGAAAGAAACTTCAGTCTAAGCGTACGGAAGTATTGTTTGCCCTATTAAACGAAGATTGGACAGCTATTTGTCTGAAAATACGTTTTGGTTCAACAAGTTCAACAGGCTTCATATGGTAATGATATATTAAAATAAACTGGCCATTTCAGCCCTTGGTAGGACTTTGACCTAGCTTCTATTGATCAATTGTGTTGTGCTTGTTATAAAATGTTTGATCACAAATGACCGAGAACCGGACCTACGTGTTTTATGCCGACTCTGAACGGCTTATGTTATCAATAAACTTTGCATGGCAATTTTTACTCTCTGAGGTTTGCCATTGTCTGCAGAGAGGTGACGACCGAACAGAAAAATTAATTCAATTGAAAAAACTTTCTGTCTGAGCTGAAATTGAGCCCGGGCTACCGCAGTTCATTAGCTTAGGGGCCATGCATTATACCCACTAGGCTACGGCCGCCACGGCAATGATATATTACTCAATTTCAAAATTGTTAATGAAAAGAATTGGGCTAAGATTTGTTTTGCAAACGTACAATATTTTAGTTAATTATACCGTGTTACCGTGCCACTGTATAAAAGTTTTTCATGATTTTCTCACGACAGTAAATAGTGGACTTGGTAGCTTTTTAATCTAAGCTCCTCTTATATCAACCCATTAATGGCAACGTATGATATATCATACGCGATAAAAGCATTTTTTTAAAATTCCTCAAAAAACCTCAGCTACTGTAAAGCTTTTTCTTCCAACAGTAAGAGTAAAACAGTAAATTGACATTAAAGGCCTTTTTGAGTACTATTTCGCCCCAGTTCGTGCCGTTATTAAAAAAAGTGAACAACGCCATTCAGGTGAGTTATTTTGTTTTATAAACCTCAAGAATAAAGAAAATGGCCCATTATCATAGTCAAAATAAAGTCGACTTTAAATTTAGTGCAAGCTTTTTGACAACATATTATATAAAAAACTGTCAAAAATGCTTATACTAAATTTAAAGACGACTTTATTTTGACTATGATAATGGGCCAATATAATAAAAAAAAAATTAGGTTAAAGTGGAACGCCACGCTACGACATGAAAATTTTCCAATTTGTAATTTTTTTCTAATTTTTTTTAGATTTTTTTTTTATTTCTCTACTTACAGACCCCTTCCCAGCTAGACACCTAACTGTTAAATATTCCGTTCATATGGCATATACGTAGCGACCTTCACGTTTAATTCATATAAAATTCTCCATATATTGCACGTTAAATTTGTTCTATCATCATATATGGACAGATGCTCATCTGTGTGATCTGGCATCTCTGTCTGCCACACATGACTTAACCATAAAAAAAAGTTTAGCTGAACTGCTCACACCAATAAGAAATTCTACTGTGCAATCTTTTCCCCACGCCGCTATATCATTACCACCCCCTAGCCCAGAAATCAGAACTCTGACACATTTATTTTAAATAACAAAGACAAGTTTTTAATCCATTTTTATTTATTTTTTGCAATGCATAAATTTCCTTGAGGTTACGGGTTAAAACATTTCAGCTTTAAAAATTAACACAAAGCCAAACACAATTAATTATAAAATCCATGGGTTTTGCATGCATTTCTTTACAACAGTAATAGCTCCAGCGGCATTGTTTGAGTTGCAATTGTAGTCAATCCAGACAATCGAAATGTGTTTCAGGAATCCTATTTAGTCTTCTGAAAAGAAAAAAAATTTTTGAATTGTTTTATTTGATTTATAATTTTTCTATACTTCCTTTCGATTGTACTACTCATTTTGTTTGGTTTGCTATTTTTTTTACCAGTTTAATATATTTTGGGACGTAAAAGAGCAAGATATACAATCATACATAATTTTCCTTGTTTAAATTCATAGTGTTGTCATAAACTCACTAACACCTGGTAATCTTAAGGCTTGATTAAGGCTTGATTACCCAAGCGTAAGGTAACGTAGCGCGACGTTGCCAATTGTCAAGCTAAAATCTGTTTAATGATAAATGTGTACAAGTCGTTACCGAAATCGTAACGTGGCGTGACGCAGCGTAGAAGTCTGTAGAAAATAGATTTCTACGCAACGTTACGATTTTTGACAGTTCGACAGCTGTGTTACAAGCGAAAAAATTTGTTTAACTTCACATTTTTGTAAATTTTAACACTATATAAGAAAGGATGCAATCTTTTTTGGACGAGGAGAAGTAAATAAGCCAACTAGAATAAAATGAGTGCCCTGCACTACGGCGCCTGCACTACGCTGGATTACGATTTCGGTAATCGCTTATTCTCGAGGCAACGTCGCACTACGCTACATCACGCTGCGCCACCTCACGTTACGCTTGGGTAATCAAGCCTTTACCCAAGTGTAACGTGAAGTGGCGCAGCGGTATATATCGTAGTGCAACGTTGCCTCGAGGATAAGCGATTACCGAATTCGTAATCCAACGTAGTGCAGGCGCCATAGTGCAGGGCACTCATTTATTCTAGTGGGCTTATTTACTTCTCCTCGTCAATAAAAGACTGCATCCTTTCTTATGCAGTATTAAAATTTACAATTTTGTGGAGTTAAACAAAATTTTTCGCTTGTCCCAACGCTGTCGAACTGTCAAAAATCGTAGCACTGCGTAGAAATCTATTTTCTACAGACTTCTATGCTGCGTCACGCCACATTACGATTTCGGTAACGACATGTACACATTTATCATTAAACAGATTTTAGCTTGACAATTGGCAACGTCGCGCTACGTTACCTTACGCTTGGGTAATACAGCCTTCACATTTGTTCGCGAAGTTTATTTGAATGTTTTTAGTTTGCTGCGATTGACTAGCTGTGTTTAAGTCGTTGCTTATTTTTCACATTTCTTTGATTAATTGCATAAACAGCTTATGTTGACAACGACCCATTGCCGCTCGTGAAAAATTGCCGCCAGTCTACACTACTACCTTGTGAGTAGTTGTGCCATGCCAACAAATAAACAAAAACGCCTAGAGCGAGCAGACATAAACTTCTGAACGTACTCAACATGTGCAGACCAACTCTGTTTTTTTGCGCACTGCATTTTCATTTGTCAGATGAAATGTCAACTTCTGTGGCACCGAAAAAAGTGCAACGAATTGTTCGAAAATGTTCATTCAATATCGAAGAACTAAGTGCGTTAGGTGTGTTCTAGTGTTTGCTTAAAAAATGCTGCAATTGAAAAATAAAATACAATACTAGAAATAATACTGTTCAATCAAAGAAAGAAATATATTCTAATAAGTGCATCAACACAAATAATAATAGGCTAATTTTAGCCCCTATTAAAAATCAAGTAGCGAACATCAGTCAAACACTCGACAAAATTTTAATTATTGATTCGAAAAGTAAATGAAGTGAAAACGGCATGGAAAACTTTCAAATTAAAAATTAATTTAAATAGAATAATTCATTGAAATATTCCTTAATTTTCTAATATTTCTAAAAATTTCAAGTGTTTGTGATTCATAGAATAAAGTGAGTAGATTTTGGCAAAATTTGCTGGTCGCTAGCTACATTGTTGGTGGGGAATACGAGTAGAGCTAGCGCTCCGCTACGCGCTGCAGTAAAGGCAATTCAAAGCACACAAGCAGCAGCAGTAGCAGCTCCAAAACGAACAACGGGTGACGAAAAAAAATGATTCAGTGTCTATCGTTGCTTGTGGCTGCTTTAGTAGAGGCTGATTGAGGTGTTGTTGGCGTCAAATTCGTCGCCGCGTTAGCCAAAGAAAGCAGCAAAGAATTCCTGCGTGTCTCCGGTGAACGCCTTTGTTTGGTGTGGCTCGTGCGCGTTTGTGTGTGCGTGTAGCTAAGATTTGTTAAGAATATTTTGAATATTTTTATCTTTTATAGTTTTGCTTTTTAAAAAAAACTTAAATAAGTAGTGAAAAGAAAAGAAATAAAATATTTAAGAAAAAAGTAAATGACCGCATGCTTAGAATTAAGGATGTGAATGACGACCAGCAGCAGGAATAAAGTGGGCGCCTAGTGATGGCGATGATTCATTCGAGTATATTTTTTTCTCTTCTTAGTTATATTTGATGCTTTTTGAAACTTTTCGATCAAGCACTGCAAGTTTGTATAGTAAAATTTTTAAAATTAATTTTGCCAAAGTAATTTATCATATGTTATGAAACCATTCAACCTTCATATAGTTATTTTATTTTTTTCAACTGAACTAAACCGATGAACTTCAATTCAAAAAATAAGCTAATACATACATAGTTACAACGTTATTCTTTGTTTAAACAGAACCTTCAAACTGGTTTCGTCTCTCACAACAAAACAAAATCTGCATGCTTTAATAAAGAAAGAAAAAAATTATAAACAAAACGAACAAAAAACGGCAAGTTATTATAATTAACTAAAACTGCAGTTAGAGCTCATATGAGGTAAGTTGCTATTTCTCTCTTGTTGTTGTTGGCTAAGTCATAATTTTTAATTAAACCAATAATTAAGAGTCATTTATAGGGATAATTTTAGCAAACTCCATTTGAATCCATATCTAGATATTTCTTCGATCTCTTTATAATTAATTAAAAAATTCATAAATCCAGCTACTAAGCACGCAAATCAACTCATGACACAAGGAACACTTAGATACACATCGACTAACGTCATATTGTTGTTTTCAATTTAGGTACATATGTGTTGCAGCTTCTAATTCTTGTCATGTTTAAGAGTGGTGCCAGCCAAGTCCCAGGTGCAACTAACTGAAATGATTTTTTGCATCCTTTGCATAAATAGTTAATGCTGTTGTGTATCCTGTCTTACTGTGCCTAACTATATGCATAATAAAGCTGCTTGAAAAATATCCTTGTCTCATGCTACTTACTTTGCTACTAACAAAAATCTTATGATCTTAAAATCGATTTAAAAAATATTAGTTGACCTCAAAGAATTTAAGGAAAGTAAAGTACATAATTGATAATCGTACTACGGTACGATGTTTGTTTTTATATATTTATTTGTTTGCTTATAAACACACTACTTAACACTTAGCAATTTCAGGATATTGTTTTGCAATGCTTTTTAAGAAAACTGGTGTGAAGTAACTAGTGTTTGCTTTCTTAACTTTAAACTGAAATTAGAATTAAAAAATTTCTTTGTTTGCCATTTTTAAAAATTTTTTACCTTTATCAGGAGTTTCTTAGCTGAAATGATTAATTTGTAGATTATAAACATAGTATTTTGTAAAATTAATGAACAGTTTTTCATGTCACTTTTGATTTTTTATACCAAACACCTTAAAATACTGTCTCCATTGTCTTCATATTAACCTGTCTTCGATCTTCAATCTCGTCGTATGCGATTCTCAGATTTGTTTGAAGGATAAACCAAGACTTTATGCGATTCGAATTTAATTTTTGGCACATATTTTAAATACCTGCTATTGCAAAGAACTACTTTTATTCTTGGTATGAATTTAAGGCATGGTACCAAATTCTTATGAAAAAATCCTTTTATTAAAACCACCCCCTATTAAAGCTGACCTCGAGAGGATACAAAAAAAATTTTTTGGACCACCGGAAAAACAGCCGGAATGGTATTTTTTTATAACTTTAGTATAACATGTCCGCATAACGTAAAAGGCCTGAACTAATACTACATTTCCTCTTCAGAGCTCGTTGGCTCGATTTACCCCCATCAAATTTATTGGCAACGTGCAATCATTTGCACGATAGTGGTCGGAGGTACAAGACTATTTAGTCTTATAAAAAACGTCATGGTTTGCTAAAACATCCATATAAATACGATGAAGTGGAAATGAACAAGACTTTTCTTTTAGCGGTTGAAGTAGTACTGAAACAATACATTCTCTCAAGCCTGAGGGGTAATGGTAAGACATGAGTATTCAACATACCACTTGATTTCCTTTTTTCATTAAGATGCCATACTTACGTAATACCTGCTATCGTATAGCGTACACTCAGGCCTGAATATCCCCAGGAATATTCCTCCGAAAATTCAGGTCTCAGTAAAAGTATCTATCTTGTCAAAAAGACTTCGAAATACTTGATAAATTTCTCTCAATAAATAAATTAAAAAAATAAATACTTTTGGTCTTTCATAAATTTCAAAAGAAATACAAATGGGCTTCCGAACTCCATGTTTTATAAAGACATGAGCTCTGAGGATACAAAGACTATCTGCAACTTTTTTGCGGACTATTTTAAATCGGTATATTCACCAGCTGCAGTAGTAAATTATAGAAACACTGCTTTTTCTCACCAAAACTACGTCCTTAGTAATGGTAACCTTAGCTTGAGTGCTTCTGAAGTAGAGATTGCTTTAAAAGATCTCAAATCAAACTCTAAGGAAGGTCACGATGGTATCGCACCAATTTTGTTGAAAACCTGTGCAAATGTTGAATAGTTTTTGAAAAAAATTGTCTATAATAAACTTGCCTTTCTCGTAAAAAATGAAATATCCCAGCAACAACATGGTTTTATTTCGGTTAGATCAACCGTAACTAAAGTTACGAACTTTTGTAACCATGTTATTGAAAACTTCACTAAAGGACTGCAAACTGATGTAATTTTTTCAGATTTTGTAAAAGCATTTTTCAATTCAATTCAATTTATTTTTCTTTATCAAACAGAGTACATGCTCTTATAGACTACTGAATTAATGTAAATATTTACAATCATGCATTTTACTTAACTAGATATCTCCATATATGTATATTATACAAGTTTAAAACTTTATCATAAAAGATATAATAAAATAAAAATATGTATGTACTATAACTATTGTAATTCGTTGATAAATGGAAAGTTTCGCTTATCACACCCATATTCAAGGCTGGCAACAAGCACGATGTTCTAAACTATAGACCGATCTCAAAGATGACTAACGTTTCAAAGCTTTTTGAAAAAATTGTTAAAGATAAAATGTACTTTGCTATAAAAAACTCAATTTGTCGAAACCAACATGGATTCGTATCTGGCAGGTCAACTACAACTAACCTGAGTGTCTTCACAAATTACTGCATCTCTTCCTTTGAAGATCTCTAACATCTCTAAGGCTTTTGACAGGTTGTCACACGATATTTTATTGCTCAAGCTTGCCAAAATTGGTTTTCATTCCACTTTTCTATCTTGGATGAGTTCATACCTCTCAAATAGAGTTTCTTATGTTGTCATTGACAATGCAAAATCTTCGCCATTTTTAGCAGTGTCTGGGGTTCCACAAGGTAGCATCCTTGGACCATTACTTTTTTTTATCTTCATTAATGATGTTTCTAAATGCTTTCTTAATGCTAAATTTTTACTTTACTCGGATGATCTTAAGGTTTTCCTTAAAGTCTGATCTTGATAATGTCTTTTCCTGGTTTAAACAAAACAAATTATCTCTTAACCTCGGAAAATGTTATGTTGTCTCTTATTACAAGCTCCACTCACCAACTATTTTTGATTATAATTTTGATAACACTAAGTTAGCCAGATTATCAGATATCGTGACCTTGGAGGATTCTAGCTTAACTTTTAGCTCTCACTTAAATATAATTATCCCCAAAGCATATTCACTTTTAGCGTTTCTTAGGCGAAACAGTGTTGGGTTTGTTGACCCTTACGCACTAAAAACATTATATACTTCCCTTGTTAGATCTAGCCTTGAATACGCCTCATTTATTTGGAGTCCTTTTTACTCGATACATATTGCTAGACTGGAAAAGTTAAAAAAAGATTCTTAAAATTTGCTTTGTGCTCTTTTATTTTTCCTGAACCTCTTCCCTCATTTAGGACACGTCGGTTGCTTATTGGTCTATCATCTCTCGAAGATAGAAGACTACTTAGTAGCACTGCATAGTATCATGTTTATTTATGATCTGATTAATGGAAATGTTATTTGTGAAAACTTAAATAAAATAAATAAACTGGCCATTTCAGCCCTTAGAAGGACTTTGACCTAGCTTCTGTTGATCAATTGTGCTGTGCGTGTTATTAAATGTTTGATCACAAATGACCAAGAACTGGACGTACGTGTTTTATGCCGACTCCGAACGGCTTATGTTCTCAAGAAGCTTTACATGGCAATTTGTACTCTCTGAGGTTTGCCATTGTCTGCAGAGAGGTGACGACCGAACAGAAAAATTAATTCAATTGAAAAAACTTTCTGTCTGAGTTGGAATGGAACCCGGGCCACGCACTCTACCCACTAGGCTACGGTCGTCACATATTTGTAAAAACTTACTTAAATTAATATCGTTTAATATTCCGCAAAAGTCGTTACGGAGCTCGAATTATTTTTACATAAGCTGTCATAGAACTAAATATGCCACTAATGAGCCAATTAATAGAGCTCTTATAGCTTTAAACAGTATCTATAATAATAACTTACTCGATTTTTCTATGCCCAAAGTTGCTTTTAAAACCACTATTACACTGTTGTTAAATAGAAACTGGTTTTAATCTTTATTTTTATTACTTATTAAATTATGTTTGCTTAGTCTGTAAAGATATCATCCATAGACGTTAACAAATAAATAAACTGTATATATCAAGCCTAAAGATGCTTTTTAAAACCACTATTACACTATTGTTAAATATAAACTAGTTTGTTATACTTTATGTTTGTTATTTATTAAATTACTATTGCTTAGTCTGTAAGGATTATTATCCATAGACGTTAACAAATAAATAAATAGGTTAGGTTAGGTTGAGGCGGCAGCCGCTGTACGTGCTTAAAAAACCAAAACGCACGTACCGCAGCTCACTTAGACCAGTGAGGTCCGTTGTGATACCGCTGCACACTTGGCCTTCAGTCCGAGTGGAACCACATTGAGCTCTTAATAAAGCTTGTTAGACGTTTGACGCTTGTCTCCGACAGGTCGTCAAGCTCCGAAAAGAAGAATGACCCCAAATGTTTATGCCTTCTTCTCGCAAGCGCGGGACAGGAACATAGAAGGTGGGAGATAGTTTCCTCCTCCTCCTCGTCCCTGCAGCTTCTGCAGAAGTCATTAGTGATGACTCCCAATCTGGAGGCATGTCTGCCTATTAGGCAGTGCCCTGTGGTAACAGCCACTAACGTAGCCACCTCTGATCTTCCCAACGAGAGAAGGACTCTCGATCGCTTTGGGTTTAGAGTCGGCCAGATAAGCCTTGTTGTTCTGCATGTTGAGAGTTCAGCCCATCTTGAGTTGGCTTTAGATGTGGTGTACTCATTAAGTAGCATTTTGACAGTTGCCATCGGGATGCTCGGCGAGTTTCGACCCATTAGAGTCACCGATGTACCTTTCCTAGCAAGCTCGTCTGCTTTTTCATTTCCACGTATGCCCTTATGCCCAGGTACCCAGATTAAGCTGATGTCAAAGAACTTTGACATTTCGCCTAATGCAGCACGGCATTCTCTGGCTACTTTAGAGTTGATGGATACCTGCTCAATCGATTTGATCGCTGCTTGGCTGTCCGAGAAAATATGTATTTCTCGTTTAGAGATGACGTTCTCTGAGAGCCAGGTTGCAACTTCTTTAATCGCCATCATTTCGGCTTGGTAAACACTACAGTGATCCGGCAGCCTACGAACTAAGGATACCCCTAATTCTTTTGAGTAGACCCCGTACCCGACCTTGCCATTTAATTTTGACCCATCTGTATAGAAATAAATACACCCCGGTTTCCACGGCGCACCTTTATTCCAGTATGTTCTAGGCGGAATAAGCGTACCGTAGTTTCCATCAAAGGAAAGCAGTGGTTTACAATAATCAGTCCTTGGTGGAATGAAGTTGAATTTGTAGAGTATAGATGCGTGTCCTGAACCCAGGCTTTTCCATACTCCAGTTTCCCTAAGTCTGACCGCCGAACAAGCTGCCTGTTGCCTAGCAACCAAGTCAAGCGGTAGAAGGTGTAATAAGGTCTCTAAAGCCGCAGTCGGTGTTGTTCTCAGAGCACCACTGATGCAAATAGATGCCATTCTTTGGACTTTTTGGAGCTGGTTTAAATATGTGACCTTGTCCAAAGCAGGCCACCATATCGATGCTCCATATAGAAGTATAGGTCTAATGACCCCTTTATACAGCCAGTGAACGATATTTGGGGAAAACCCCCATCTTTTCCCTATAGCTTTTTTGCAAGTGTACAGCGCAACTGTCGCTTTCTTCGTACGCTCAAGAATATTAAGTTTCCAGCTAAGTTTCCTATCAAGAATGAGTCCTAGATATTTTGCATTTTCCGATACGGACAATGCAGACCCATTAAGCATGATTGGTGTGAGAGACGGAATTCTATGTTTCCTTGTGAAAAGGACCAAGTCTGTTTTGGCCGGATTTACTCCAAGACCACAGGATTTGGCCCATTGCTCGAGTTTGCAAAGAGCTCTTTGCATGACGTCGCGTATGGTAGTGGGAAATTTGCCTCTGACTGCGATTGCTAGGTCATCGGCGTATGCTGCCACAACACATAAATAAATAAATACAGATGATTTTAAAGTAAAGAGTTAATTTAGGGTAAAGATAATAGTACTGATTATTAATCATCACGTGCCATAATATTTGTCCTTAAATGATTTACGTGAAACCTTACGTGAAATAGGTCAGATATATTTAGTATTTCGTTGCAGCCAGTAATAGGCTTATTAAGAGTATAATTCGTCCTGTGGACTGCCTCCCTGAAATGGAATTGACTAGAAATTTAGAAAATTCTTCTAATTTGGTATTACGAAGAAGAAGAAAACATAATAAAATACTTCAACAGGGTGATCTTCTTGATTTTAAGTGGTGGTTTTTGGCTCTGTATAGGTATGCATATGGTGACCACCTTTTGAAGAGCTCATTTACGTACACAACAATTTTTATCAGTGACCGAAAATAACAGTTTTCAAAATTTCAACTCAAAAAGACAGACGGAAGGAATTGGTTTATTCGATACTTTAATATAGCAGTGTGATACATGTTAGCTAAGAAAAAATAATCTTGCAAGATTTTAATTTTTCTGATTTATTTTGAAAATTCAACAAATAATCATTATTTTTTGACCGATTTTATATCGGGTCAATAAATTTAATTTTTTGTAAAACTGTTTTTAAATGCAGTCAATACCTATTTCAGAGTAAAGATATAAGGAAAATCGTATACACCTAAAATACCCTTTTGGGGCGAATCTGAAGCCTTTCGAGTGTCACCAAGGTCTAACATTAAAAGAAAAAAAAGTTTTTTGTTGTCTCCAATAATGGAGCATTCACATATATTTTTGGCAATTTTTTTCTAGATGGTGAGGTGACTTTTTTTTATCTAAATCTGATGGAATGAGCCAAAGTACATAATAAATTTTAATAAAATGTATAAAAAATATTTTGTTGATAATTGTTCATTAATATTTCTCATTTTTTGAAATTGAGTTAAAAAATAATAAACTATTAATATTCTTGGAAGCAGTACGATTTCTTTTTTCAACAATAATATTGCCAATATCGTTGAATCTCTGAATCGCGAAGCAGGTAAAATTGTCATGATATTCACTATTTCTGGTTTACACTCGTCAAGACTTGACGGTCAAGTCCCTTGTTTCATGGCGATCGACGCATGTGGAAAGGGGAAAGAACAAATTTGAACGTACCGTCAATTCTTGGGCAATTGGTTTTGTGTTCGTTCGTTGACCCGTTATTTTTTATTTTATTTCGGCGTCATCAGCGTAAACTTCAGAAGGAAAAGGGAGAAGTGAAAGAAACAATTGACCGTCAACTCTTGACCCGGCGTCTCGACAGGCAATAATTCATTGCTTAACATATGTCAAATTCCATTGCAAGCAATGGCAATATTTCAAGGGTGGGTTTTGTCATGTTACGAAATCAACATATAATTTTGTCATTTATTATATAAATTTATTATTTTATACATTTATTCTGCATGCTACTTGATTTTTATAGATGTACACATTTAAAATTTTGGAGAAAAATTAAAAATGGCTGTCAAACAGAAAAAATACAGCTCATTGCTTGGCAATACATGGATAGCAATATTGCTCGCCATGAATTGCCAACCATGGCAATTGAGTGGTCTCGATTAGCAATAATTGCCAATTGACAGATGGAAAGCAATGAATCATTGCCTGTCGAGACGCCCCGTGACGAGTGTAAATTGAATTGTTAAGTTTAAAAAGGAATATGCAAAACTTGATCGTCAAGTCTTGGCAAGTGTGTTTATTAGGGGGTTTCGGACGATCCGACATTTCGGACAGATCTGGCATGCTTGACGACAAGTCGGATCATTCGAAAGCAAATAAGATAGTCGGACCGACATATCGGACGATAATAAAACATTTTTGATTTTTCTGCCGGTCGGACCGACATGTTGTGCATGTGAACGCAAGTTGGTCCGACTTTCTGCATTTTTCATTTCATTAAAAGCATCAGCGGGTGAACAGCAATGAAGCGGAAAAATATTATAGAAAAATAATATGAACAACGTTAGAAACATTGAATTATGGATATGAATTTTTTTTAAGATATAATTAGAAACATTGAATTATGGAGGAGTGGTTTCGAGAACAAGGCCTTACCGTAAACGCAGGCAAATCAGACAATATTCTCTTTACTAGAAAGAGGGTAGGCCTGAGGAGAGAACCACTCAGACTTTTTGGAGCTGAAATCAACATGTCCACGAAGGTTAAATATCTAGGGGTAACCCTCGATAGCAAACTGAACTGGAACGAGCATGTAGAATATAGGATAGGATAGCGTTTGTGGTCTCAAATGGGAGCTAAACCCAGAGGCTATGAAATGGGTCTACACTATGATGGTTACACCTGTCATCACGTATGCTTCGGTGATTTGGTGGACAAAAGTCAGCCAGAAAACCATTAAGAAGAGACTGGACAGAGTCCAACGGCTGGCGTGTGTTGGACTAACAGGTGCAATTGGATTAAGAAATAAAGAAAACAGCGGCGCTGAAAGCCCTCAGGATGTTGCGAAATGCTACGTGGCATCAGGCAACGGCCCTGCATGGTCATGACAGATGTCAGGGAGGCGTGTATGCCTATGGACGGAAGGCAGAAAGTAAGAATAACAGAAAAATGTTATAAAACTCTTATAACAGATGGAGCCGTTTGTGAAGAAATCGTTGGTAATGATATCAGTATGTTCACAGACGGATCTCTGATGAATGGCAGAGCCGGGGCAGGCGTTTACTCAGAAGAGTTAAGCTTATCCTGTGTACTGAGGTTAGGGAGGTTTGTGTCTGTATACCAGGCGGAAATGCTTGGCAGAAATTATGAATTATGTGCCGTAGAATTTTTCTAATGTATGGAAAATTACTGGTCAATTATAAGGGCATCTAAAAATTGCTTAGCTATTACGCCGATGTGTTTTGTTTGAGAGCCTGCAATGAAATGAAGTCGTCGTACATGTCGTACATGAAATTTGCTCCGTTAATTTGTCGTCGGACATGTCGGATGGCAAGTCGGATCGTCCGAAACCCCCAATTCGCCCCACTCTCAACGTGAGGATCGAAGCAAGCGCATATTGTAGAGCAGAGATTGAGAACATAGTTCGCACCAAGGTTCATTTTTAAGTTTGTGGCATAATATAACTAGACAAGGTAGTGTTACGGCTGAATGTGTTCTCTTTTTTAGTGACCATAACTGTCAAACTCACCCATTTTGGTATTTTTGCCAATTCTTGCTTTCATATTGCATTCTAATTGGTTGCAGATTTTTTATGAAATGTCAATTTAATTTTAACAGTTTCGGTCAGCGGCTCTCCGCCCTAAAACTACCTTGTCTAATTTTGCCATGGGTCGTGGCTCTTGAAAGAAATTCACTCTTTTTCGACCTTTGCTTGAACTGTCACTGTTCTTTTCTTTGTGTTATGCATTAATTTTCTTGCTTTCTTTTCATCCATTCTGATAGTTCGACCGAGCTCTCTCTCAAGTGCCACAACCTTATAAAAGAGCCTTATAATATAGTCGGGGATTTGCCGAAGCAGACCACAGTGGGTCCCTTTTTGTCCCCTATTGGACAAAGGATGCTACTGCTCGGAGCGCTCATACGTGAGCATGCTCCTTGTATAAGAAGCCTTTGTCACCTCAAGCATATCCTTGTAGGTCAGTTGACCAATCTCGGCTTCGCCAACAAATGGACGTCCCAGAGTGGTCAATCTTATGCCAGCGCCGGACACTAGCACAAAATGTGTGCTGCTGTTTCCGGCTCCTCTAGGCATAACCTACACGCATCGTCCTCGGTCAGAGTCATCTTCCCGAGATGGTACATAAAGGGACCGTGTCCTGTGACCAGTGCAGTAAGCCAGCTAAAAGTTCTTCGATTGTATCGGATAACTTTTGCTGCATCACTACGAGACCACTTCACGGCCGCCTTTGATTGCCTGCAATCAACAGCTTCTTCCCACCTTGTACGGTGTTCCGAGTTCGTCCATTGTTTAATAAGGCTTGCCACCATGTTGTCGCCTATGGCGATACGTGGTTATGGTCCACAGAATTCTTCTGCTGATCCTTATCTTGCTAAAGAATCAGAATTTTCATTCTGTTCTATGCCAGAGTGTCCTCTCACCCACATAAGTGTGAGCTCATTTGTCTGGGCGCAGCTATTGAGTTTTGTAAGATATTCTACGCCAAGCATTTCCGCCTGGTATACAGACACAAACCTCCCTAACCTCAGTACACAGGATAAGCTTAACTCTTCTGAGTAAACGCCTGCCCCGGCTCTGCCATTCATCAGAGATCCGTCTGTGAATATACTGATATCATTACCAACGATTTCTTCACAAACGGCTCCATCTGTTATAAGAGTTTTATAACGTTTTTCTGTTATTCTTACTCTCTGCCTTCCGTCCATAGGCATACACGCCTCTCTGACATCTGTCTGTGCAATATCAAGGATGTACATATGACCATGCAGGGCCGTTGCCCCATGCCACGTAGCATTTCGCAACATCCTGAGGGCTTTTAGCGCCGCTGATTTCTTTATTTCTTAATCCAACGGCAGCATACCTAACAGAACCTCAATTGCGCTTGTTGGAGTGGTGCGGATTGCACTTGTTATTCCAAAACACGCCAGCCGTTGGACTCTTTCCAGTCTCTTCTTAATGGTTTTCTGGCTGACTTTTGTCTACCAAATCACCGAAGCATACGTGATGACAGGTCTAACCATTATAGTGTAGACCCATTTCACAGCCTCTGGGTTTAGCTCCCATTTGAGACCACAAACGCTATCCTATCCTATATTCTACATGCTCATTCCAGTTCAGTTTGCTATCGAGGGTTACCCCTAGATATTTAACCTTCGTGGACATGTTGATTTTAGCTCCAAAAAGTCTGAGTGGTTCTCTCCTCAGGCCTACCCTCTTTCTAGTAAAGAGAATATTGTCTGATTTGCCTGCGTTTACGGTAAGGCCTTGTTCTCGACACCACTCCTCCACCATTCGGAGTGCTCCCTTCATGATGTTAGAAATGGAGTCAATGAACTTATCGCGGACCACCAACGCAATGTCATCTGCATACCCTATCGTGTGTATGCCCTATTCATCCAGTCTAACCAGTAGTGAGTCCACAGTTATGTTCCACACGGCTGGCGATAACACCCCGCCCTAGGGACATCCTCTACTTATTCTACCTCTAGTCTTGTTTCCTCCATTCTGCATGTTGACAGCCCTGTGCTTGAGCATATTGATTACCCAATTTGCCATCATTGGGCTTACATTGCGGTCTGTCAGGGCTTGCCGCAGCCTTCCAAAGCATATTTTGTCGAAAGCACCCTCGATTTCCATAAATGTGGCCATCGCAATGCTTCCTGAAAATAACTGCTTTTCAGTCACTCTTACCAATTCGTGAAGAGCACTCTCCGTAGACCTACCTGTTCGATACGCATGTTGGCATCTACTCAGAGGATTTTACATCAGCGAAGTGCTCTCCAGACAGTCAACCATCGCTCTTTCCATCGTTTTCAAAAGGAAAGATGTCAGGCTGATCGGTCTGAACGACTTCGCCTCCGCATAATCTTTTTTCCGGGCTTCGGAAGAAAGACAACTTTCGCCTCTCTCCAGACTCTCGGAACGTACCCAGTTGCTAGGCAAGTAACGAATATACCCCACAGCTTAGGTGCAATGAGATCTTCTCCCCATTGTATCATAGCCGGAAATATACAGTCCATCCCTGACGTTTTGTACGGAGCAAATGAGCGTATAGCACTCCTCACCCCGTCCATAGTGATCATCCTTTCGGCTTCCAGTCTGTCAAACCTGTGCATTCCTTTCTTCAAGGGTGTCCACGGGCCATCACACTTAAAACTTCCAGCAAAATGCACTTCCATCAGAACTTCCATCGATTCCTCTAGGTTCTCTTCCATGGTTCCATCCATTTCTCGGATGAGTCCCGGTTCACGGTGCAAGAATAGGAAATATACAATACGTGCACCGCCGCAACAACAAAATACAAGTAAAAAAAACCGTAGAATATTTCCTATGTATGCTACACTGATACCCATGTATACGGCGATGCAATAAAGCATAGTTTATGAAATGCAACCCTGTGTTTGTAATGAGAGAGAAGAGAATGAGAGAGCAGCCAAACAGTAGGTGAAATGAGCGTGAAGTGCAGCTAATTATAGAGTTCTTTGAGCTGTTGATTTTACTATGCTACGATTGTACAATAGGGCGCTCTCGATCCATTGGATATTTAAGTATAAAATTGTTACAATCCATGCTCTCATGCAATTATGCTAGACATAGAGAATACCCCTAATGCGAAGCAAACAAAATTGTTTGAGGAATGCGAATGCGTGTGAAAACAGAAAATGTAGTGAAGAAAGGGAGTGCGTTATGAAGCGAAGCGCTTGTTGCAGATCTCTGACCACGTTTTTGCAGCATTTATGCAGAATAACTTCGTTTTTATCCAAAACGAATGCACCACGAACTAAAGGAAAATACGCATTAATTATGGAAATAATACAAATGTCAATTGAGCGTTGTGATAGGAAATAGTGAATAAAAACAATCGAATTAATCGATTGCTTTTGTTTTGATACAGTGGGCGACTGGCCTAAGTCTATCGAAATTTTCTATGGTAACACATATGTAACTTTTTCTTAGTTCTTTTTGTGTCGTTGGTGCTCATTTCACGTTCAACACTATTTTGTCGCTCCAATTTACGTACATTTTTTAATTTTCCGCTATCGCTTCGGTACACGGAACATGACTCAAAATTTACGTACTGTACGTGTCATTTACGTACAGGTGGTCACACTAGGTATGCATATTATGCCTGCAAAACTGTATTCCTTTACTGATAAGACCTCACATCTTCAAAATATAAGCATATCAAATCATATTTTTTCTTATATATAAATACAAGTTGGCATTAACAAATTTTGTGGATATCTGACATGGTTACGAATCAATTCAATGAAATTAATCAAAGGTACTGCATATTAACATTTTTTGTTTGTCATCTGCATTTAAGTTAAAATATTTTTTGGAGCTGTACTTAATATCAAGAGCTATCCTTAAATGAAACCAAAAAAAAAATTGCTGTCAATCACCTGAGATGTTTTCTATCTAGAGTTTTGTAACTAATGGGTTTTTTGAAATTGCACTTCAAATGCATTTACAGTTTCTTAACAACAACAACAGCAACTATAAAACACTGTTAGTGTTTGAAGCGATTTCATGAACTTTTTTGACACAAAAACAAAAAAAGCAGCACCAAATAGCGCATAGCATTGTTTGAGACCCTTCAAAAGAGTAGCAGAATCTAGTGCTTTCTTGTTTCCGTTTGGTCCTTTCTTACATATACTATACTTCTACATCCTATAGAGTTGGGTGGATGAAGTGATGGTTGTTTGTTTGTTTGCTTGTGTGTACTTTGTTGTTTTAACATATCTGATGATTTTTCTCATTACGTATAGAGCCGCACCAGTAGCAACAGCAGAAAAAACTTGCAACATGGCTCAGCGCATGACATCATAGTAGGACGAGCGAATGAACGATGTTGGTGTCGGACTATATGGAGCCAGTTCATTTAGTTTTATGAAGAATATATGTATTTTTTTTGTTTCTGGTCTAGAAAAATGTGTATAAAAACTAACATATTTTATATTTATGAGTGTTTGTTGAGAAATATATCCTTGTAGCCTTGGCACGGATTTGGCTTCTTTGATGCACGAGTATTTTATGTTTAAATAAATTCTTAATCTTATGTTATTTATAAACATGCTTAGCGTTTTTCATACACAAAGTGTCATCACGGAGTGCAGAAGGATCAGAATGAAAAACTGAAATATTTGCAAAACTTTTTGATAGTTGAGTAACAAACCTCTGGCAAACGATTTGACTTGAAAGAATGTTCTGCAAATGTAATGTTAATATTTAAAGGTCCAGTCTGGTTAGACTGGCCGAAAAATAGGCCATTTTCATGAATTTTTTTTTGGAAAAAGTAAAAAATATAGGTACTCAAAACTTTTTAGGTAGGCATCATAGATGGGCATTATCCATTACCATTAAATTTCCATTACCACTAACCACCAGTAGTAATGCAAAATAAATTTACATTACCATTAGTATGTAATGCCGCCATTACATTATCTCTATTATCTGTTCCAACTTAAGAAGGTGGCTATTAAAAACTGAAGCGTATTTCAGATACGCTCTTGAGAAATCTTGAGAAATCTTACTATTCAAAGGGCATCGTAATGTTAGAAAACCGTTGGAATAAGTGTATCGAGCTGAAAGGAGACTATGTGGAAGAATAAGCAATAATTTTGGCCAAAATCGTGTGTTTTCTTGGTTAGGCCGGCAGCATCGTTCAAATGTTGCCCACGACTAGCTCTTAAATGGTCCATTCTGTGGGTCCAACTTTCAAATTTCGACAAAATTCGAGATAGGCGACGAATAGATTGTTCGCGGTTTCCACGAACACTCTCTGCTACTGCAGCAATATTCTCAAAATTACGGGCTCTATGACTCTGGTTGAAAAATGAATGTCCAATAGTGTAAAATTGGTTCGAAATTTGGTGATGGATTGATGGTTCGGACTCTCATAACGACCAAAATTATGTTGAAGACTCTATAACATTCCCTAACTGATGACTGATGACTGATTTTGGTAGTAAGTTTCCACAATTAATAAACGTTGTTCAGGAGTAAGTATATTCATGATTGAGTCGTATTGAATACTAAACACAAACGTCATATGGACAAGCCATTTGACATATAACAGCTGTCAAAACAACCCTGTTGAAAAAGGGATCTCGTATTGGATCACCCTTTATGTTCAAATCAAGAGTCAAACAACAGTACTTGTTAGCTAATATTGTAAATAATATATCATTATTGAAACACAACTTTTTTGATAATTGTAATAAAAAACCTTCTGTGGCAATGGAGCTTATTTGTAATGGTAATAATCGAAAATCAAGAAATAAATAAAACAAAAAAATGTTATTTGAAATTCTTGAGGAATTATTGTTCGTTTCTTGCACCATAATTGATTTCCTAGACACATTAACTAACTTACCAAAGCAGTTATTTGCAAGATTTAATTCCTAAAATTGTTCATAAGTTTTTCTGTCACATTTACTATCAGCTTTTTGCCTTTAACAATAACTGACAGTTGATAGTTGATAAAGCTTAAGATGCATTGTCATGGTTGGAAATGTTTCTGTTTCTCTGGCCTTAAACTTTCAACAAAAAATGAGTGTGTCAGAAGTTCAACACTGTTAGTTTGTTAAACTTTCTTTTGTATTTTTCACCTGTAGCAACTTAAAAAGTTTGAAAAACAAGAAGCAAGTTATATTTTATGAATCACGAAATTTTACAATGATAATCGGAAAGTGAGTAGTTGTAAGAGCGAATTCTGTCATAAACTTTTTATACTCTTCTCTGTTGACAAAATAAGTTCGTAACTAGTACAGAATTATAGGTACATATATTTAATAGATTGGGTGTGGATTGTTCTCTAATACTTTGTAAGTATGTATGTTTGTACTTTAAATTTTTGATTTTTTCAAAACTACACATATTTGAATATAAGAGCATGAAGCATTCGTAAATAACGTGAAGCATACTAGCAAGCAAATTTTACAGGTACTTATTAAAAAAAAATCATAGTTTATGTATCCATTTTTATCGAAATCGCCCTAAATTACAGTAGAACAAAGTCTAACTGTTTCCTCAAAATTGGTTTTGTTTTTATTTTCAAGAAATGCTTAGAATTAGCCATTTGAAGAATTGAGCAACTTATGGATTTACCAAAAAGTTTTTATTCTTTGGCGTAATTTTTTAAAAATGAAGTGACCTATGTGAAGTTGGCAACCCACTTCTCGAAAGGGAATTTATTTTTTTTTCATTCGATTGTACTCGGTGTGTACCTGATTGTACCACCTTAATTTTCGTTTGTACCGTAAGGGGGGAAAAATATAGGGGTAAAAAAATTGGTCCACAACTCATGTTGAGATGAATTATTTTTGTTAACGCTATTGTGAAGGGAATCGTTTGTACCCGTTTGTACCGATTTTTTTTAGACTTTAAAAAATAAGTTTTTAGAAAAAAAATTTTTTTTTTAACAAGTACGAACGATGATAAAATATAAAATAAACTGGCCATTTCAGCCCTTGGAAGGACTTTAACCTAGCTTCTATTGATCAATTGTGTTGTGCGTGTTATTAAATGTTTGATCACAAATGACCGGGAACTGGACCTACCTACCGTTTTATGCCGACTCCGAACGGCTTATGTTCTCAAGAAGCTTTATCGTACCCGTTTTTACTAACGAGTATTCGTTTGTACCCGTTTGTACCAAACGAGAAATCGGTTGTATCCCTTCGTTCTAATTATTATATCGCTTGTACCGACGAGAAATCGTTTGTACCCGTTTGTACCAACGAGTATTCGTTTGTACCCGTTTGTACTAAACGAGTAATCGT
Source organism: Dichetophora obliterata (assembly GCA_963920525.1). Taxonomy (NCBI): domain Eukaryota; kingdom Metazoa; phylum Arthropoda; class Insecta; order Diptera; family Sciomyzidae; genus Dichetophora; species Dichetophora obliterata. The sequence goes on along the minus strand of OY986435.1, from coordinate 301,885,373 downwards.
TTGTACCCCTTCGTTCTAATGATTGAATCGTTTGTACCCGTTTGTACCACCAATAAATCGTTTGTACCCTTTCGTTTTAACTAATATACCGTTTGTACCTGTTCGTACGATAAATCATCTGTAACCTTTGTATTTATGTATCATCGTTCGTACTTGTTAAGAAAAAAAATTTTTTTTTCTAAAAATTTATTTTTTTAAAGTCTAAAAAAAAAATTTAAAAAAAAACATCGGTACAAACGGGTACAAACGATTCCCTTCACAAAAGCGTTAACAAAAATAATTTATCTCAACATGAGTTGCGGACCAATTTTTCTTACCTCCATACTTTTCCCCCCCTTAAGGTACAAACGAAAATTAAGGTGGTACAATCAGGTACACACCGAGTACAATCGAATGAAAAAAAAATAAATAAATTACCTTCCGAGAATTTGGTTGCCAACTTCACATAGGTAATGAAGTGCATTTCTTAATAATTGTTTTTTTATAAAGCCTATTTCTTTTATAGTTTAGAGTCGTCAAAATTGATCGATAATATAAAACAATCTTTTCTTTTTTTTCTCCTTTCCCTTTTGACTTCATGCAAACACGAAAATGCTATTGGCTATGCTTTTTCTAAGGCTTATCTGGACTATTCAAAAATGGTACGACAGGGAACTTTGTGATTTTTTTAAATAAAAAAAAAAGAGAAACCATATGAATGAGATATTCACCCTCATTCTTGAACCCGCGTCAAATAAATGTCGTCGAAAGCTCACTTTTACCAATGAATCGCCGTCGAACATCATTTCGACGGTTAGTTTCACTTCCGATAGTAGAATTTCACCCCATTATTGATGACGCTCGATCAAACTGCTTTATCGATGCTCTCAATTTTCTATGGCTTGTAATTTATACTTCAAAATAAATTTAACATCGAACGAACAAACATTAACTAATAAAGAAATAAAGCCAAAGGAAATTTCAAAGTGTTATTTTAGTACTTCAACACATCGTTGTAAAGAATCCATACATTATTCACTGAAAGGTATAAGATTAATGGTATGCAAAATTTGCTTTTTGTCTAAATAAACGTCTTAAATCGAAATAAATAGCTACACGAGTGGATAGACCAAAGTCCCTAGATAGTCCACAGTAAGGCCCTGAAGTTTGATCACCAGGGCTAGGATTTCGATGACGCGTCATCTTTTTTCTGCTGCTTCGAAGACATTTCCTGGTTATTTAGAACATCCATTTATGTCTCCTAAATTCCAAATATGAAAAGTTTTTAGGTAATTTTTTCTTAACTTTTTATCGTTTTTTATCGGTTTTAGTTTTCATGTCATTCTTACTAGTTTTTCTTACTAATTTTTTCGTAATTTTTAGCGATTTTTAAGTTATTTTATTGTCATTTTTTGACATTTTTAATTTTTGAGCATTTTTCGATTTTTTAGGTAATTTTAGTGTAATTTTAAAATAATTTTTTTATTTTTTTTGTGCTAAAAAATGTAAAAATTACAATTTCTTAACATATTCCTTTAACAATAGAGACCCTTCAATCAAAAACATTACCTCTCGAAAAAGAAGTAGCTTTGTTTATAGACCTCGATGAGAAAAAGCGCTGCGCGTGGTGAAACTAACGAAAGAGTATGTAAAAAGGTGAAACAAGTGTTAGATAAAGACTCAGGATATACTAGATTTTATTAACTCTATTTTTATGTTCTACTGCTTAAATATTAGGGAGGTAAAATTTTAATACTATGAAATTAGAGGAGGAACTTACATCCGATGACATATCGTCTTTAAATATGTTCCTCTCGTCAGTGCAGAAGTAGAAATAAGTCTTTCTGTTTACAAGCACATTTTGCCAGACTATCGATGTTCCTTCAATTTTATTAACATAAAAATTGTACCTTGTAATATACTGTAACGCTAAGAATTATATAAAATACATTTTAAGTTTAGTAATGTTTTATTTTTAAAGCTTTATTTTTGTTAATTCTTAATGTAATTGTTTGCATTTTTAAGGTAATTTTTGTCATTTTTAGGTAATTTTTTTCAGCTTTTTAGGTCATTAAAATCCGAGCCCTGTTGTTCACAATACATGCCTTAATGAAATCAACATCTCAAAGTTTACGAGTAGCTCAATGCAGCAAAACCAACAAGTGTCAAAAAAAATCTGAGCGTTCGCAGATGATGTAGCAAAGAGCCGATACCCAGTAAAAAAGTGGATCATCCTATGATCGATCTGGGAGTGCTCCTTATTGATCCATGCTAGGCGTATTTTGTGTTCTCTTTTGCATGACCTAGGAAGGGTAGCGCTCCCTTTTACATCCCAGTGGAGCTCAAAAGGAGCGATCAATAAATGATCCAAATTGATCAGCAAAGGAACATTTATTACTTTTTTTTGGGATTTAGGTTTACTCCGTAAGCTAGGCTTCCCTAGCTCAAGCAGACTCTTCAAGACCCTAGGGTGGCGAGGAAATTATTTGGCAAAATCATGAGATTTATAACGCCAACAGAAATTACGAATCGTTTTTGATTCTATTTAAAAACTGTACTTTAATTGCGTCAGTCGCATCAGTGGATGGAAAAAATGCAATTACTGTTGGCTGATTGCACTTCACATTCACCTCGGTGTTGAAACGACGCGAATCGAATGAAAGGAACATTTAAAATATTTTTTTTTTCACAGAAAATAATGATAGTTTCCTAAAAAGCACATGCCTCACTTTACGTTCTTTTTTTTCATTAATTGCTCACCTATTGATATTATAAAACAGTAAAGTAGCACAGGGGCACAAGTGTACACTTTTTGATCCAATAAAACAGCTAAAGAACGCTCCCTTGTTATTCTTCATGGGAGCGATCGCATGTTTTTACTGGGTATCGAAACTTGTCTATTGGCATGGGTGGGAGTTTAAACGCTCCACCGAACCATACTAAATGGCAAATTTGGCAGGTTAACGCCATACCTTCCACCTCTCAAGTTGTGAAAGGAACTAAGAAACTACATTCTTACCTTCCTTCATCCTGCCATGTCTCTTGTAAATGGCCCACATGCGTTAATTTTATCGACGAGGTTCTTCTACAAGACATTTTGTTCATCGATTGGCCGTTTGGTTTAACCTCGAGCAATGTCTTCTGTGGTCATCATCTCGTCCACCCTTAGTTTGAACTGCATTCTTGCTGTCTTCTTGAACCAACATATGATTATTTACTTATATTTTAACCCATTAACCGCGGCTGGGTATTTTTTACACATGAAAATGCTCCTGCAAAATTGATCATATCTCAGTATTGGTAACAGCTAAGTGTTTAAGTTTTGTTTGTTGCTTTAAGAAAACATAGAGCTATAAATTGTTTTTGGAATGTTTACGTTAACTACTACATTTTCAAAGTCAAAAGTGATTAAGTTTAAAAATCAGAAAATTTGTATTATCATTTGTAAGAAATTTTATATTTTAAAAAGATGTAAAAGCTCTCTTAGCCAATTAACCAACTATACCTGCTGATGCCAACTAACCAACCAACTAAGTTGGTAAACCAACTATACCAACTAGAAAATTCCTGATATAAATATGTGCTGTCGTTGCAGAAGCAATTTGTGGCCATTCAGAACACATTAACGACAGTTAGGTATTTTTATACCCAACTCATATCTCGACTACGGTGAAATTACAAAGTTGAAATTTTGATGTGGTAGTTCCTGTGATCAATATAAGAAAGCACATGAAATTTAGAAATAAATCCTAAAAAGTGTTTGGGAGCCGCGATTAATGCAGTGTGGGCCAGTGGCTATGCACGCGTGCATCGTGAACCCTATCTCTCTCTGCCGCGCTCACATGTGCGGGCACTAGCACACAACTAAAAGAACTAAAAGTGTTTTTTTTTGCCGTCACTGTTTTAATGCCAAATTATTTGTAAAGTTGTACTAACATAATCATTTATACTTTTGTATTGACTAAAATCCGCTACAGAATTTATGACGATCAAAAAAGTTAAATATTTGTTCGACGTCGTTTGCTGAATAATTGATGGAACAATCACTGTCGATAAAATAGTCGATTTATAATTAAAAAAAAGGCAGTTTTATAATTAAAAAAAAAAAAATCCAAAATCAAAATTTAAAATTTCAGAATATTCTAAAAAATTCATATCCATTCTTGAGCTCTAAGCACTTTATACTTCATAGCATTTTTAATTATCTATTTGTATATATCTTGAGCTTCCAAATATGTATTTGAAATAATTTGTCTCAAAACTGCATTATAAGTAGGTAAGGCTGGGGCCAAATTACGCGGTTTTACCGCGATCGCGGCACCACTCTTAGGGCGCGTTTATAGTGCCTGATGGTTGCTGGGCCGGATTGAGCTGGAAACGTGTCCTGTTCAAAGCAGCTGGAAGTGCGTATAGTGCGCGCTTGTCGCTGGTGACTTATTTCAGCTGGTTTTTGGCTATTTTGGGTTTGTTTGCTTATACTAGTTCTTTTTTGTTTATTTTTGCAATCGAAGCATCAAAAAATCCACATGATTTCGCTCATTCATTTTGCTTTCCTCAAACCAGCGGACAAGTGCAGAGACGAAAATGCGAAAAATACTGCTGAAACGCGCTTCCTGCAACTGCAAGTCGTTTCAAGTCATTTGAGGTACCAGCTTGCTTCGACTTTTTTCGCAAGTGTTTTCTGCTGGTTTTTGTTGCCTTCTTGTTGGGTTCTTATTTCAAATTTTTTTTAGACAAAAGAGAAGACCGTAGAAAGAAAGCACATTAAAAAAGCGTACATCAGCTGCTGGCCCGAGATTTTTTGATGCTATGACTCAGCTAACGCACTTCAAGCCGCATGAAGCCGCTTGATTATCCAACTGGTTTAAACTTTTTAACTTTTTTCTTTAGGTTTTGTTTTTGTTGTATTATTTTTGATTTTGCAACAAAGCAATACAAAACTAATCTCAACAAAGTTGTTATCTTGTTGCTGCTATTTTTGTTTGTTTACTTTTGCGCACAAAATCAAATGGAAAGGAAGAGCGCACATTAGAAAATTTGATAAACTTCGATTTTCTGTTTTAGATGAAACGCACTTGCAGCCGCTAATCGACGAATTGCTTCACCGGCTGGTTTAGCTTTTTTTCACTATTTCTCTTTTTGTTTTCTGTGTGCAACAGTTGATAGAAATTTATCTTCGTTGCTTCTTTATAATGCTGTTTCTGTGCGTATTTTTTGCGGGCAAGAAAATACAGCATAACAACTGAGCGCAATTTCGTGTTCTTGTGTGCTTATTACTTTTCTTGTTGGTCTTCTTTTTTGCTATCGTGTATTCTTTGTTTCCTTGAATGAATGAATTCAATCGATCGCGACGCTGGCAGTCAAGTAAATTGTTTTCCTTGTTTCTTTTTCCATTTCATGTTATTTAACGAAAGTAATAAGCAAGAAACGTGTAAAATGAATCAAAACACATGCAAACTGTGCGAGCGAGCGAGAAAGCAGCATTCGGGAAGATGGAAACCAGCGCACAAGTCACTTGAAGTTGCCAGCTCGGCTGGCACTATACGCACTTTGAGCTTGTTTCATATGATTGTATGTGCAGCGTTTTTCAGCTTACTTTCTCGGTTTGGCTCGGTCCAGCAACAAGTCGCCACTATAAACGCGCCCTTACGCTCTTTTTTCGCAATAAATAAATGTATTAAAATACATGCAAAATTCAGTATTTTTCAGCCGCATTTGTAAAAAAAGAGCGTGAGAGCAGTGCCGCGATCGTCCCAGCCTAACATTATCAATATACACGTGTGAACAGTAAAATAAGTGTGTGATATATTTTTACACAAAAGAACGCTAGTTTTATCGTTTTAGTTATTTTATAATATATTTGGCTTAAGAATATAAAAAAAAATTGTTTATTGTCAAAAAAAAAAAAAAAAGCTTAAGTATACAATTAACAACAAAAAAAGAGCTTATAAATCATTACTTCAAGGTAAAGAGCTAAGCTAAAGAGCCGCGGTAGCCCGGGTTCAATTCCAGCTCAGACAGAAAGTTTTTTCAATTGAATTAATTTTTCTGTTCGGTCGTCACCTCTCTGCAGACAATGGCAAACCTCAGAGAGTAAAAATTTATATGTAAAGCTTCTTGAGATTATAAGCCGTTCGGAGTCGGCATAAAAAACGTAGGTCCAGTTCTCGATCATTTGTGATCAAACATTAAATAACACGCACAACACAATTGATTAATAGAAGCTACGTTAAAGTCCTTCCAAGGTCTGAAATGGCCAGTTTATTTTTTTTTTTTTGGTTTGAAATTTATCGGTCAGGGGATTGATTTGGCCACTCAACAACGTTCAAATTTTGTTCTGTGAACCATGCTCTTATGAAGTTGGATGATTGCTTCGGATCATTTATTGCTGAAATTTCCACAAAATAGGCATTTTCTCTTCAGCGTAAGGTGGCATAACACTCTCTTATAAATCCTTGTAAACGAATCTGTCCATGATGCGGATTTCAATCCGGTGTATTGGACCTACCCCCTATCACGAGTAGCAGCCCCACACCATTATGTTGCCGCCTTCATGTTTCACTGTTTTTTTGAAAATCTAACATGGAAATCTTTGCCTTTGGGTCGTCGAACATTCCTCTCAGCATCATTACTGAACAAATTTATTTTGGTTTCATCACTCCACTGAATGTTTCGCCACTTCTTTATGGCTTCAGGACCGCTCCAGGATTTATGTGCCAAAGCAAAATTTTGCCTCTTCTTTAAATTGCCGTTCAAATTTAGCAAAGGAACTTTTCGAGATATCCTTCCGGGTAGTTTTGCCACTCACCAACCTGCGATGCACTGTTCGGGATGTGACAATGCTGCAATCACCTTCGACGATATGAAAGGATCACGTTTAGCCAAAGTTACAATGCGGTTATCCGCAACTGAATAGGTTTTCTTCGATGCTCCACGTCTCTTAACCATTTTTTTAGGCTTTAGAGCATTTGGCACAAAGTTTTCAGATTCAATTTGTAAGTATGTCCTTGTTTGCGAAGCTCCTGCATTTTTAAAAACAAATTGTCTTAAACTAAAATTATTTTATTTAAAATAACATCAAATTGCCTTAAAGTTTACTTTTTAATATTTAATGAAGTTCGAAAATGCTTTTTTGAAATATTAAAGGCAATGCACCTATTTTATTGTCCACACAAAATTGCTAGCTAAACAAAGAAATTCAACGTGTTTTTCGTCAGTTAGCATTTAAACTAACGGGAACTCATATTTTCGCATGAAAACAGTGCTGTCAGATGTAAAAATAAGTAATTCCTTTTGTGGGCATTATCATATTTAAATTTCATTGCTATATTGGGAATTTTTTATCACACCTATTTTACTGTCCACATGTGTATATTCAAAACCTTAAAATGTTGCTGAAACATTGGTTAAAAGATCGTTCCGTCAGATGTTCCGTTATAATCTGCAGTCTCTACCAATACTGCTCAAAATAACATCGAGCACGTTTTAATTCTTCAAATGCGCTCCCACCACCACAGCTCCATTTCTTCATAAATGTAATCTAATCCCTTTGACCTTGAGTAGAGTTTGCTGACAATGTCAAGTGACATCAGTAACACCACCACTACCGTCACGCCACAACGTAACGTGTCAACAACAGCAACAGAAACTCTCAACATACAATACCCTAGCATAAAACTCCAAACCAACTTCAAGACAGAAAGAAACCAAGAAGTCATGAAATGTGAGCACCATCGAGTACTTCATGCAACAAACTCGTTGCCAAGAGTGCAACTGCGTCGCAACCGCACCCTAATAGCACTGCATAAACGACTAAATGAATGAATGAAGGAGTGAGTGAGTGAGCGAGAGCGAGTGAATGAATGAAGGAGTAAATGGTATCACATTTCAAAATGTTATTGAGGCGTTTAGTTGCATTGCTTACTTGCTATTTTATTACTAGCCTTATCGACACATGCACCTTCATTAAAAAAAGGCTAAATTTTGTATTAAAGACCTACTAAAATTATAATAAAAATCATCATTACAACAATGCATGAAAATGTTGTCTCTTTAGGGTGTCTCAAGGGGTTTTTTTTACACTTTTCTTTCAGTGTTTCTATTGTAAAGGTCAACAGAAAGAAGAAACTAGGCGCCATCAAAGAATTGTGACTGTAGGTTAAAGTGGTTTTATGTCGTAGGGGCATTCCACAGGAAAGTAAACCGTGAGCAAAAAATTAAACTAATTAAAAACTTATTATTTTATGATATTATCAAAGAGAATAATTTTAATTTTATTAATTTAAGCAAGATATATATAAACTCATTTAAAATCGTCTGTTTCAAAAATGTAGTTTTTCTTTTTCGTAAGGGTTTAGTAAATGTTTCGTAAACTTTTTTGTTTTAGTAAAAATGGAAGGCATGGGCTTAACCATAGTCCTACGTTGGTGTAGAAAACTAAATTTTTTTTAATTTTTATATATATCCAAAACCGTTTAGTTTTGGGATCCAATCTTACATGATTTTTATTTTATGCCACATGTAAGCAAAAAATCACTTTCCTTATAGTATCGCAATTATAATAATTTTTCAAAATGTATAAAAACTTCAATTCCTCATCTACACCTCAAAATGGAATTATGATGTTTTTCTCAACGTAGGACTACGGTTAAGATAATGAAAAAAGGGTTGAGGCAAGGAAAGAAAAATATATTAAATTTGTTTTTAATTACTAAATTACATAATTACTTAACTACCTAATTACTTAATTACCCAATGGAACTACAACATTGTCAGTCTGTCAGACACGTTACGTGACTTGTAACGATATGTAAATTTAATATTAAAAAAAACTGTGGACTTTACTTAAAATCTTTTTACGTTGAAAGCATGCTTAAGAGTAATAAAAATATGGCTTTCGATGACCTCTACCCATGTTTGTTATTTTCGTTAAAATTTGTAATCGAACACAACGATTTGCAACATTGGTTGACTGGACCCGTCCGACACGTGACTGTAGATGTTTTATTTTTTTCTCTTGCATTTATTAAAATTTATAGAACGTTTGAACGTGCAATGAAGAAACAGAATGCAATCTATTTAATTAGACAAAAGGACTTAACTTCCAATGTGTAAATTTAGAATTGGCTGTACAATAAACTCAAAATAAAAATAGTTGAATTTGTCTGTACGTGACGGTGGAATGCTCCCGTAGCATAGGTAGTGACATGGACTGAGCTCCCTATAGAACTAGTATTAGGAATTTTAAGGTTGGCGTAAAAAATATAAAAATCATTCAATCCCAAAATTTTAATGCAAAAGTACATATTTTAAACAAAAAAAGTTCAATAACACTATGCACTAAATAACCCCTTTTTTTAGGAGTAAGAAATTGACTGCAGTTTTTTAATTAATTAAAGGCTCCCTATCACGAATCTGACATCCAACATTTTCCATTACGTCGGGATTTTGAGGAAATCGGGGCTTAAGGCACAAAATTTAACCAATGAAAATCTGCTTGAAACGTCAAAACTCAGCTGGTGGTACATCTTTTTGCTATGAATAGAAAAAAACGTTTTTTAATACTTCAACACGCTCATCCGATGGCCACGGTATGTATTCTTGTGGCAGCGCTCAGGACTGTAATCCATGGGTCTCGGGCTCGAATCCTGGCAACGTTATGGTCCTACGCTCTAACCATTCTTTCAGTATTTCTAATCAAAAGAACCTTAAAACACATCAATTTACGACAAAAAGTTGAATTTGGTGGTGGTAGGATAGTTTGTGGAGATGAGCGCTTAGTAACTTGATATGACATGACTAAAGTCTAGGCATTGCCTTAGATTTAATATCACATATTTCTACAACTTTCTGTCGCACTAAGAATATTCATCAAAAGTTTCACTCAAGCGCGTCGGAAGCGAATTTCATCTGGGGGGGGGGGGGGCAGTACAAATGGTGGTGCAAAAAAAGTTCACCAAAATTTCTTCACATGAAACATGAAGAAGAGAGAAAGAAGAGGAAAATATATAATACAAAAATATTATCGTTGTAAAAAAACTGATATTTTGAATAATTTTTCCTTTTAAATTGTTTATATAGCTAAAAAAGTGGGGGGGCAACTGCCCACCTTGCCCCCCCGCTTCCGACGCCAATGGTTTCACTTGACCATCAATATTCTGGGGCCGAATTACAGCAACCGTGATCGATCAAAATCGTCAAAATTTATCGAAACTTGTCTCATCGTGCTGTTCGTAATTTTGCTCGATCACGGATGCTGCAATTCGACCCCTGATCGTTTTTTTTTGCTCCAAAAGTCATTGGTTCAAGTACCCCGTTCTAGTTTTTACCCACCAACCAAATCTCAGTTCTTATCATCCTAATGTACCACCCTAATGAACCACCCTAATGTCAGAAAATTAAAACTCACAAAAACTCATTTAACTTTTCCTAAGAAAGTATTTCGAGTGTTCCAGTGTAAGCTTTGGTCTCAAATATTCACCATATATTTTAAATTTGTCAAATTAATATAAAAACGACGCCTACCTCCCATACAAAGTGTCTATATGAAAAAGGGTTAAGTGTCTTAAATTAGAGATTAAATTAAAACAATCATAAATTTTCGATATTCTTTATTGCTTTTCGATCACTTTTGTGCATAACTATATCATATAACCTATATCTATATTAACCCTAGAATGGAAAACATCGCCTGTGAGGCAAAGCAGTTTTTTTTGACATTGATGAAAATATGATATCTACAAATATGCGTATAATAAATATTATTAAGATATTTAAAAAATAAATTGTTTTTTGTCTATTTTTGTTACCAAACATGTTTTAAATATGTGCTTGTTTTTGTTTTAATGAATTTTTGTTTGTTCTTGGTGAAATGTGCGTTTTTCCTCAAACAACATGGTGGATCTAACTTGTTCGAAAGAGGTAGCGTTCAAATTAAAGCAACGTGTTCGTCAAACAATCGAAGCATTTTTGTTGTTTTTCGTCGTAATTTCGTTTTACAACATTTTGAAGGAGAAAGAAGGAGGAGCATGGCCGCCGTTTGACGAACAGGTTCCATAATAACCTAAGCGGACGACAGCAGCATTTGTCATTAATATTCATTCAAAAAACGCCCAAGCTCTATGGAGATTGAGAGAAAAAGGAAAAATATTTATGACACACTCCTTAATGATCTGCAAAAAATCTCCGAGTGGGGTCTTGCTAATAGAGTAGAGTTCAATGCAAGCAAGACCCAGTGTTGTCTGTTAACCCACAAGCGTGTGAATTGCCCTTTAGCTCCTCTCATTATGAATGGTGTGGATCTTGTGGAATCAGCCGCTCTTGACGTTCTGGGCATATAGATCCAATCTGATCTTCGTTGGAATGATCATATTTTCGATGTGTCGAAAGAAGCGTGCAAGTGCCTAAGCTTTCTAAAACGGTGCAAAAAATATTTCACTTCAGCTGATCTTCGCATGATCTACACCTCATATATTAGGCCGAAAATGGAGTACAATTCGCACATTTGGGCAGGGGCTTCAAGATCTTATTTGGAGCTTTTGGACCGAATTTCAACGTCGTGCGATATATTTGATAGGAGATGAAAGTATTTCATCCTCTCTCAAATCTTTTGGGCATCGACGTAATGTAGGTTGCCTTAGCCTTATGTATAGTTATAACCATGGGAAGTGTTCAAGGGAGATACATGGCCTGACGCCACCAGTTCGTGTGTTTCCCAGGTCCACTCGGGCAGCTGTCCAAGCCCATCCCTTTACCATTGCATCGATGCCTAATAGAACCTCGCATTACCGTGATAATTCGTTCTTTGGTCGCACGGTTAAATTGTGGAATAGTCTCCCTGCGAGTGTGTTTGTCCGCAGTTTTGAGCTGTACAAATTTAAAACAAATCTTCACCGACACTACTCCATCTCTCCACCCTCCAACTTACTATCACCCATCTTCCGAATCAACACAATGCTTACACATTTATCCCCTGAGCGTTGGTTCAGTCTAAAAAACAAAAAAAAAAGTAGTAGGTAAGTCCTTTTAAGTTTAAAAGAACATTTCGTGAAAAACACGCGTTGACTTTTGTGGAAAAAAAAAGAATCAAATATAACAAAGTTTATAAAAAAGTAATTTTTTTTGGCAAATTGCAATTGTAAGTGTCCACAAGCTTTAAAAAGAGATTAATAAATATAGAATTACTGTAAACAATGCGTCGCCGAAAGCACTGCTCGTAGGAAGAAATTGCATAAGAGTGGTCTTGCTCAAATAAAAATTGCGGAAATATGGAATAGATTCCAGAAATTCGTGTTTACTGCTCTTAAGCCTTCAAAAGATTGCGAACTGAGAGGCCGTCCACGTAAAACAAAACTACAGTATGATGATTACATTGAGAACTGTAGCTCGTTCTTGTAACTCGTACCAATCGGAGTTACCGATCCATGTTACCGATTTGACGTCACTCTGACGTAATTCTCACCTACACTGTTTGTAGGTGAGATTTGTATGTAGGTGAGGTGTATCGTTTGTTCCAAATCGATAAGTTGTCACATGTTCCGATTTCACTTCAATAGAATCTTTCAAAAAAGTGTTTTTGTAAGAAAACTGAATCGATAAAACTTTATGTTTTTCTCACTCACTCTGCGGCAAGGGAGAATTCTACCGATCTGTATAAATGACAGTAATGTTATGTATGCATGAAATAAGAAGTACTCGCAATTAATATTCTAAAATGGGTACTTTTGCTTAAGTTACATTTTTTTATTGTAATACTCTGATTATAATACTGTTTTTGTTTTAAAACGCTTTAATTTTCAAGGTAATGCGATTTTTAAAAAACAAAATATTTGTTAGAGCTATGCAAAAGAACCCGGTTGCAAATATTTGCTAAGTTTATATTACACATCACTTATTGTCAAATTATTTACATTCATAATAGTTGATTATTTCCGCAAACATTATAACACATATAAATAATCAAATAATCACTTTTTAATAACAAGACCATCACCTTTTTATTATAAAATTTTAGCGTACATAAAATAAAATAAATGCAAGTAGACAGCTGCTTGCCATTTGACTCAATTTCGCAACGTTTCTTCTCGATTTGTATTCTTTTTCATCACGGACCGAATTTTTACCGATTTCAAGGTACACAAACATTAGTTATCACGAAATCGGTAACTAGAGATCGATAACGCGTGACGTCACACAAATCGGTATCTTGCCGATTTTGTTACAGGAACGAGCTACTGGTCGAAGCGCTACCCTTTCAAGTCCTCTGCAGCCTTAAGAGAAGAAATTTCTCTAAATATTTCTTCACGAACTGTGGCTCGCCGTCTTGTGGAGAAAAATCTCTTCGGTAGATTGTCACGAATAGTGTCAATGCTCACAAAAAGACACTGAAGCAATCGGGTTCAGTTTGCGAAAACGCACAGCGATTGGACTGGCAAGGAAAATGGAAGAAAGTGGCGACAAAATCCTTTGGTCGTCTGATGAATCCAAAATAAATGTGGTTGGAAATGAAGAACATATCTGGGTTCGACGTCCAAAATATGCAGAAATGAACCCTAGATATACCACAAAATCATTTAAGCATGGAGGAGGAAACATAATGGTTTGGGGATGTTTTTCGTGGTATGGTATTGGGTCGATTTTTTGGATTAAAGGAAATATGGACCGACATCTTTATGTCAGAATTTTAAATGATGTCATGCTGCCTTACGCCGAATGGAATATGCCTTTGATATGGCAATTCCAACATGAAACATACTTCGGGGTCTTGTTAAAGGATGATTACGGGAACATAGAATCGATGTCATGACGTGGCCCGCGTGGTTGTGGATAGTGGTCGCCGGATTTAAATACGATAGAAAATCTGTGGAAGATTTTAAAGAAAAGCTAGGACCCATTAAACCAAAAAAAAAGGGTGAGCTCTGGAAAAAAATAAAAGAAACTTGGTACTCTGTTTCAGATAATGTTTGCAAAATCCATGCCAAAAATATGTGCCGCTGTACTTGCAAATAAAGGTTGTGCAACGAAATATTAATATAGTTTTACTTTTTTATGCGTTTAATACTATTATTTTGAAGTCCTAGTTATATGATTCTATTTTTTGACAGTTGCATTTTAAGGCTGTTCTTTTAAGAGCGGTTCTTTGGCATACATGAGTTGTTTTACTTTTCAAATAGTTTTTTTAATAAATGGTGATTCTATTTTACTGTCCATAACTGTATGTTAAAAATATTAAAATTCACAGTTTGGAATTTGGCAAAATCGTATAAAAACTCGGCCAGTCTCCCATACAAAGTGACATCATCAAAGTAGCATAACTTTTATAAATTTTATAAAAATGTGTATATTAACAGCATATTTAACACATAATCTCCCATATCTTAAACGTGCTCTGAACTATTGTATCAAACTATCGAAACATAATATATTGCGGGGGTATTTTAACTTCGACCCAGTCGAAGATGATTCCTTTCTAGTTTTGTATGATGCCACAAATTAAATTCTCGGCTCAAAAATTTTGCCATCCAAAATTTAAGCGAAATCGATTGGTCAAAAACTAAATTACAGCATATCAAAAGTAAAAAAAAATTGCGTTTTTACTATTGAAAATTTAGCTTTTTATTAACATAAAAATAAGGAGAACTACCTAATATATGCCTTTGACATAGTTGTTGTGTTCACAAACCTATAGTGAAATGTTATGAAAAATATTTTTGTAGACTATTTTTATATTTAAGGGCCCTCTTGCGCCCTTTTTACGGGTCTTTTTGTACCCTTTTCGAATTAATTTTCAAAAAAGAACGTAGTCGTAGAAGGTTAAAATAGCCTTGAACTAATAAAAAATGGCTGTCGGTTTCTTATTGGCATTTTGGCTGTCACACTGCGAATAAGTGCTCTAAACTCCAATTACTCCAGTTTGGAAAAGTATAAACAATTTTACAATGCATATAATACAAAATTCCTTGAACTAGCTGGCTTCATCTAACTACGTAGATACAAATTATTACAATTATATTACACTCATTCCAACTAGCCGAAAACTTAAATTTATGCAATCAATCTCTTGAGACACTTTCGCTGATGTAAAGTATAGTAGCAACGATCTGATTACGTTTATAGCTTTTTCCGGCTGGGGTACATTGTTAACCATTCAATTACATAGCATATTTTTTTTTCAATTAATTAATTTGCTACATGGTTGCATGCATGTGTAATGTGCATTTTGTTTAAGTTCGCACCAAGGTTATTTCATCTAACTACCTTGTCTGCTACACCTGGGAGTTAACAAAATTGATGCATATAAGTTTATTTGCATAAAATATCTGTGCGTGCATATTCTTAAACACATAAGCTTTCAAAAATAAATACAAAAATCTTTTACATATAACTTATATTAAAAATAATCTTTTTTTAAATATATTTTTCCTTTTTTGTTCTTTTTTCAGATTTCGAATTATTAATGAAAGAAATATAACGCAATACTCGATTACAAATGTTAATAAAAGTAAAAATTATTGATTAAGGTGAGTTTTTAAAATAATTCGTAATAATTGTAAATAGTTAAACAATTCACACAACAATTAAAAATTAAATATTTAAAAACAGGTACTTATAAAAAAATTTTTTTTTAAAAAAAACAAACTTTGCCAATATGTTAGGGAGGAATATTGATTATACACCATTGCTTAAACCTATTTTTCTGCTTGCAGTTAACATTTGTTCTTAGGCTTTATGCCACAAAATTAAAAACTTATCAAAATTTTTTTTCGATAAAAAAATTTTCACTCAAACAACAAAATATGCCACATTTTCGTTTACATATAAGTTACCCTAATGCAAGACCTAATAAAAGGTTCTTACTTTCAATTCTTTTCATTTCTTAAGAATAAAATTCAGTTTAAATGTGAAAAAGCTGTTTGTGGAGCTTTAAAGCACGATATCCTCAAGGGTTTTTTTAATTGCAAAAAAATCACTTCGGTTATTTGACAATATGTTAGGTTTTGTTAATCTACCGATAGAAATGTTTTTTTTTATTTTTTTTTAAAAGATCAAACCAAGGTATGCGACTTATACTACCAAGGTATGGTCTTTGACCTGAAAGAAAAGGGATAGATTATTTAGAGGAATTGATTGGAACCTTACGTGAATTATTGATAAGGCAAAACAACCGTGAAAGACAATTTGAATTGCTTTTAACCGAGGCTAGTGTTAGGCCTTAACCTCGGCAAGCATTTTTAGTCCTTAGTTATTCCTGTCCTTTAATTCCACATTTTCCACAATTTAGTTGTTCCATAATTCTTAAATGTAAGAAAGAACAAAGTAAGTGAAAAGAACCATGTCCGAACCCGGATTTGAACCAGGGACCACTGGGTTGATAGTCTAGCGCACTCTCCACTAGACTACAAAGGCCGACAAAATTTGATATTGAGACAAAATAAAAATATTAACTGCTTTTGCATTCGAACGCGTGCTTTGAGTTATGAACTCAACTCTAATATATAGTAGTTGGCAGATTTCCTATTTGTCATTTGGAGCCTACTAGTATGTAGCATCACCATTTAAACCAACAAAACCAACCTTTGAAGTTACCTACAAAAACCGTTAAACATTTTGAACCAATTAAAATTTTGGTTTCATTACAACATGTAACTTATTGAAACACATTATTGAGAATGAAATTTTATCAAGTTTTTGAATGAAGGAATACTGAGTGTCGTACTGTTAATTTCATATTTCTTCAATATCGTTTTCGTGATTGTCTTCCGAACACTATAAGTTAATATAGTAATAATAAGTAATAGGTTGCTACCCCCATAGAAAAGAGAATAATATCCAAATTAACTTGGCACCACTTGCTGAAAAACGATTTTATTTTTCTTTAGGTTAGGTTAAGGTGGCGGCCGGTCAAAGACCGACCCACATAGACCAGATATTTGGTCTTTGTGATACCACAGGGGATCTGCTCCCCCCTCCTAAGCGATGTCGTGAAACCACCATGAACTAATAATAAATAGCAGTACTAACGTCTACCTCCTCAAGATCCCTGAGGTCATCAAAAAAGAGGCCACCTAGATGCTTATGTCATAAACAGAGGAGATGCGATACCGACTCCTCCTCTTCCTCATTCCTGCAACTCCTGCAGAAGTCATTCGCAAGAACCCCCATGCTAAAGGCATGCGTATCTATAAGACAGTGCCCTCTTATAACTGTAACGTGACGTTACAAATATTACAACTACCAATACAATTTATTATTACTAATCTGTAAATTAATTTAAATAATTTTTATCATTATAACTATATCTATATAATTATCTTTATAACTATATAAATAGCATTAAATATTATATTGCAGCTGTTGAACATACCGACACACAATATTTACTTATGACAAAATAACAGCGACAACAAATACCTCACTAGTGCACCAGTCACTAAACCATACATACAGACACACGCTACATACCTACTCATGACACCAGCAAACAAATCGACAACACTACAGCACACAAACACACATAATTATAACAAAATAACACAAAAGAGTAGCTTCAAATAATACACTACAGCAATACGCACGGCACAAATGTATAATTCCTAACTGGTTTTCACACCACATAATATAAAAAGGCGGCACAAAACCAACCAAGTCAGCATTCCTTTTAGGTAAGCTCACGGAGTTCGACTCCGGTTCTGTGCGCAGAACTCTGGAGCAAATCATCTCTGGTTCGCATCTACCAGAGTCGACACACTTTTTGATTTTTTTTAGTGTCGTACTCTGGTGCGAATCACTGCTGGTTCGCTTCTACCAGAGTCAACTCACGGTAAATTTTTGGCGTGCCTTCTTTTCTCTGGAGCAAACCAGTTCTGGTTCGCATTCACCAGGGGCGGCACACTTTAAATTTTCGCGTGCCTTTTTCCTCTGGAGCAAACAAGTTCTGGTTCGCATCCTCCAGAGGCGGCACACTTTTAATTTTTGCGTGCCTTCGTCCTCTGGAAAACCACTTCTGGTTAGCATTCACCAGAGGCGGCACACTTTTAATCAATCTCTTAGTTTTGTTACTTGAATCTTATTAATAGGTCAGATTCTGGAGGGTCCTCATTTGGACTCATCGACCAAGACCTCTGCCAAGACTTGCTATTATCTTTTGTTTTCAAATATTAAGGTGAGCATTCCTTTTAGCGTTATTTTCAGCCGTCCTGTTGACGTATGGCACCGATTACCGACAGCGATTAACGACAGCGATTAACGATTACCGTTCACCGATACCGATTTTCATTCGCTAAAACCCTCTTTCTCGACTACCGATATATAACAGTGGCCTTCAACCGTCATCGACGAACACTCACTCCGACTCACACGACACTGCACTGCAATAAATATAATAAGTTTATATTAAGACGAAGTTATACATAAAGAAGTTACATTTAATTGGAAAACTGTGCTGTTTATTTGTTAAAGTTTGTGGTCCTTTCATTTGACTCCGGCACGGCTGAGCTGACGTCAGCCATAAGAAAAAACCACCGTCACATAACGCCTATCAGAATGGAGAGATCTTTCCTTGCCAATTGAGGAATTCGTCGTTCGTTTTTCAGTAAAACTAGGCTACATCTGTCTTGCTGTGTTAGAGATGCTATGTTTCCACCTGAAATTAGCCATTTCTGTGGCATGTTGCCTTAGAGCCAGCTTGCAAGAAGCAAGTGGCATGCCTAATGTTTCTATGTCAGGCAGCAGCGTTGCCGCTGTACCTTCCCTAGCGAGCTCATCCGCTCTACAATTTCCAGGAATGTCCCTATGCCCTGGTACCCAGACCAGATGAATGTCGATCTTATCGGCCATCTCATTAAGAGACGAGCATTAGTAGCAAGAGACGAGCACGAGTATTAGTAAACTGCAAGGTTGCTCTAAGGTGGTTGGCTGTTTCCTGCGCCATCCTTTTTTCCATAATATCAAGGGGTATTAAGCAAAGAACAGCATTTAGCGCATCCGATGAAGTTGACCTAAGCGCTCCGCTGATTCATACGGCCACAGTTTTTTGTACTTTCCCTAACACTTTGCAATTAGACTGTGTTTTTAGTGCTGTCCACCTCACACATGCACCATATAGCAAGATTGACCTCACTATAGCTGTGTAAATCCAACGTGCAATATTATGGGCAAGCCCCGACGTTTTACCTATAGCTTTCTTACAGGCATATAAAGCAACATTGGCTATCCTAGTTCGCTCAAGAATATTCGGTTTCCAGCTTAACTTTCTAGCCAAAATAATTCCTAAGTATTTTGTCTCTTCCACGAAGTTAAGCAGAGAGCTATTCAGACGTGGAGGAATTATGTGCGGAATTTTGTATTTCCTGGTTAAAAAGATCAGTTCGATTTTTTGGGGATTTACACCAAGCCCACAATTTTTGGCCCAAGTATTGAGATCGGAGAGCGCTGACCCAAGCAGCTCCGAGAGAGTGTTAGGAAACTTTCCCTGTGCAGCAATAGCTACATCATCCACATAGGCAGTCACCTTGCAACCAACCTTTTATTTTTCCTCAAAGTTCATTGACTACGAAATTCCATAATAAAGGTGATAGAACACCCTCCTGAGGAGTGCGTCTACTTACAAATCTCCTGGCCTCTGAGTCACCTAGAGATGCACTGACGACTCTGCTGGTCAGCAGGTTTTTTATCAGCACACAGAGTAAATCATCCACCCGAAGCTTCATGAATGCGGCAGTGATTGCCCCCGGAAGAACATTGTTAAAGACACCTTCGATATCTAGAAAAGCTACCATTGTGTACTCCTTATGAGAAAAGGAATTTTCTGTAAAGCCTACCAGTGAGTGCAGGGCCGTTTCTACAGACCTACCTTTCCTGTTAATGTGAAGCTGAAAGCAAATTTGTATCTATGCTACAACGACTATGAGCGTCAATCAGTCTTTCGAGTGTTTTCAGCAGGAAAGATGAAAGACTAATTGGTCTACGGTAATTTGGACTCGATTGTGATATCCTACCCGCCTTCGGGATAAATACTACCTTTACCTTCCTCCATTTTAATGGTATATCATTAACCTTTAAAAATGCCAATGAGCCATGGAAGGATTATAGACGCCGTCTGCTGT
The DNA here is from genome assembly GCA_963920525.1 of Dichetophora obliterata. NCBI lineage: Eukaryota > Metazoa > Arthropoda > Insecta > Diptera > Sciomyzidae > Dichetophora > Dichetophora obliterata. The sequence goes on along the minus strand of OY986435.1, from coordinate 301,865,292 downwards.
AGACCGGCTGGAATAATACTATCAGGCTCAGCATACTTGTAAGGCTTGAAGCTAAACCTGCCCCTTTGTTCCTGTTCTCTGATATGATAAATGTAGGATCACTCAACGTCAGAGCCCTCTCACACCTAGTATGAGTAGGGTCCACAGAGCAATCCGGGAAATGGGTACTCAGAAGAAGATCAAGGGTTTTCTCGCTAGAGAATGTCCAGGTATCGTCTGATTTCTGCAAGTAGCTTGGACAGCTAGGATTAGAAGTGAGGATCTTATGGAGTCTTAATGCTTCGAAAGATTCCTCTGTATTGCCGCAGAAAAGCCTCCAGGAATTGCGCTGAGCCTTTCGAAGTGCTTTCTTAAAAATTTTTAAACTGGATTTATACTCATCTCAGCATTGAGTTCCACTCGGTTTCTTAGCTTTATTAAAAATCTTCCTGCACTGCGACCTTAGATTACTAATTTCCCTTGACCACCAAGAAGGTTTTGCTTTTCCTCTTGGGGCGCCCTTAGGAGATTTCTAAAGCCGCATTTAGAGTCCCCGTCAGCTGGTTCACGATTGAATCTAGTTCATGTGTCGTCGAAGGGGGACTACCTGAGAGAGGGGGTAACGATGATTCTACTACCTCCCTAAATTCACACCAATTTGATTTCTTTAGATTCCTAAAGACAGCTTGGCTATAGACGTGTCCCTGCAAATAATATTATTGATGAACCCTCTTAAAATCAAAATATTATAAAGGTAAGAAATGTAAAAGCTGTGCTCTAGAAAAACGTCTATAAACATTTTCTATGTAGGTTAGCTACTTATTGCCCAAAACTTAAGATTCAATTAAATGCAGCAAAAAGAATATACGCTTGTAACTAGCTAATGAATAAGGATAAAAACTTCATCTTTGGTACACATATAAAAAGGATTGCTGAGATATTTTTGTTTTGCATACACAACTAAATTTTGATCTCGGTGTGGGTTAGCACCCTATTGCCTCGACCCCTTCAAATATCAAATAACAATTAGTGCAGTTTCATTTTCATTTATATCTACTAGAGTTCGACCTTTTTACAGTGACCTTTCGACTTACACTGTGATATGAAATCTGTGAAGTTCTCAGATGAGCGTAAAAAGAGATAAAAAACGACTCTATTTCTATTTTCAATTTGCCACTCAGTGTTAAGTAACGACTTTTCATACAAAAATTGTACTGACAAAAGCTACATTTTTCGAGATATCGTCATAAATTTAATGTCAAAATACCTTAAATTTTTCAAAATTTACTGTTTGTAAGAAACTTCGCCATCCCAATTTATATTCACACTGTTAAATTAAAAAATTGCTTGTTGTAGGGTATCCGTAAGAGACAGCGGAATGTGTATGCAATATTTTTTGTACATCTCAGCAATGTCTAAAATTTGCTCTTACACCGTGCTCTTCCATCTCTTATAGCTAAGCTTTCATTTAAGAAATTATCTTTGAACGCCCATATTTCAGTTCAAAGTTCACAAAAAGTATTCGGTGCACTCCTTCTCCCTACTCTTATTCATTTAAAAGAAAAACTACCAAAATCGGTTAAGAAAACTACCACCCGCGGGAATGAATGCTATATCTCGGGCACCTTGTATATAATTCATGCAGCTTTAAATATAAAAATACAGTAGTCCCTATTTCTTTGCACATCACTGTAAGTCATAGTTATATTTTAAAATAATTAAAGTATATAATCTCTTGATGCCTTTTTTCACCCCCTCAGGTGGAAAAAATTGTTTGATAAACGTGGTCTAAAATATTTTTTGGCTCATACCCTCCTACCCTCGTACCCTCAACGAAAGTATTTCACGATGTGTTAACCTTTAGGGTTGCTGAAATTTTTAAAAAGCCCCTTGTTTGGGTAAAAAACCACTTGTTGTGTGTGTAAGCAAGAATTTTGTTTCTATCAACGGCACTTATTATTTTTTATATGTATTTAACTTTTTACTAAATGTACTCAAAATATACTCGTACTTGTATACGTCCAGGTATGCTGTAGCTATTCATATCCATATTTGGCAAACATTTCAAAATAGCGCAAAATGACCAATAAAACCTTGGACATGGGCATTGGCAAAGTTTTGTACAAATTGTCAAATTGTTTTTTTTAAGTAATCAAAGCTTATTGATAAATTGATTTCTTATCATAAGTGTTTACAAGCATTTTCTTATCAATAAAATGGTTTAAAAAATTGTTAAAAAAAATACGAAAGTCTTCCAACCAAAGCAGAACCATATTTAGTTGTTTTGCCTTAATGCCTTTTAATGAGTATGCTTTTATAAGATAACTTGTATGTTGTGTAAGTACAGGTTAGCAATTTGTGAGACCTGAGGCGAAAAATATTTGGAAGCTCCGCTCTTTGAATTTTTATCAAATTTATAATGTTTAGTATGAAAGTTTGTAAAGTCTTTGCTTTCCAACTTAGAGAAAAGTGTGTCGAGATTTGGGCAGTCGGTATTCGTTTTTTGTTGAACCTTAATCAGTTAGTTACGAACATATTTGCCGACAATTGCAGAGAAACTGTTGCAATAAATCTAAAAGATATCAATAAAATCGTAACTTATCGACACATGTTTGTTTATTCGCCAAAAATAACTTCACTTGCGAAAATTTTATTTATAAATTAATGTACAAGATGATGCTCAATAACAACCTTTGTACGAATTTCTAGACATTTTGCTGCGTATGTATTTGTGCATTTTTGTTACCTATGTTAAAGGCCATTTTTCAAACTGCAGTTGATAAGAAATTACTTGCGGAATTCCACGACAGATGATCATTTAAACAATTTATCTATTCTTTCCATTGAAAATCAAGTTTTGGATCATAGATAAATTCGTACACGGAGATAATTATTGCTTAAAAGCAAATCAGCAAAACCTTGCTCAATCACGGAGTGATTTTAGAAAAGGATTGCTAAACTGAAATCATTTTCAAGCATTTGGGAAAAAGCAAAATTATATTAAATTCAAGTAAATATTTCCTAAGTTATTATGAACTGATAGCAAATTTATACTAAACTCAATCAAATATATGTTAAGTAATTATAAACTCAAATAACAAATTTTTACTTAACGCAAGCAAATATTTGCCAAGTTATTATAAACTCAAATAGCAAATTTTTACTAAACTCAAGCAAACATTTGCTAAGTTATTAAAAACTCAAGTTGCAAATTTTTACTAAACTCAAGAAAATATTTGCTAAGTTATTGTAAACTCAAGTAGCACATTTTTATTAAACGCAAGCAAATATTTTCTAAGTTCCTAAAAGCGCAAATAGCAAATTTTTACTAAACTCAAGCAAATATTTGCCAAATTATTATAAACTGATATAGCAAATTTCTACTAAACGCAAGCAAATGTTTGTTAAGTTATTATAAACTCAAATAGCAAATTTTTACTAAACTCAAGCAAATGTTTGCTAAGTTATTATAAACTCAAATAGCAAATTTTTAACAAACTCAAGAAAATATTTGCTAAGTTATTATAAACTCAAATAGCACATTTTAACTAAACTGAAGAAAATATTTGCTAAGTTATAAACTCAAATAGCAACTTTATACTAAACGCAACAAAGGCTTGCTAAGTTATTACAAACTCAAATAGCAAATTTTTAATAAACTTAAGCAAATATTTGCTAAGTTCGTAGAAGATCAAATATCAAATTTTTACTAAACTCAAGCAAATATTTGCTAAGTTATAAACTCAAGTAGCAAATTTATACTAAACGCAAGCAAATGCTTGCTAAGTTATTATAAACTCAAATAGCAACTTTATACTAAACGCAAGCAAATGCTTGCTAAGTTATTATAAACTCAAATAGCAAATTTTTAATAAACTTAAACAAATATGTGCTAAGTTTGTAAAAGATCAAATACCAAATTTTATACTAAACTCAAGCAAATATTTGCTAAATTATTATAAGCTCCAATAGCAATTTTTTACTAGACGCAAGCAAATGTTAGCTAAGTTATTATAAACTCAAATAGCAACTTTTTACTAAACTCAAGCAAATATTTGCTAAGTTATTATAAACTTAAATAGCAAATTTTTACTAAACTCAAGCAAATATTTGCTAAATTATTATAAACACAAATAGCAAATTTTTACTAAACTCAAGCAAATATTTGCCAGATTATTATAAACTCAAATAGAAAATTTTTACTAAACTAAAGCAAATATTTGCTAAATTATTATAAACTCAAATAGCAAATTTTTACTAAAGTTAAGCAAATATTTGCTAAGTTATTACAAGCTCTAAAAGAAAATGTTTACCAAATTTAAGCAAAATTCTTTCAAACACAAGAGCACACGTTTATTCTTAGCTAGCTGATATACCCGGTGATGCTCGAGAGTCATTTATATAAACATTTTAATTTACACTTCTCCATTAAATGTTTTTTAAATTCCGGAATAATAAAAACGTAATAATTAAATTCCGGAATAATAAAAATTAATTGAACGAACTTTCATCCAAAAACTAAGTAGCTTACTATAAGAAAGATTTTATATAAACCAAAATATTTGTAATTACTCCAGACACTCAAAGGAGCTCAAAGGATATAGAGAATTTTAAAACAAAACTGAGTTTTATTAATAGTCTGGTATGAAGAAAAAATTTTTTAGCCATAACTTTTGATTGGAAAGAGATATTAAGTTAATTTTTACACATAAATTATTTTTGAGACTTGACTTTTTTCTAAAAAATATATAAAACAGCATTTTGGAAAAAAATAAATTTCGCGAAAAAATCAAAGGGGGTAGGTACTTGTTGTTTTGATGACAAAAACAGTAAAATAATTTTTGCGCTGAGCTGGAAGAATTTTTGCAAATAAATGCTATGTCATATGGAAGATAGCCAGATGTGCAATTTTTAATTGATTTCATTTTTACAACAACAATTTTTGAGTAATTTTTTGAGTAAAAAGTCAATATTTTGGACCTTTTTTTGACAAAATCTTAAAACCTATATATTGTACACTCATCTAACGGTACAGTTCAACCTATTTTTGTGAAGTGATTTTATTGAACTTTTGAACAAAAAATTTTGAATGAAATGTATTAATGGACAGGGGAGATATTTGCATCGAAAGACCAAACTTTGATTTTCATGTCGTTTTTTTTTCATTCTTAGGTAACGATGTTTTATGAAAAAGTCGTTGTACTGAAAATTTCTACAATTTTGAATATATGTGAATGTTTTTGATGTTAAAATAACAGACATTTTTTGAAATTAAATACACAAAAAACTCCGATGGTAAAAAATATTATAATAACAAAATTAACTAAAATAAAATTAATCGAAAATATGCGCAAATAAAGTGCACTTAAAACTCTATGCTAAAAAAATGTAAAATATGCAATTAAAAATATTTTTCTAATATTTTATTATCGGTTAAAAAACAGATTTTACATGTAATTTAACCCATTCCTGGCAGCTCCCTAACTACCGGGCCAAAATCTACGAAACTTTGTCCAGAGTCTATATATGGCCTTAAACTTTATCTGGCAAAATTTAAAATTTGTACCTCCATAGGTATGTGCTGGGCGGCCTGATGCATTTTTGCACCACTAGCTGCATCACATACCTTCACAGCCGTACCTGTCCATTTTAAAACAGCAAACGGGCTCTAAATTTATCTTAACATAATATTTAAAACTTATGATAGTTAGTTACTATTCAAAAGCAATTTTCGATATTGCGATTTGAAATATTTTTCCGGAATTTTTAAAAATAAAAAAAAAGCCCAAAAAAAAAGCCGTGGGCGTAAAATCCAAGTAAACGACCGAATCGACACAAACCAAAAATATTGCATATTGTCAAAGGTCCATACTAATATAATTCCTACAATACCAGGTAATATCACTTTCACGCTCCCCTGGAGAAAATTCTAAAGTTACTGATGTAAAAATGCACCAGTAGCTGGAAATGGGTTAAAAAAAAATTAAAAACAATTAATTTTAAAATACATACATAAAAATTTATTTATAAAAATAAAAAATATGAAGTGAGTATAAAAGTAATAATTACAAGTTATCTTTTCCCAAAATATGTTGCACTTAGTTTAAATGGTTGCAGATCAATAAAAGAAAAAATATGAAAAAACTGCATGCATTTATTGTCAATTATACAAAAATATGCGTAATAAATATGCAAAAATAGTCATTTTTGTAATATATGTAGAACCATGCATTTATTGCAAAATATACAAAAATATGCATAAACGATTGAATGCCATTTTAAAGGAAATTTCATGATTCGTTAAGATAACTTAACCATTTCCATTTTAAGATGCCCAGTGAAAACATGCATTTGCATGAGATTCCTAGCCCTACTTATTATGAATTTATCTGGGTTTCCGGATTATGTAGAAAGATTAACTTTTTGACAAAAATGTGAAATATTTATTAAAGATTAAATTAAATTTTACTTTGGGATTATTCAAAAGAAGAAAATAAACATAAAATTAAATAATAAAAAAAATTTATAAGAAACAACATGTAAAACATTTCAAAATCTAAAATTTTCTAATAAAATATAATAAAGATATTAAAAATATTATCTTGATCTAAATTTGTGCATATATCAGATTCAATTGACAAAGGAGACAATGAAGATAAACGGTTTTGAGACTTTTTCGATCATAGAGAAATTTTAATTAGTTTCAGATAAGAAATTCTTTTCTACTGTGGGTACGCTACCTGGCAACGTTAAAAGAATTTTAAGGGCTATACACAGATTTGGGTCATTTTGGCGCCCCTAAAAATTCGGCGCTACACGCGTGGGCCTGCTCGCTTGCACCATGGGACGTTCCTGGGTATAACTGCCAATTTGAAATATACATAGGTTTAATTTTGTTTAGATTTAAGCAAAGTAAATAAAATCAGCAAGCTTTTTAGAAAAATCAGTCGAATTTATATCTCAACCACCCGATTTTAGAGAAGAAATCACTAGAAACATTACCTATCCATAAATCGCACCTGAAATTATTTAAAATTTCTGAGTTTTTTTGATTTATTTTGTGTTTTGGATTGCTTTAATGGTAGCCAGCCAGTACCTATAGAAATATTTTCTGACCACCAAAGGTCAGCACCTTGAAAATCAGCACATGTTTTTGAAAAGCAAAATAACTACATGAATGAAAAAAGAAATAAGCTGAAATTTTATAAATGACTGAATGTTCTTTTATGTTTCATAAACTTATAATAGATGCAAAAAGCAATTGAACGCCAATCAGAACGTATTAGAAAACAAATTATATCGGAATATACTATAAAAAACTTGACCGTAGGCGTCATTAGATGAGTTACTGTGGCATAGGCTTGCCGGTAGCTAACGTTTAGGTTTATGCATAATAGCACGCAAACTCATTTTTAGACATAAGCAGCGTGCTTTATGGTAATCTATGGCAATGACCTCATATATGAAATTATTTCAAATGCTCTTTTATGTGATTTTTTAGGTGTATTCTGTTCAGGTGTTTTGTGAAAAAAAAACGAGAAATTCTTTAGATATATTTTAACTCTTTAAATTCTTCGAATAATATTTTAACTGTTTTAAATATAACAAGAATTTTGGCCATGTGGCGCTTATTTTAGAAGTGGCTTTGCATCTATATTACACTCTTTCAGTACTTGGCGTATTTTTGTATTGTGTGCTGATAAAAATAACCAATAGTTTTAACAAATATTCTCAAACACTTGAAGATTGTGGTACTGATGCTGCTACAGCTTCTGTGTACAGAGCAGGAAACACACATTTTTCGCACATTTAAAATTTTTTTAATGATTTTCTCTCTAGTCTTTTATTACTTTGCCAACACTTTGTTTCGAACATCTCAGCCCAAACCAAGCAAATACCACCATTCACTCATTTATATAGCTTGTGTTTCGTATTTCGTACATATTTTCTTACTCTTAAGATTTGTTGTGTTAATCTATTTCAATGTATCTAAAATGTTATTCAAGCAAACGAAACAAACGAATGCATGCACGCTTCGCTGTGTGTTGAATTTAGATACTTTTCTCAGTTTGAATTCTAAGAAAAACTTTGTAAATAATGTGTTCTTTTTAAAATCTAAATACAAGCAAACCAAAAATAATTTTCAACAGATGAAGAAAAGTTGATCCCAGATGAAAAACAAAGCAGGCTTGCCGATGGAAGTAATGTATCGGGTTATAATTGTAATGCTAAGAGGTCTAGTTTTTGGGTTTTCAATTTTAAAAATGTCCTCTTTATTTTTAAGTGAGGTGCATTATTATTATTATTTATTAACAAAAAGCATCAGTACAGTAAGAACTAACTTATTTTATAGCACAACATAAATACATTCAATATAATAATGCAAAATATAATAATGCTAATGCAAAATTCCGGTTAATTTTAAGGGACAACTTCAATATTTTCATTATTGTTGTAATTCGCCGAAACTTTGTGTTATCGTTGAAGCACTTTTGATAGCAACAATGGTGTTATGTATATTATTTCAACAATATCACAACAGTGCGAGAATAGCTCAGTTGGCTAGGGCTTTAGTTTTTATTCATGTAGCTATTTTGGAATCTTGAGTGGGTTCAAATCCCATCAGAGACATATTTTTTTTTTCTTAACCCATTTCCAACCGGTGTTCGATTAATCGAACGTATAATTTGTCCATTTTTAATAATTTTTCAATGTATGTAATTGATATCAGGAAGATCGTTGATAGATTACTTATATATATTATATATATATTATATAAATTACTTTGTATCATTGACTATTTGAAAAAAGTCTTCACCATCACCACCCGTAATTTCAAGGCAGTGGGGGGCGTGGTTGAAAAACCTTGCCAATAAACCTTTCTCGTATATAATATTAAATGAATATGTATAGTTAAAGAAAAGAAAGTAATGATAAGGTCTTTTAGCCAATCAAAGCTTACTTTTGCAATAAAAAATCAAGACCTTCCAACACCTGGATGGCACAGGTATATGAGTCAAAATTAGTGTTCGATTAATCGAACGTTTTCGCTTATTCCATACCATAAAATCCCAAACAAATACGTTATGTCAAATTTTACCAGCTAACGACAGCGTCTTACCCATTTCTATTGTGTTAACACGAAAATAGAAATGGGATAAGCGCCAACGTACGATTAATATAACATTTGTTTTTTTGACATAAAGATTGGTTTTAAAATTTTTTGATGACTTATTTGGAATCAGGGGACCCTTATTATTCTAGAAATAAACTTTATATCAAAAAATTCAAACATTTTTGCAGCGTGGCAGAAAATGGGTTAATGGCTTTTAGTTTTGTTTTGTTTTTTTTTTTTAGTTTGTTCTGTTTTTTTTAGTGATTTCGTTCTGTTTTTTGCATTAATTGCTTGTAATAACAAAGCGAACGCGTTAATTTTCTTACTCTGTGCTCGTATGTTTATTCTTAATAAAGCAAATTAAGCAACGATTAGTTAACAGCTGCGATCGTCGGATGGATAAACATATGCATATGGATAAGTATATGCACTTACCAACGCCGTAGATAGGTATTTGATAAGGGGGGTTGGGTGGGGTTTACTGAAGCAAAAATTGTTTAGTTTTTGCATTTAATTCGAGGTTCAAAGCTTTAATGACATTTTATTTATTCAAAGTGCAGTCTTTCTGCAAATATTTATAATGAACCTAAATTTCCGTAATAAATTCAGGCTTCTCAAGTATAATAGGACCAGAAACATTCATAGTTGTCATTTGTCTACTGAAAAATATTATTGATTGAATAATAGGCCCAGGCTTAGCTCTTTAATTCCAGACAAATTTTTTTTGTTAAAAGAAATTTTTTGACATCATAATATATAATTTTAAGAAGTGATCTGCGAAAATAATTTAATTTTTGTGGTATTTGTTTTATTCGTGAAGATTATACATTTCTTTTGCATTTTTCAAATTTATGAATGGCTTTGTAACTAGCTACCCAATTTCTGGTCCCCTCCAGCTCCAACATGCTTACCAAAGAAAACTGAACAAAACGCTTTACCTTCGTCTTCTGAATAATACGCAAGCCATTGGTTATCGCTTTACCAGTTCTTCTGAAAATATAACTTCCTATTTTTCGTTTCCAAGACAGGAAAATTGTAATTTTTGTAATTTGATCTTGCCAACGTAATTTCATCGAGCTAAATACAACAAGGATGATGATGTTGGAAGGTCATCTAAGCCTCCAGATGATGATTGTTGTAATTCTTTCACAATTTCGGTATCAGCCATTAAGTCTTTAAAGTTAAACCGAAAAAAATCAATTAGATTATAACTATCCTTTTTGATATAAGCGATAATGTAGCTATTAAAAAATATAGACGGTTTCCGCTTTCACACGACTTTTTCCTATTAGATCTTAATAAAAAATTTTGTTATTACAAAAGACCTCTCTTTAATTTAAGACTTTAAAATACATATAATTCCCTCATACGCTAACGTTCATGGTAGAACTAGAAATCATTACAAAACTGATAAAATAAAAATCACTTCATTCAATGATGAAAATGCTTAGCTATTTTGAAATAAAATTTCTTCTCATTTTAAGACAATGCAAACAAATTTAACTATTATATACTTAACAAACTTTTCTTAAGTCAGTAAGCTCTTAGTCATCAAAATAAATTAAAATGCATCATAATTATTTTTAATTATGAAAAACAAGAAAAAGATTTGTTCACGCCCTCAGATATATGTGATTTATTTACTTCTTTGTGAGACTATTGGTTTCTTAAATAGTTTGAGCAACTTATTTTTCTTATGAGCTTTATTATTTGAAACTTTTAAAATATCGATTAGAAACATGATTGAAATACCAATTAACTTTACTTGATTTTTATGACAGAATAATTTACCGCCAGTGAAAAGAACCTGTAAGTTAAATAAATAAACTAACGAGCAAGGTTGCAATGCTGATTATCATATAAATTTCACATCCTGGTTCAGGATAATTTCTGCAAACGAAAGTACGTTAGCAACAATACATAGCCAAAAATTAAAGTAAAACAATTGTATTGCATTATATTTAAGGGGAGGTTTTCATGAAACGCGACTCATACAACTCAATTATTTTTTTAATTTTTCGATAGCACATGATGTGCAAAATATGTTCCCAAAGCGGTTTGGCCGATAACAATTGCATAAAAAAGTTACCGCATACGAATGGAACCAATATTTTCATAAAGGAACTCGAAAATATTGTTAACCAAATCTTATAACGCGTTTTCTGAAAATTCATGTATTTCAAACTGATCCCAACGATTTCTCAAGAACTACTCTATGGATTGAATTGTATTTTTATTAACTTTAAAGTAGATAAAATTTATTGGATCATTAACCTAGATTCAGATAAATTGGACGGTTTTTTTAGAGCTCTTTAAAGACTGGAAAATGTAAAAACAACGGTACTAAAAATTTACATATCCGCCATTTTTGTATTTTTCAATTTTTTATTGATATTACATATAAGTTGAAGCTCCAATAAATATAATAAAATATTAACATTTCTTCATTTTTTATATAAGATAACATGAACGCTTTCTTTGTGATGGATACCGTTTGGGAACATTTTTTTCAACGTGACGTTTGACGGCGTATTGACATTTGACATTACACTTTTATGCACAAAAAAGAATATTTTCCTACACTTAAAGAATCAATAAATGACCGGAAAAACACAAGGTGTTCGTTTACTTCCTTCTATGATAAAAGATATCAAGAACATCACCGTGTTTTTGGTTATGGTTATCTAGATGAGAACCTGCCCTAAATTAAATATCTGCTAATCAAACTAAGCATATACAATTTTTTATATATCTTCATGTTATGGCAAAACTAGGTAATTTGGAATACATATTTGTGTTTTTATTTAATATATAAAAATATTCTGGGTTGCTAAGGGGGAGGGGGGTTTAACTCCCTGAACCCCCTTATCTACGGCGTTGGCACTTACACTCACGCGGCCGAGGTTCGTCTCCGAATAATGGTAACTTTTCAATTGAAGGCAACATTAGTTGGAAATTCAGCAGACATGCTCGCCTTCATACTCGCTTATATCTTTTTTTCTATAAGCATGTCCTAGGCCGGCATGTCTGTCAAATTAACTGATGTAGCAGCAATGCAGCATGCATCTCATGGTATGAATGCAGCATAAATGCCGAGAGATGCTTGCAGCTTTGCAGCTAGGGTAGTTCATTTGGCAGACATGTATACCTTCTGCATTTATACCATAACATGCATGCTGCATTGCTGCTACGGCAGTTCATTTGGTAGACATGCCGGCCTAGGTCTCCTGTCCTTCCGAGGCATGTTGCCGGCAGACATAGAGCAGGGCTCCTTTTCCAACTGGGATGAGCTAACACACATACATACATACTTGCGACAAGCAATACATAGAAGAAACAGTTTTAATTAGTCTTCTTGAGTGCAGATTTTTCTTTCTATCCATTAAAAAGTTTAGAACCAAACGATAACGCAAGGATGTTGATTAAAGTTTTTCCTATAACTTTTATATTATTTAAAAACTTTATTGCTTGTATAGGGAAAGTGTTGCCAATTTTACGACAAAGCATTTTTGTTGAAAAGAGCTAAAATGTTTTGTGTTAGGCATCAGTCAATCGACAACTTTCAATTAAAATTACATCGAATCAACGTCGAACGAGTTAAGTTTTGTTAATGCTCTATTGCAGATGAGTCTGATGTATCTTACTCACAGCAACATTGTGGCCAGTATTGATTGCAAAGCTACAAATTGCAAAATCAAGATAAAACTGCAGATACTGTCCGTATATTTCTACGAAATCAATTCTCTTCAAAGTGCCAATGAAATAGACAATTTCAGTCTAATTTTTGTGCAACTTAAATTTATTTTAAACAAGTGTGAGGGAGATGGCATAGCAGTAAAATCAATTGAAATGGCCCAATAAACTTTGCTTTATTTGGATATCATCCAAATTACAATTTAAAAATATTGCTTAACTATTTAAAGAGCAGAATTTAATTTGATGTGACGCGATCAAAAAGTCAAGTTATGCTTGTATTCAAGAGATTATTGCATGCAAGGATTTGTGTACGTTACAACTTACATGACAACGCAGATAAGTTAACACATAAAATAAAAGAAAATATAAAATATAAAATATAACTGATGAGTTGGTGTTCTCTGATCTTTTGTCTAACCGAAATTCATAATTAGAAGAACACATTAAAAAGTTTTATGTTTCTAATTCAGTTTACCAAACTTTTTATAACTTTCACAATTTTAGAACCAAATATTTATTTGAAAAATCAATAATGGCATATTTTAATTAATATTTAATTTTATAATTTTATAATTAAAATAATTCTAAAAAAACTAAATTTAGAATAATATTTCATCTTAATGCCAAAAAATGCATAACACAATTTGGTCACTGGTTGCAACAACTACAAGTTCTATGCATTACAAACCACCAAGCAGACTAGACAGTTGTTTCGTTGATCTCTACATCAACTCTTCAGCAGTTTTCTGTGGCTTCTGCAATTCATCCATTTTGATAAGTTTATGTGCACAGCTTCTGTTTAATCAAAACAGAATTATTAAAGCTTTTTTGTCTTTCAAAGCAATATGTAGAGTAATTCATGATCTTGTTGCATTGTTGCAAATGCGTTTTTGTAAGGGTATATTTTTGTGAGACCACCTTTAATATTATGATGTTGCAAATGCTTTACAACAGCTGTTTTTTCTGTTGTTTCGAAATTCTTCCTCTGTCCATTTTTTTGTTGGCATTTTTTCTTTTAATTTTAAAACTCCTTGCCTTACCTTCCCTTCTTTTTTTAAAACTTCCTTCATTTCTTTGCCACTTCGGTCTTTTATTATAAACTAGCTATTTTAAGCGCGCCTTGCTTCGCCTTACCTATCTATAGTAATAAAAATCATTTTCTGTTTTTTTGTTTGTTTGGTCAAAACTGCAAAAATTTTTCCAAATAATTGCTTCAACATATGAAAGGTAGAAAAATGCAATTTTTACTTGTTTTTATTTTTGCAACAAAAACAAATTTTGAGTCAGTTTTTGACTAAAAAGACAATATTTTGGATCTTTTTTGAAAAAAAGATAATAGATATATACCCTGACCTAGTAGTAAGTTCAAACTATTTATGTTAAGTGCTTTCATTTTACTTTTGAACAAAAAAAGTTTATTGAAATATATTTTCAAACAGCGGAGATATTTGCATCGAAAGTATTTGATTTTCATGTCTTGTTTCTCATTCTTAGATAACGAATTTTTATGAAAAAGTCGTACTAAAAATTTCTACAATTTTGAAGATATGTAAATGTTTTTGGTGTTAAAATAACAAAAATATGATAAAATTAAAAAAGCATAAAATTTCTTTACTAAAACATATTTCAGTAACACAATTTACGTTAGTTTAAAAAGGACGGAAGGGCGTAGTCAAAACAAAGTACATATGGGGCATTCCATACAAAATTTGCCACCAAAATTTTTTTTTTCAATAAAACTTATTTTTTATGGTCATTATTCAAAAATTTTTGACACATATTTTTTATTTCAAAAAAACAAAAGAACTTCAAGAGAAAATAATTTTTTTATATTACGTTTTTAAAAAATGACCTTTTTTCAATAGCTTATACTGCAATAACTAAAGAAGACAGAAAAATTTGTTCCAAGGAAGAAATGTGCACCCTCTTTTTAGCATTCGATTGATGTTCACTAAAACTAAATCACATTACTTTTAGATTTCGAAAAATAGAGATTTCCAAATTGATTTTTTTTTAATTTGGGCCTCATTTTTTTTTTTTTTGTTAAAAAAGTGTCAAAACCTTTTTCTTAATACTGGTAGAATTTCAGAGTGGGCTCTTGAATACTTATGGAGTAATGAATTTTTCAATCGCAACTTACACGTGCGAGGCAGAGAACTTCAATGAGTCGCTTTTTTAGCATTCAGAGTATTCAGAGTATAATCGTTCGTAATCCGTTAAAAAAGGTTTTATATTCGAATTATTTATATATCTACTTATTTTAGAGCAAAAAGAATGTTTTCTTGGAAAATGTATGGAAAAACAAAAAATCAATTTGGAAATCTCTATTTTTCTTTTTTAAAAACGTTATATAAAAAAATTATTTTCTCTTGAAGTCCTTTTCTTTTTTTGAAATAAAAAAATATGTGTCAAATTTTTTTGAATAATGACCATAAAAATAAGTTTTATTGAAAAAAAAAATTTTTGGTGGCAAATTTTGTATGGAATATATATTAATATAACACCGTGTTACACACATTCTGTCCTATGAACCAAATTTACTTTTTCGGAAAGGGGATAAAAAATAAAAATACACGTGTTTTGGCGATTTTCATGTACACGTCAGAATTTTTTTTTTTAAGTTTGAAGTATATATATATTTTTTTAATGGTTATCGTTTTTTTTAAGGTTTCAGTTCGTTAAAAAAACAATTTTTTTATTACTTTTGTTTTATAAAAATAAAGAATTGTTACATTAAAAATTTTAATGTTTTTAAAGAAATTTAGGCCTTTTATTTTTGCGGTTGTAAGCATTTGCTTCAGTATCGCGACAAGTAGACCAACAGTATTCGCCAAGCATATGCGTAATGTCTTTTCCATTAAAGCGCTTTTGAATAGCCGCAATGTCCTGATGGAACCTTTCGCCATGCTCATCGCTACAAGCTCCTAAAAATCTAAATGATTGTGAAGAAAATGGATCTTTAGCGACATTAAAATGCCCATTTCGCCATATGCCGAAATCATTTCTGCGACAATATTTTTATAATTGGCAGCTCGTTTGTTGCCAAGAAACTGCTCACTAACGGCAACTGTACCTTTCCATGCACGTTGTTCGATAGCATTTAATTTTGATGAAAATTCAGAACTTGCATTTATTTCTTTTATCTGCGGACCATTGAAAACACCTTAAATCAAAAAAATCATTAAAAAACATAAAGTTACTGAATGACTTCTTAAAAAAAAATACCTCCATGAATCTTTGCGCCGCTCAATTTCGGGAAAATGTTGCGCAAAGTTGCAATGGCCTCGCCATCACGATCCTGTTTTTTAACAAAATTTGATACGAGACCGAGCTGAATGTGTAATGGAGGCAAAATGATTTGAGACGGCTGCACCAATGGTAGATTATCTATACTTTCTACGCCTACTTTGTAGCATGTTCGCGGCTTCCACTTAAATTCAGTGTAATGCTCATCTCTTTTTCGACCTTCCCATGTACACAAAAAGCACTGGTGGGTTGGAAATCCACGCTTAACACCCATGAGTAAACCGACCACTTTCAGATCGCAGCATATTTTCCAATTATGCTCTTTGTACTTTATCAACTGTAATATTAATTCCATGTCTTTGTATGTTTCCTTGAGGTTTGTGGCATATGCGATCGGGACAGATGGATGTGTGTTGCCGATATGAAGCAGCACGACTTTAAGGCTGTTGACCGATGCATCGATGAAAAGTCGCCACTCCTCTGAAATATGTGGGTAACCGATTTTTGCAAACAGCGAATCAATGTCACAATAATAAGCCAAGTTTTTTTCCCGATCTTCGTGCAATCTAAAAAATTGGACATATGGAATAGTGCTACCTCGATCACGAGCGGCTGTTATTTTAAAATCAGCCGCCACTATATTCCACTGCTTAAAGCGTGATGCAAAGAGTTCTGCTGTTCTCCTCGACAAATTTCCGTCTCGTACGAGGTCATTGAAGTCAGCTTGCGTTATAAAATGCGGCATTGCAGTCCCAATTTCATTGGGTGTTGCCACAAATTCCGATACTTGTGGACTCTCGCATCTCGCATTCGATGGAAGAAAAGTTGATAGCAGTTTTGGTACAACTGTTGATTCTGCATCGCTTATTTCGGGAACATTATCAAAAATCTCCACTGAAGCCGCTTCACGGTCTTCTGGTGAGTATAGAACTGCTGGAATTACCGATTCTACATTAGCGTAGCGAATTTTGTTGCGGTGAATGTATTGGTACCCTTTTGTTTGAGCAAAAGTTACACAAAAGTAGCACAATTCATTGCAGTGCTCCGTGCGTGGTAGCCAAATTGTTGGTACAGCGTACTTTATTGTTGACCTTCCATCAGTAAACTTGCACAAATTTCTGTAGCAATAGTCGCACACGACTTCCGGAGTATACCACAAGTAAGGAACATAAGCAGTCTTAAATATTTTCTGAAACGAATTCACCACTGTTTTAGTAATATTTTTGAAATTTTTACTTGGTGCGAATAAGCCACAAACGTAACAAAAGTTATTTTGCGTCGGACACTGCATTTTTTTCAGATGAAATATATAGAAATACGTTTTCAACAGAACTGAAATATATAGAAAGATGAAATATATAGAAATACGTTTTCAACAGAACTTAAAAAAATATTGCAATTCCTTATTTCATCTGTCAGAAGGGGCTCTCAAACGATACTACATGTCCATCCGACCTGTCAAGTCATCACACATGTAGTATCGTTCGTGTGCAAGAAATCAAGGTGGATGGACATGTCCGATGGAAGTTGGATGGACATGTAGTATCGTTTGAGGGCCCCTAGACCAGTTGTAAGTGTTGTAAAAGTCAAAAACTGTTTAGTGTTAGAAGGTTACTATTGATTAACTACAACTATATCGAGTAGGATGGGTCAAAAAACATTTTTTTTTCCTAACGCTTTAGTAGTTTAAAAATTTGGAGTCCCTTCAAGTTATGCTAAGAAAAGTGAAAAAATATTTTTTTTTCAAAAATAATAAAAATTGGGGAAAATCTGAGAATTGATAAAAATTGTTTTTAAAAAATTTGACGTGCTACAGACATTTCCACGAGTCTGCCTGCAAAAAATCAGCTCGATTAGATCACTGAAAAAGGGTTCAAAATCGGTCCAAAGGCTTCCACACAGGCCACTACGAGCTTTATACTTCAAACTTAAAAAAAAAAAAAATTCTGACGTGTACATGAAAATCGACGATACACGTGTATTTTTATTTTTTCCCCTCTTTCCGAATATGTGCATTTGGTTCATAGGACAGAAAAAAATTCATTTTTTGTAACAGCGTGTAATCTAAGAAGCACATTATACGTCTACCAAATTTAGATTTGTATTAAGGCCAAAGTTATCTAAAACTGTTGTCATGCCTTTAGTAGGGGATGTAAGTGGACGTAGAAAATAAAATATACCTTAACACCTGACCTTAGTGGTACCTCTCTGTTAAATTTCAAAGGATTCGGTGAAGAACTTGCAGTGATGTGCGACATTTCCTATGTAAAATAAAAAATGTACATACAATAAAGCTTCTTTGGGTTGCTTCGATTTATGGGCGGTAAAAAGATTGTGGCAACATTTCCTTAAGAATCCATCTCGTATTCGAAAAAATCGAATCGGTTAGTTTCGGAGTCTGTAGAAAACACATATTCAATACCGTCTAAAATATGACATTTTCATTGATTTGTGGGCAGTTAAAAGAGGTGTGACAACCTTTTCCTAAATTATACCTAACTCGAATAAAATCTACGGCCAAAATTTCGTGTCAGTCGACCCAGCAGTTAATTTTAATAATGTATGAAAAAGTGGGCGTATATAGTTTGACCACGCCCATTTTTAGTTAAGTTCCCGACAGTAAGCATACGAACTAAATTACCAAATTTAAGTTAAATACGACCAAAACCCTCTGAAATACAGCATTTTTATTGGTGCGTCGTGGGCGGTAAAAGAGGGTGTGGCAAAAAAATGACCGTAAAATTTTATACAGAACGACCAAAATCGCCTGAAATATGCAATTTATATTGATATGTGGGTGGTGAAAGGGGGTGTGGCAAACATTTTTGGTGTCGTACCACTCTGGGGTACGGCACCCGGTTTGAGAATGCAAACTTACACCGAGCTGAGTAGCTCTACCCGCGATATAGGTGATAAACGCACAGCCACCACGAATCTCCCCGAAAGGCCGACCCAATCAGTCAATTTGGCAAATGCATATGAGCATTTCCAGATTGGCGTTACGTACGATTTATACGAAAAAATATTGAAAAAAAGTCTAATTTTTAAAAAGGTTTTTCTATATTTGCATAGTAATTAAGAAGCACCATATTTAGTAAAAACAATGACAACAAGCGACCCTAAGGATTTAAAGACATAAGCAAAAATATGCGCTGACGTTATGCGCTTATTTATAAAAAAGCCGGCCTCGATAGTCTAGTACTAGCGCGCTTGACTATCGCTCAGGGATCCCGGGTTCGAATCCTGGCCAGGCCATGGTTCTACGCTATAACCTTTCTTTCCTTATTTCTAATCAAAGGAACTTTTAAACACAACAATTTACGACAAAAAGTTGTAGGTGGTGGTGGTAGGAAAAGTTTGTGGAGAGGAACGATTAGTAACTTGATTTGACTGAGGTCAAGGCATAACACTTGTTTCAGATTCAATATAAAATGTTTCTACAGCTTCTGCCACATTAAGAACATCCTACAGAAAAGTTTTACTTGATTACTTCCTTCTTCCATTCTGTGGTATCACAGCGGACCAATAATATGGTCTAAGTGGGCTGGTCTAAAGACCTGCCGCCACCTTAACCTAACATAACCTACGCTACAAAAAACAGAAGTGATTTTTGACTTGGATTACAAAATTTGCAAAACTCTCTGAATTGGGCCAGACTTTTTGTATAAATTAACAAAACAGATTTTTTTATTTTATAGCAATTCGACTTGCTTTTTTCAGATCTGATTTTATTCTCTAGAAAATATTTGATTTTTCTATTTTGATATTTCAACAAAATAATTCGAGAAAAATAAATTGAAACTAACAAGTTTACAATAACAAGTAGAATCAACAAATTATCTTTATGGACCTCTCAAGCCATGTATTAAAATCTTTAAATTGAACTGCTTCAGCTGGTTCTTGAGCTTATACAACTTTTTTTAGAAAGATTTTAAGTAATATGAGTTTTTTTTCAAGTTAACAAATTTAGAAATCTTCTCTGGTTTTTTTCCTATTAGGCTTTTAGATCTGGCGTGACGTTACTTAAATTTCCATTGTAGTTCAATCGGGCAATTAAGTAATTAGGTAGTTAAGTAATTATGTAATTTAGCAATTAAAAAACAAACTTCATATATTTTACTTTCCTTAACCTAACCATTTTGTTCGTTATCTTAAGCCAATGCCTTCCACTTTTACTAAAACAAAAAAATTTTACAAAACATTTGCTAAACATTTACGAAAAAGAAAAACTACATTTATGAAACAGTGCACACGATTTGATCATCATGGTAAAAGAATTAATGTAAAAATTGCTTAAATTAATAAAATTAAAATGTTTCTCTTAGATAATATCGTAAAATAATAAGTTTTTAACAAGCTTTTATTTTTTGGTCACGGTAGACTTTTCTGTGGAAATGCCCATATCAATGCTTATTGTTTTTGCAAAAGCAGTTAATTTTGCATTTGCATTGATGCAACAAGATCGTGAATTGCCCAATGTTTGTCTAAGATTTTTATCTGAAAATACATTTTATAAGAAAGTTTCAGTGAGGGCGAAATGCTTTGTTTAAATTAGTATGTGAAGACCAGTTCCAAACCTCGTGGATGTCTTGCTTCAAATCTGCAAAAACATTTTTTTTTTGTTAATAATTGAGACTTATTTTCGAGCAATAGTTTTTTTTTTAATGTAAACGAAATTAGTTACACTTGTCAAGGTTTTCCTCTGGGTGACTCGTACAAAGAAACTAACTATTGTTAGCATAAAAAAACTGAAGTGGCTTAACTGCTTAAAAATGCTTTTGTGCTTTTTTTCACAAATTTTTTGTAATAATAATAGAAAAAACACATATTTTCTTTTCAAAGTCAAAATTGTAGAACACTTCCTTTATTTTTTTTTTGCTTGATAAGTTGCAAACCTACTCTAGTGCCCACTTACAATGTAGGGTACATGTAACCAGTACTAAGTGCCTTTCCCAGAATAAATGTAATAGAGAATAGACCTCAGACAAGCTTTTGAGGTCTAACAGCTATATTGAATTCCGGTTGTATGTCGGTTCCGTCATGTTTCCATTTACCACAGCATATATTCAAAAGGTGATTACAACACATATTTATGTATAATCTTTAGAATACAATATACATATAATCATAATGATATGATAACAAAAATCAAGCTTATTTGGATAAGATGAATCTTTAATCCATTAATGGTCACTACCAGAACCCGTTGAGTTTAGCTTTTGAGATTTTTAGCAAAAGTTTGTATTATATTGGACGAAAACTTCTGAAGTTTAAAAAAAAATCTAAAGGATTTGGGTGTGGCGAAGCGCATGATTATAAACGCATAAAGGGTCTGTAAGTAGAGAAATGAAAAAAAAAATCTAAAAAAAATTAAAAAAATTATAAATTGAAAAATTTTCATTTCGTAGCGTAGGCGTTCGTTCCACTTTAACCTAATGCACTTTTTTAATTATATTTTCTTTTTTCTTGAGGTTTATAAAACAAAATAACGCACCTGAGTGGCATTGTTAAATTTTTACAAATACTGCACGTACTGGCGCGAAAAACTACACAAAAAAACTTTTAATGTCAATTTTATAATTTTTTTTTCGAAAAAGCATACTTTTGGCCTTCTCAGCAAAAGCTTTACAGTGGCTGAGGATTTTTGAGGATTTAAAAAAAAAAGCTTTTATCGCGTATGATGTATTGCCCATACGTTGTCATTAATAGGTTAATGTAAGAGTGCTTGTCCCTTAGATAACCATGAAAATAGTTAAATATTCAACAACGTATCTGAGGTAACTTATTCGGAAAACTTCTTAAAGTTTTAAAACTTTTTTCTAAATTTACACTTATTTCATATGCTTAAAAACGAATAAACTATTGACTTGCATTTACCTCGCAATTTCTAAGTCATCTTAAAACTATAAATAAAAATAAAATATTGAAATGGTTGTTTTTGCTTTTGCAAAGCATATGTTTGCGAAAATTATTTGTGACTTTCACAAATGCGCTCAAGCAGCAAATAAAGTCAAACGTGATTTTTTTCAACGCTATGGACAAGTTTTGCTGCTGCTCTTAATGCTGTTTTGCTACAATTTTCTTTAATGTACGCAATCGAGTCGTCATGCATTTTTATTATATTATTAAGTTTGACAAACAAAAGTTCGATCAAATCATTACCAATTCACGGTCCCTTGAATTTTGCTCTTCGTCATTTGTCGTGTATAAATCAAATCGTTAAAATTGTATATATATTTTAACGTGTATTTTGTTTGCATTTCCTCCGGCACCGGAAAAGGGTTCAATTAAAAAAAAAAAAAAAAAAATGCGTTACTTTGAATTGAACCAATGAGTTTGTGGAAATGTGGAAAGTGATTCAAGCGCAACAATTAAACAACTCAGTTGCAATTCGTCGACTGAAGTTTTTCTAGTATCAAAAACGTACAAACACACACACGTATCTATACTTAAATTTTGATTTACCACGCCCACAATTTGTGGTAAGACTGTAACTGACACATGTGTTCAGACATACAAGCAAAACAAAAATAAAACAAAAAATAAATAAATAAAAACTGGCTGCAAGCCGTCAACGAACTTGCTTGCTTTTAGCAGCATGAAAAAAGCATTTCAATTTATTGGAAAAAAATCGTTGTTTCTTTGTTTTTTTAATAAAAGATTTTGTCTATAAACATTATGTTATGCATTATAACATGTACATTAGACTGGCCTTTTTCAAGAAATTTTCGAAAATGAAAATTATGACTGATTGCAAACGTGACGTTTGGAATAAAAACCAGCATGTATTAATATGAGTTCGATAGGAGTACGCCAAATGACCGCGAGTTGGTCGTTTTGTTGTAAATGGAAAAACATGTGAAAATTTTTTGACTTTTTACATATTTCTCGATTTTTTCGCATAAAGACTTATTTTGTGCATAAAACTGATATGCACTTCGTTAATTATTATATGGTTTTCAAAAATGAGCTATAAAGCATATAAATTGGATAAAAATAACCAGTGTTGTGATATTTTAATTTTTGAAAGAATTTAATTTTTTTCTCATTTAAAAAAAAAAATAAAAAAAATCTTAAAAAATCAAATTTGTAAAAAGTGCAATAAATTGCTATTGAATGCTTTCTGAAACAGCATTTAATAAAACTAAAACAAAATTATGTGATTACGTTGAATAACTTGGTTGTTATGAAATTTTTTTCTAGAAGTGTAACATTTTGTAAATTTTAGTTTAACTATTTTTACGAAAAAAATTCCAAAATATCCAAAAAAGGAAAATTTTAAAAATCGACTCAATGGCTAGCTAAAGCATAGTCTTAAGCTTTCGGCAAAAAATTACAAAAACCAAAATTCGGATAAAAAAGTTATAGCTGTTAAAAACTTGATTCTTTTTTTCAAAATGATCAAAGTGCCTGTTTTTGGCATTTCGAACACAAAAAATTCTTAAAAAACCTATAAAATTATGTTTCTCTTTTAAAATAGCTTCAACCATATAAAAATAAATTTACTGATTTTAGTTAGAAGAAAGTTTGGAGTTCCAGGGCTGCCAACATATCAGACCCTGGTTTTAGGGTAAAAAATATTAACACTAACCAATTTTATTTTTACCATTGCCACTTATGAATTCCCTTTTTTTACCATTCCATCAAGCACAATATATCGAGTATCGAATCAGAAACCAAGTCACACCGCCAGGTTAAAGTTAAAAAAGTAAAAAAAAATTTTGAAAACATTTGCTTTAGTTGAACCCATTTTTTAAAAAAACACAATAGAAACTTTTTAATTAACTGTGTTTTCGCGCATCAGTAGCTTTGTTTTTATGGTGAAAAATGATGAAAAAAGAGAAGTTTTGATTTATTTTGAATATTTTTTATACTAAAACCAGGGCCTAAAATGTTGACAGCCCTGGAACTCCAAAATTTTTTCTAACTAAAATCAGAAATTTTGTTATATCACTGAAGCCATTTTAAATGAGAAACATAATTTTATCGATTTTTTATGATATTTTTTTGTGTCCGAAATGCCAAAAACAGGCACTTTGTTAATTTTTGAAAAAAGCAAGTTTCAACAGCTATAACTTTTTAATGGAATTTTGGTTTTGTAATTTTTTGCCCGAAATAGCTTAAGACTATGCTTTAACAGCTAGCCATTAAGTCGATTTTTTGTTTTTTTTTCGTAAAAATACCCAATCTAAAATTTACAAAATATTACACTTCTAGAAAAAAAATTTTATAACGACCAAGTTATTCAACGTAATCACAGAATTTTGTTTTATTTGTATTAAATGTTGTTTCAAAAAACATTTCAATAGCAAGTTATTGCACTTTTTACAAATTTGAGTTTTTAAGATTTTTTTTGCTACAATAAGAAAAAAGTAAATTTTTTCAAAAATTAAAATATCACAACACTTTTATGTTTTATAGCTCATTTTTAGAAACAATTTAATAATAAATGAAGTGCATATCAGTTTTATGCACAAAATAAGTCTTTATGCAAAAAAAATCGAGAAATATGAAAAAGTCACAAAATTTTCATATGTTTTTCAATATACAACAAAACGATAAACTCGCGGTCATTTGGCGTACTCCTATCGAACTCATATAAATACATGCTGGTTTTTATTCCAACGCCACGTTGGCAATCAGTCATAATTTTCATTTCCGAAAATTTTTAATTTTTTCCTATAAATGCATGACCTAATGCAGAGATATCCACGAAAATTATTTGAAGAGTGCAAAAACAAAAACCACAAAAAGCAACAACATCAAAAAATTTTCAAATCTGAATGCAATGACGAATTACCAATAACACGAGTGCTAGCAGAGTTCGCGACAGCGAACTTATTTACATATATTACATATACATATACACTGTAAAAATAATGAATCAAGGAATTCAAAATGTTTTATTTTTTTGCTGGTTAGAATACATTTTGATTTACCCAGCTTTGGATTTACCGCGTGGAGGTTTTCAGATATCCTTTTTATATTTTGTTTTATGTTTTTAATTTTTTGGTTTTTTTTTATTTTTTACTTTCTTTTTTGTTTTTTTTTGTGAATTTTTTTTTATACATTTTTTCATTTTTTAATCTTATAATAATTTTTATTTGCGCTTAACTTAATTTATTATATGTTTTATTATTAACTCAACTGTTATATCATTAAGATTAAAATCTTATAAATTTTTTATTATCTACGAAAAAATAGGAAAACTCCCAGTTTTCCGCTGATTATTTTCTTGCCATTTTTCAAGGGTACAATAACCCCTATAAAAATAATTTATTCTGATGCAATATTAAAAGTACCCACTTGAAAATACAATATTCAATAACTTTTTCTCAAAGTGCATTCTGACAACGAAAAATATAAAGAATACGAAGCATACTGGTGATGTCTACAATGCGAATGCCAAAAACAGTGCAAAATAACGGCGATCGATGGTGCCAAAGAACAACAACATGCAAACGCAGAGCAGCTATCGATTGTTCGTAAGAACAAAAACAATAACATTAAGAAGCGAGGCTGAAATTGCAAACTGAATTCGGCGAATTACAACAATCATGAAAATATTGAAGTTGTTGTAAAAGAGTAGAAAGAATGGAAAGAGTAAGGCTGCCCGCAGAGTAAGCGCCGAAGCAGGCAGGCAGGCAGACAGGCGCAAGAAAACTATGTGAACAAGCGAGAAAAAAGTTATTTCCTTCTCGTTTCTTCGCAGGGCCTGCCTGCCTGTCTGTCTGCTTCGGCGTTTACTCTGCGGGCAGCCTTAGGCCGCGTTCATAGTGGACGCTTTGGCTGAAGCTGATGCAGAAAGCTGCTTTGTCAAGTTTTGTATGCTTTGTCAAGCATAAAGAAGCTTATTGAGATTATTGGTGTTCATAGTGCGCGCTTTATGCTTGTGGCTGATATGCTTTGTTTTCATTTGTCTCTTTGGAAAATAATGCTCTCAATTACGTTTTGCAAAGTAAATTTTTTTGTTTAATGAGTATGTAGATTCGCGATGATCACCAATGAAAGATAAACCATGGTAGAAGAATACAGGTATATGCACCAGATGAGAGCATACTGCCGGAATTGTCAAAACGAAGCAAAACTTTTTCTTTATTTTCTTTTGTTTCCATTCGCCACACAGCTAAATTTGACAGACATGGCAGTATGGAAAGAGAGCACAGTCAGCGCTGCATATACCTCTATCCTTCTACCATGAGATAAACCAATAACAAACACAAGTTCAAAGGAACTTGAAAACACAAAGCATAACAACGGTGGAAAGTTCAGCACAAAAAGTACCTAAGAAGTAAGCAAGAACAACGAAAACTATGTAAACAAACGAAATAGAATACACAAGTGCATACAACTGAAAAGCACCACAAAAGGACCACAACGCAACAACAACACAACAACGGTTAAAACTTCAGCACAAAAAAAATCAGCGAAAATATTGTTAAAGGCCCAGTTATAATAGACGTAATGTAAAGTAACGTAATGTTGTCAACTGTCATCGTGACTGGACGTAATGTAAGAAAACGTTGTAGCAATTATAATATGCAGTAGCCAGGCAGTTGTTTGTCGTAAATAATTGCACGTTCCTGTACAAATACAATTAAATCTTCGTCATCCATAGCTGTGGATACATAAAACTATCACATTAATAACGAAAACTCAACAAAAAGCGTAGTTGAACAATATAAAATAGCGCAATAATCGAATCTAACCTCAATGTTTAGTTGTTCTTTGAACAGACGTAATGTAAAGTAACGTAGAAGTCGAAATCCAACGGATCTTTACGTCCCGTTACATTACGTTACTTCAATTATAATCACTTGTATAAGAAAAGTATTGACTGAAACAGTAAGTGACAGAACACACTGCTGCAGTGACATTTCACCACATTACGTTACGTCTATTATAACTGGGCCTTAACAGGCAAAATAGATAAACATATAGCATTTTAAAAATGCTCTAGACCAAAGCATAAAAAACAAAATTATTTTTCTGTGTGAGCAAGCGAGATGGAGATATAAGCGCTGAAAAGCATTTGAAATTTAGCTTTATGCTGGCACTATGAACACTTTGAGCTTTTTCCATATACACATACACAAAGCGTTTTTCAGCTAAACCTCTCGGCTCAGCTAAAACCGTTTTCTATGAACGCGGCCTTAGTCGTTGGGCATCGACCAATGCATGGCCTCCTAATGCATTGGTCTAATAATGTACATGAAGGAAGAAACATCTTTGGTGTGTGGAATATATGGATGCATAGGATTAAGTTGAAATTGAAATTCAGAAAGCCTTATCGGCTGAACAGCGGCTGGACAACTGGCGTTTGCAAAAGCCGTCGAATAGAATTCTGTGTTAACCCTAAGCCCATTTGAAACCCTGAAACCTTATCTAATATAAACAATTGTATGAAGATCCACCGATGAGATTTATTTATCATATATGACCCTATAGTAAGGATATTGACAGTTGGCAGGATTGGATTCAGAATTTTGATTCAAATTTCTTAATCAGGGCTTCCAAAAGCTATTAGATATAAACATTTTATCAAGATCTGTCGGCTAGACCTACGATCCCCCAAAAAGGGTACACGTTATTTGCTCTAATCTTATATATTAATACGCAAACATCAAATGTTGTCGTACACTTTTTTTATAATATTTATTTTAGAATAAGGGCAATGCAACGTATATCATTCAAAAAGTACTACACCATAGATGTGCCGAATCATGTTAGATTTTAAATTGATGACCTCTGACCCGAAATATTAACGTTAAATTTTATATTAATTTTAGTAAGAAGTCTCAGGGCTGAGAGGTAGAATAGTGAACGAGGTATCAGATGAAAGGAACAGTATGATAACATTTTGTATTAGTGACCTTCGACCTGAAATATGAGCGTAAAAAGAGCATTTCTTAATTAAAAGCTAAACTGTAAGAGATAGAAAAACATGATGTAAAATAAAATTTTAGACATTGATAAGATGTGCATCTCTTGCGTATGCCCTACAATAAGCATTTTTTTATGATACAAGTGTGAATATATATTATGATGGTGAAATTTCTTACAAATAGTAAATTTTGAAAAATGTCCGTTATGTTGACACAAAAATAATTGTGATATCTCGAAAACTATAGATGTTTTCAGTACAATGTCTTTTTGTATTAAAAGTCAATGGTTCAGAAATATAACGGTATGCGAAAGGTTTTTTGGTAATATATTTCACGGATAGTATGTTAAAAATTCCCGTTATGATGACATCAAAATTATTTAGATATCTCAAAGAATGTAGATTTTCTCAGTACAACATATTTCCTTGAAGCAAGGTGAGGTCATCGCCTCAGAATGAGAAAAAAACGATTGAAATTTCAAGTTTTGATTTTGCAAGCAAATATCTCAACCATTTTTCAATCGTTTTTCATCAAATTTTCTTTTTCTGCAAGATCAGTTAAATGACTTTGAAGAAAAATGTACTGTTATCTTACGAACTCAATGATCTATATTGTTTTAAATAAACCTCTAAAATATTCAGTTTTTGATGAAAATATAGGCCAAATGTTTTTTTTCCTTATTAAATTTGCTTTTTTCACATTCTTTCATATGACATGCCATTTATTAACAGAAATTGCTTCATTTTGACACATAATTCAATAAACAGTTTCTATCATCGAAAATCATGAGCCCCAAATGATTTTTTTGATGAAAATTAAATTTTTCAAAATGTTGTTTTTATATATTTTACAAAGTTCTACAGCTTAGAAAATAATTTCTGTGAAAAAAATTTTCAAATATTTCAAACCACTTCATAGTCATATACACCAATCAATGTTTTAAGCCATTTCGGTATATATAGAAATATGCGTAGGAAAAAGAGTTCTTACGTGTTTCTAACCGATTTTGATAATTTTTTTAAAAAAATTAGAGTAGGGAGAAGGAGTTCACTGAATATTTTTGTGACCTTTGACCTGAAATATTAGCGGTTAAAGAATATTTCTCAAGTCAAACCTAAACTATAAAAAAATGGAAGAAAGTGGTGTAAAAGGAAGGTTTCGACATTAATACAATGTACAAAAAATTTTTCGCTATCTCTTATGAATACCCTACAATAAGCATTTTTGTATGTAACATGTGTGAATATACAGTCATGTGAAAATAAATAGGGACACCTATATTTTTATATTTGAATCTGCATGAATTATATACAAGGTGCCCCAGATATAGCATTAATTCCCGCGGCTGGTGATTTTTATTAATAAGGCGAGTATAACACTTTATGGAGTTTCCTCCCACATTGTAAAACTTTCAAGATACAGGGTGTTTTAGGGTTTTGGTACGTGTTTAGTATTATTGATATAGAATCTATACTACTCACCATAAAATAAAAAATAATATTTTCTATTTTAGAAAAAAATATCAACCTTTTCATCGGTATATCAACCACTTTCGTGTGATGTGCTGTAGCGGAGCTAAAATTTTGAGATTATCCAACGAAATATCAACAAATTTTGTATCTTTTCTTTTAGCGGAGCTGTTAGCATCCAAAGTTACAATTTAGAAAAGAACTGTTGATTAAGTGTATTTTAACATGAAAAACAGAGATTTTAAATTTTGACGATTACAGCTCCGCTAAAACAAAAGATACAAAATTTGTTGATATTTCGTTTGATAATCTCAAAATTTTAGCTGCGCTGTAGCACATGACACAAAATATTATTTTTTATTTTATGGTGAGTAGTTTAGATTCTAGATCAATAATACTAAACACGTACCAAAATCGTAAAACACCCTGTATCTTGAAAGTTTTACAATGTGAGAGGAAACTCCATAAAGTTTTATACTCGCCTTATCAAGAGGAACCACCACCCGAGGGAATTAATGCTATATCTGTTGCACCTTGTATGTAATTCATGCAGCTTTAAATATAAAAATACAGGTGTCCCTATTTATTTTCACATGACTGTATATTGTGATGGTGAAATTTCTTATAAAAAGTAAATTCTGAAAAATTCCCTTTATTTTGACATCCAAGTAAGGGCGATATCTTGAAAACTTTAGCTTTTCTCAGTACAACGTATTTTTATATGAAAAGCCCTGGTTGTGATAAATAACGTTGTACGAAATGTTTTTACAGATATTTTTAAAAAAATTTCGACTATTTTTATATCAAAATTATTGCTTTAATTTAAAACTTAAGATTTCCTTAGAACTAGAAAAAAAACCGATTGAAATTTCAGAAGGTTGGTGGAACTTCGGCCACATGCGATACTAGTTAAAATAAAACTGCTTTGAATTCTATCTTAAAAAAAGAGTTATTATGCCCTTGCGAGTAGCGTAAGGTAAAGTATAAATTTGGTAAAGAAAAGTATAGATATTCTTGATTAATATACACCTTCTGAGTCGATTTAACCATGTCTGTTCATCTGTCTTTATGTTTGTCTGTGTGTAATAATCACGATAGCAGCTGTTATTTTAAAGATATCATAGTTCAATATATATATATATCAACTTCTTCTTGACAAACCTCTAACTCAGCACTTCAAAGGTGTTTCCACAATTAATCAAATCGATTCTTCCACCTACTTGAATGTGTGTGTTTTTTTATCTCTCTTTTATTTTTTTATAAGACAAATATAAATTCGTATATATTTTATACCCCACGCGCTTTACCAAAATTGTAAACACTGCCATAATTTGCCACTTTAGTGTGTGTTGGATTTCTTTAAGTTGTTTTTTGCGGTGTTGTTTTTATTGCTCTAGTTATTGCCACGCATTTATAGACATAAACATACACACGCAAGCACGCACACACACAAGCACACACACATACAGACATGTGCAGCATTGGTGCATGATTTTCACTTAGTGCAGCAGCGTTGTAAATTTAATTTATGTGTTACTAACTTGGCTCAAACTTCTTGGTATATTTACTAATGCCACTTGAATTGTAGCAATTATGAAATGTATAAAATGTATACAAAAATTAATTAAACATCACAACATTTTATTTCTGCAACCTACGCTGCTGTGGCTGTGAAAAATATTTGCTGTGGCTTTAATATAATTTAACAACCACAAGCTGCAGCTAGTAATTAATTTAGCGAAAATCTGTCGCACATGCGCATAGTACATGGCACTCCGCAACGTAGAGTTTGCCCCACAGCAAATTTCTCTTTACGCAGTTGCTTGCATTCATCAAAAAGTTAACGAAAATTCGTTTTAATTTTTTTTGTGTCTGTCTTGATTGAAAAGTGTTGCCAGTCAGCTGAGACTTTATTTATTTTCATTAACTGTCACCATGCTGACTTTGATTGCATGATACTAAATGCTTCCACTTAATTGTTTTGGCAATGACGAACACGTGTTCGTGGCAATGCAACATAGTTGCTACATTTATTTTCCCAAGTCATATCTGGAAACGCAATTAACTATTCTAGTCTTTGTTTTGCGTTTTGATTTCAATAAAACTAAACTAAAACGTAAACGAATGTAAATTTTTTAAAACTTTTCATTCTTTACATAATTTTGTAATATGTAGTACGTAACAATAACAGTAACAGTAACAATAACAGTAACAGTAACAGCAGCAATAACATGAGAACAACAGTAACTTGAATCTACCAAATAATCATGTGTCTTATTTATCAACCCATTTCTAGGAACCGGAAATAACGATTGTTTTTGAAATTTTGGATCAAAAGATCATGTATAAAAAGTTGTAGCATTATTCTTTTAAATATAGCAATATGACGCTAGGAAGCTAGAAATTCCATTTTTACATAATTTTTTTCATGATTTTTAAGGTAAAAATCAAAAATTATTATTTGATCGATATTTTTTCGATCAGAAATAAAAGTTATTTCTTGGTTTCTATTTTTTTTTCAATCTGAAATAACAGTTTTTTCTCGGTCATTATTTTTTTCGATCAGAAATAAAAGTATTTCGTGGTCGTTATTTTGTCAATCTGAAATAAAAGTTACTTCCTGGTCGTTATTTTTTCAATCAAAAATAAAAGTTATTTCTTGATCATTATTTTTTCGATCAGAAATAGCAGTTCTTTTTTTACCGTTATTTTTTCGATCAGTTATTTTTTGCCCATTCTGGCAAAGTAACAATTGTTACTCAGTATTTTTAATATTCCTATAGGAATGTTTTTGTAAAGCGCCATTCTACCCAAGTACCCATCTACCATTCTACTCTAGCTGACCCACTGACTTGTTTGGGTAGATTGTTTTCTTGCCAAATTTTAAACAAACTACGGCGCGTTCTCTTCTTTTGGCTGTAACTTTGAGATATTTTTATTTCGAAAAATGTAAAAAAAAACAATTAATTTTTAGAATCCGTCACACTGGACTAATTACAAATAAATTCGCGTAAAAATTTTATTTTTTTATTTTTACCATTAATTATATCGCAAGCAATTCAGGGCTTTGTAACTTAAGGGCAGGCTTTCATGAAGCCCGACCAGAAAACTCAATTTCTAATTTTTTTATTTTTCGATAGCTTATGATGTGTAGCATATGTTCCCAAAGCGGTTTGGTCGATAATAGTTGCATAAAACGATTTCCCCCGCTTATTTATCTAGGGGAAATTTATTTTTTTTTTTCATTCGATTGTATTCGGTGTGTACCTGATTGTACCACCTTAATTTTCGTTTTTACCTTAAAGGGGGGAAAAATATGTGGCCAAGAAAAATTGGTCCGCAACTCATGTTGAGATAAATTATTTTTGTTAACGCTTTTGTGAAGGGAATCGTTTGTAACCGTTTGTACCGATGTTGTTTTTTTTTAATTTTTTAAGATTAAATTTTTTTTTTCTTAACGTAAGTTAACATAAGTACAAAGGTTACAGATGATTTATCAATGGCATGAACTGGTACAAACGATATAATCGTTACAGCGACCGAGTACAACCGATAACTCGTTTGGTACAAATGATTTGTTGGTGGTACAAGCAGGTAAAAACGATATAATGGTTACAACGCACGAGTACAAATGATAACTCCCGCTCGTATCGATGATTATATCATTTGTACCCGTTTGTGCCACCGAGAAATCGTTTATAAGCGTTTGTACCAATGAGTAATCGTTTGTACTCGTTGGTACCGATGATTATATCGTTCTTACTTGTTTGTACCTGTTCTTCGTACCACCGATAAATCATCTGTAACCTTTGTACTTACAGTGCCGAGCACTGAAATACGAGGGGTGCCTTTTATATTTCGGGATTTGGCAGCCCTGGTGTTGCAATCTGTCAACTGAAAGCTCTATCGCAAAATTTGACATTTGTTGGCTTATATGTACTCCGAACGTTTTTACATACGAGCGCTATTTGTGTTGTTTATAGTAACTTAAAAGATTCATCTCGGTCCAAAAATGGAATTAAATCGTGAACATTTTCGTGCGATTATTTTTTACAACTTTCGACGTGGATTAACACAGCAACAGTGCATGGATGAACTTAATTCAATTTTTGGCGATGAAGCTCCATCAAGGACCAGTGTTTATCGATGGTATGGTGAATTCAATCGTGGTCGTAGTTCACTCCAAGACGAATTTCGTGAAGGTCGTCCGAAATCAGCTTTTGTTCCGAAAACCATTGATGCTGTGCGCGAGCTGATATTGGAAGATCGTCATGTTACCTATCGTGAGATTGAGGCAACCTTAGGCATAAGTGGGACCAGCATACATTCAATATTGCATAAACATTTGATTGTCAAAAAAATTTGTTCGCGTTGGATCCCACACAATTTGTCAATCGCTCAAAAAAAGGCTCGTGTCGATTGGCCGAAGGAAATGCTCAAAAAATACGATCGCGGTGCTTCGAAACACGTCTATGACAGCGTGACAGGTGATTAATCGTAGATTTACGCGTATGAGCCCGAAAGTAAACAGCAGTCGACTGTATGGGTGTTTCAAGATGAGCCAAATCCAACAAAAGTTGTTCGCGCACGAAGCACTTCCAAGCAAATGGTCGCCTGTTTTTTCGGAAAATATGGACATGTCGCAACCGTACCACTAGAACAACGCAGAACAGTCAACTCTGAGTGGTACACAACCATTTGTTTGCCAGTTGTCTTCCAAGAAATCAGGAAAACCAACCGCCGAAGACGGATCACTCTTCACCACGACAATGCGAGCTCTCACACATCGGCTCAAACAACTGCATTTTTGAGCACCCAAAACATCGATTTGATGGGTCATCCGCCGTATAGTCCTGACTTGGCACCGAATGACTTCTTTTTATTCCCAACCGTGAAGAATAAACTGCGTGGACAACGATTTTCGACGCCCGAATAAGCGGTTGCGGCATTCAGAATGCATGTTTTGGAGATACCTCAATCAGAGTGGCAAAAGTGCTTCGACAATTGGTTCAAACGCATGCAAAAGTGTATAGATCTTCATGGAGAATATTTTGAAAAACAATAAAGTGATTTTCGATGATTAATATTTGTTTTTGTTCTCTAATCCCGAAATATAAAAGGCACCCTTCGTAGTAGTGAGTAATCGAAAAGCAAGTTTCGCTTTATATTTTATACCCTATCAGATATCGATGCCGACCAGTACAAAAATTATGTTAACTAATATGTTGCATCCCTGTTGCTCGCAATTTAAAGCTGTCGTCAGAAGTTTACTGTTACTTTGTAGAACAGCTTAAATTGAATTATCAGTTTTTCTAAGCGAGCAATAAAATAGTAGCGCACAAGAAAATCGCGTAAAGATTTTGTTTTAACGTCAAAATATTTATTTGTAATACACAAAAAGTAAGTTTTATTGTTTTTTCATATAAATTAAGCAGTGAAAAAAAAACTTGAATCTGTTTCCTTAAGTGGGACGCGGAAAACATTGCAGTGCAGAAAAGTGAGAGCTGATTCAAAGTCTAATAAAAAGCGGTAAAACCTACAAGGAAGTGGAAACACTAATCGGCTGCTTCTCTGTAATGATCCGCAATGCAATATTGTTCAAAAATAAGGATGAAAAAAAGGGTGGAAAACGAATTCTATCGGAGGTTACGGTAAAAAAACTCGTTAGATGCGCAAAAATTCGACCAACAATGTCGGCTGCGGAGATCCGAGACGAGCTGAACTTGCCCTGTGGTATTCATACGGTACGAAGAAGGCTACGGGAACATTATTTATTTGCCCGCAGTCCTCGTAAGGTTCCTCTTTTAAAGAAATACCACATAGCACGACGTCTTCTGCTTGCAGTGGAGGAACATACTCTGGACAGACGAATCTAAAATTGTGCTATATGGCGGCAAAGGGTCTCGTGAGTATGTAAGACGCCCACTTAATACGGAATACGACCCTCGGTTTACCACAAAAACCTTAAAGCATGGTGGATATAGTATAATGGTGTGGGGCTATTTTTCCTACAGAGGCATTGGTCGGATTCACAGGATTGAAAACATAATCAGCCCTATCATGAATAATTTTTCACGCGGAATCGGAAAAGGGAGTTTTAATTTTATAGATAAGGCTCAAGGACACTTTGAAAATTTGTAATGCAAATTTGTTGATAAACCATTGATGAATAAATTTGCATTAAAAATTTTCAAAATGTTCTACAGCTTTATCTTAAAAATGAAAATTCCCTTCTTCGATTCCGAGTGAAAAATTATTCATGATAGGCTTGATTGAATCAGCACGCTTACGTCAATATAATGCAAAATGTGTTGTCACCATTTGCTGAAGAGGACATGCCGCTGAAATGGATAATCCAGCAGGATAATGACCCGAAACACACCAGTAGACTTGCAGAGGAATGGTTTCGGCTCAATGGAATTCAGGTTATGGTCTGGCCAGTCCTGACCTGAATCCCATTGAATATCTTTGGGCTGATATTAAGAAAGCTGTATGGGATGCTAAGCCAAAAAACAACAATGAACTTTGGCAAGTGGTTCAGCGCGGATGGTAAACTATTCCCCTGAAGAGATGCGAGACATTTGTGGATTCCATGGGGAGGCGGTGCTCAGCCGTAATTAAAAATAAAGGCAATGCAACTAAGTACAAATACTACTAAAAACTAAACGCATAGAAAGAACTTCACGAAATTTATCATTGTTCTCTAAATATTAATTTTATTCATATACTACTATTTTACTGCTCCATGTAATTTTCATGTAAAACAAATTTTTATATGAAAATCATAAAATGTGAATATGCGAATCAAAAATTTTTTAATATAGACATAATTAGGATAGTAAGCTTTACTTTTTCAATGCATCCGTTGGCAAAATTATTTAAAATTTTTCATAGTCTGCAAAAGTATAAAATATTTCTCCCCACTGCTATTTCAATGCTCGCAGCTGTATGTATTTGTGTCATCGTTCGCACTCGTAAAGAAAAAAAAATTATGTTTTCAAATCTAAAAAAATTACTAAAAAAAAACATCGGTATAAACGGGTACATATAATAACGGGAGACCTTTTGGGTACCTTTTTTGATTCAACATGACGTTTGACAGCGTATTGACACTTCTATGCAACAAAAACAACAACACAGCTGTTCCAACACAAAAATAAGATAATATAAAAATTAAAATTTTGCTGAAAAGTCTTGGACAACATACGAACTTAAAAAACGAATTCTGAAAATTAATTTCGATATTACACAAATGAAGCATAATCGCGAATAACGTTGTAAACGACTTTTTTGTGCTTTTTTTTTGCGAATACCTGTTAGAATCACTCTATTATATTATATACAAACAGAACTGAGTAAGCAGTTGAGCAGTTTGGGGTATTTTTATCGCATACCAAAAAAAAAAAATTAATAAAAATGAATAAAAGTGAACAATTACAATTTTGTCGTTTACAACGTTATTCGCGAGAACGCTTCAAATATCGAATTTAAAAGCAATTCTTGAATTTTTTCGAGTATACGATTTATACCCCAAATAATAGTGTTTCCTTTTTTCAATGAATGCCATATATTGTGTTTGTTTGCAGAAACTTTGTTTACAAAATGTAAACTTATTCATGATTATCTTGATAATGCTGCTGTTACGTTTGCTATTCATGACTCAAAATTTAACAAAAACAATTACTAACCTCATCGCTGATAACAACAGTACCCTCTCCACCATCTACCACATTCTGATTACACTTCACGCGCAGCTGCGCATGCAACATTTACACGAAGCAATGGTTTACGTGTGCATATTTAATTTAAAATACAATTAAGAACTTGTAATTAATCCAGTTTTCGTTTTTGCGCTGCGATTTTAATTATTAAGATTAATAAAAGTACAAATACAGCTTTTCAGACTTCCATCGAGAATAGTAAACAATGTAAAGTGGTGCTGGTTGTGGAGATTTGCGAGAGACGAAACCAAATGTTGCTCACTTCACGCTCTACGGAGTTGATGAATTATATCGCACTATGATATAACAACTCAAACTGTTGTACAGTTTAGCAACTTTTATCCTACCTTCTTGATGCTGTGTTGTCTTACACAATTTGGTGGAATTAATAATGCAATTATATGTGTTTATGTGACAAATAGTCGGAAATGCCAATAACATAATTACATAATGATAATGACAGAAACTAAGATACATTTTGGAGAAAATTGTCTTAAAGATTTTGAGACTATTTCATGTAGTTATTTGTAGCATACTATGAAGCTATTCACAAGTCATTCCATTACAATAGAATTGGTTATCAGACATTTGGCAGTCAAATGTATAATTCAGGCTTTCTAGAATGACCGAGGCCTGACGGCTTCTTGAAAACAGCCACGATTTTTTTGCGTCTTCTGGTTCAGTTCTTAAAATCTGTGCTTCTTTTATACAGAGCTGTTAAATAATGATGACTACTCGTTATCATAAGTAATTCGATTATTTTTTTAAATAGGTGAAATAAGTACAATTATTTTCTGTTTGTAATCGTAATCTAATAATAACGACTCCAAATAATCAAAAAATAATTACGATTACTTCAGATTACGAAAATAATCAAAAAGAATCAAAATTAAAAAAAATATAATACGAATACTTTGATAAATTATTTATAATTCTTTTTGATTATTTAAATAATTTCTAAAAGCAGTCTTATTATTATTTATTCTTGATACCTTTTGATTCTATTTGATTGTTTTCGTAATTTCAAGGAATCGTAATTATTTTTTGATTATTTGTAGTCGTAATCAATGACTAACCATAAACTTCTCCCTCAAGGATTATATAATGATTACAACAGATTAATTTATTTATTTATGAAGAATATATTAATGCAATAAGAACTAGATTCATTAATAGTATAACAAAAATATAACAAATTTGGTTGGGAATAAAAACTGTTACAATTCTTTTTAAATATAATATAATTGATTACTAATCGAAATTATGACATAGCTGTTAGATAATAATTACTAATCGTAATCATAAGTATTTCGATTATTTTTTAAAAAGGTGAAATAATTAAGAACAGTTCTTTTCTAAATAAAAAAATAATAACGATTACTTCAGATTACGAAAATAATCAAAAGTGATCGAGAAAAAATAATCCGACTACTTTTAGAAATTATTTTTGATTCTCTTTGATTATTAAAATAATTTCTAAAAATAGTTGGACTATTTTTTCTTGATTTCTTTTGATTCTTTTTTATTATTGTTTGTAATTTCAAGTAATCGTAATTATTTTTTGATTATTTGTAGTCGTAATCAATGACAAACCATAAACTTCTCCTTCAAGGATTATATAATGATTACAACAGATTAATTTATTTATTTATGAAGAATATATTAATGCAATAAGAACTAGGTTCATTAATAGTATAACAAAAATATAACAAATTTGGTTGGGAATAAAAACTGTTACAATTCTTTTTAAAATGTAATATAATTGATTACTAATCGAAATTATGACATAGCTGTTAGATAATGGTTACTAATCGTAATCATTAGTAATTCGATTATTTTTTTAAAAGATGAT
Source organism: Dichetophora obliterata (assembly GCA_963920525.1). NCBI lineage: Eukaryota > Metazoa > Arthropoda > Insecta > Diptera > Sciomyzidae > Dichetophora > Dichetophora obliterata. The sequence continues at coordinate 301,826,329 of OY986435.1, read as the reverse complement.
ATTAAGTACAATTCTTTTCTGTTTGTAATTGTTATTTAATAATTACGACTACAAATAATCGAAAAATAATTACGATTACTTCAGATTACGAAAATAATTAAAAATAATCAAAATTAAAAAAATATTATACGAATACTTTTAGAAATTATTTAAATAATTAAAGGAATCAAAAATATTGTGTCATATAGTCGGATTATTTTTTCTTGATTACTTTTGATTCTTTTTTATTATTGTTTGCAATTTCAAGTTATCGTAATTATTTTTTGATTATTTGTTGTCGTAATCAATTACTAACCTTAAACTTCTCCCTCAAGGATTATGAAATGATTACAGTCTTTTTTAAAATAGAATTTAATTGATTACTATTCGGAACTATGACATAGCTGTTAAATAATGATTACTAATCGTAATCATTAGTAATTCGATTATTTTTTAAAAAATGGTGGAATAATTGATTAAGTACAATTCTTTTCTGTTTGTAATCGTATAATCTAATAATTGCGACTACAAAAAATAATTACGATTACTTCAGATTACTAAAAAATCAAAAAGAATCAAAAGTAATAAAAAAAAGTAATACGGCTATTTTTAGAAATTATTTTTAATTCTTTTTGATTACTAATAATAAACTTCTCACTCAAGAATTATGCAATGATTACAGTTCTTTTTAAAATATAATATTATTGATTACTAATCGCAATCGCAATTTAACAGTTATGCTTTTGTATATGCTTACCTATAATTTCTAGTCTGAATGCACAGTGCCACATTTTCCTAACACGATAATTCATCAAATTCATCTTTCTACTTGTCAAAACACTAGATAACAAGATGAATTTGAAGTATTAAAACTTGAGTTTGAAGTTTCAAAAGATTCAATGGACTTATAAAAGAATTGCACTTAATTTACATGCAGTTGCATCTGAAATGTAAAAGATTGAATTTGATCTATAAAATGTGTACAAAAAAAAAATAAAAAATGTTTCAACGAAAGCAATTTCAAAAGGTTTAAATAGTTTGAAAAGAATCTTATGTTTAAAGTCTGTTTATAATTCGATCCGTGAATTTTTACGGTAAACAAAAAAAAAAAAAAAGAAAGAGACTAGCACAGTACCGTTGCTCTTTCTGTACGTCTTGATTTTTGTGTGCATCAGTATGCAATCAAAATGCAAAATTTTTAGTTTTCATCACTGTTCGATGCCAATCGTATTGGTGTCATCATACTATACAACAGCTCTCGGCTACAAACTATTACGAACAAGTTGCTTAGAACTTTTCAGTATGTATTTCTTTTGCTTCGTTTTGTGGATCTGTTGTTTTACTTTTTGTTTTGCTTTTTTTGCAACTTGTTACGTAACTCTGCCTCAAGTGAGTTTAATTTTTGTATTCTTGAAAATTGTTTGGAATATTTAACATTTATCATTCATTGGAGTGCATTGAGAAAATTATCGAAACAAATCATTAAAATCAATTTTGTAATTAAATAAAATTTTTTCAACAAATTGTAAAAAAAAACGTTTTAATGCAGTTTTTTCCCTTTCATTCTTCATCGATATCGAAATGAGTTGTTCAAGTTCTACTGATGTGTTGTCAGTCAAACAGCTTCAATTACTGGCTGATTGAATGACGGGTGCTTCTTCAGTGACGCCATTAGATTTTTACTTTCCAGCACAATTCGCCGTCTCACTCATGACAATAATTATTTTGGATTAGATTCTTTGTTGCTATTTTTTGTATGCTTAAAAGTTCGGTTACTCAATTCTTCTTTCATGTACTTGAAATTGACCCAAATAAAACAGACTATTAAGTTATTTAAAATATATACAGAAACATAATGCCAATGGTTGTCATCACGCAACACGCATTAAAATAATGGGTATCTATCTATCTTTTCTGTCATTTGTTTTTATAACGCTCTTAAGTAATTGAAGCTTTACGCTTTATTATAGTCTCTGAAGAATTGATGACTTCCAAATATGTTTTATGACAATTTTTTAATATATCGTTGCATACAGGGCCAGCAACGCCGGTTCGGTGGTCATAAGTAAAAAAAAACTTTCGAAGTTGCAAAAATTTGTTGACACTTGGATTGCAAATATTCAATCTCTACTGAAAATTTCAAGTAAATTGATCCATTCCTGCTTGGTTGGCAACAATAAAATTATCAAAAATATTAATAAAAATGGCACATACCTTGAATATAACTTAATTTTATTGTAACTATGAAAAATCCATTTCAATCCTACTTAAATATTTAAATATATCCTAAGATATATGCAAGCCAAAAAAAAAAATTAAAGCTTCTAAAATATTTTGTTTTTGTGATGAAAAAATTAATGCACATAAAAAATCTTAGTTTTTTTAGATATATTACTATTTTGATTTAAAAGTTCCCCAAGCTATCGAAAATGTAAACATGCCAAAATATTCTTTGGAATATCTATTTTAGTAAATATCCCCTCAAAAAACCTCGAATTCAAAAATTTTATACAAAATCTTCTAATTTCGTAGACAATGCAATGAAGTTTCAGTGACTGCGTAAAATATTACAATAAAAATATACTCTATTCTATTAGATAATTCCCCAGAGTTTCACAACCTTTCAAAAATATTAATATGCAAAAATATTTTTTAAGATATATACTTAAACTAGCAGGCCACTGTTGTCCGGGGCCTTTTTTGTCCGCGCCACGGACGTTTTTTTATCAATCTCCTTAACGCCTTATTGACGGGACAATTTTTTCACACCTGTGCTAATTTTTCTTTTGACTAATTTTTAAGGGCTACGGCTATGCTTGGTTTTCACTATGTCATTTTTATGACGACACAAAAGTTTATCAAACGAAATATCACCGCAATAAAACTCTAGAACATTTTCTGCATAGCTCCATTTAATAATTTATTTGTTTTTAGTTTTCCAAGATTTGCAAATGTAGAAAAAATGATAACATGTTGTTATTTTCAATTTGTTTGACAACAACTGACCACTCAAAATGACAAAGTGTAAACCCAGCATTAGTTTTGCGACATCCGACTTAGTGATGCGATGTGGTATCATCGTCCTTATTGGGTTAAGACATTACATATCAAAGAAGTAAAAAAGGGTTTTTTTTTTTGTTTTGTTTTGTTTTGAAGCGCCGCACAGTGGGTTGAAGTCCCGAAAAGTGGAGATTAATTCAAAAAATGAGCTCTAGCTTTCACAACCGTATTTGGTGCCGGGTGAAACTAGATAAAATTCTACATCAGTAATTGCAAAAATAACAGTTCTAAGTTGTTTACTTTATTTGCAGTGTGTCTTCAAAGTCAATAATTGTTATTATTTTTGCGCGCATTGGTTATGAGTGAAAATTTTTTATACTTCAAGTGGATATTTTTTTAATTAAGACTTCAAAAAGTGAAAGTTTTATTATGGAGCCGTCTACTTCAGGTATTTGAGCATATGATAAATATTTTTTTGTTAGATAAATGTTTTGGAAATATTGTAAAAAAAAAATAAATGAAATTGCTCCAAAATTGGTGTATTTTTGATGTTTGTATTGAGTTTTAAAAATTTCTGGGTGAAATTGGGCGAAACCGCTTATACAGTCTTAAAGTATGAGATTTCAGCTAATAAATCTCAGAAACTTTTCTTGCAAATGTTTACAATTTTTTGAGTTATTGAAGTTTTAGTAAAATAACTCCCGTTGCTAAAAATCTATGTGAAAAAAAACAAACAAAAAATCACGTTGTCTTTATTATCTTTTGTCTTTATATTCCGTTTGGTAGTTGTTATTGGTTGTTATGGTAGTTGTTGATGGGTGCGTAAATAATTTTTAATCGATCAATGTATTGATAATTAATTGGTAAGAATTTAATACTTAGGGTATTTAAGATTCAGTACAGCCACGTTCATTTATTTTTTGTATGGGCTGTCAATGATTTGTTTAATGTGATGTTATTTATTGAAAGTGTTGTGTGTTTGTAAAACGAATAGTATTTTGCAAATTTTAAACGATTAAAAATTTTACTAACTGCAGGAACAAGTCCCAAAACAATTTTTATTCCTCGCCATGAGTTACATAACTTTATGAAGAATTCAGAGCCTAAATCACTTGAAGATCGATTTAATCTTCTGAGGTGGGAACTAATCACACGCGTCGACCCTTCAGATATGGTAGATTTCACCAAAAGATTTAATAATTTTTGCACAGACTATAAGACTCGGTGGCTACAATCTCATAGAATGGATACATTTTTTTTAAAAAATAACAAGAATTGGCTTGATACTGCAATTTCCTTTAATGCACCACCAGCACCAACACAAAAAAGAGGTCGGCATGATCTCTCATTTGATGAGTGTACAGAAAAAACTAAAGGAAAGAAATGTAAAGATATAAGAGATAATACTCCATTCTCTATTTTAGCGCACGCTACACAAATGAGCTTTAGAGCTGCTGGAAAAGCAGATGCGTCGAAAATAATTAAGGAATTAATATCATCTCCAACAAGAGCAAAAAAATACAAACAAAGTTTAGAACAGGTATCACCACAGCAATTAAGTGCGGAGGAAGCTCTTTCCGTATTGATAGAAGCGAAGCTAACTCGACACCAGTATAACATAATTAGAGAAGCCGCTCCAGAGAAATTTCCATCGTATACAATAGTCCAAGCAGCTAAAAAAAAATGTTATCCAGAACGAGACGAAATACAAATTACTGAAACGTTAGCGCAAGTCAATCTACAATCACTATTAGACCATACCACTGAGCGTATTTTTTCGATAAAAAATTTGGATTTTAATTTGTTAGACAATGAAGAACTGTCTAAGATGACTTTATACACTAAGTGGGGCTTTGATGGAAGTTCAGGACATAGTGCACATAAACAAGCCTTTCATGACATTAACGCCTCGGATTCTTCAGTATTTATAACATCGATTGTACCATTGAAATTAGTTTGTGAAAATAAAACAATTTGACAAAATCCTCGTCCGTCTTCCACTCGTTTTTGTAGGCCCTTGAAAATTGAATTTATGAAAGAAACGGTCAACAGTATTAAACTCGAAAAAGAAAGAGTGGAGACTGAAATAAAGGCTCTTGTCGATTCCGTAGTAGTAGTTGGAGAGAGAGTAGTGAAAGTTAATCACGAACTAATTCTTGTGATGATTGACGGTAAGGTCTGTAACGCTATTACAGACACAAAGTCCACACAAAAGTGTTATATATGTGGCGCTACAAGCAAAGAGTTCAACAATATTGATGAAATGATTACAAAAGTTGTAAATACAGATGCCATGCAGTTTGGTTTATCTGTCCTTCATGGCTGGATAAGATTTTTTGACTGTCTTATTCAATTGTCATATAAACTTCCGATTAAAAAATGGCAAACTAGATGTGATGATGAAAAAAAATTATTGCTGATACAAAAAAACGCATTCAAAGGGAATTCAAAGAGAAAATTGGATTGATTGTTGACCAACCAAAACCAGGCTTTGGAAACTCAAACGATGGTAATTCGGCAAGGCGTTTTTTTAAGAATGCTGAAGTATCTGCAGAAATTACAAAAATTGATTTACAGTTGATAAAAAATATGCACACAATATTAATAGTTGTTTCAAGTGGTATTGAGGTCAATATTCAAAAATTTTCAAATTTCGCTAATGACACTGCCAGACTATTTGTTAAAAATTATCCATGGTATTATATGCCTCCAACTCTACATAAATACTTAATTCACGGGCCAGAAATTATAGCGCTTGCACCATTGCCTATTGGTCAGCTAACTGAAGAATCTCAGGAAGCCAGAAATAAAGACTTCAAAAGCTATAGGGAACATTTTTCGCGTAAATCCTGTCGGGAAAGTACAATAGAAGACGTGTTTAATAGATTTCTTTTAAGTTCAGATCCACTTATTTCAAGCAAGAGGAAGAGTTGTAAAAAGAAAATAGAGCAAATGCCGCAGTCTGCATTGGAGTTACTTATTCTTCCCCAAAATGAAAATGATAATGGTGACAAAGATGATGAAGATGATGAAGATGATGAAGATGAAGATTATTTTAACTAATTTTAATTTATGAAGTAAATAATAATTATAACGTTTACGAAATGAAGTAAATAAAAAAAAATTACAATTATATTTTTTTTTAAAATTTTTGAGTGTCTTCTCCATGTGGCATATAAACTACCACTTAAAAAGTGGCAAGCTAAATCAGATCATGACAAACAAGTTGTTAAAAAAATAAATTTATTACTATGTAACATTTTTATTAATATTTAAAAAAAAAAAACAAAATTCCGACAGAGCTAGAGCAATTTTCTAAAAGGGGGCGTGGCACTGCCCTATTCCATCTTAAGTGTAATTCATACTGCACGATCAATATATATACCAAATCCCATCTTCATACCTCTGATAGTTCATGAGATATATCCGTTCTAAGTTTCTGGTTATATGGGCGGTGCCACGCCCCTTTATCCAATCACAATCAAGTATAGGAATATTACCCAGTCAACAGTACCACATTGGGTATGTTTCATGACAATGGGTCTATTATTATGGCCGCCAGAGCGATTTTTAAAAAAGGGGCGTTGCACCGCCCACTTTTCCAAAAAATTTATAGCCTATTTCATTCAGTGATAACTCAGCATTCTCATAGTGAAAGAATTTTTAGAATCGGATAAGCAGTTTAATTAATCTCCACTTTTCGGGATTTCAACCCACTGTGCGCCGCTCTTCACTTATATGTATCTTACTTTTTGCCTTGCTCGAGGCTCATCAGTTTTTTTTTTGTTGCGCTGTGCTAGCTAAGCACGAAGAGAAAGAGAAAAATAAAGAGCGACGTGGAGTTTATTGAAACTCTCGCAACACAAACGCGTTAAAAGGCAACGACTAAGCAATGCGTAGCAGCTGGGATTGTTTCTTAAAAACTTAATACCTGAATTAAAAATACTTATTATTAAAGTTTCTTAGTTCCTAACTAAATCTGTAGCACAAATATGATATATAAAAAGTCGGCCCAGTACTTTTGAAGTAAGGTCGTAACTTAAAATTTTCACTTCAATTTTATATAATAGTATAGATAAGAAAATGCACAAAATAGCTCATTTTTTTAATTTCATCAAAATCTTCTTCTTCAACCTGAAGCAATGCAGTGAAATATTTGGATTATACCCTAGCCATCAACGCTTCAGGCGGGTTTAGAAATGATGCTAAATCTTCTCCCCATAGAAGAGGTTTTTAAGTGTTCGGCGATCAAAAGCGCGATTCGCCTCAACGAATCACAAGCGTGGAGAAACAACACTTTCGGACATGCTTCTATTCTGAATCTCTTTGGAACCGAAGAATCAAAAAGAGCAACCGACTATATCATACCCAGTGTGAGATTTGGCACAGAATACACCACATCCATCCCCAATTAGACAAGAATGGGAAGAAACGGCCATAGAATTCAATGGCAATCTCCAATTATATACTGATGGTTCCAAAATAAAAAACGGAACTGGATCAGGTGTATATTGCGAATGGCTACAAATCAGAGAGTCCTACAAACTCCCCGACTACTGTAGCGTTTTTCAAGCAGAAATATACGCTATTGAAAAAGCTGCACATGCCATTCATGGGAAAAATCTTACCCCCACAAGGGTAGTTATTATTATGGAAAGCCAAGCGGCCATCAAAGCGCTGAATAGTAAAACGACGAAGGCTCGAACGGTACAAAACTGTAAACTGGCACTGAACAGTATCTGGAATACCCACAACGTCACTCTCTGCTGGGTTTCCGGACATAGCATTATTGAAGGAAATGACGCAGAGGATGAACTGGCTAGGCGTAGAGTAACCGCAAGTACAAACAGAGCTAATACAGATGTGTACATTCCAAAAGGCGTTGTCAAAAGGAGTATAGACTTTAAAGCCAGAGATAATTCCAACTGGGCCTCCAGAGATGACTGCAACATATCTCGAAGGCTCTGGCCGGAGCTAAATGAGAAGAAAACCGAAAGCCTTCTGCTTTTGGCCAAACGAGAAATCCGGATTCTTGTGGGAGTTCTAACAGGTCATTTCCCCATTGGGGTAATGGCCAAAAGAATGAACATAACAGCCCCAGACTTTTGTTGGAGCTGCAAGGATCCGAAAGAAACAGAAACAATAACTCACCTTCTATGCTAATGTCCAAGTCTACAGAATCTTCGACTCCGATTTATGGTGAATAGATTTTTCAAAGACCTGGAAGATTTAGCGAAAACACCACTGCTAGACATCTGGAGGTTCATAAAAAGCACAGGCTGGTTTGAGGAATAATCGAAATAATGATGGTTATTATGGTACTACGATGAAAATAAAAAAAGGATTCGCAATGGACCTATAGGCCCCCGCGGAAGCGCTGGTAACGGTGCACAACCCTATTTATCTAACCTACACTAGCCATGTGGATGTTTATACAAACTAGCCATGTGGATGTTTACTTCCATCACGAGACCTATAGTCTTATATGCTGCACCAATATGGTGGAGTAAGACGATCCAAAAAACAGCTCAAGCCAAGCTCAGCAAGTTGCAACGACTAGTTGTGTCTGTACTACACGAGCGATGCTTACTGCTCCAACTGCTGCTTTAGAGATTTTGCTTGGTATACCACCATTACATCTTCTTGTCAAGAAAGAAGCTTTGATCTTAACAGTCAGGCTCATCACTGACAACAATTTGTATATACCAAGTAACACTCACCCAGCGCTATTAGACGAAATAACTTAAGACGAGAATCTAAGGTCATTACCCTGCGATCTCTGCCTCCCAAAATACAACTTCTGTAAAAACTTCCAAGTCTCCTTCCCAAACAGAATCACATGGGAAACAGAAAGGCCACGATTCACTGGTGACTATCAAGCTTGGTGTACTGATGGCTCAAAGACAAATGAAGGCGTGGGAGCTGGCGTTTTTTGGCTTAAGGGAAAATCTATATATGCCAGCATGGGCATAGGTAACTCAGTTTTCCAAGCTGAAGTCCATGCAATTGAGATCTGCCTAAGAGAGTATGTAAACAGTCCCACTAGAAACAAAAACATTTACATTCACTCTGACAGCAAAGCTGCTCTACTTGCATTTAGTGCATATAAAATCACGTCCCAACTCGTATGGGATTGTTTAAAGCTGCTTATCAAGGTGTCTACCCATAACAGAGCCCACCTCATTTGGGTACCAGGCCATAGTGGCTATTTAGGAAACGAGATTGCAGACGAACAAGCCAGGAAAGGAGCTGCAAGTTCCTTCATTGGTCCAGAACCATTCTGTGGGCTACCATAACTATAACATTAAAATGTGGCTAAACAGAGAGGCACTTTATTACTGGAGGAAAACCGAAGGTAACAGACAGGCAAAACATTCATGCCAACCACTTCGCTCCAAAGAACGAAACAGTTCCTTACTTTAAGTGGAATATCTATTAGACTTGTCACAGGTTTCCTAACTGGACATTGTAAGAGAAATAAGCACTTATCAACCATGGGCATAGCCCAGGAACATCTGTGTAGATTATGTAATCCGAAGAAACAGCGGAGCACATTTTGTGTCACACTAACGGTCTAATTAGGACCCGACTTCGCTACTTAGGTGCATTGTACCTAGAACCGCACCAAATAGCGAATAGTTCACCCAAGGAAATCCCTCTGCTCCTTACGAACTTGTCGAACTTATCGATTAATGATGAACTATAACTCATAGAGGTTTGTTACATGTAGAGGCCCTTGAGACCGCAGTAACTAGGCGACTAGCTACCTTCTCAATTAACTATCTATCTATCGAAAGTATCAATTGGCCCTTTCAATAGTTAGTTCTATGCTCACTAGCTACTTTTTAAACCCAAAGTAATGCATAAATGGGTTGTTATGTATGTATATATACAGGGTGTCTGGACTTGAGATGCTAATCCGCTAAGGGGTGATTCCTTGGCTTATTTTGAGCAAAAAATTGTATGGTATGGGGTGTCTATTTTCGAAATCCACTGAGGTACAGTGTGTTTAAAAAAATGTGTTCGGTAAAGTAGGTGCTACCAAAGATAATACCATAGCCTCCAAAGTATCAGACCTACTATAGTCCTGATATGGTTGTTACTTACTTACTTACTTAGTTGGCGCTACAACCGTATGTCGGTCGTGGCCTCATCTAAGAATTTGCGCCAGCCATTTCTGTCTTTCGCTTGCTGGCGCCAGTTGGAAATTCCAAGCTTCGTCAGGTTGTCCTCTACTTGGTCTTTCCAACGAAGATGCGGTCGTCCTCTTCTGCGTTGACCGCTGCTGGGTACCGAATCGAATGTTTTCTTCACTGGAGCATCGTCTTTCATGCGCTGAACATGACCAAGCCAGCGAAGCCGCTCGATTTTAATGCGCTTGACTATGTCGATGTCAGCGTACAGCTCATACAGTTCATACTTCCACCGTATTCGGTACTCGCCATTGACGTAGATTGGTCCGTAGATCTTACGAAGAATCTTTCTCTCGAATGCTCCTAAAGTCTTTTCATCTAAACTGCTCAGCGTCCAGGTTTGTGATGCTTAAAGTAGGACGGGCATGATGAGCGATTTATAGAGCGTGATTTTCGTTCGTCGAGAGAGGGCTCTGCTTCTCAATTGCCTACTGAGCCCAAGGTAACACCTGTTGGCAAGAGTTATTCTTCGTTTGATCTCAATGCTGATGTCGTTGGTTAAATTAATGCTGGATCCCAGATAAACGAAGTTCTTCACAACCTCGAAGGAGGTATTGTCAACGGTAACGTGGGTTCCAAGACGCTGGGACTCTTTGTTTGTTGACACTAAGTATTTCGTCTTATCTGCATTCACTGCCAGACCCATTCGACTTGACTCTCTTTCTAATCTGGAAAATGCTGCACTATCCTATCCAATGCTGATATGGTTGTTGGATAGGATATAAGTAAGGCTCTCTTTCGGTACCATAACAGTTGGAAATTGAAAATAGGGTGTGGAGATATGGCTCTGTAAAGTCAAAATATTTTTCATTTTTAAAAATTTTTTGTAATGAAGTATGTTTTTCTCGAATATTTGCCCTATTATTTTTTGTTTTTACTGATACTCTTGGAAGTATCTCCTACAAAGTTTCCATACAAAGTTTTTACCTGTGACGTCTTATTTAAATAATTTTTTTTTCAAAAATATTTTGTATGTAATTTTTTTTTACTAATAAATTTTTATGTATTAATTAACTATTTTATGTACTAATATTTTTGAAAAAATAAAACATCATTTAAATAAGACGTCACAGGTAAAAACTTTGTATGGAAACTTTGTAGGAGATACTTCAAGAGTATCAGTAAAAATAAAAAATGAAAAGGTAATAGGGCAAATTTTCGAGAAAAACATACTTTTATAAAAAAAATTTTTAAAAATGAAAAATATTTTGTCATCTGAGAATATGCAGGAGATGAGTGGGGATGAAGTGCATGCAATTGGAGGTAATCGCAGTTCAGCTATGGGCAGAGGTATGCTGCAAGAGTGAGGTAGATCCAATGTTGAGAGAGAAAGGTACACTAAGGGAATGAACAACTTTAGAATCGTAAGAGGAACAAACCGGAATTGGGGAAGAGTAGTGGATAGAAATAAAAATGTTACATGCTTTTATTATAAGAGAAGAGGTCACGTAAAAAGAGATTGGTGGTTCCTAACCATTTTCATAAGTTTCATGAAAATAATTCCCAAAATCAAATTGTCAAATCGGTTAAAAATTGTAATGATAGGGACAGTGATCAAGATGAAACATATATGTAAATAATAGTGAATCATACAAATGTCTACTTATCAAGTTAACGGTAGAATATGACTACATATAATTTGAATGCGACACAGGGGCGTGTGATACTTTATGCCACATAGACCATTTTGAAAAATATTTTTCGCATATTAAAATTGTGAAGACCTCAAGTGTATTAAAAATGCTAAATGGAAACCGAATTACAATGGCTGGTAAAGCGAATAAACGTAGAGCTTAATAATTTAAAGCTCAGTTTAGATATATTTGTGGTTGAAGGTAATCGAATTTTTCAGCCTTTGTTGGGGCCGGCATGGTTGGATGTATTATACCCAAAGTGGAGAGAGTTTTTTATAACGCCCATATCAAAAGATATTCACCCTTATTCTTGAATCCGCGTCGAGTAAATGTCGTCGTTGAGAGCTTACTTTCACCAATGAATTGTCGTCGAAGATCATTTCGGCGATCAAAAATTTAAACATTTATTTGACGACATTTGCTCAATAATTGGCATGAACAATCACTGCAGGTCTCAACGTCGAAATTGAAAGTTTCAAGAATATAACAATTTTGTTTCGACGTCGTTTTGAGAGCGAGCGAGGGTTCAAGAATAAGGGCCATTAATAGATAACTATGTGACGATCCATGCAAATTATTATCTAAATTCGGTACAGTGTTTTCAAATGAAAGTAAATCGGTTATAAAAGAATTTGAGTCAGAAATAGATTTGGTTGACAATGCGTACCAAATTTTTTCAAAAAGTTATTCTGTGCCTTATGGCCTGAGGGGAGGTAGAAGAAGAAATTGATAGATTATTCCGGTTCAATCAACTTTCAGCTCGTTTGTTTCTTGTTTACATCTTTAACGTCTTGACTGACTCATAAAATTTATTCTGATGAACTCATACTTCAAAGTAATTTATTCGAGAAAAGCTATTCAGTTTCGTTAAGCAACATGAGTAAAATATCGTGATGAAAAACTATAAATATATATATTGACTAAAGAATATCAAGCGCTCTGAGCGCGCTAAGAATTATAAAAAAAAGAGTAATTTTCATAAGCAATAAGTAAAAATAATTAGTAAATAGTTTTAATATTTGTAATGTACTACTACAACGCTCGTAGGCTTGAATCGACCGCAGAACGAATGCCACTCCCCCTGCTCCCATCTTGTTGTCTTAAAGCCTTTTCCAGCATCGGGTACTATGTGTCTAAATATTGTGCCAAAATTTCTATCGAATCCGCTAGTTGGTTTAACCGTTAACTCGACACAAGCATGCAAACATACATAAATATACATATACTAATATATTGTATAGTGTCGGTCTTTTGCAATGAAAGTGGCATAAATATCAATTAAAATAATTACGAGTATAGAAATTTCTAGACGCTGGACTTACTCATTATTATGTTATTCCAAAACATATCATAACCATGATCATTGGCTTGATTTTGCTTTCTATTGTGTTGTTCAGAAATTCTTTTTACTCTTGTTGGTTTATGGTTTATTTATGCATTCGGTATCTGTTCGCATGGCAACTTTGTACATTTATGCATCGTTCAATGGTTTAATTCGCTTTGCTACTGCCATCAGTTCCACTCTTGTTTTATATTTTGCAATAGCGTTCACTTCCTTCTAGTGACCATAGCGTGCCACTCGCGAATGTAGCAGATCAGCGGTATTCAGCGGCAGTGGCTGAAACCGGGTAGTTGCTTGCGGTTTATGTGCCAGAGAATTTTTAATTTTTCTTTTGTTCATATCTCTTGAAATTTTATTTTTAAGAATTCGCTTGGACTTCATATGCGAGCAAATGTTGGGGTTTGGTCTAGCGTGTGCCGTAGTTGCTACAGCTAAACGCGCTCTGCATCAACAGAGAAAATTTAGTGAAAACCATTAGAAAATGTTTCAAATGCACTTTAACTGAAAACGAATTTATTTGACTTGGTTTTATTTTCAACAAAGCCATAAAAATATTTATTTGCAAAATAAATAAATTCCAAGCTAAGCAAACACAGAAACACAAATGCCGTTATGTTGCAATGGACTTGGTTTGTTTTTTTTTTTTTTTGTATTTATTATTCACATAAAATAAGTTAAAGATAATTATAGCACTTCATATTCATAGTAGGCTACAAAGAGATAAAATAAGATCATAAAACAAACCAAGAATAGCATACCATAAATTTTGACTGAAATTTTATTTATTTATTTCAAATTTTTTTGAAAAATTTGTAACACTTGCTTGCTTGCTTTTATACTATAGATGTGATACGTTAAATTAGCTAAAAAGGCGCGTGCTTGAACATAATTGGCGGAATGCTGAAAATTGCTTAAAATTGTAGGACTTTTTTTATTTTTCGCAAACAACCTAAATATCAATAAAAAAAATTTTGCTAATTTTATACAAAAAAAAGGATACCGTTCTTAATTGCAATAAATAAATGTATATCTTCGTTTACATCCCTAAAAATTTGCGCTATGTGAAGTTCTGTCACGTTTATTTTTAAAGGTCATTGAGCACTCCCTTATGAGGTCCTTAAAGTGGTTTGAGTGTCATAAACAAATTATAAACATCTTACTGAAAAATTTTACAAAGCTATTGGGTTTTTTTTAAAGGAAGTGTGTTCTATCAGAAAAAAGTTGTTTGGGCTTTTTCGAAAATTGATTTTTTTGCTATTTTTCAGCTAAACAAAAATGAGAAATATACGCTTCTGTGTAGTCATATTTGCAACACACATGGTTAATTGTAGCAAAAAAAAAATATTTTTTCTACAAAAACATAAAAAATTTTTTTAATTGTGTATCAGAGAACTGCACAAGCCTGCTTGAAGTCTATTTCAGCTTGAGAATACCATAAATTTAATATATGATTTTGGATCTGATGTCAGAATTTAAAATTCAAGATGGCGGATAGAGTTGCCACCTAGATTTTTGGGTATTTTTGCGAATTCCTTTAATTTTGAAATTCTGACAACGGATTTGATTTCGAATATAATGTCACAGTTTTAAAATTTAAGATGGAGGTTAGGGTTACTACCTAAATTTTTAACACAGTATTGCCATCTAATAATATGTATTTTTAAGAGTTTTAAACATAATTTAACAGTGTTAGGAAGTCGCTGATTTCGAATCTGAAGTCAGAATTTTAAAATTCAAGATGGTGAAAAGAGTTGCCACCTTAATTTTTTGTATTTTTATGAATTCGGGGCTGGCAAAAAAATGGTACACGAAAAATGGGTCGCTGAATCCGAATCCGTGGTCAGAATTTCAAAATTATAAAAATTTGAAATATAGGGTTGCCACCTAATAATACGTATTTTTAAGAATTTTAAGCATCAATTAACAGTGTTAGGGAGTCACTGATTTCGAAGTCAGAATTTTGAATTTTAAGATGGTGGATAGGGTTGCTAAAGTAAAAGCAACCCTATTATTTCAAAAGAATTCGCAAAAATACCCAAAAATCTAGGTGGCAACTCTATCCGCCATCTTGAATTTTAAAGTCTGACATCAGATCCGAAATCATTTACCCCCTAAAACTGCCAACCACGGAGTCCACAGAACCCTTAAAAGTCATAATACGCCCAAGCTTTTCGTACACAAGCTCATTGAATTTTTTGGATACTTGCTTTAAATTCAATTAATTGGATACTTGCGAGCTTACAAGCTTTTGCTTGAAAATCGTTTCAAGCTTTTCAAGCTTCTGCCCGAAAAAGTAAGTCTAAACAAGCCAAGCCAACGAGCAAGCATGAATATGACTTGTATCTGTTTGGTATTTTTGCAAGCTGGCTAAGGCTTGCTTTTTAAATTTTGGATACATACTTGAATTCAAGTACTTGAAAAGGCTTGAACTTCAAGTAGGCTTGTGCAGTTCTCTGTTGTGTACTTTATTTATAGGAGTTTTATTGCTTCAAAAATAACAGCGGAATGAATTTTTAGTCGATTTTTACAAGTCTTGTCGTATTTGATTTGATGTGAATCCAGATTCACTTATCTTGTCAGATAAAAATATATTGTTCTACAAAAATTTGTATATAAATTCATTTTAAAAAGAGAAGAAAATTATATGTATCTAAACTTGTAAATTTTTCATTCTTTGAACGGTAACTTTGCTCATTTTATGGCCCCCGGCTTATAAAAATGCGTATGGGGTATATTGACTTTGTCTCTCCGTTTGTAACGTCCATAAGGAGGCGTGGCAAGTGTAAAAAAGTATATATTAGAGTGTATCGGAAATCTGACCCCAAATTCAGGTACCAAAATTAAATAGTTAATAAGAAATACATTCAATTGGTATACTTTTTTTTGCTCTAACCCAGATTTGGCGTCCCCCGAATTGCATTTTGGTACATTTTTGAGCAGCTTTTGTACTGGAGACCCACTAATGGTTGACTTATAAGGAAAATTAAGCTCAATTCCTTGAATATAAAAAATTAGTACTGCAAATTTTTACCCCATTTGAAAAATGCTACTACATACTTGTTTATTTTAATTATAATTTTTTTTTTGTTTTTTATATGAATGAATTTTACTCTGTTGAATGTATGTATTTTTATTTAAAGCAAAAGTAAAGAACATTCTGGAACTGTTAGTGTTTACAAAAAAAAAAGATAAAATATTTTTTAAATCCTGTAAAGGACAATGCTAGTGACATGATGGACGATGTTGAAATTAGACAGGTACTTTGCCACTCTCAGGACACTGAGAGGCAAGTTTAGCTCGTGAGTAGGCGTCCATGGCTGCTGCTTCTGCAGAGTGAAGAAAATTAATAATGGTTTTCTATTTTGGAGGGCCTCGTTAAAAGCCTAAAATTCGAAACAAAAAGCCATTTTTAGTCCTTTACAGGATTTAAGAAATATAATTGTTCTTATTTTGTTAACAGAAACAGTTCCAAAATCTACTAAACTTTAGCATTAAACTAAAATATATCCAAATGTGTTGAAAAACTTTCATATAAAAAAATAATTAAATTTAATAATTAAATAATTTCTGTGAAAAAGAAATTTAAAATATTGCAAACTACATTATCAAATTTTAGTCTTATACTACGTTAACATTGGTTCAAATGACTCATTTGAAATGACCCATACAACCAAATGAGAAACGAAGTCATCTCATTTCCCATACAAATTCTCAGTTGCAATTCAACTCATTTAAATCAAATGAATGAGATTGGATACGTTCTTAAAACATATTAAAAATTATTTCAAACGCATTCAATGCATAATGGGTAAACAACAAATCATTTTATACACGTGTATCATCATCAATATCAACCAGTAAAAACAGAACAAAGAACCAATTGTCAAATGAAATAAGATACTTTCGCAAAAAAAAAACCTAAGAATCAGTACGCACTTTTGAATGACTGATTCCAAATGAGTCATATGTCAAAACCGTTTGAAATATTGCATTTTCATTGATTTTCGGGCGGTTAAAGGAGGCTTGGAAACCCATTTTTAGTACAGCTGTCGAAAGTAACCATACAAATAAAATTACCAAATTTGAGTCTTGTAGGACCAAAACCGTCTGAAATGTAGGATTTTTAGCATATTGTAGACGTGAAAAGTAGGAGTGGCAAAATATAACAAATTGTTTGGTACCTATATCGTCTAAATCGGTTTAGTGGTTGTCGCGAGATTGTCAAACATCCGTGCAGTGTTACAACGCTTTTAATAGTATAGATAGATAGTTAGTATAGATAGATAGTATAGATAGATAGATAGATAGTATAGATAGATAGATAGATAGATAGTATAGATATATAGACTAATACAATGTCAAATCGGGAAAAGTTAGCTGGCAAGGCTAGAAAACGTACTTATGCTTATAACTGAATTGCTTATTTTTTATTGTTGAATGACAAATTTCCGTCCCAATTAAATGTACGGGCACCATACCAATCGACAGCGAAATTTTGACATTTCAACTCTCCACTCACGAATGGAAATTTGGCAACATAGCCATAATTTTCGCTTCTACAGCGTACTAGCTGGCGAAAAAAAATTTCGCTGACTGTTCGTTGTCAAAAATCTCAATGTATTATGGAAATTTTTTTTTCGTTCCTACAGCATACTAAGCTTACGCCCGTACATTTAATAGGCGCGGAAATTTGCCATTCAACAATAAAAAAAGCAGTAAGTATGTTTAAGTGTTGATTTTGTTATTTAACAAATTTATTGTTGCATTTATATAGTTTATTAATGTGTGGTCTTGCTTTTTATAGGATATAAAATTGCAGCAATAAAAATATGAATCTGTCAACCAGAACAGCATGTGCTTTTACTGAATACAAAAATTTTGAATCTACACCCAAATTTCGCGTGTAGAGTTATATGCCCAAAAATTTTCGTTCCTGAATTTTCGGTTTTTTTTTTTTTTGGAAGGTGGTTGTAATTTTCATGTGTTGTTTTAAAATTTTAATGATCGAGTGGATAGTTAAGATTTAAACTAATTGGAAAAATTTTAAGCCACTATAATTTTTTGGGAATTTAAGGGGATTTTACTGATTTCATTAGATTTTTCCAAATTGCATACTTAAAGTGCGTATTATTTCTTAAAGCTTATGTGCAAAATTTGGAGTCATCAGATTAATTTTTGCGGAATTGAAAGAGATGTTACCGTTTTGGTAAACTCACTTTATATGGGAGGTAGACGTGATTTTTATTTGACTTTTAAACATTTCATATGTGCCAAATTGGAAGTCACTACATCAATTTTTGTGAAATTTAAAGTGATTTTACCGTTTTGGTAACCTCACTTTGTATGGGAGGTAGCCGTGGTTTTCATTCGATTTTTCCAAATTTCATATTTTAAGTACATATGAATTGGTAAAGCTTATGTGAAAAATTTGAAGCCATTATATTAATTTCTGCGGAATTGAAAGAGATTTTACCGTTTTGGTAAACTCACTTTGTATGGAAGGTAGACGTGATTTTTATTCGACTTTTACAAATTTCATACTCAAAGTGCATATTAAAGGTTAAAGCTAATGTGCAAAATTTGAAGTCATTAGATTAATTTTTGTGAAATTTAAAGAGATTTTACCATTTAGTTAAGTACCTTTGTATGGCAGGTAGGCTTGGTTTCCATCCGATTTGGTTTAATTTCGAACTTGACCTCCATTTTCGAATAAAAAGCTAAATAAAAGCTAAATCCTAAGGAGGTGATGCTGATCAAGAATATATATACTATTCTATACCAGCCACGCCTCCTTATCGGTGTTACAAACGGAGTGATAAAGTTAATATAAAGGATTTTTGTTGAAAAGAAAACTCTAGCTTATATTTTTTAAATATAAAGAGATTATTTATTAAACTAATATGAAAAAATAAAACCACGTGAAGCGTGCTAGAAATATTATTTTGAAGAACAGAAGAAAAAAAAGAAAAAGAAAGTGGGAGACAGAATAAAAAAAACTTGTCGAATTGATACCCAGTGAACAATAGAATTATCATAATAACCCAGTTTACTAGTTTTGCTGAATAGTAATTAATGTTACAAAATATAATATCAACAATTTCTAATAAGTAAGAATGTCGCTATGGCTCGAACTAGGCCATTTTTAGTTCGGGCCGTAGAGGGCTGTATAAAAAAGGCCCACACCAAATTTTAAGTTAATCGGTCTATTAGATCTTGAGATTTCATATCAACCGTGTTTTTAAGTTAAGTTCCAGGCATACACTAAAATGACACTAAGATGGCACTAAAATGGCTATACTTGAATATATAAACTGTCGAAAAATTAAATTTTTCTCACAACTGACGTCACAACCACGTTCTCACAAAAATAACGAATATGCGCAAGGCGGAATCTATTATATATTATTCTTGCAAAAAAGGGTCATAACTATCGTTTTACATGTTACATGTCCTTTGACCTATTAGATATAGACCTATTAAAATTTGTACTATATTCGAAAGTCGCAAGTTTGTTCAAGCACACCTTGGATAGCCTTCTTGTTCGGTTCCTCGTGTTAAAACTTCGTGTCAAACATGTGTGATGGAAGTTATCATCGCGAACACCCAATTTACCCAAGTATTTTTTTTTCATCAAATAAATCAAGTTGTAACTCAAAAATCGTTTTGCTATAAAAAACAAAAAGCTTTTATAAATTTCCATATAAGTAAATTGAAGTGTCTGTCTGTCAACTTGGTTGAAGCATTGGTGATTTAAGTGCATTCGCGCGAATCTTTTGGCGATTAATTACTGTCATTGATTGGCAGAAGTGGCAAAAGAAAGTAAAACTACGTCAAGCAGGTTTAATGGAATGACTTTCATTGTTTAATACTTTGGAAAACCATATGAAGAATGAAACGAAACGCATTCATTGGGAAAAAAATAACTCACAACTGGTTCTGAACACGGCAAACCCTGTAAACATCACAAACTGCGGCTAATCACAGCTTATCAAAAGATTTCTTGTTTTTGTTTTAGCTTCAAATATAATCTCAAGAGTGTGAAATAAGCTTGAAATTTGACCACATACTACAGTAATGGGCCGCAATTAGAAAGATAAAATTGTTAAAACAGCAAAATGTTTACAATAGAATTAATCGATATTTAGCGATAGCGTTGAAAATCAATAGTAGAGTTCCTTGAAATCTATCACAATAGTCGAGTGAGTAGCGAGCGATGATAATGAAATGAAATGATAAGCAACCAAGTGAGCCGCTCTGCTGATGTCTTGAGCAATAAGCTCAGTGTTGTTTGTGCTTGTTTTTTATTCGATAAGCTGCTATTCAGTGTTTTTCCGGCAAAGCCTTAAATGGCATTCATTGTAAAAAAAAGAAGGAAACAATTTATTATTATTATTTATTTTATTGGCTTGCCATTTTGAGGAACTCCATTTTATACTTGCATTCAAATATGTTGTTTTTAATTAAAAATCCATACCATTTTGAACATTGAATTTTAGGAAATCCAAGTAAAACGAAAATAGCTCGGATATCAAATTGTTTTAGCCGTAAATAGCATAACATTATAAAATTCGCGCTAAATAATTGTTAATTTTGTTTTAATCTGATATTTTTTATAAATTGCATTTGTGTGAGTGCGGAGGTACATGTAATCAAGGGCGTCCACCGAATTCTCTGTAGGGGGGTGAGGGCGATGGGGACGTCTTTATAGAAAGTTAATGTATAATATTATCTATTCAGTTTAGTTTCATTAGAGTTTTTGTATTATATGCATTATTTTACAATTTTAGATCGTTTACTTTGTTGAGGACCTTCGATGTAAGAGTCGAAGTTTACATTATTTTTATTTATAAATCTTATTTTTAAAAGCTTTTAAAAATTAAAAAAACCTTTTATTTTAGCAAATTAAAAATAGTACACGGTTAGAAATCTTGGACTAAATTTTAGTACAGCTAAAATATTACTGCATTTTTTAAAACCTTGCAGTTTAAAAGTTTAACCTTGCAAATACTAACTCATAATTAAAACTCTTCTGTACTAGAATTTAAACCAAAAAATATTACAGCATCCATTTTAGCTTTTTAGTTAAAATTTTAGGTTTTTTAATTCAATTTCAGCCTTTTTGGTTTAAATTTAAGTACATCCAGAAAAAAAATCTGGTTAATTTAACTAATATTAAACTAAATTTCAGGTTAAAATTTGCCAACATGAATTGCCAGGTTAAAATTCAGCTAAATTTAACCTGTTTTTGCAATTTAATGAAATTGGCAAATGTGGTTATCTTAACCGAATTTTAACCAGCATTTGTAGTTAAATCGAATTGAATCATGTTTATTTAACCAAATTCTAGGTTAACATGTTTATACCTCAATCACCTACATGCAAATTTTTTGAATTTTTTAACAATCTCACAACGAGATGCAAAACTAAGACCACAAAAACACCCATTTCGACCACAGTGGGTGACAAATGATCATAGAATTAAATAAATTGAAATCTTAATGACAGGTTCATTTTACTTACGTTATCCCAAGGAACCCTTTGTTAAAAATTCTGCATCAATAGAGCAGAATTATACAGCTGGTAATTTTTTTCCGCTGTCAGCCTACCATGTTTTTCCCGCTATTTTCTACATGTATTTTTGTTAACCAGATCCGTCAGGTGAAAGTAACGTGGATCAGGTTAATACGATGTGGTTGACTCTCCTATCAAAATTCGTTAGGTAAAATAAACCTAACGGTCAGGTAAGAGTGTTTTTCGATGAGTGTACAATTCTGTATTACTTTTTGTTTTTAATACAATTTGTACTAAATTCTAGTACATTTGGATACTAAATTTGGATAAAGACCTGTAAAAAGTTAGCCTGGCAATGCTGCGATTCAATAATAAGCGACTCGGTTCATATGTTTGCTTATAGCGCTTGTTATATGTAGGCTAATAGACCGGTGGCTAGAGTAGTGAGTTAACAAACTGAATATCATGTGTTCGAATCTCGCGGTAGTTGTAATTTTTTATTTTTATATCTTAATCCAAGGTTGTACTAAATTTGAAACCAAGCTGTTTTAAAACCATATTTTAGTATTTTGCAAATACTAGATTTGAAACCAAAGCTGGTGTCGACTTATATGTGGTACAGAAAAGTTTAAATTTTAGTACAAGATTTCTAACCGTGTACTTAACTTATACATAGATATTTGCTTAGATTTATGCAATAATGGTAATGCAAAAATATAGCAATGCATGTACCTGGAACTGTACCATGGGCGAGGGTAGGATGCAAATTAGGGGGGGGGGCGGCAAGACCTTATAAAAATTTGTTTACCATATCTTTCATTCATGAATTTTACGAGTCAATGAAAATAGTTCAAAATGCATGTATGGTGTCTTATTACCTGATGTTTTTATATATAATCGAAGGGAAAAAGATTTTCAACTTATGTATATCAAACAAACGCAAGCCATGAGAACAACTAAAGTTACATTTATTAAATTCAGGTTAAATTAATTTAAAAATATGATATCGTTCAAAAATTTGGTTTAAAAAAATTAACAAATATTCACAATAACTCAAACTAAGGAAAACTCAACAAAATAATACAAAAAATTAAATAAAAAAAATAATTTTTTCTTATTTGAATATCAATCTGCAAGGATTTTCCGCAAAACGGTCAATAGTTTCGACTAGAATGTTGTCCTCGTTTTCTGCCACAAATTTGCGATGAACAGTCAACATGCACAAACCTATAATAAAAGAGTTTTGAAAATTTTTCTAAATTATAGACCTTTTCGCGTACTTTTATGGTAAAAACATGAAAAACTTCAAAAGGAATAAAATTGAGAGAGAATTAACTTCAACTTTAAAAAGTAAACGAACGCTTTTCTGGTAAACTAATGAAAAATATCAAATACTTCAGTTAAATATAAGAAAATCTCTAAAAAAAAATCAGCTGCTACACACACACAGCTACCATTTGACAGTTTTCATCTTTTTACAACATGAAATTCTTCTTGTAAAAACTTTAAAAAACTTGAACGGAGAGAAAATGTGATTTCTTCTCTATTACACAATTCTCTCTCTGTAAACGAACGCTTTTCAGGCACCTTCTAGTAAAATTTTTTGAAATATTTCGTTTGCATTCGACTACACAAACAGACCTTGTGAACCTATTGTTAAGTGGCAACCCTATTATATCAAAATGTTATTTTTTTGAAATTCTGACTTCGGATTCGGACTCAGCGACCCATTTTTTGTATACCATTTTTTTTTGCCAGCCCCGAATTCATAAAAATACAAAAAATAAGGTGGCAACCCTATCCAAGATCTTGAATTTTGAAATTCTGATTGCAGATTCGAAATAAGCGATCCCTAACACTGTTAAATTATGTTTAAAACTATTAAAAATAAATATTATTAGGTGGCAACCCTATTATAAAAATGACATAATTTTGAAATTCTGACAACGGATGCGTTCTTAGCGACCTATTTTTACCTAGTGTTCGCGCCAGCACCGAATTCCTTCTCTGATACAAACCATCTATTGCCAGTGAACAAGTGATGAATGAAGTGAATTCATTCATGAAGAATTGAAGAAGAAATGAATAGCAACAGTTTCTTCGAAAGAGTAAAAAATATTCTTGTTCACAAACTGGTTTCCTCTTCTTCACTTCAAGAACAAAAAAAATTTTGCTCACTTTGATCATGCTTCATATTCTTAAATGAATGAATAGAAGCAGAAATGAGCAGTTCATGAATGAACAAATGCGAACCCTGATCTCAGATGCATTCAACAATGTATCAATTGGGGCAACCCTAAATGGACTACGTGCAATTGAAGCATCACCAGCTATAAACCTGTGGATAGACAATTTACTAAATTGCAGAAGGGCTCGAGTTGAGTGGGAAACTAAATCCATGGGAAGGAAAGCTCGTCCTCAGCTATCTCTGCGACCTTCCTTATGGCGAATAATTCCGTCTGGAAGATGCTACAGTGGTTCGGAAGTTTGTATGGCTGCCTTATAGTAGGCTCTGCACAAATCACAGCCGCACCTACCCTCGTAGGCATTTTGGAGCCGTCTGCAAATATGTTGAAAGCCCGCTGTGCTTGTCCTATACCTTTGTTCCAGTCGTTTGGTCCTAGAAGTGTTAGTGTTTTGGAATTGACTTGTTGTACGAGGTATCATGTGGTCTCTGCTACTGGATAGATCCTTGCCGATTGTAAAATGTTCGAAATTTTGATTGTGTATTAGACCATTGCAAAGAATTTTTTTATTTTTTTAATAAGCACCCACCCCGCTTGTGTCTCTTGTTAAAACGAATTTAATTACAAAAAATGAGGCATGTAGGTTAAATTTTGACCCCCGCGAATATCAATAATACTTTCAAATATAACGCAATGAAACTGATTCTTTCAAGCCTCAAAAATAATTTATGTGTAAAAATTAACTTAATATCTCTTTCCAATCAAAAGTTATGGCTAAAAATCTTTTTCTTCATACCAGACTATTAATAAAACTAATAGCCCTATTGCGGTTCACAACACAACAGTAATTGCTGTCTTACACGCTCAGAAATCTTGGATTAAATTCTAATACAATATGTATTGTATATATGACCACACCAGAATTGTATTACAATCTAATACACTACATATATTACAATTGATTTTTATTCTCTCATGGGACTTAATTTTAATACATGCTTGTATTAAAATATTTTTGACAAAAAAAAAATTAACGAAACATGTGGGATTCGAACCCAGTACGTTTAGGTTATAAGTTCTTGGCTCTACCAACTGCTCTATGAAGCCACATATATAAAGAAATGATAAACATGCATAAGAGCCGAACCAAGCCGAACGCTGTTTTTAAAGATTAATCCAAACTGTATTAAAAAGTATTCCAGGTTTTATTAAAAAATGTCTAGTATTTTGAAGAGTTTTAATTCTAATAGAAAAAGTATTAAAAAATGCATGATTCCAACGATTGGATTAAAATTAATTCCAAGATTTCTGAGCGTGTAAATGTGTAAATTTCTACTACGGTAGACAACAAAGCAACTGAATACATTCCTCTGTTGTCTGCCAACAATGCTGTGTCTTCAATATACTTACTACGCAACACAGCAGTTGTGCTTTATTGTCTTGTTATCTGCCAAATTTTGAAGACAGCTAATTTGGTGTTGTGTTGAAGAAACGAAATAGATTAAAAATGAAAATTTTATTTAAAATTGCGTTTTTCTTTATTATGTTTTTCTAAGTATGTTTGTTTGTTTACTATTTTATTTTGACAGTGACCAGTTCACAGTTGCATCGAAACGTACTAATTAGATTTTGTTTTTATTTTGAGAGTACGAAAATTTCTGCGCTAGCTTGAGCTTGAGAATTTTGAATCAAGTATAGCTTGTAATTGAATATAAATAAGCCCACGACAGCTTGCGACTCGCAAGTATGCTAGCTTACAAGCGAATGGCACGAAGTTTCAAGTAAAGGAAAGCTTGATGACTTCGGCAAAAAGCTTGAAAAGCTTAAAATTGAAGTAAGTATCCAATTAAAGCAAGTATCCAAAAAATTCAATGAGCTTGTTTAGAGAGAGCTTAAGCGTAATAGGACTTTAAAGGATTCTGTGGACTCCGTGGTTGGAATTTTTAGGGGTAACTTATTTCGGAGATGATGTCAAACTTTAAAATTTAAGATGGCGGATAGAGTTGCCACCTAGATTTTTTTTATTTTTGCGAATTCTTGTAATTTTGAAATTCTGGCAACGGATTTGATTTCGAATATAATGTCACAGTTTTAAAATTTAAGATGGAGGTTAGGGTTGACACCTTAATTTTTACCACAGTATTGCCACCTAATAAAATGTATTTTTAAGAGTTTTAAACATCATTTATCAGTGTTGAGGGGTCGCTGATATCGAATCTAAAGTCAGAATGGTAAAATTAAAGATAGTGGATAGGGTTGCCACCTTAATTTTTTGTATTTTTATGAATTCGGGGCTGGCAAAAAAAAAATGGTATACCAAAATTGGGTCACTGAATACGAATCCGTTGTCAGAATTTCAAAATTATAAAATTTATAATTATATTATAAAATATAGTTATAAAATTTTGAAATAATAGGGTTGCCACCTAATAATATGTCTTTTCATATGTCCTTTACTTAAAACTTCGTGCCGTTCGCTTGTAAGCTAGCATACTTGCAAGTCGCAAGTTGTCCTGGGCTTATTTATATTCAATTACAAGCTATACTTGATTCAAAATAATCAAGCTCAAGCCAGCTTGAACTTGTATTTCAACCAAGTACTTGAAATAGACTTCAAGTAGGCTTGTGCAGTTCTCTGGTTGCTACTATAAAAAGGGTCCGTGTTCCCGGCCAAAAGGAGGGGAAAGCTTGATTTTTTTTCAACACCATTATAATCTTAGTAAAAAAATGCTTCCTTGTACTTAAAAACATTTTATAATCCAGCTATTTCATTATATTAGAATTAAATCTATTTTTTAACGCCAGTTGAAATTAACGGGTTTAAATATGGGCTCACAATATTTCCTTTTCATATCGCAAAAAATTCTTATCAAGATAGTATTGATATTTAAAAAATACTTGACAACAACGTATTGTTGTGAACCATAATAGCTCGAAACTGTTGAGTCTTCTTGACTGTTGTGTCTACTTGTAAGAAGACACAGCAGTTTATTGCTGTGAACCGTAATAAGCCTATAAGTTTTGTTTTAAAATTCTCTATATCCTTTGAGTGCCTTTGAGTGTCTGGAGTGATTACAAACATTTTGGTTTATATAAAATCATTCTTATAGTAATCTACTTAGTTTTTGGATGAAAATTCGTTCAATTAATTTTCTAACGGTAACTCAAACTTAAAATTCAACACGTGTTTATTATTCTGGAATTTAAAAAACATTTAATCGAGAAGTGTATATTAAAATGTTTATATAAATGACTCTCGAGTAACACCGGGTATATCAGCTAGTTAAGAATAAACGTGTGCTCTTGTTTTTGAAAGAATTTTGCTTAAATTAAGTAAAAATTTGCTATTAGAGTTTATAATAACTTAGCAAATATTTGCTTAAGTTTAGTAAAAATTTGCTATTTGAGTTAATAATAATTTAGCAAACATTTGCTTGAGTTTAGTAAAAATTTGCTATTTGAGTTTATAATAATTTAGCAAATATTTGCTTAAGTTTAGTAAAAATTTGCTATTTGAGTTTATAATAATTTAGCAAATATTTGCTTAAGTTTAGTAAAAAATTTTTATTTGAGTTCATAATAACTTAGCAAACATTTGGTTGCGTTTAGTAAATATTAACTATTTGAGTTTATAATAATTTAGCAAATATTTGCTTGAGTTTAGTAAAAATTTGCTATTTGAGCTTATAATAATTTAGCAAATATTTGCTTGAGTTTAGTAAAAATTTGCTATTGGAGTTTATAATATCTTAGCAAATATTTGCTTGAGCTTAGTAAAAAGTTGCTATTTGAGTTTATAATAACTTAGCTAACATTTGCTTGCGTTTAGTAAAAATTTGCTATTAAAGTTTATAATAAACTTAGCAAATATTTGTTTAAGTTTAGTAAAAATTTGCTATTTGAGTTTATAATAATTTAGCAAATATTTGCTTGAGTTAAGTAAAAATTTGCTATTTGAGTTTATAATAACTTAGCAAATATTTGTTTGAGTTTAGTAAAGTTGCTCAGAGCAAAAATTATGTTACTATTTTTGTAATCAAAACAACAAGGGGTTTATTTTTTCCCTTTGATTTTTTTCACCTTTGATTTATTTTTTCCAAAATGTTGTTTTTATATTTTTTACAAAAAAGTCAAGTCTCAAAAATAATTTATGTGAAAAAATGACCCCATATCTCTTTCCAATCAAAAGTTATGGCTAAAAATCTATTTTTTATGCCAGACTATTAATAGAACTGAGTTTTGTTTTAAAAAACGTTCCCATTTATCCCTAAGAATGCAGTTGTGTGTCTAGAGTAATTGCGAACATTTTGGTTTATATAAAATCTTCCTTATAAAAAAATCTTCTTAGTTTTTATCTACTAGCAGATAAGTTTTGCGAAATATTTTGCAATATTTTATATATATTTTTTGAAAATGCTATTGCTACCAATCTTCTAAAATGTCAAATAATGCAGTACTGCCAGTTTTTTCAGTTGCAGCGTCATCTAGCCGTCAATAACAGCTAAGTGTTGTCTACTTTTACAGTTGCGCTTTAAACACTTAAAAACATAGAATTGGATCAAATTAAATGCCCAGCTCACTTGCTGGATTTTTTGTTGTTTTTGCTTTGCTTGCAAATGCGATCATATGATCTCCCATGAAAAAAACGCAGCTAATAAAAATTTTAGTACAATCATTTTTAGTACAACTAATTTTTCATAAAACATTGATAGCTAAAAATGAAAAAAAGTTATATGAAAATCAAAGTTCTTACCTTTAATGCCAATATCTCTGCTGTTTTTAATATATTTCATTAACATTTTTTGTTAAAAAGTTCAATATATTTTTTAATATAAATTTTTGTTTATATGTTAAAATGTCCATATCTCAAGGACGCATTGAGTCCCACCATAATTTTTATATTGTTGAAAAGGTAATTTTGCAAGCTTTAAGATTAAGTATATAAAAAAAATTATTTTTAATTTTTAAAATATGTTTTTCGTACCCCTTCTTTGAATTCAATTAAAATTTTCCAAAAATTTTTTGGATTAAAGTTCGTTCAATTACCTTTCTAACGGTAGCTTACAAATAAAATTCAACATGTTTTTCATTATTCCAGAATTTAAAAAACATTTAATCGAGAAGTGTAAATGAAAATGTTTATATAAATGACTCTCGAGTAACACCATTTCTGCAAAACAATCGACCGCTCTTTTTCCACATCTACCACTCTTTTCGAACTCAATCATCTACCTCTCTTAAAAATTTTAAAGTGACAACACTAAAGTCAAGAAGAATGCAGCAAGTTTTTGCTCGTCTTTGCGAAGTGTGGAGAAAGATAAAGCGCTAAAACTTATATAAAAAAACTTGCAAAAATTGCTGAAGGTGGTCAGTGAATCCGCCGTAAAGTACGCGATATTAAACAAGCTTTTTGAATCTATGAGTATATCTAGGTGGTTTTAAAGAAAAATATTCAACAACTCAAGGTCAAAGTTAAAAAAATGAAGAAAAAATATGAAAGATCTTAACTTTAGACACAAGAAAGTTTTATGTACCGCAGAAAAGGTCAGCTTAAAGAAAACGTTTGCAAATTGTAAAATCTTTTTTCATTGATTTGTGGGAGGTAAAAGAGGGCGTGGAAACTCATTTTTAGTACAGTTGCCGACAATAACCATACAAACTAATAAGTTTTTTAGTTTTATACAACTAAAGCCGTCTGAAAATATAATTTTTATTGATTTGTTGTTATCATATTTTTCCGTAAACCATCTTGTACTCGGAAACAATCAACTGCCAAAATTTCAGCTCAATCGGCCCAGTAGTTTTGGAGTCTGTAGCACAGAGTCTAACAGTGTTTTGCTTTTTACTATATCTATATATATATAGATTTCAAAAGATGATTCCTATTTTCTACCCATGCTATCGTGAATACTATATTCCTGGTTTCTGTTTCACTGGGCGGGAATAATGTTTTGAGACGCAAACCATATGCACATAACGTATAAGGAGTTCTTTTCTGAGGTCGGTACATAAAGGGTGTTTTTTATAGAGTGATACAACTTTGAATTGGCATCACTGCTTTATTTCACCACCCATTTAACAGCTGATAGTTGCTTTTTGTTAAGATTGCTTTGACATTTGATTATGGATTGACTTACACCAGAGCAATGCGTGCAAATTGTGGAAATTTTTAATCACAATAATGGTTCTGTTCGTCACTTCGTCCATTTTATGGCGTACATAATCGTCCTTCAGAGCTGCTAATTCAAAGAACAATATATCGTTTTCGGACCACATTTACTGTTACTGATAATGTGCATCCCGTGAGACGCCGAACAGTGCGCACTGAAGAATCTGTAGCCGCTGCACAGGAAAGCATTGAAGATAATCCTAATCAATCAATTCGTCGCCGTTCTCAGCAACTGGGGTTGTGTCCTTCCACTTTATGATAGATTTTACGAAAAGATCTTGGCTTGAAACCTTTCAAGATTCAACTTGTGCAGGAATTAAAGCCAAACGACCATCGTATGTGCCGCCAATTCGGCGAATGGGCTGAAGCAAAAATTGATTTTGAATTTCTATGTAAAATTTTATTTTCCGATGAAGCCCATTTTTGGTTAAATGGGTGCGTAAATAAACAGAATTGTCTTATTTTGAGTGAGAAGAATCCACAAGCTTTTTTCAAAACACCATTACATCCACAGAAAATTACTGTTTGGTGCGCTTTATGGGCTGGCGAAGTCATTGGCTCATATGTCTTAAAAACGATGATGGTCAGAATGTTACTGTCAATGGTGAACGGTATAGGAACATGATTCGAAGTTTTTTCGTACCTTAATTAGCTGGCATTAATCTTGCTGATATGTGGTTCCAACAGGATGGAGCCACATGCCACACAGCGGGCGCTACAATTGATTTACTCAAGGAAACTTTTGACGAAAAAATATTTTCACGAAATGGCCCAATTAATTGGCCCCCCAGATCGTGTGATTTAACCCCATTGGACTATTTTCTTTGGGGTTATGTAAAGTCACTTGTCTACGTCGATAAACCACAAACAATTGAACACCTGGAAATCAAAATTCGAAGAGTTATCGGCGAGATACGGCAGCAAATGCTGCGAAAATTTTGTGAAAATTGGTGTTCCAGATTGCGCCTTGTGCGCGGTAGCCATGGCGACCACATGACCGAAATCATATTAAAACATTAATGTCATAAAATTTTCTATCCAATAAAGCCCGTTTCATTGATACTGAAAATATATAACTATGTCTTATTATGATTTAAACTTGTACCACTCTATAAAAAACACCCTATACTTTGATCCAAAGGAATTTTTTTTAAATGTATATTAATTAAGCTAATAAGGCATGCAGCCTAAGCAATCATATTTTAAGAATTCTTTTCTTTTTCAACTGATAGGAACTTCCCCCACCCTCCCTTCCTTTCCCCTGCGGACGACAATGCATGCAACGATATCTTTTGCTGCATACACTTTCACCTGCTGCGTACGTGCGTGCTTGCTGCCAATCGACGCCGTTTGCTTGTCGTTGATGCGAAATTCATTGCCAACCTTTGAGTTTCTATTTCAATACTGCGAAAATTGCACAATTTCCAAATAAGAAAATTCATGTCCTCCTTAGCATAAAAACCGGCTAATGTTATTTCTTTTTTTTTTGCTGCAATTTGAAATTTTAAACGACACAACGACATGCGTTTAGTTGCACGAAATTTACGAGAAAAATGCAATTTTCCGCTTCATATGAATGAGCATTCATTCCATATGCAGTTGAGTCAAATAAGTGCGTGTGTGTGTGTGTGTCATTATGCAGGTTTTTGTTAATACTATATCTGTTTAAAAGTGCGATATACTACATGCCAGTTTGTCTGTTTGTCCGTTCAAATGTCCATTGCCAAAAAGCTCGCCACAAAGCGTGAAATGTTGCGTTGTTTTAACCTGTTTACACTGTTTTGTCTTAATTTTTTTGTTGCATTGTTCTTGTTTTGCTACGAAATTTATCACAAAATCTTAGCAAATTCTGCAAAGGAAAATGGCAAAAAATTCAGTACATATTTTCTGTTTTGTCAAATCAATTAGTTTCAAAAATCTCTTTTCATTGATTTGTTCGTTTTGAATTTATGTATATTATTATTTCAAACTCTTTCGATAACTATTCGCACATCTCTGAAAAAGTTTCTGTTCTCATCAACAATTCCTTTTTGGTGTACACTCGGCTAAAAGATTAAGGAAGCAGAAACAATTTCAATATTTTTCAGTGATTTTTGAAAAGCTGTAACTTCTTGAAAAATTATCGTATTGAGATTTGGAAAAAAGCATTTTAAAACTTGAAGTTTTTAGTTTTACGACCTTTTGACAATTGGAATTTTAAAGGAAAAATCGCGCTCAAAAGTTAACAGATATTGATTTCATAGAATTTTCTAAACATCTATAAAGTTTTTTTGATATTTGTTCAAAATTAAAAAAAACTTTTTCAATTTTTTTTTTAAAATTTTGTTTTATGCTTATTTGATTGGTTAAAAAAAGATTAAGCATTTTTTTAATCATCGTTAATTGATGTTTAAGAAGCAATACAGGTGCTCCTTTAATTTTTCTTCAAAGTTTGACTATTCGGACCGGAAAAACGGCTCAACCGATCGGATTAAAAGTAGTGAGAGCTTTAAGGGAATGGAATGAGCTAAAAATAAGCTAGAAACATTAGTTCTTTTGGCAATAATTGCAAAGTTAAGGTAGGTTTTTTAAGATTTCAGAATTTTGTTGTTTCAAACTGAAATTAAGGTTTGAAAAGTGTTTTTTGTGTAAATGAATGATTAGTTTTTATTGGAAATTTATTGATGTTTTCAGTACTGTACTTAGTAATCATTGGTTACTGAGATATCGATGATCAAAGTAAAAAAAAATAAAAAAATAAAAAAATAAAAAAAATAAAAAAAATAAAAAAAATAAAAAAAATAAAAAAATAAAAAAATAAAAAAATAAAAAAAATAAAAAAAATAAAAAAATAAAAAAATAAAAAATAAAAAAAAATAAAAAAATAAAAAAATAAAAAAAATAAAAAAATAAAAAAAATAAAAAAAAGAAATAAAAAAATAAAAAAATAAAAAAAAATAAAAAAAATAAAAAAATAAAAAATAAAAAAAAATAAAAAATTAAAAAAAAATAAAAAAATAAAAACAAATAAAAACATAAAAAATAAAAACAAATAAAAACAAATAAAAACAAATAAAAAATAAAAAAAAATAAAAAATATAAAAAATAAAAAAATAAAAAAAATTAAAAATAAAAAAATAAAATAAAAAAATAAAAAAATACAAAAAATAAAAAAATACAAAAAATAAAAAAATAAAAAAATTAAAAAATTAAAAAAAATTAAAAAAAATAAAAAATAAAATAAAAATAAAAAAAATAAAAAAATAAAAACAAATAAAAACATAAAAAATAAAAACAAATAAAAACAAATAAAAACAAATAAAAACAAATAAAAAAATAAAAAAAATAAAAAAAAATAAAAAATATAAAAAATAAAAAAATAAAAAAATAAAAAAAATTAAAAAAAAAATAAAAAAATACAAAAAATAAAAAAATACAAAAAATAAAAAAAACAAAAAAATAAAAAAATAAAAAAATAAAAAAATTAAAAAAAATAAAAAATAAAATAAAAATAAAAAAATAAGAAAATAGACATAAAAAAGCGGTATCTACAGGCAGATACTGCGTTTTCCCCTTTTATTTGTGAGAGCAAGCAAGATTTCACTATCCTGACTAACCAAATATTTATAACCATCTAAACCAGGGTGACCGTTTTGCCAGACTGCTTTCCTACCGCAAGCGGGGTAAAAATCTACCAAAATCTAAAAATATACTAACATTTTTAGGCATAATTTTTCACAGAAAAATTTGTTATTTTTAATGTTTAACTATATACATAAATACAGATATATTTATTTGTAAAAAGGAGCTTTACCTAGTATAATTATAACATAAAATGTTTTTGAGTCCACATAAATACAAACTATTATTTATTTGTTATGGTCTTTATTAGAGTTTATTTTATAAGGCCGGCCATATGATATAATAAAATAGTATTAGCAAAGAGATCAAGAAAAACTTTAGTTTTTAATAAAAATACTTAAAAAAAAAAACTGAGTAGACTTAATCAGCATTTATTTCTTTGGAATTATTTTCAATGTGAACTAATTTAATCATCGATTTTGCTGGCTCAAAACATCTAAAACAACCAAACAATCCTTGCTTGACGTGCAAAATTGATGCCACGTGAGATCTACCTGTGGATCTAAAAATTTTAGTCCTCTTAAAATTGGTTCATCGACTGGCAACCTATTCTTTACTTGTTAATTCAAAAATCCCTGACACTTTTATCGCCAATGTTAGTCAATCAATGTTACCCGGTTTTAAGTAGAAGCTTAATAAAGATTTAAACATATCGAACATATCACTATAAAGACGATGAATAACGCACGATTCAATTTGTAAAATAATTATAAAATTTTTAATGATCGGTAGAACATAGTCCAAAAACAAAAAACTATGTTTTGCTACGTCATCTGAAACCAAAGACGACTCAATATATTTCACTGCACACCTTCAATTGCCATCTTAGTTCTTACAGAGCCAGCTTTTGAAGTGATCATTTTTTTCCAATTATCGCGATATAAATGCTCAAATGTTCTTTTCATCGCAAAAGTTTATTGAATTGTATGAAATGACTTTATATTCTGCAAATATTTTTTCAGATTGTACGCGCAAAAAAGGAAGTAGCTTTGACTGTAGCAGTGTCGTTAACTTTTAGCAGCAGTGTTGTGCACCTAGAGGTTCTTTTTTACAACTAATATTTACCACCTAACAAACAGGAAAGTTTTGTCTACAAAAATCACGGCGAAACTTTTTATGTAAAAAATATTTTTTAAAATGAGAAATCTACTAAAAATCTACCAGATAAGAAAATCTACTAAAAATATACTAGCAACTTGAAAAAATCTACCAATCTAGTAGTGAATTTACTGAAAACGGTCACCCTGATCCAAACCCTAATCAGAGAATTTTTGATAAATTACTGTAACTCGTTTATCTCAAAATATTGAAATATGTAGATGCCGCACTCTTCCTTATGACGGCAGTAAACCTACGAGTTTTTTGCCAATTCCAAAGGGTTCATGTTCTAAAGAAGCTTTAGGTTGCAGTTTCTACTCTCTGAGGCTTGCAATTAATTAACTCAATTGAATAAACACTCAGTCTGAGCTGGGAATTGAACCCGGGCGACCGCGGTTTCTTAGCTTATGGGTCACGCCCTCTACCCAGTCATCTTCGGCCGCCACCAACCGTTATTACCGTATCTATCAATAAATAGTATTGAAAAGCAATTATCTGTATGACCCTTTATCACAAAATTTGGATCATGAACATAGTTCTTGCAAGCCAATTTTGCGAAATAAACGCATTCAATGTAAAATTACTTATTTTCCCTTTATAAAGGAAATTCAATGTTCCACTAAAGACTAAGTCTGCCATTGACTTTGACAAAGCACCTTAAATAGAACTGGTGATGGTGCTGGAAATGTGGCAATGTGCCCTCACCACCACCAGCTGTGTTTACACTGAGATGTCTTTCAAATCAAAAGATGTTTGTATTCCGCATCCAATTTGTACAGCAAGAGCAGCAGCAGAAGCAGCCATCCGGCAAAAGTGGGCTGCATCCAGTGTGCATGGATTGGATGACATGAACGCCCAACTGCCTCACCATTCCCTTCACTTCACGCAATCTTTGTCTCTATTTTTGTTTATATGCAAACACAAACAACAAGAATGCTGTTTTTCTTGGGGTGTGTGGGCACTGCTTTTTGTAGTGGTAGTTTTTTCTGTTTTTCCCTTTTCTCCCCCTTTTCTTCTCCTTATCTTTATTCCAGCAACACATTTTACTAAATTATATCTCGTAAAAATATCTATTTTCACTTTAATTCTTCACAGCAGGGGATGAAAACATAAAATAATGAACTGATATAAAGAAAAAAGAAATAACTGATGTGATTAGCGGCAAGCAAGTTCAAACAATTGCAAAATTATTGAATTTCAAACTAAAAAATAGAATATAAAATATTGAATGAACTGATAATTAAGTTTATTTCCGATCTTAATGACGTTCATTTCAGTTTTAAGTCTTTTTCGTAGTTTCTTTAAATATACGCTATCTGTTAGACAAATAATGTTTTGATATACTTTTAATGTTACGCCATTATTATATCACTCAATGACAAATTTTAAATGTAATATAAAAAAGTTTTTTCTGCGTTACCTAAGTCACTAGAACACATTTTATGTGTCGGCAAATGTTTTTATTTTTATCGACTTTGCTCGTGTAGCGGCAGTGGCTTTGAATCTTCCCAGAGTAAAAAAAGTTCTAAAAAATCTGTTTTTTAAAGTTTTCCTTCGTAGCCATCAGCTGTCTACAGGTAATGAACGAAAAATAGCAATGCCAATTCTGCAATGAAAAAGATTTATGGAATGTTCCCTAGTTACCCAGTGAACAAAACTGACAAACGTATATAAGAAATATGTGACATATACAGTAGGGCGTATCGTAAAATTTAGATCGTATTCTAAGAGATCTCAAAAGTTGAATAGGGTGGTCAAGATCTCCCAAAAAAATTTTTTTGGGAGAAAAATAAGACATCTACAGACACCTAATAAATAAAGTGCAAACAAATAAACAAAACATTATAAGACAAAACTAACAATAATTAGTCATCAAAGTCCGTCGTCAAGTGTTGTTTATTCAGGCTAGATGTTCTTATGTTTTTTGTCATATCGTTTCTCAAATGTTTTTTTAAAAAAATCAATGTAAATTCAGTATATTTATTTAATTTTTGTAAGTTCATGTATTTTAAATATTATGTTATGTGATTATATTGTAATTTGTAATTATTGTATATTTTTTAGTGTTTTCCCTGATGATGTTTTTCAACGAAAAACGAAATATTGGAATTTAAATTTATATTAAATAAATTAAGAAAAAAATCTGACCTATAGCTCGTTTAACTACCAATAATATAAAAAATTATATTTAAAAATTGAAAAATACTTAAGAGTTATTCAAAAAAATAATAGGTGGGAAGGTTTTATTTAATTCTTAACGACCACATTTCGTTGCTTAACATATTGTAGCTGCCACACTAGGGTCAAAAATAACCCTAATCAAAAAAATCGGTCTATAACATTAATGCTCAAACGCGTAGAAATGTGCAGATAAGCTTTTGTGCTTTCACACGTATATAAAGCTCATGCAACAAAAAATCACTCTAGTTCGCTCTGGCATTTCAAGCTGTGAAGACTGTGTCACTTAGTTTCTTTAATACTCATAATTTTAATTATACACAACATAATAATTAATTTACACAAGAAAATAAATTAGATTATAAATTTATTAAATTTAAACAAATAATATGCATCAAACCACAACAAAACAAAATATCACATCATAAGTACTCAGAAAAAAAAAAACGGATCATAAAAATAAGAGCCCAATTAATAGTATACGTGAACACCCTTAATAGTTTTGATCAATTCAAGACCAAACCATTTAAGAGTTTCACTTGTATTCAATATGAAATTTAAACATCGAAGAACTATGCAACAGAAAGCTTAAACAACTGATTTCTCTCAGTGAAGAAGCTTAAAGCTCTGTAGCACAGACGCAAAAATACCTATGTAATAGCATGAGTACCACCCCAGTGGGCATTTTAGATAGCGATACGCAAAAGAAAGCATGCTAGTAGTGCTCTTATTGGCGTCAATATACCTTCCATGATCGCTGCAGTGCTTCTGTAAGGCCTACCTTTTGAAGGTTTGGAGTCTTTTCATGTTATTTTATATGAAAAATTTTTTAAAAAAATTTAGAAAAAATAATAAATTTTTTTTTGTCCGATTTGGGTCGCGAACCCAGGTCTCCGAAATGTAACATTATCACATTATATGAAAACTTTCATATGGAAAAATTCTAAGTCTTTTCTATTATTTTTGTATGAAGAAATTTACAAAAAAATTCCAACATTTTTTTAAATAAACACAAAAATTTGTAAAAAAAATTTAGATTTTGAAAAAAATGCAAAAAATTTTTTTGGTCTGAGCTTGGTCTCGAACCCGCGCTCCCGAAAGCTTACTTTCATTTGTAATGATGCAAAACAAGCTGAAGTTTCTCAACAACTGCTGTAGACGAGTGGACAAGATGTCGAACCGCCACATGAGAGGACGTTGGTTCAAATCTGGAAATTATCGACAGTTTTTTATTTCAAGTTGATATTTATATTGCTTTTCTTTCCAATGTGCATTCTGAAAAAGGGCTTCTAGCAGGCTTCTTTAGAGTCGCGAGAAAGGAAGGCCTAGACAATTTTCGCGTTTCATATAAATAAGTTAATGGGCTTGGATATGAGTACGGAAGGGCTAAAAAATCCATATGATGGAATGCTAGAAGCGCGTCAAATACCTGCTTTTGCCTACTGGGACTGGTCTAGAAGGACAAATTCAGGATATTGAGGGTTCAAAAAAATTAATTTACACTCTAAGATATGTTTTTAACTTCTAGTATGGCTTACAAGAGCCAATATTAAGAAAATTTTAAAAACAATTATATATGTGCAAAGTCAGAAAAAATACGGGTTTTAGAAAAAAAGTCACTACTTGGGCAGTATTGAAATTAAGGGGTAGCTGTTTTACATGATTTTATATTTCATGGCAGCAGCGACCTAAAAATCATTATGATTTCATGTAGAATTATTATGAAAACCAATAAAACCATTATTGCATCATGTAAAAAGTTAATCAACACGATTTCATGTAGAATCATAATGATTTCATGTAGAATCATTATGATATCATGTTGAATCCTTATGAAATGTAGTAAAATTATTAGTAGTAACAAAAAAGTTCTGTTGTTTCTAGCACATTAGAAGTTTTATCGCGAGAAGTAGCTACGTTAAAAATTAAAATAGTTTGTAATAATTGGTAAAAAAGTAAAACAAGTTGAATGAAAAGTAAATACAAGTGGAAGTAGTCGAACCCATAGACTTCGACGCAGATGAACAAGGTAATGTGATATGTGACTTATGTTGCTATAAAAAATCATATCAAAATGCTGTACTACTTTTCAATAGAAACAGAAGCTTCAGTTGACTAGGAAAGTTTAAGGTACTTATCTTATCTAAGGAAGATAAACAGGAAGCTATACCAGCCATAGGACTTCGTGCACGTTATCGAAAAAAACTATTTATTTAGAGAAATATTGGGGTATGTTTTGTAATTATAAGTCGTATTTATTTTATTTTTCAATAAAAAAACTAAATAAAATCAACTTGAAGTTCTTTTTATTTCAAACTGAGGTTAGGATTCAGCTGCGTTTCATAATGAATTCATAATGATTCAAAATGACCATCATAATGATTTTACATGATTTCATAATGATTCAACATGACCATTATAATGATTTTACATAATTTCATAATGATTCAACATGAAAATTTGTTGCGATTTTTGCATGAAAATCACAATTTTACTATAAATCTCTATGAAGCAAAATCAAAGGGGAAACTATATTTCTGGTTGATTTTACAATGATTTTTTTCTGTGTGTAGCATTATGTATTGGTAAAATTATTTTTTTTAATTTTTAAAAGAAATATATTTATTATTATATTTTTGTCAAAATATAATATTGTTGAAAAAATATATAACAATTATTTAAATATTATCTACTTGCCTTTCCTTATCTCCTGACACGAAAAATCCGTAAATTGAGAAAAAATTCTTCACTATCTGTCTTTTGTGGCCACACTGGGGTTATTAAATACCCCCCCCCCCCCTTCCTCGTTCATCGTTTATAGCGACTAACACTTTTTGTTCTTTATATGTACCATGCTAGTAACTTACATTTATCGATAATGTGATTTTCGCTGTTTTTGATAACTTGAATTGTATGTAATTTGGTACATATTCACCCCTTCTGGCCGCTAAGGGTTAATAAGCATTTTTCGGACAGAAGAAAACTGTTACATTAACGCTTTTAATTATTTTAAAAGCATTTAACTGAGCTACAATGAACAAAAATACTCCTGAGTAACAATTTGAAAGCACTATACTTTAGAATATATACTATCAACTCTTTCTCTGCTTCCTTATTTCTGGAGCTAACTGCTACAATGTTTAATACTCACATTCTTTTATCAATATAAGATTAAGATACATTTTGTGTCTTCCACCATGGTAAATGTTTTTGTATCATAGGCAAAAAACTTATAAAATCAGAAAAAATAAAAAATTTGTATGTATCTTAAAAATTTGTAAATATGTTGGGGAAAATCATAAACAATGTCGACATTCTTGACACGAGCCGCTCATTTTAAAGACAATGAAGCTTCAGAGCAATCGCCGCTGATGGAAACGATGATAAATATGATGATGATTAACGATAAAAACAAAAACGTACTAACGTGTATAGTGACTTGCACCATGAGAGACGGAAAAAACGTCCACAATGCCTCATCATCACAAAAACATTGTCGATAAATGTCCATAAGAAACTGACAATAATTTATACATTTACTTACAAAAATACAACTAAAGTTATTTCAATAAAACTAACAGACAGAGGATAACGACTGATAATAACTATAAGATGCAGCAATTAAACGCATTCTCGGACTTATTACATTTATGACAACAACAACAACAGCATCAAATAAAGAAATATTGAACAAACACGAAAGAAAAACTCAACCGCCACAACAATAATGGTTGAAAGTCTAGTGTAGAAGCACTCTTGACACGAAAGCAGATAATAAATGTATTCCTTACACAAAAGATTCTTAAGAAAAACTATGTGTGAATCATATGAGAAGTTGGAGATAAACGGTAATTGAACCCACACACTCATTGTTCGTCAGATGTCAAAGCAAAGAGAATACCAGAGCATCAGACAAAAACTTACGGATCAATACAAAAGCTGTTTCACAACAGTAGCAATTCAGATAATCATAACAAGAAAAGAAAAAAAAAACAAAACACAGCGATTACAATTTTATTCAACTCGTATCAAACAACTCATAGTCGAAGATGGAAGATCAGGGTCAATAGTTACTCGCACTCGCCATAAAATAAAAAAAACATAAATATTTGAAAAAGCGCTCCACTCAATGCATTTTCTCAATGTTCTCAGTATGCCAAAAGTGCCTTCGAACTGCAGGAAATGCTTTAGTGATTTAGGCAATTTTTATGTTAAATTGTTTACCAAATTTGTTGATTATGTGTGAATTCATTTTTGTATGTATTAAAGAATTCAATAACGAACTGAAATAATTACACAACTTTGGCTTCTGTTGTTGCTTTTGTTGTTGTTGTTTACTGTGCCACAACGTTGAGTTGAATTATAACATTATCAACGTTTGTTGGGTATTGGTCTTATTTGTGCTCGCCTCATGTGTGGAGGAATATTTATTAGCCTTTATTATATCTAGAATTAGCATCCAATTTTAGCATATAATTCGTTGTTCGGTTTTGCATTTAATTATTTTATCAACTGGTGCCCACTAAATTTTCATATAATCATAACAGCTTTATTTGTTGTTTGGTCATTATTACGATAATAATTGAGATGTTTTAAAGTTTAGTGGAAAAGAGTTCGGGGAACATTGACGCTTGTTGTTAAACTCCTGTTGAGCTCAATTCAACATTGTTTGATTGGGTTGGGCAGGCCCCTCTTTCCCACTGGGCATTCTGGGCACATGCCTAGGGCCCCCCTATTTTTTACCATATCTCCAAACAATAGCTATATCCCTTTTACCCGATTGCGAAATTTCCTTTCAAAGTGCTTGTCCCACAATGAAGCAAAACAAAAAATTAGATGTGGCAACACTACACACAATTGGACAGTGCACCGGAGCTGTTTTTATAGACGTCAAAGTTACTGTGTTTTAACGCAGTAGATAGGTATTTCATAAAGGGGGAGGGGCTTGCACACGATAAGATTTTTTTCCCCAATCAACCACATATCGATGATTCCATATCAATTGGACTTATTTTAAGCAAAATCCGACCTTTGTTTTTCCAAATTTTTTTAAACTTTGTATGTTAGTAGTGCCTATAAAAAGAACTTAAACTGTGTTCTGTTTTTGCAGTTATACACTGTGAAATATATTATATATTATATAAGTCGGTCGGGAAAAAATTAAATATATTTTAAAGACCCTGAATGGGTCTTTTTGGTTATGTATTTTTTAAAAATTTTTATGCATTTTTTTTTACCTTAAATTTTCAGTCACATTTTTCATAGTCTTCGCAACAAATTTTTTATCTTTTTAATATAGTGTCGTGTTAAGGCATCAATTCTAAAGGCTAACAACACACAATTTAAGGTTGAAATTCCAACGATTGCTACAAAAGATTTCCTATTTTTATAACGGAAATGAAATTTTTTTTAAATATTGTCGCTTTTTAGTTCGGTCAAAATAGACATTTCTTAGACACTTTTCTTCTTAACCATTCCTAACCATTCCTAACCATTCCTAAGAATAACCATTTCTGAATTCATTCCTTCATTCT
Organism: Dichetophora obliterata; assembly: GCA_963920525.1. Taxonomy (NCBI): domain Eukaryota; kingdom Metazoa; phylum Arthropoda; class Insecta; order Diptera; family Sciomyzidae; genus Dichetophora; species Dichetophora obliterata. Next base: position 301,783,884 of record OY986435.1, on the reverse strand, counting down.
AAAAGTTGAAAAAATCGTCAGGTACTAAATATTCACGCATTTCCGCACTGCCTTCGAGGTAGCTAGCGCGTTTTTTTACGTGGTTTTCCGGTAGGCATACTCCACAAACGTTTTCTATATGACCTTGTTATTTATGATGTTGATTTTCTATGATTTATATACAAATTCTTAATGTTTATTATGAACATACCACGAACTATAATGATCCTGTTTAATCAAATAAATTTGTATTAAATACGAAAAGGTTCTTTTAGAAATGAAATGATTCATTCAAAGTCTTTAAAATATATTTTATTTTTTCCGTCCGACTTATAGTTTCTAAGATGCAGCTATTTGAGTACGTGCACAAATAGCATTTTTTTCTGTTTTTTAATAATACAGTGTATAACTGTAAAAAATTTTTTTTCGCAAAATCAGAACACAGTTTAAGTTAATTTTATAGGCACTACTAACCTACAAAGTTTAAAAAAATTCGGAAACACAAAGGTCAGATTTTGCTCAAAATTAGTCGAATTGGTTGATTGGGGAAAAAAAATCTTTTTGTGTTTTGTTATACCTAAAAAAATAATTTATGAACAGTCTTAAAAAAGTTTACACTCTAAAAAAGGTTTTATTTTACTGGCCAAAAAAAAAAACTGTGAGTGCTTCGAGCATATCCTAAAAAATTATACGATCGTAATGAAAAAAATCATGGAGTGTTTTTACACCTTTATAAACTATATAAGCTCCTGACCCGTGAAAAATTAAATTTTAATTTTTTTGGAACAATCTAAAGCACATGTTGGTATCATTTTTTTTACTCAAAAAATATATCTTATGCTAAAAAGAAAGTTTATTCAGAACAATATTTAAAGGAGGTTCTTTTAAACATTCCAAACACTTAGCTTTCATGAAATGAGAAATTTTCAAGATATCCTCACTCCAGGGTGCATCTTTTTTTTTAAATATTCACTTCTAATAGCATTTTTCTGGTGCTTTAATTCATAAATAAAAACCTGTGCAAGGATAAGGTCCACAATTGATTTCTTCAGGTGGCGCCACGCCCTAGAATGACCGCATATCATAAAATTTCGACTTTTTCGTAGTTGTTTGATAAATATTGATCTCTATAAAAGCGTATGCACTGAAGATCAGTGTAACAATTTTTTATCTGGATATTTCAAATCCAGAGTTAAGTGCGTAGAATGTACGATTTTACATATTTTTTTAATTAATATTTTTTTAATTTCACTCTTAGGGCCATTTTGTTCACAAAGGGCATAAAAATTATTTAATTCGGGGATAACTATCTCTAGGTTAATTTTATACCAAGCGTATAAGTCGGGAGATAAAAAAAGTGGTTTTGTTCACATTTTATCCCGGCTCTATGCTTAGAGCATAAACTTGCTCTCAGTTTATATCGATTTCCATTGGAATGTTAGAATGTTGCTCATTAATTAAAAAATGTGTGGGGATTTTTGATTTATTTTTGCGAATTTGGGGGTTGGAGTGAACACTTGGTAAAAATGGATCGCTGATTTTGCATCTGATGTCAGAATTTCAAAATTCTAAAATTTTTCTACACAGGGCTACTAACTAAACATTTTTTTAAGAATTTTAAACATGAAGAAAACGTTTTGGGGGTTACTTCTTTCGAATCTGGTGTCAGAATTTTAAAATTCAAGATGGCGGATAGAGTTGCCACCTAATTCCTTGTTTTTTATGCGAATTCAACTCTGGGAGAAACACTAGGTAAAATTGGGTCGCTGATTCCGAATCCGTTGTCAGAATTTGAAAACTCGAAAATTTTTCTACACATAGGGCTGCCACCTAAAAATGTTTTATTTTAAGAATTTTAAACATGAGGAAATAGTATTGGGGAGTCACTGATTTCGAATCTGAAGTCAGAATTTTAAAATTCAAAATTGAGGATAGGTTTGCCAACTTGATTTTTTGTATTTTTATTAATTCGGGGCTGGCAAAAAAATGGTATGCCAAAAGTGGGTTGCTGAATCCGAATCCTTGGTCAGAATTAGAATTTCAAAATTGTAAAATTTTGATATAATAGGGCTGCTTTTACTTTCGAAAATACATATTAGGTGGCAGCAGCCCTATTATTATAAAATTTTCTCATTTTGAAATTCTGACCACGGATTCGGATTCAGCGACCCATTTTTACCTTTTAAATCGCACCAGCCCCGAATTCATAAAAATACAAAAAAATTAAGGTGGCAACCCTATCCACCATTTTGAATTTTAAAATCAGATTCGAAATCAGTGACACCCTAACACTGTTAAATAATGTTTAAAATTCTTAAAAATACATATTATTAGGTGGCAACCCTTTTATTTCAAAACTTTATAATTTTAAAATTCTGACCATGGATTCGTATTCAGCGACCCATATTTGGTATACCATTTTTTTGCCAGTCCCGAATTCATAAAAATACAAAAAATTAGGGTGGCAACCCTATCCACCATTTTGAATTTTAAAATTCTGACATCAGATTCGAAATCAGCGACCCCCCAAAACTATTTCCTCATGTTTAAAATTCTTAAAATAAAACATTTTTAGGTGGCAGCCCTATATGTAGAAAAATTTTCGAATTTTGAAATTCTGACAACAGATTCGGATTCAGCGACCCATTCTTACACTTTAGTTCGCGCCAGCCCCGAATTCGTAAAAATAAAAAATTAAGGTGGCAACCCTATCCAACATCTTGAATTTTAAACTTCTGACACCAGATTCGAAATCAGTAACCCAATACTGTTTCCCTATGTTTAAAAATCTGTATTTTCAATATTTTGACACCAAGTAAATAAAAAAATATTAAAATGAGAGTGATGAAAGCGAATTAAAAATCTTAACTTACCAATTTTCACGAGTTAAATATTTTTGGGGTTAAGCTATCTCGCCACCATTTTTATCTCCAGCTTGAAGAGTTAAATGCTTAACTCACTGTGAACAAATGAAAAACTGGAAAAATCATGGAATTAACTCGGGGATAAATTTATCTCTCTGTGAACAAAATGGCCCTTATAGTATTTAGATAGTTATGATAACTGATTACACGGTGCTACAGTGGAAATGTACTTCTACTCTTTTTTAAGTGACATAGTCTAGGTTATAGATCTGGTCGAGTACAATACGAAACCATATTTGAAATTGTTAAAACACCCCCAAAATTTCATTTAACTTTTAAAAAACCGATTTTTTGGTACTTGACACATTACGCAATCAGCAACTCAGCAATTTTTCAACCAATTTTCGATTTAAAAACGGTTTTGGAAAGATGAAATATATTGCTTTATTCATTTTAAAAGTAGTTTAATGTAAAAGTAACAATCTTGGAATGTTTAAAAGTTTACTTCCGAAAGAGGAAATAAAATAAATGGTCATTCGTATTAAAAAAATACACCAATTTTAAAAGAAATCATAAAATATATTTAATATGAGCTTTAAACTGATACATGAACCAATTTTAATACACCAATTTTAAAAGAAATAATAAAAATGTATTTAATATGAGCTTTAAACTGATACATGAACGCAACCAAGACCAATGGACCAATGAAGGCGTAATTTCTTACTTATAAACAAATTTAATAACTCAGTCAATTTTAATACAATTTTCTAAAATTAACATTAATTTAATTAGTTTTTATGATCTATTAAATAAATACATGAATTAAGATTGTGAGCTTTAGATCAAGTAAGTTTTAAAGAAGACAACAACAACAACAACAGCAACAACTCTGTATAGAGTCAATCACTTAGCTGACTAGACAGTCTGTTTCGAAAATCACTACATTTTCCTCTTCAGTAGTCTTTGAGTGATTAAGCTGTGATCAACTCACTGTTTAAATTAGTATATGAATGTGCAGATTTTGGAATTCATTCTTATGAATTATATGGCTGCTAATCATATGACATTTTAAAGCAGTAGGCTATTTATAGATCACCGCCATCAACTCTATCAAGGGTTGCCATCTGTTCTAGTTGCTTCTTTATTTATTTCAATATTCATTGGTGTTCGATAGTTTGTCGAAATGCACCATAGAAATAAAACGAGTTTTTGCTTCGCCAGAAGCTAGTGTTCTAACTGAAAGGTGGCTATTTTCACAACCAAATGTTCAATTACACATGACTTTGACCGAAAATTGATCATTTTTTTAATGTTAAAGTAATTCTTAACAAAACTTTGGCAGTAAATAATCGTTAAAGTTGAAAAAATTAGAAAAAAGGTAAAAATTTTAGGTTTTGTGGTTTATAAGTCAAAACATTCTTGTTCCAGCAAAAAATATATGTAAATACTGTATTAAGGAAAGCATTATCTTTTATCTTTTCAAAACCGTTAAATCGAAAATCGGTTAAAACTTGCTGAGTTGCTGATTGTGTAATGTGCCATGTACCAAAAAATCGTGTTTTTAACGGTAAAATCAAATTTTGGGGTGTATTAACCATTTCAAATATGGTTTCGTATTGTACTTGACCTGGCCTATAACCTAGACTATGCCACTTAAAAAAGAGTAAAAGTACATTTCCACTGTAGCACCGTGTAATCAATTATCATAATAATCTAAATACTATAATAGTGAAATTAAAAAAATATTAATTCAGAAATATTGCTTTAGAATCGATAAAATATGTAAAATCGTACATTCTACGCACTTAACTCTGGATTTGAAATATCCAGAGATGAAAAATGAGCTTTCGCACATCTGAAAACTCTGGAATTACAAACCCTTAAAAATACTATTTCTTTGATTCCAGAGCACTTAGAGACTTTTGAAGACTCTTTAATTGAACGTGTTTAATAGTACTACTACAACTTATACTAAATACATTTTTTTGTTGGCGCACTCTTTCAGAAAGTGCGAATTCTGACGAATTTGAAAATTTTTTTCCTAAAATCTGTTCAAAATATCGTCCTGAAAAATAGAATTGTATATATATTTATGATTTCGATTTTTTTTTTTCACATAGTCTACATATACTTCAGTAATAAAAAAATTGTTTCACTGATCTTCAGTTCAAACGCTTTTATAGAGATCAATATTTATCAAACAACTACGAAAAAGTCGAACTTTTACGATATGCGGACATTCTAGGGCGTGGCGGCACCTGAAGAAATCAATTGTGGACCTTCTCCTTGCACAGGTTTTTTATTTATGAATTAAAGCACCAGAAAAATGCTATTAGAAGTGAATTAAAAAAAAAAAACGATGCACCCTAATCCTCAGCTTAACCGTAATATTTTGATACATTAATTAGATCCAAATAACAGTTCTTTAGAGCTTACGATATTTTTTTAACTTTAAATTTCAAATTAAATTTTTATTGATGAGAAACATGTATTTGATGTTGATTAAGATGCTTAAAAAAAATTTTCAATTCTTAAATTTTGGAGCTGATGGAATATCATTTGATAGACCCAATTTCGATTTAATGTTAGAAGCCCAACTCCAGCTAAAATAGATACAAAATAAACCTGTCGTTTCGTAAACATTTTTTGCTAGAAGTGCTATCCATTTCGGCTTATAGTTAAGCATAATATTGAGCTATTTTATTATAAAACAAAATTCCGGTACTTAAGTTACAGGCTAAAAAAAGGAGTATTTTTTCAAAAACCGAAGTAAGTGAAGTACGACCCCGCTTGAATTCTCTTGAATGAAGTTTTAAAAAATAATCGCACGAAAATGTACACGTGTTAATTCCATTTTTTTGCTGAAACTTGAAATTTGAAATTTGAAAAGCACTGTAAGCAACCCAATAAAAACGTTGTGAATACCCAGCAAACATTTGGACAAGCGTTTTGCAAACCAAGCTTAAGAAAAGCTTGCATGAATAAGATTATTGCAACCGTTGTAAACCAAGGTTATGCAAAACTGTCCTGAATAAGGCTTTCGTAAGCGTTGTAAGATAGCAGCCGCCTACATTTACAAAATATTTGATATTATAAACGTTTTGCGATTGTCGCTTGCATTTTGCTTGGCAATACAATCCTTTTCTAAATGTTGGCGGCAGTTCTCTTGCAGTTATCTTTCAGAGAAAACAAGCATCAAATTTATATAAATCATTCTTGTTGTGATTGCTGAAAAGTTAACAAGTAAACAAATTTCTTTAAAAAATCGTCAAAAAGTAAGCGTGTTTTTAAATTTATAAATTTAAAATATATATTTAATATATTTAATGTCGGCATCAAAAGAATAACGAAGTGTTGTGCGCAGCTGCAATGAAATTTTTTAACAATTATGGAACAGCGAGGCACCAAGTTCCATAATTGTTAAAAAGAGATTGAAAGAAAGAGATTGAGCTTCCAAAACAGGAGATTGTGTCGAACAATAACTTATTGGGACAGTGCAACTTCGTCTGGCAAGTTATTTACTTTCATATGTTACAATTTTATCATTAAAATCGCAAATTTTTTACGCCAGCTTTTCAATCCTTGATTAAAGACGCATGTCGAAAGCCTGTCGAAAAGGTGGAGGAACGTTACAAACTTATATTACTCAGGCTTACGGAGAAAATTCAAGGGTTTCGTAAAGGTGTTGGCGAATTGAAGAAAGCGGTATCGCATAATAACTCTACCATTATATTGTATTGTAAATTGTATTTTTTGTAAGCGAATTAAGGGACAAAACGCTAATTTTATAGTTTTACTTTTTGTTTATTACTAATAAAAAAAATATTTAGAACACTCCAAAAATAAAAGTTTAAAACGCTTACATATTTCAGTCAAAATACGTGTTTTGTAACCGTATTTACAAAGCTTATGGAAAGCGTATAAAAATTAATTATAAAATATTTTCTTATCACATTTGCAAAACGCGTAATTACGTGTCTTAAATAACATGTTTTTCAATCGTTTTGTTGAAGCTTATAAAGATGGGTGCATTTCGATTATAAAACGCTTACTTTGATGCATTTTATAAATGTCATAGCAGCGTTTTATAAGCGTTTTGCTTACATTTGAACGCTTACAAAACGTTTATTTTTATATATAATTGTTTGTTGGGTAGGCACGTATAAGCTAAAAAATGCCTAAAAAATTCTAATGAAAACGTCAGTTTGACTGGAATAACATTAGCGTTGCCAGATCTCGAAATAAATATAGCAGCCTACATATATTTATAAGATACTTATAATCTCAAATATATAAACTCCACCAATCTGAAAAACTGAATTAAAGCTTAAAACTTATCACACAATAAACACTTTCTTAACCCACTAAGGCCGATGATGCCATATTGGATGTCACTAGGCATGCCAACTGGTGGGGAATTCTCCGATTTGCGGGGAATTTCATGACAATCGGGGAATTTAATAATTCATCTGATTTTTAATGGTTTTTGCGGGGAATTTAACATTTTATCTAATATTTGTGATGATTTTGATTTTATATTAAATTTTCCGATACAATGTTCTTCTTCTTCTTACAACATTAGAAAAATTTTATTAACATTAGCAAAAAAATTTTTGCTGTCAGATTAATTTTTTAATAATCATTTTTGTTTAATTTTCCAAAGACGCTTGTTTTGGTAAAAGATGTGTAGAATTACAATAAAAATAGATTAAAAAAAAAATAAAATCGGTCTATTAGTTTGTATGCAGTAGTGCGGAATGTTTTGAAAAAGTATGTTTCGATAAAAACTTGTTTAAAGTTACAGCCCTATTCTGGAAACTTGATAATAGTCAACCAGTATTTTTATTATTTGTTTGTGTTTGTTGTAATTTTTTATTTCAAAACAAAATTTAAAGCTCAAAAAACAACATTTTTTAATGAAATTGTCAATATCCGAAAAGCAGTTGACAATTTTTATCAACATTTATTATTTTTGAGCTTCAAATTTTGTTTTGAAATAAAAAAATTACAACAAACACAAATAAATAAAAAAAATACTGGTTGACTATTATCAAGTTTCCAGAATAGGGCTGTTACTCTGATTAGTGAAAGGTATTCCTTCGCACTAAGTTTTAAACGCTAGAGAAAGTGGAATTGATTGAAAGTGGGATTGATTTATAAAAGTTTTTGGCATATCTGTGAATATTTGTACAACAATAATCAAATGTAAAAAAAAATTTAATTTTTAAAAAATTGTTTGCCTAAAACCACCCTTAACATACTTTAGAAGTTTGTAAACACATTTTTCTTTATTAAATTTAATTTTTATTTTATTTTATAGTGTGCTAATTTTTTAACAAAATGAATTGTTTTTATAAAATAAAAAATCCTTACCTTATGTATTATAGCATTGAATTAAAAAAGTATATAAGTAAATTTATTAAATTTTTTTGAGGGGAATTTTGAGAATCACTGCGGGGAAAACCATAAAATGAGTTGGCAACCCTGGATGTCACACAGCTAACGGAAACACAAAAAGTAGTCAAATTTAAAAGTTTGTTCACAGATAGCTCATTCATAAAAAAATTGATCTCTCTCTTAAGGGTTAATACGTTACCACTTTACTTTAAATAAGTCAACTGTTTGAACTTCGAGCATTTAAGGTAATTTTCACATCGAAAGCAATGCTTAAGGCAATTGAATTTCTTTAATTCTCACTCTCTCTTTCTCTCTCTGTTACTCTCTTTCTGCAAGCTTGACACACTTTGCAGGCACATTTTCCAGTCAATATTAAAAAATAAAAATTGCATAAAAACAATAAGAAAGAAATAAATATATATTTTCCTATAAGTGAAGTGAAAGCGTGAAGTGAACATTTTTAGCAACGTGCAGTTTTAATCATGATGCAGTAGATGGTGCGCAGAGCTGTGCAGGGAGGGGAGGGGAGGGTCGGGTCTCTGCTGTGGTTTGATTGCTGCATGTGCGAACCCTTCAGGTGCGCAAACTTTTTTTTCACCTTTGTACCGGGATAATGTGGTGTTAGTGTGCTTTTTGTTTGAGCTTATTTTTTTGGCACAATTAAGCCGGGAATGAAAAAAAAACTAGTTGAGTTGGCAACCAAAAAACCAGAGTTGCACTTGCAGCTATCTGTCTCTGTGCGGCTGAGCCAGCCACGTACTAGACCCTAAAAAGTGCAGTTAGATGAAGGAGAAGAACACCCAGTCGAATTGAAATTTTTATTTCGCGTTTTTGCTGACTTTACTTTGTTTTTTTTTTGCTTGTTTTGGCGCCATTTATACATTGACTTGCATCGAACTCTTTAAGACTTTGCTGCACCTGGCATGCTGATCTGATACGTTGCGACCTGGTGCGACTGTACACTCAGAAAAAAATTTCCAGAAAATCTAGAAAAATAGCACCCAATGTTAGAAAATGGGATTTATTTAGCGCCATGGCCGATTTTCTAAAAGTAAAGTATGTATATATTTTTCTTTAAATTGACACCAGAAGTGTGAAATAATTGAGGAAAATTAACCAATCATCGACCTATTTCGCTAAATTGCAGAAACTTAGCGCAATTGTGTTGAAATCTTATTACATTTGAGTAAGTTTTTCTACAGTTTATTTATCATCGGCTATAACTAAGAGAAAATTTTTCTCTCAAAATACTGTTTATAGACAAACATTTTCTCTGAAAATAAAAAACTTTTGCAAAAAAAAACCGGTTTTTTAGATTTTAAACAGCTGTCTGTGGGAATTATGATTTCTATATTGACGAAAAACTGTAAACATTATTATTATTATACTTATTATTAACTAGCTGATATACGCGGTGTTACTCGAGAGCCATTTATATTAACATTTTTTATTTATTCATTTATTTATTTATTTAATTACTTATTTCCTCCTATGGATAAATTATCCTTACAGACAATAAAAAATCAGGATATAAAATAGGAACAAAATTATAAACTGTTTAACAATAGAGTAATAGTAGTTTTAAAGGCATTTTTAGGCATAGAAAAATCAATGAAGTTATTATTATACATTCTGTTTATAGCTATAAGTACTCTTTTAATTGGCTCATTAATAGCATAATCGGTTCTATGGCAATTAATATAAAAATAATCATAGTTACGAAGCATTCTTTGTGGAATATTAAATGATGATTCCGTTGATCAAATCGTAAATGATCATAATACTGTGCAATAACGTTCTAGCTTCAAGAGAAGACAGACTAATAAGCAGGCAACGCGTTCTATAGGACGGAAGAGGATCCGCCAAACTAATTGAACGTAAAGCAAATTTCAAAAATCTTTTTTGAACTTGTTCCAATCTAGTAATATGCACTGAATAAAATGGGCTCCAAATAAATGAAGCGTACTCAAGGCTAGATCTTACGAGGGACGAATATAAATTTTTAAATGTGTATGGGTCAGAGAAGCCGGTACTATTTCGTTTAACAAACGCTAATAGGGAATATGCTTTGGGGATAATATGATTTAAATGACAGCTAAAACTAAGGCCTGAATCAAAAATAACGCCTAGATCACGAATTTCGGATAACCTTACAAGCTTAGTGTTATCTAAGGTATAATCAAACGATATAGGAGAATTAACCTTATAATAAGAAACAACAAAGCATTTTAAAAGGTTGAGTGACAATTGGTTTAGATTAAACCAAGAAAAAACGTTTACGAGATCAGCCTGAAGACGATAAGCATCCGATTGATTTTGAACCTTATGGAAAACTTTCAAGTCATCTGCATAGAGTAAAAATTGGGCATTATTAAAACATTTGGAAACATCATTTATAAAAATGACAAAGAGTAATGGTCCAAGAATGCTACTCTGAGGAACCCCTGAAGTTGATAAAAAAGAAAGTGATTTTACATTTTCAATGACTACATATGAAACTCTATTTGAAAGGTAAGATCTCAACCAAGAAAGAAATGTAGAATGGAAGCCAATCTTGGCAAGCTTGAGTAGTAAAATTTCATGTAATAGTTTATCAAAGACTTTGGGTATTCGGAGTAATTGACATCCAACTGGTACCGCTTTTCAATTGTGGTGATGCAGTAATTTGTGAATACACTAAGATTTGTTGTAGTTGGCCTACCAGAAACAAAGCCATGTTGATTGGGACAAATAAAATTTTTTAATGCAAAGTACATTTTATCTTTTACTATTTTCTCAAAGAGCTTGGAACTATTAGTTAACTTAGAGATAGGTCTGTAATTTAGGACGTCATGTTTATTGCCGGATTTAAAAACTGGAGTTATGAGCGAAACTTTCCATTTATCAATGAAAACACCTGCTTTAAGAGATTTATTAAAAACTAGCTGATATACCCGGTGTTACTCGAGAGTCATTTATATAAACATTTTAACATACACTTCTCGATTAAATGTTTTTTAAAATCGGGAATAATGAAAAACATGTTGAATTTTATTTGAATTTTATTTTATTTAATTTTATTTATCCACCGTTTGCTAGGTAATTGAACGAACATTGATCCAAAAAAGTTTAGGAAAATTTTTGTTGTTGTTGGTTCCATCTCTTGCGGTGAGCTAATTGAATTCAAAGAAGCGGTACGAAAAACAGATTTTAAAAATTAAAAAGAATTTTTATATTTACTCAATGTTAAAGCAAGCACAATTACCTTTTCAACAAAATAAAAATTATGATGGGACTCAATGCGTCCTTGAGATATGGACATTTTAACGTCTAAACAAAGATTTATATTAAAAAACATATCGAACGTTTTAACAAAAAAAAAAAATGTTAATGAAATATATTAAAAACAGCAGAGTTATTGGCATTAAAAGTAAATACTTTGATTTCCATATAATTTTTTTCTCATTATTAGCTATCAATGTTTTATGAAAACTCGTTGTGCTAAATGATTGTACCTACTAAAATTTCTAAAAAAAACTGGCAGTACTGCATTATTTTACTTTTTAAAAGTTTGGTAGCAATAGCATTTTCGCAAAATATTTCGCAGAACTTATCTGCTAGCTGCATAAGAACATCAGATATTCTTCTGTAAGCAGAAAATAGCGCCACCTGTCTGTAATCCCAATCGTGTGGGGTTAAATTTGAAGAAACTTTTGCAAAAACATAATTCAGCATTTCAACGCAAGGTGTACGTTTAGTTTGTACCCACACATCTTACACATGTGGCGCCATCTATCTGTGAATTTAACGCACAGATCAAAACTAATGAAATAATTGTGCTGACCAGATGCGCATATTTTTTTTTATATCGCCATATAGCTTAAACTGATTACATGAAAATATTAACTTTTACAGCATTCTTATTCACAGTCATCTTTTCGATAAAATTGTAATATCTATACAACATTTAAAGTACCATTGATAAAGAACTAATTGACAACGGTGACACAATAGTGAGAACAAATAGAGCCATCACAACAAAACAAATTTAACAGGAGGGGGGTGGGGAGGCAAAATATAAGTAGATGATCACTATAAAGAAAATTTTGTATAATCCAAAATGTTCCTAATTACTTTAGACACACAACTGCATTCTTAGAAGATATATGGGGACGTTCAAACTATATAGAGAATTTTAACACAAAACTAAGTTTTATTAATAGTCTGGTATGAAAAATAGATTTTTAGCCATTACTTTTGATTGGAAAGAGATATTGGGGTAATTTTTTCACATAAATTATTTTTGAGACTTGAATTTTTTGTAAAAAATATAAAAACAACATTTTGGAAAAAATAAATTTCGCGAAAAAAATCAAAGGGGGTAGGTACCCTTGTTGTTTTGATGACAAAAACAGTAAAATAATTTTTGCGCTTAACTGGAAGAATTTTTGCAAATAAATGCTTTGTCATATGAAAGGTAGCCAGATGTGCAATTTTTAATTGATTTCATTTTTACAACAACAACAATTTTTGAATCATTTTTTGAGTAAAAAGTCAATATTTTGGACCTTTTTTGACATAATCATAAAACGTAGTTGCACTGACTTAACGGTACAGTTCAACCTATTATTTGTGAAGTGATTTTATTGAACTTTTGATTAAAAAAAATTTTGAATGAAATATATTAATGGACAGCGGAGATTTTTGCATCGAAAGACCAAACTTTGATTTTCATGTCGTTTTTTTCTCATTCTTAGGTAACGATGTTTTATGAAAAAGTCGTTGTACTGAAAATTTCTAAAATTTTGAATATATGTGAGTGTTTTTGATGTCAAAATAACAGAAATTTTATAAAATTAAATACACAAAAAACTCCGATGATAAAAAGTATTCTAATAACAAAATTACCGTTAGTTGAAAAATTTTGGAGGGGCGTGGCAAAAACTAAGTATGTAAGATTTCAAGTTGGAATTTACTTAAGATGTATACCTAGTTTGAGCGAAATCCGTTCAGCCGTATAGATTTGTATAAAGGCCAAACAAACAAACAAACAAAAAAAACAAACAAAAAAACAAACAAACAAACAGAAAATGAGTTTTATTACTATAGACTAGTGTCCGACCGAATATCCGGCTTCGGTATTCGGCATATTCCGCCGATTTTTAAACCTTCGGCTTCGGCCCAAAATAGCTGAATATTTGCCGAATGTTTTTGCTTTTTTGTAATGCAAAAAATTTTATATATATATTTATCTTTTTTTTTTTTCATTTTTCGGTAGACTGTGTTTAACACCATTCTTAAATGTTAAATAGAAATTCGTTAAAGCTAAAAAGTTATGAGCCTCCGAGCCGACCGCGTCAAAGCAGGAAGCGCACTATACTTAAAATTTTAAACGCGTTTTCTTTAAAACTGCGTTTTCGAGCTTGCGACTTTCATAACTCTGGCAATTTTTAACTAATCTTTATGTTGTTTTTTTTTTCAAAATCCAAGTTACTAAATTGTCTAAAATGGACGATAATGTCATTGATAAATTTTATATTGGAATTTTTATCAACAAATAGTAACGGCATTTTTAATAAAAATTAAAAAAATTATTTCATAATCACATTGATACTTAACAGGAAATTATTTTTATTTTTGTTTTAGATGCATTTTGCGACCTGTGGAAAGGTCAGTTCGTGTTTTGAGCACTGATCCACGTCGCCCCGTGGCTTGCTGCAGTATATTAATTAAATAATTATTGATTATAATCTAAAAATTCTATACCATCTTTTTCAAAGTACTGTAAATATACCTAAAAAGTTAAGAGTATTTATATTATTTACTTTTTCCAAAAAAAAAATTAATAAAAATTGCATATTTTTCGGCCTGTTTAACCAGACTAGACCTTTAAGGATTTCCGTTTTTTATACTGAATTTAATAAAAAACGAAAGCAGGGCGTACATTTTATTATTTTTCTTACTTGAAAATAATGTTGTTAGTATTCGGCTTCGGTCGATTATTTTTATATAGCCGAACATTCCGCTTCGGCCAAAAATCCACATTCGGTCGGACACTATTATTAACATTAAATTAAATTAAAAAATTACCATTATCCGAAGACTTGAACCTTGGCCTCGTAAGTGTAAGTGCATCAGCTTATCCATTCGACCATCGCAGATGTTAACCAATCGTAGCTTAATTTAATTCATTAGGAATCGTTCGCTTTGTAAATAATTTTAAAGCATTTTTTCTAGAAATATAAGAAAAGCCTCCTTAAAATAAATCACTTGTGGTGCACAAAAAAAGAAGAACTTATATGTATGTATATGCAAAAGTAATATGTATCTATGAAATATCCAAGTATTGTAACCTATATTTCTCCAAATTTAAAAAATCATGCTGTAGAATGTTGCAAGCAGACTTGATATCAAAGCTTTACTTTGATCATACCTTCATCTCTTATAGTAAAAACTTGTCTTCAAAACTAAGAAGCTTTTTTGAAAACGTTGCAACGACATCAAGGCGTGAGGTCGTTAAATCATGTAAAAATTCTCTTCATTAAGGAGAAACCTCTATATAATAAAGAAAAACCCATGACTATGAATTGAAGCTACAGTTTCTTAATTTAAGGTATGCAAATTTTTTGAGTGTAATTTCGTCAACTCGAACACGTGATTTCTTCCATTTGTGCTATTGTTTTGTTTTTTAGTTTTTTGTTGTTGTTTCTGTTTTTAGGTTGCTTCATAATGGCTAGTGGTTTTGTTGTGCTTTGTCTCTCTTGTCTTTTGTTTTTCTCTCTTCAGCTGCAATGCAACACAGATGATTATCATGTTCCACACTTCCCCACACTTGCTTTTTTAATGGATTTCTATTTTGTTGTATTTAAATTTTTCAGCTATTATTTGTTTATTTTATTTCAAATAACTTTTCTCCAAAATATACAAACTTCTAATGGAAAAGCTATTTTTAAGCAATTCTTTTAGAATTCAGCTCGTTGTTTTTAATTACCTTGTGTATATTTATTAAGCCAGAACTGGGCGTTTTTGTTTTCCGAATATGAGTTATTCATATAGATCAAAAATTGCTTGGCCTTATGTTTTTCCTTATTTCTCGCTGGCTCATAAAATGTTTTGGCTTTGGACGTTATTGTTTTATTTTTTATTTTCTTTGTTTTTAGCATTTTCGCGATTGTGTTTTGTTCCAAAAAAGGTACCTCAAACTTAGTCCGTTTGATCGATCTCTGCCCTCCACCGTCGTTATCGCCGTTTGATCCTCATTAGTTTCACTGACCGTGATTTTGGTTTATTCGACACGATCAACTTGCTTTTCGATACAGTTTTTAAGTGGGTCGTTAACTTCTTTCTACTTTATTTGTACTGAATGTTTTTTTTTCACATACACCAGCAATCTTGCTCCTTTTTTTTTGTTTTATTTTTGGTTTTTTTTTTTATAATTTTTGTTTTATACTTTTTTTGCAGACCAAATTGGCTCATGGTTAAGTTATTTTATTATTGATACTTATACTACCCCCTCCCCTCCCCCCATTTATTTTGGCAAATGTTTATCTTCAGGCTGGTCAATTAATTCGATTTATTCACTACTTTGTTTTTATCCCAAAAATTTTTTGCTTACCTAATCAAATTACTGCCGGTATTAAAATTTCGTTTTAATATTTACATTTTTTTGGCGTTGCAGAACTTTTGAGTAAAATTATGAGTTGAGTTAAAATTAAAAATGTATTCCGAAAAGCTAATGCGTGTGTGTGATTTTTTGTTGTATAGTTATATAGGTCTACATATTATACTAACGTCATAAGGCATTTAGCATTAAAATCTAGTGATTTTGGTGAATTTTTCTTAAAAGTTCACCATGATTACCTTTTCATGATTACGAAATAAACAATGCGTAGTTTTGACCCCAGGTCTAAATAGTTTAATTAAACTGCTTTTGACATCTGTGCCAAAGTTCATGCCTTTATGTTCAGTGGTTTACCATGTAGAGGTCATTTTCGTGAATAAAAAAAAAAAGTTTTTTAAGTTTTACTGAGTGGGTAAATTTAAGTTTTAATGTGTGATTGAGTGGGTCAAAGAAAATTGATTTTATTTTACTTGCGGAATAAAAATTCTACAAAATTTCTGTTGCAGAAAAACTTTGGTAACCAAGCTCTATAAAAAAAAAAATAATGTTTGAGTGGTATAAGATATTTAAAGAGGGACAAAAAAGCGTCGAAGATAAATCTCATCAAAGACGACCATGAACATCGACGGATGAGCAAGAAGTCAAGCAAATCAAGGAATTGGTACTTGAAAACTGTCAGTTAACAATTAAAGAACTTTCTGGTACTTTCAACATTTGAATTGGATAAATTCAAAACGTTTGAAAAGAGCATTTGGGTCACAAAAGAGTCAAATCTTATTTGGTGCCAAAAACACTCAGTTTTTTTACATTGCACTTTTTCTTCTTGCACTTCTTGACTTTTTCGCCAAAAAATGAACTCATATTGTCCCGCAACTACTGTACTCACCTGATTTAGCTCCGTGTGGCTATGCAGCAAATTCAAAAGACTGCTCGGGGACAATGTTTTGAATCGATCGAGGAGATACATGCCGAATCGAAAATTTCCTCATTATAGTTCGCGAAAACGAGCACTAAATGGTAAACAACTGGGCTCTCATCACGTAACTTTTAAAACGACTATCGTTTGAACGATGCTATCCGACGATATCGTTCTTAGTTTGCTTCATATAAGTCCATCGCTATCGTCTCGTCTATCGTTGTGTTTTCTACAGTTTGAAAGGCTCTGCAAAGCATATATTCAGTGCCAAAAGTGATATTTACTTTTGTGCAGAATTTGTTTTTGGATTTGTTTGCTTCAAAAGTGAAAATTTAAGGTAAAATGTAAGAATATTTAGTAAGTTATTTTGATGATAATGTTTTGAAAATATATTATTCGGCAGCGACACCTAAGTAAATGGAAATATTGCTACACTTTATTGATGAACATCCGCAGCTGGGCCACAATTACGTCGCAAACATAGTGCAGAAACGACATTCCATCTATTTGTTAAGGACCACTTTAACAAACAAGCGCCCAAAACATTTTAAAATTATTTTTATTATTTCCAACCAGAAAAATAGCCAAACGATACCAAATTAGCTATCGCGCCAAGTAATCGTTTCGACGATACCATTTGACAGTTGTTTGCCATACATGAAGCAAGCAAAACGATATCGTTTAGACGATGCATAAAATTAATTGTTACGTGATGTTAATGTATCGTTGAAACGATATCGTCAAACGATTCTCTTCATACGTGATGCGAGCCCTGAACATAATGGCATAACATTTAACACAAATGTTAGCCTTATTAGTCCCCGTTTCTAGAAACGAATAGGTTCCTTGTGTGTAAATTTTACACACTTTTTTTAGGGGCCATATTTTCATCTATGAATGAAATGCACGCGATCTTATCGTTAAAAATAATTATACTGGCTTACAGCCAGAATGTACCATGAATACTACTATCCATTTCTAATGTAAAATTGTTTGGTGCTTCCGAAAATATATTTTTTTTTTCTGTCACTCCGTTTTAACAGTTTACAAAAAAGTTAAAGTTCCACTTAATAGCATACATATATCTCCAGAACCAACTACAATAATCAAACATATAATATATCAAGTTAAAGCTAATAAAATTCCCTACAAACAAGGCCTACATCATTTTTTGATTCAACTGTTAGTTTCAGCGAAATAAATTAAATTTTTAAGGATTTTTCGAGTTTTTCAGAAAAATTTATTTATAAATAATTGCAAATTTTGTTAAAAAATCAATTTATTTTGTTAGTTTTCATATTTTTTGCTTAAAGCCTGTACTTTTCCGAAAAAATAAGATATTGTTGAAGAAAATCTATTGAGAAATGGAAAAATTTGTGTTTAATTGAACGAAAGCACCCAATTTGAGTGATTGTCTATTTATTTTATTGTCATTTAAATACATGTCGTAGGTAAAAGAATTTTTTTTAAAAAAATTTTATTGTTCGTAAGGCACAAGTGTCAAATCAGGTGTTTTAAGAAAGAACACAAACAAGCATGCTACAATTAAACCAGACTCACGTCTTAGAGCTCGACCGCCGAAACGATATACGATACGGTAAACGATATAGTTTGCTTGGTACAATAAAACCAGGTAGGCTTATGACTGAGAGTGTTCATGCCTACACTGTCAAAACGAAACGGCCCAGCTAGCACAGACTTCGATTTGTAACAAAAATATGTTATAATTCGATGGTATTCCAGTTTTTTTTTAATAAATTTAGTCACAAATGGGTTGTATTAAAGTTTCAAATAAGTAATTTGTAACAAATTCTTCGTTTTGTTGCAAATAAGTTAAACTACGGCGTTAATTATGTTACGAATTAATGCACTTGTTGTAAAAATGTTTCATAAAGTTTTGAAAAAAAGGTAATTTTACGTTAAATTAACATTATTACAACATTTATTTTTGTAGCATCTATAAAAAATGTTTGTGTATTGTAATTGTAACAAGTACGGTAACGAGCTAGCAACCTAGATGTGACTAAGCTGCTTAATGTTTATATTAAGTTATATCAATGTCACAACAACTAAATGTTCAAAACTTCGGTTTGAAGATGTTTTTATTTAGTTATAGGGAAGTCACTACAACTAAATGCTTCCAATTTTGCTGTAACGCACTAAAATGCCATAAGCAAAACACAAATTTTATTGTTCACAAAAAATTCTGTGTGCTTGTCAATTTCTATGTGTAGGCCATGTAATCGAGTTTTGTTTTATTTCAGCGTTCAACGAAAATACCAGATTGAACAAATTATTCGTTGAATGGCAATAAATATCATTGTAAAATTATGAGAATTGGCTTTGTTGCAAGAAGGTTGAAATGAAATTTTTATTCAGTTACAAGAACATTGGAAACAGTCATTGAAACCTTATTCTGTATTGAGGTTATTATTCAGTTGCTACAACTTTAGGAAACATTATTATCACTCAAAAATTTAGTTAGGTAAAATAAAGTTGGTTTAAGGTTTTTATTAAGTTGCAAGAACATTGAAAATAATCATTGCAAATTTGTGCTGTATTAAGGTTATTATTCAGTGGATGCAAGTTTAAAAAACATAATTGCAACTTATAATATTTTGCTTGTTCTAAGAACGATGTATTGAGGTTATTATTCTGTTGCAAGAACTTTAGAAAAAACCATTACAACTTATATAATGTAATTAATTAAATGAACGTTATATTCGAGTAATAATACAGTTGCAAGAAGTTGTAAGAAGTTGTAAGTAAAAATTGTTGTAAGTAAGTGCTGCATTAGGGTTATTATTCAGTTGCAACAACTTTACAAAAATATTTGTTACTTTTGACATCTAGTAAGTTGAAAGAACTATGTATTGAGGTTATTATTCAGTTGCAAGAACTTTGGACAAAAGTGTCTAAAAACTTCATACTCGCCATATTTGATTTTTTTACTACGCTATGAATTTTGATTGGAATAAATTTAAATACGATTTTCTTTAGTATTTATTATTTTCTTTTAAAATTTTCAGTGCAATATGACACTAAGAACTTAAAAAATATATTTAGCTATATATTAAACATTATTGCGCGGAAATTAAAAACTCCAAATATTTCTTATTTCCAAATTGTTTTAAAAATTTTTATTTTTTTGGTGGCGCGTGATTTTTTTTAGAGGTAAAACACAAACATTTACGACAAAATGGCCTTTGTTGTAAGATTTTAGTGTATAACTTTTCATATTTTCAATTTAATATACATATTTTTATTTCATTCCAATTTGTCTTTGACTTTTAAAGGACACTCCAAAAAACTTATCACTGGTTTAATGAAAATTATATTAAAAAATTGTGTATGCAAAACATTTTAGAACTTCTTAAGAACTTATTTTTTTTAATCAGAAATATTTATGTCATCAGTACCACTTTCTTATTAAAAAATCTGTCATTATAACAAAAAATTACTTTAATAAAACAAAATATTTGTTACATTCACGTTCTTTTACCTGAACTGTAACGTAAGAATAACACAATAAAAACTTTTTTGGATGTTTCAAGCATGTTTCATCTTGTGGCGTGCAACTTAAGTTTGTACCAACAGCACATTTATAATATCATTATAACACATTTTTCGCCTAATTGCAACCTAAGTTGTAACAAAATAAGTGTAAAGTATCTGCTTTTTCAGATATCTTGGCGATTCTTTTGCGATACTTTTGCAACCTTTTTGTGCTAGCTGAGGGAATACATTAGTTTGCATGATGCAATGAAACCAAGGTAGGCTCATGACTGAGAGTGCAACCGCAATACTGTCGAAATTAACTGGAATACATTTGTTTGCACGCTACAATAAAACCAGGTAGGCTCACGACTTGAGCGCGGCCGCCGAAAGCGTCAAAGTGAAACACCTGATTTTTACACTAATGACAATAAAAAGGAGATCACAGCCAGTCGTGAGCCTAACTGATTTTATTGTACCATGTCTACAACACTGTATTAAAGCAGAGCTGTAAAATCGGCATTGATATTCAGAATTTTTACTACAACTGAGTATCTACATAAAAATGCATTCAATGAATGCAAAATTGATTTATAAATAAAATTTTTAATTCACATTAATTTTTAAAAAATTATTAATTATCCATTTTAATAATTTATTTTAATTATTCATTTTAATTCATTTTCGTTATTCAGAATAATAAATATTTTTTTTATTCATTTGAATGCTATTCACAAAGAATGCAATTCACAAAGAATTTCAGAATTTTCAATTGTTCTTTTTTTATTCATTATTAATTTTTTATTCTTTATTTATTTTTTATTCATTATTCTTTTGTTATTCATTTCTTATTCATTATTAATTTTTTATTCATTATTCATTTTAGTCCCAGCCATAAATAAAAAAATGAATAACAATTGAATAATGAATAAGAAATGAATAATGAATAAAAAATGAATAATGAATAAAAAATGAATAAAGAATAAAAAAAAAGAATAATAAATAACAAAAAAATAATGAATAAAAAAAAGAATAATGAATAACAAAAGAAAATGAATAAAAAATTTACAACGAATAAAAATGAATAATTAATAAAAAAAGAATAAAAGAAAATTCTGAAATTCTTTGTGAATTGCATTCTTTGTGAATAGCATTCAATTGAATAAAAAAATTATTCATTATTTTGAATAACGAAAATTAATAATTGATATGAATAATCATTAAAAAATTTTAATATTAAATTAATTTAACATTCATTGAATGCATTCTTATTTCGTTATTCACTGATTCATTTTTTTGTGAATAAAATCAAATTGAATGCATTCTTGGATAATGTTTCCATATCCTACTTGTTCCAATTCAACACGTGAAAACAATCGGGAAATCTTTCAAATCAGTGGAGCCGGGAGAAAACACTGTAAAAAACAATGTAAATCATTAAAAGACTAATAAAAACGAAAAAAAAAATATTTATGTACAATGCAAAAAACAATGTAAATGATGAAAACAAAAAGAATAATTAAAAATTAAAAACATTATATCAACAACTTTTACTTGTTATTTATTTTTATGACAACAAAATCAGACGAAATGCATAAATAGACAATCACTCAATTTGGGTGCTTTCGTTCCATTAAATAAACTGTTCCTTTTCTCAATAGATTTTCTTCAACAATAACCTTTGTTTTCGGAAATGCATAGGCTTTAAGTTAAAAATATCAAAACTAACAAAATATTTTGATTTCTTAGCAAATTTTGTAATTAGTTTGGTTTTTTTGTGAATTTTTCTAAAAAACGTTAAAAAACCTGAAAACATTAATTTGTTTCGCCGAAACTGAACTTTGAATCAAAAAATATTTTTAGCAATGTTTGTAGGGAATTTTATCAGCTTTAATTTGATATGCTATTTGTTTGATTATTGTTTTTGGTTCTGGAGATATATGCTGTTTAGTAGGACCAACTTATTTTTTTTTAAATCACAGTGGGCAATATCTCAAAAACGATGTGACATAAAAAAAAGTAAAGACATTTTCGGAATCACCGATCGATTTTACATTGGATTGGATTACGAAATGGATAGTGGTATTTATTGTACAAACAACTTTTCGTTATTTGTAAACTAGTGATATTCATGATTTTATTCAATTTAAAAAAAAACTATTTTCGAATCGGTTATCGAGTACAAAATCTATGCATATAAAAATGGATGTATGTATGTGGGTATGTTTATCACGTGTAGACTCCAGAATCGCTGAACCGGTCTTTATGAAATTTTCAGGGGAAACTGAAGCAAGATTGAGAGTGTTCATGTGAAGTTTGGTGCTGATTGGACAAGGGTGCGGTATACCTCCCATACAACCCAAATTTGCGCTATCGTTCACAAATAAAAAAAAAGTCGTATATATCAGATGGTTTTGATCATAAAAAACAAAAATTTTGTTATTTTGTTCAAATGGTTACTGTCGGCAAATGTCTAAAAATGGGCGTGGTCGCACTATATGTACGCCCACTTTTCCGAAATCATGCTAATTCCTGAGTTGTACACGTTTTGATAGTGAGACTTGGTATGTATGTAGGTACTACAAGTGGCGGTCACTATACAGGGTGTCCCAGATCAACGTTTCAATCCGGAGTTGGTTGGTTTTTTGGGCCACGACAAGAACAAATTTGTATGGCAGGGGGTCCATCTCCCCCCTGTTTCGAACCATAAGCTAAAGTATAGCAAAAAACGGCATTCATAAGTGTCATAAGTTTTATCGCATTAACTTTAAAAGTATTACAGATAGCAACATATTTGAAACGGTTTTTTAAAGATTTTTAATTGGATTGCTGTAAAAGTTTTTGGGTTTTTTTTTGTTTTACCATGGAATAATTTATAGCAACTTAAATATGAAAAATATATTTTTGATTTCCTGTTTTTCGAATTTAAAATAAAATAATTTAAATAAAAAAACTTCTAATTTTATTTTTTTTCTAATGCAGTCCTTATTTCCAAAAAATTCTCTGCAACATTGCATTATGAAACTTTACCGAAGAGCAACGAATAAGAGCGAATTAATTATTTTATGAAAACATACATTAAAGAAGCACTTACCATTTTTATTTAAATCTAATTTGATTTTTAAGAAAAGTTAAAAAATATTAAAAATGTGAAAAAAACAGATTTTCATTTTTTAATGACCAAAAACCAATTTGTGAAGCGAAACTTCGATGTTGCCGTAGAAGGTTGTATGTGCTTTTTGAGTGTATGTTTTCATTAAATAATTAAATAGCTCTTATTCGTTACTCTACGGTAAGGTCTTATAATGAAATACATTATATGAGATTAAGAATACATTAGAAAAAAAAAATTAGATTTTTTTTTGTAAAACGTGCTTAAAGTGAAAAAAAGAAAATAAAAAACATATTTCTTATATTTAAATGGCTTTAAATTATTCCTTGGTTTAAAATACCAAAAAGCTTGAACAGATATTAGTAATTCTTAAAGCTTCTTAAATTATATTTAATTCCTAAATTAAAAAAATAATTAAAAAGCTTTAAATAACCGTTTTAAATTGGTTTCTATCTGTAACCCTTTGCAAGTTATTGCGTTAAAAGTGATGACACCTATGAATACAATTTTTTCCTATACTTCCGCATTTAGTTCGAAACAGGGTGGGGATGGACCTCCACCCCTGCCATACATTTTTTTCTTTTCTTGGCCCAAGGAATCAACCAGCACCAGATTGAAACTTTGATCTAGAACACCCTGTACACATAAATAATGCCACGCCCACTTTTACTCACCAAAAATCAATGGAACCTTATATATCAGACGGTTTTGATCGTATAATACTAAAATTCGGCAATTTAGTTCATAAGTCTGAACCTACTTTCATGAAACCTTAGGAAGTTTTTAAACACATACCATTTACATTGGAAAAGGAGCACCTCCCATACAACCCAAATTTGCGATATGGATTCGCTTTGAAGTTATAGGCCTCATAGTCTCGGAATTTGATATTCGACCACAAATTTACACGTGCTGTTTCACTGGTAACATTTTATGGGCGTTAGGCAAGGGGGTGTTGCACCTCCCACAGAACGCATATTTGCGATATCGAATAGCTTTGGAATTATAGGTCGCCCAGCCTCGTAATTCAGTATTCGAACTCAATTTACACATGTAGCTTAATTTACACATTCATACAATCCAACTTTGAGAAATTAAATAGCTTTTGAGTTTGCTGAATTGTGTTTTCAGTAAATTTCTCTATTTCCACTGAACATCGCAAAACCTTGCAAAATCAATAGTACCGTTGTTAGTAGTATCCGCTTGTGAGAGCTTTCTCTGTATATCACATACGAAATTTTACAAAATTTATTTTTAATAATCGTTATTTTAATAAAAATAAATTTTAACTTCAAATAGAAAAAGTATTAAAAAATTAAATAATATCCATTATCTCTCTCTTTCTCTCTCTTTACAGTTAATTTTTGCATATGACGACACCGTGTCGCCTGAAAATCGACTAAACCTAAATGTAAGTATCTGAAATATGTGTTGCTGTAAAGATTTAATGCTTTTCATTTCATATTAAATTGTCTTTAAATTGCAATTTAGCATGAAATTCTTTTTGCTGCTCATACTTAATGTTTTTTTTTTTTGTTGAGGCATAAAATATAAATCAAAACAAAAAACAAAAAAAAAAAACAAGAAAAAGATAAAAACATTAGAGCACATTGCTCCAATTCGAGAATACATAGATGCATACACACATAAAGTGTTAGCCTACATTGCCGCACCCCTTAACTGTACTTTAGCAATTGTTACAGAGCAACAACAACAACAACAATGACAATAACAATAACAACATAACTCAAATAATGATACAGCGCACAACATTTGCACATGATATTCACTTTTAAGACTCAAATGCATTCTTAAGTAGAGCAGGTCTCTTGTTTGGTTTGTTTTTGGAAATCAAGAGAAACAAATTAAAAAAGAAAATAAATAAATAGTTATACATATTTATCATTTCCGCATTGTTCTCCTGCATATATATATGCATGTCAGCTGATAGTCTGAGAATTGTTTAATGTGTACAAAATTGTATCCTCTTCTGCAACTGTCCTGATAACATACCTTCATGTATATTAAAATACTGCTGTGAAGAATTAGTAACTCCAATATCTTTACTATTTACTTCATCATTAAAATCCTGCTATTTTCCTGCAGCCTGGAAGCATTCATTTATTATTCCGCTGCATAAATCCGGAAATAGGTCTTTAATTGATAACTACCGTGGCATCGCAAAATTGAGCGCTTTGCCTAAACTTTTGGAGGCAATTGTTACATCACGACTATCGCATAGCGTTAAATCTTTAATGTCTCCTTTCCAACATGGATTCCTTTCTGGAAAATCCACTGTTACTAACCTTCTCGAATTTACATCAAAAACTATAGAAAACTTTGGAAAAGGCATGCAGACTGATGTTATTTACACGGACTTTAGCAAAGCTTTTGACGTTGTAAATCACAAACTATTGATCTTAAAATTACATCTTGTTGGATTTCCTATACCGTTGGTAAAGTGGATTGAATCTTACTTAAGCAATAGAACACAATCTGTTCTTTTTAAGCTCAAGAAATCACACGAGTTTCCTGTTACTTCAGGAGTACCTCAAGGAAGTCATCTTGGGCCTCTTCTGTTCCTACTTTTTATAAACGATTTGCCATCTGTCATAATGCATTCCAGCATCTTAATGTTTGCTGACGACGTCAAACTCTTCCTTTCTTTTAAAAATGATAATGACGCTGTATTTTTGCAAGCCGACATTGATCATCTTCATAACTGGTGCAAAACGAACCGTATGAACCTCAACATGAAGAAATGCAAGCATATGTCTTTCTCGCGCAAACCACCAATTAAATGTACCTTCAAAATTTGTGGTTATCCATTGGAGTCCTTAGATAGTTTCAATGATCTTGGAGTTACAATGGATCCTAAACTACGCTTTAATATTCATGTAAATAAAATAATAAATAGAGCTAATAGTACTTTAGGATTTATTAAACGTTGGGCAAAAGAGTTTAATGATCCTTTCATAACGAAAACCTTATTCACTTCCCTAGTGCGGCCTATCTTAGAATACGCTTCAGTTGTTTGGTGCCCACGATACGGTTGTTACATATACGACATTGAATCAGTGCAGAAACAATTTCTTTTGTTTTGCTTAAGCTATCTTTATTGTAATACTGATTTTCACTTACCACCTTATGAATATCGGTTACAACTCTTAAATCTTCCTTCTTTAAAAAATCGGAGAATTATGATAAATGCTTGTTGGATTATAAAACTTTTACATGGCTATGTAAACAGTCCATATTTATTGAGTAAAATATATTTTAATATTCCTCTTCGTCCTAGAAGATCTTTTGAGTTACTCCACATGAACTTTTGTAGAACTAATTATTTGCAAAATGAACCTCTTAGCAGCGCTTGCGGTGATTTTAATTTTGTATCTGATGTTATATCCTTAAGTGAATCCATTAACTCAATCAAACATAAAATTATAGATTACCTGCAGTACCGTCGTTGATTATGTAAAGTTCTTTCAAACATATATCTGATGCATCTGGTGATTTGTAAACACATTAATATAACAATCTAAATGGATAAATGGACCTAAGCGTAAAATGGAAAATTTTGGTGTATAATACATCTAAATAATCTAAATGAACCTAAACCTGGGATCTTCAATTGCCTCATATCTTCAAGATGGTTGTGACAACATTTGTTGACGGTACCGTGGTGTCTTGGTGTCTTTTTACCTCTTGAAACACTACGTTAGATCGATTTGTAATATATTAATATGAGTGGCCGATAAGACCTAGTTTGTCTTGGTGCCTGCGTTCGCAACTGGTTTTCTTTATTTTATGAAAATTGGTTTGGTGAAGTTGACCTAGTTTGTCGAGTAACCACCCTGTCAAGCCAGGATTTCACCGGCTTCAGGGAGACAGAACGATATATATTATATATATACCTATTGGAGTGGTGTTTTATTGGGTATGAGACCTTGTTTGTCACACGGCTCCGCCGTATACAAAAATTGTTGCTAACTTGACCTTGTTTGTCTTGAAAACGCAACCCTGCTATGCTGTCTGATTTTATCGATTTTGACTTAACTTTTTTCTATTATTTTTTATACTTTAATAAAATTATATACTTTAAGCAATTTACTAAAACTTTTTAGTTTGTTAATAATACATTATTTCATTCAAAATCATACTTTATATTTTTAAATTGTATTAAATATCTTATTTTATAATTTTAAATTTGCTATAAAACCTGTTAAGGTTTAGCAATCAAGTAAATAAAAAAAAAAAAAAAAAAACTGCTATGTAATAATCCATACTAATTACATAGTGTAAAGTGCTTTTAACCCTATATCAAGCAAAAGCGCCAATTTCAATTGTTTACCTAGAAATCTCTCAAACAGTTGTGAAAATAAATAAAAACAACTTTTGTTTTGAAATTAATACTTTATTTATAAAAATATTTGCAAAAAATCTTTTTCTGCAGATATAAAGATTTACATATTTCAGGGAATACAGCATGCTATTTAAAATAAAATTTCATGATTAACGTAATTAAATTACTAACCAAAAAGTTTTTAACTTTTTATTTTAATTATTATTACTTTTTATTAAAATTTTAGTCATTTAAAAATATATTCGAAATATATCAAAGCACAAACTGCTGCCAAATGCAACCATGAAAAAAAAATAACCGTTGATTGATTTATTCTCTCATTTAAAAGTTAGAGTTATTTGGAATGTTGATGAATCATTTATAAGAATTCCCACTGAAATTGTGCTCTTTGAGTTATTTTTCTAGAGCAATTTCGAAATGTTGCAGATCTGCAACACGGCCCGATATAGGGTTAACGTTGTTTGTTTGTTCCACTTTCATGCGAAAATCACCGGGCCGATTGAAAAATTTTGGTACCAAACGATTCGTAGTTTGTACCAAATCGTTAAAGGCTATTTGATGTTTGCCACTCCCACGTTCAATGCCTAATAAAATAATTCGTAATTTGATCCCAATCGTTTGTGGCGGTGTCTCTCTCTAAATCCTAAATGAATAGGATATTTTCCAAGCCTACTTTTAACGCCCATTAAACGCCGCGTCTACTTTTGATGACCAATAAAGGCGAAACATATCAAAAGTTCATCGATTTGAACGAAATGGGTACGAAATGAATAGTGATTTGAGGTGGAGTGCGATAAGGCCACAGGTAATAAGACCAACTTGGCTTTATTTCCTTTTCAATATGGTATAAGTCTTTCAAATTTGTTTTGTTGAAAAGTTCTTTAATAATCACTAAGTAAAAATTATTTGAACATCACTGTTATGTCAGTGTATATGTTTTCAATTTGATTTTTTGAAAAAAGTTCCAAATATTCAAAGGTTGTTTTTGACTACCTTTCGTTAAACTTTTTTTGACATGAAAATAATTATAGCCCCCTATAATTTTTTTGGCGAAATTTATTTCTTCCCTTAATGTCATTTTTGTATTTTTAAGGGAGGGTTCTCCTGGATTTTTTTGGATTTGGCCGAAAAACAAGCTAAATTTGAGAATGGTTTGTGGGAAAATGAAAAGACATACGAACTTATGTTTTTGAACTTTGATTCGTGGTTTATTGACGAGTAAAAAAAAAAAAAAGATATTTGAAAAATTCAAAATGGCGGCTTGAAAATGGCGGATCTCGTCGACCTCTGCGCGCAAAACATCGACCTCCCGCGGACAGTGTGGGGCCTCAGGTAGTGAACTGAAATGAGAAATGTATAAAATTTATTAAAATTGATAACATTTCATATGCCTGGAACCTAACTTCAATTAAGTTTGGTAAAAAAAACCAATTTTATGGACTTTTAAAAAAAAATTGAAATTTTTTGCTTTTTTTTTACTTAGATCTCGTTTAAAAATTATAAATAAACAATTTTTTATGCCAATGTTAGGTTCCAGGCGTACAAAAAAGTATATACTTTCAAACATTCTTTGAATGAAGGAAATCGGATCAATAGAACAAGCCCTGTGCTGTCCGTTAGATTAGAAACCATGGTTCCGAGAAAAACGCGTTTAAAGTTTTTAGAAAGTTGGTACGCGCGCGTGACATGGGTACGTTTGACACGCTCTAGCTCGAGAAATACGCGTCGTATTGAAATATCCCTTGGCACAAACATTCTACATATATGTAACTTTCATTTTATGTAAAAAAAAAAAATCGATTTTTTCAAAAAAATCCAGGAGAACCTTCCCTTAACAAAACAGGCAGGTCCTTAAAAATAATTGATGTTAAAAAATGACCTTAATGCATCATCCTAATCAAAATTTATGGCTGTTTGACCATCTATGTATATCAATAAAACTCATTATCTGTATATTAAAATTATCTACTCTTTGAGCCAACGTTTTTTCTTCTCTCTTTCCCTTAGAAGCAAACGAAAACCGGCAAACAAGTTCATATTAAAATGTTTACAGAAAGCCATAATTCTCATTTTGCCTTTCTTTTTTTGCCACACCCATTTTTCCAATACCGCCTACTTTCTTCACCCTGATTTGTTATAACTGTGCATACCCTTGTAAAAAAGTTCAGAACCCTAGTTCAAATATTATTCGAAATTCAGTGTTTTTTAATTTTGCCACGCCCCTTTGTATAATAACTCAATTTTATGACCGTATTTTATCATAATTATGACTACCCCTGTACTAAATTTCAGTACCCCAGTGTCAATATTATTCGAGATTAAGTGGTGTTTCAATGCTGCCACGCCCTCTTGACCGTGATTTGTAATAATTGTGCCTACCCCCGTTCTAAATTTCAGTACTCTATTGTCAATATTATTCGAGATACAATATTATTCGTCTGCTAGTTTGTAGTCTGCTCGATGCTCGCATGCATACACATATCAATCACACGGTTACGTGATTTATTCTACCAAATTGCACTACCCGCAAGCTGCGTAAAGAAATTTCGTTCCAAAAAAGTTGCGTTTTTTGTTCACCTTTCCAGCGATTTTTTGGATTTTTCGATATTCTGTGAAAAGTTAGAGCCATTTCATGTTTATCTGTTCCACCCTGACTTCTAAATTACATATCATAATTTGATAAAAGAGGTATCGTTGGAAATGTTTTGCTCGTCTTCTGGTTATAGGCTATGTGACGTCACATTAAATTGAATATGGCGCTTCTAGAGGACAGCAAGTCTACTAAACCCCTAACTTCTAAACTACTCCTCTTTCTAAACCACTTAACATAATTTGACAAATGAGTTATTGTTGGAGGCGTTTTGATCATCCGCTGGTTATAGGCTGTGTGACGTCACATTAACTTGTAAATGGAGCCATCTATTGGACATAAAGTCATGAATTAAAAAAAATATTTCTAGTGACATAATTAACATCTTTGTTTATAATTTGGTGATCAAACAATTGGTTTGTAGTTATTACTTTTTATTATAAAAAAATTATATGCCCAAAATAATTTGAATAAAAAATTAGTTTCCTTAAACTAAAACCCGACTACTGACAATCATGCTCTAAAAAGTATGCAACAAGAAAATATTCTCACCTGAAACTGTTTTGTTCAAACTATTCAATATTTTTTGTCTATTAAATAAACAACTTACACATTATATATTTATTGTAATTAATACTAATTCATAGTGATGTGCAGAAAATATATATTGTTAGTAGTCGGTTTTTAGTTTTTTGAACAAATTTTTTATTTTCTCTTTAATATAAAGAGTCGAAAGGTAGTTGACATTGCAAAAAGTTCTCTTATAGGCACATTAGCCTATACATTTATTTTAAGTCGACTCGTATATAAATTATTGTTTTACTATCGTGTACAAACACTAATTAACCAAATTTATATCGAACAGAAACATGTGTATGTTATTATATGCGATTAATTTAATTAGTGACTGAACAACATGACAATACATCTTCATCTGATATTTAAGAATTCTAAAATCCGTCTTTGTTTCTTGCCTTTATTTTTGTTGAAATTTAAAATTTATTTAATTTAACTTGGCAAAAACTTATTTCGCGTTATTTATATTTATCTTTTGCGAAAGTATTTCATTGTGCAATGACCGGCCATCACATTCATGAGAATGATAACGAACAACGAAGAAGAAGAAGAAGAAGAAGAACTGCACAGCAGCATTTATCCCCTAAACGCATCAGACCCGCTTGTTTTCGACAAAATTAATTAAAAATGTTGTGTGTTACTGCAGTTGAAGCCAAAACAACAACCCTGGCTGGCAACACGAGACTCTTTGCAGTTTCACAGACGACAGAGATGATGGTCGTGAGTGTGAAATAATGTTTTAGGTCTCTTCTATTATCATTAATTAACGCTATCACAGCTTGTTAGGTTTTGGTACATAATCTAATAATAGATATTTAAATTTATTGAGGTCTTCGTTTTCTTCGATAATCGTTTAAGTTGCAGGATGTAAAATGAAGCTATTAGCTGTGTTGCATCAACGAGTGCTTTACTTGGTTTTTTCCACTTTGCGCTTATTTTTTGGTAATTTTTTTTGTTTGTTTGTTTGTTTGTTTGTTTTTTGACCCAATTTCCTGTGCTAAGAATAGCTAAATAAAATTTGTAAGTTTGTCACTTGGTTGTTTTGATGCGAAAGACATGATGTCCGTCTCGCTTGCTGCCGCCAGTCAAGTTACATGGCGTTACAACAAGCAGATATTGAGATAAGTTGTTTCCATCTCTATTGTCGGTTTGTTGTGTTAGATTGAGTTATTTAAAAAAAAAAACAAATTCTCATAAGCTTTTATGAAACTTTGCCTGATATTTGATGGCAATAATTATTTAAGAGGACTGTAGTCAAATCGGAGTTTTTGTGGCTTATACTCTCGTTAAATCTTGTTTAAACCACAGCCAAAATTTAACTTTTAAGAATTGACTTTTTAGGTTAACTATTTACCAAATGTTAACTTTTTACTTTTACAATTTAACGAACAAGTAAGATTTAACAATCTTCTGAAACTTTTCTTTTTAAAAGTAATCTTTAAGAGTCCTTTAAAAATTAGTTTTAACAGTCTTAAATTTTATTGCGGTCTTTATAAAAGTCTTCTGATGAAAATGCTGCGAAAACGATTTAAAAACTTTATTTGAGAATTAAGCTTAACTAATATGTTTTGTTTTTATACCCCCATGCGTACTGCGTAAGGCGCATATTGCCTTTGTCACTCCGTTTGTAGCACCGATAAGGAGGCGCGGCACGTATAGTATATGTATATTCTTGATCAGCATCACCTCCTGAGTTGATTTGGTCATGTCCGTCTGTCTGTGATCACAGTAACAGCCAGTTGAGAGCTATCGTACGAAATTAAATATATACGATATATATCTGTGCTATTAAAGGGTGTTTTTTTTAGAGGTATAGAACTTCGAATTGAAATAAAACACAAGAAAATCGTTTTAATGTCCATCAATTTGGCTTTATTAGAGGGATAATTTTATGCCATTAATGTTTAAATATGATTTCGGGCATGTGGCCGCCACGGCTGGCTCGAATAAAGCCAATTCTACAGGTCCAATTTTCAACCACTTTTTCGAGCATATGGGGCCGTATGTCGGCAATAACGCCACGAATGTTGGCTTCCAAGTCCCCTAACGTTTCTGGTTTGTTGGCGTAGACGAGCGACTTCACATATCCCCAAAGAAAATAATCCAATGGTGTCAAATCACACGATCTTGGTGGCCAATTGACAGGTCCATTCCGCGAAATTATGCGCTCATCGAATGTTTCTTTCAATAAATCGATTGTGACGTGCGCTGTGTGGCATGTAGCGCCGTCTTGTTGGAACCACAACTCATCCACATTCATGCCATCCAATTCGGGAACAAAATAGTCGGTTATCATGGCTCTATACCGGTCTCCATTAACGGTAACTGACTCTCCAGCATTATTTCGGAAGAAGTATGACCCAATGACTCCACCAGCCCATAGAGCACACCAAACAGTCAGTTTTTGTGGTTGTAATGGCGTCTCAAGGGTCTCATGTGGATTCTCATCACTCCAAATGCGGCAATTTTGCTTGTTGACGTAGCCATTCAACCAAAAATGAGCCTCATCACTGAACAAAATTTTGCGATGAAAATCAGCATCGAGATCAATTTCATTTTCGGCCCATACACTAAAATCACGACGCATTGCATGGTCTCGCGGCTTTAATTCTTGCACAAGCTGGATCTTGTAAGGTCGCAAGCCAACATCTTTGCGCGAAATCTTCCATAAAGTTGATGGACAAAGCTCCAATTGCTGTGCACGGTGGCGAATCGATTCATTCGGGTCCTCTTCAACATTTTGGTCTACAACGGCAATTGTTTCTTCGGTGCGCACTGTTCGACGTCTCTGCGGATGCGTATTATCACATAGAGTAAACGTAGTGCGAAAACGACCCATGGTTAACCGAATTAATTGCTCTGATGGACGATTATGTCGACCATAAAATGGACGGAGCTTGCGGTAAACTTCGCGAACTGAACCATTATTTTCGAAATAAATTTGCACGATTTGCAAGCGTTGTTCTTTTGTCAACCTGTTCATGATGAAATGGCAAACCAAACTGAACATAAATGACATTAGAGTTGCCAGATTTGACCACAAAATGCCAGTCTTATCTCTATTCGAAAAACAAACCTCTAAAAAAACATCCTTTATATAAAATTGAAGTGCAATTTAATGTTACCATTTTACTCCAAAAGTGCTGGGCTGATTTTTATGAAAATTTTTTTAAAATATCATATTTGTGCTAAAGCTTTGTTTAGGGGTATTTTTCTTCAAAAATTTTAATAAGTATATTTAATTAAAGCATTAAGTTTTTTAAGAAATCATCCCAGCTGCCATGTATTGCTTAATGGTTTTCTTTGCACGTTGTTGTGTTGCAAGAGTTTTATTTATGAAATAAACTAATATAATTTATTAAATAAACAATCTACACATGATATATTTTTGTATTTTAAACGTATTCATGTGATATTCAGAAGATATCCGTGGTCGTATGCCACCTATCCTAACAAAATAATAAATTGTACAAACAGTGGTAAGCGATCATAATCTTTAGGGCAAAGTGCATCAAGAGGGCGACATATCACCATCTAGAGGGCGTCATATAACCATATATGGTATATGAGGTGGCATACGACTACGGATATCTTCTGACTATCACTATGAATATGTATAAAATACAATAAAATATATTATGTGTAAGTTGTTCATTTAATAAACAAAAAACATTGAGCAGTTTACACATAAAAATTTCAGATGAGAACTTTTTCTTGTTTCATACTTTTTAGAGCGTGATTTTTAGTAGTCGGGTTTTAGTTTTTGAACTTATTTTTTTATTTAAATTATTTTGGGGATACAATTTGTATGCAATCAAAAGTATTAACTACTTATTTTTTATTTGATGATCAATTTATAAATAAAAATGTTTATTATGGCATTTAAAATTTTTTTTAGTGCATGACTTTATCTATAGTAATAAAACTCATTTTCTGTTTGTTTGTTTGTTTGTTTGGCCTTTATACAAATCTAAACGGCTCAACGGATTTTGCTCAAACTAGGTACACATATTAAGCTTATCCCAACTTAAAATGTTACATACTTAGTTTTTGCCACGCCCCCTCTGAAATTTTTCAACTAACGGTAATTTTGTTATTATAAAACTTTTTACTATCGGAGATTTTTTTATATTTAATTTTAAAATTTTTTTGTTATTTTGACATCAAAAACACTCATATATCTTCAAAATTGGAGAAATTTTCTGTACAACGACTTTTTCATAAAACATCGTTACCTAAGAATGAGAAAAAAACGACATGAAAATCAAAGTTTGGTCTTTCGATGCAAATATCTCGGCTGTCCATTAATATATTTCATTCAAATTTTTTTTGTTCAAAAGTTCAATAAAATCACTTTACAAAAATAGGTCGAACTGTACCGTTAAGTCAGTGTATATATGTTTTATGAGTATGCCAAAAAAGGTCCAAAATATTAACTTTTTACTCAAAAAATGACTCAAAAATTGTTGTTGTTGTAAAAATGAAATCAATTAAAAACAGCAAATCTGACTACCTTTCATATGACATAGCATTTATTTGCAAAAATTCTTCCAGCTAAGCGCAAAAATTATGTTACTGTTTTTGTCATCAAAACAACAAGGGTACCCCCTTTGATTTTTTTCGCGAAATTTATTTTTTCCAAAATGTTGTTTTTATATTTTTTACAAAAAAGTCAAGTCTCAAAAATAATTTATGTGAAAAAATTACCCCAATATCTCTTTCCAATCAAAGGTTATGGCTAAAAATCTATTTTTTCATACCAGACTATTAATAAAACTTAGTTTTGTGTTAGAATTCTCTATGTAGTTTGAACGTCCCCATTTATCTCTAAGAATGCAGTTGTGTGTCTAAAGTAATTACGATTATTTTGGATTTTATAAAATCTTCTTTATATTTTGTGTCGTCATATAACTTTTCTTCATCGGACAATCAAAACGCTTCTTCAAAAAACGATACCTCATTTGCTTATGTCATTAAATATATTTTTTTCTCATGACTTTATGTCCGCTAGAGAGCGCTATATTAAACTAAATGTGATGTCAAATAGCCATTAACCAGAAGACTATCAAAACGCTTCCAACGCTACCTCATTTGTCAAATTATGATTTGTATGGAGGTAAAAAAATTAAAAAGTTATTAAAAAAACAAAAAGGGGATGATAGGGGTGCACTTTACCCTATCACATCTTTAATTTTCTGAATTTTTTCGTGAGCAATTTTTTTTAAAAATTTTTGTATACAAACGTGCACAGATAAAGCAAAACTGTTGACAGAAATAAAATCCTCGTACCCGATTCAACCTAAAACATTTCTCAGTTTTGTTTATATACAAAAATTTATAGTAAAAAATTCCTAAAGAAAAAAATTCACAAAATTCAAGGTATAATTTAACGTTCGTTCCTATGTATTTTTGACCATCACGGCTGAACCACTAAAGCTATCCACCTTATATTCACAACATGTGTTCGTGTGGTTCTCCAAAATTTTTTTGTTTTTTTAGATCCCCATAGGTGGCACTGTGGTTGATGGTCAAAAATGCATAGGAACCAACGTTAAATTATACATTGAATTTTGTGAAATTTTTTCTTTAGGAATTTTGTACGATAAATTTTTGTATAAAAACGTATAAAAGTGAGAAATGTTTAGGTTCAATCGGGTACGAGGATTTCATTTCTGTCATCAGTTTTGCTCTAGCTGTTCGCACGTTAGTATAGGTAATTTTTTTTAAAAAAAATTGTTCAAGAAAAAATTCAGAAAATTGAAGATGTGATATTTTAAAGTGCACCCCTATTTCCCCCTATTTTTTAATAATTTTTCATGCCGGATCCGAAAATCGCCCAGGCAACATAGGTTCGCAAATCGACCCAGTCTAACATACATACATACTAAGGTGGATCGCTTTGTTCAGGGGTAAAAAAACACATTTTTCGACACTCATATTCTGGGAGCTGGATTCAAGTAGATCTTAAATTCGAAAGGATATTGAAATCGGTTGAACCGTCATGCAGCGGTTTTAATTTTAAAAAATCACTTTTTCGCCAAAAATCACCGGCTTTTTTAGCGATATTAGTGAAAAATACCCAAAGTGTTGACTGAATTCTGAACACTGTTGCACTAAAAATTTCTTGAATCTAACCATTTTCCTATTTACAACTTTGGTGTCCCAGGTTCCTTTCATTTGTACCCATTTTTAGGTACTTATTTTAGATTGATAAAAAGTTACGGCGAAAAATCCGGTGATTTTTGGCGAAAAAGTGATTTTTTTAAATCAAAACGGCTGGATGACGGTTCCACCGATTTCGATATCCTTTTGGATTTAAGATCTACTTGAATCCAGCTCCCAGAATATGAGTGTCGAAAAAATTTTTTTTTTATCCACTTTAATGCATACATACAAACATACATACATACATACCGGTCAAACACATATACCTCTTCTTTTGCTTCGCCGTAGTCGGGTAAAAAAAAGAAAATGTTTATTATATTTTGGAGAATCTTGTCTTTTAACTCGCAACTAGCGTGAATTTTTGGTAGAAAACGTTTAGAAAATTATTACTCAACCTTTTAACATCAACATTACACACTTATCCCAATACTGGCTAAGTTAGAGACCAAAAACTGGTGCGTTGAATTCCACGGTTCACCCAAATCAAATGTGTAAAAAACAAAGATGTTTCGCGCCTAACTTTGCAAAACCCCGCTAGGGCTTTGCTTTAATAGGAAAATACTTTCACCTCCATATATTGGTATATAAGAACATTGACTTTTGAAAAAATTTGTTTCACTGTGTATTTTTTTGGTCGAATTGGATAATTTATTTTGTTTTTTGTTAAAAAGTTTTTATCTATTGCATCACACTGTCAAAGAATATAGATAAATTTTAACTCTAAACGAAAAAGTTACCCTGAAATATAAAGTCTTAATTTTCTAAATTAAAGTTATTTTCATTTAAATCATTGGCTAGGTCAAGATATAAATTGATAACTACACTGTGCATGAATCGGACACTTTTTTTTGCAAACAATCTTGCGACATAACATTTCGGCATAATTCAAGGACGTTTACTTTTGTGGTCATTTGGGGACCCACAAAATTTGTAACTTTTTGTCTACAATGTTAAATGATGTTGGGAAGATAATTATAATTGGTAATTGATAATTGATAATGATAATTATAATTGGTTGCATTAATAACTTTGGTATTTTAGCTCTTCGAAAAAAGCTTTTTGAACCCCCCTCTACACCTGTAATTCGTTGCGGGAGGGTGGGGGTTGAAAAACACCTCAGTGGTTTCTTGTAATTTATATTAAAAATATAGAATTAGAAAAAAAAGTAAAAACTAAGGGGGGCCGAGAAATTTCGAGACTAATGAATTTTCGTTTTTTTTTTTGCTTTTCTTCAAGCTGAACCTTTTAAGAATGTCTGTCAAAGCCGCGTGCAAAAAATTCAAAAAATTCAAAAAAATAACAGAGTTATGGCCGATTTAGTTAAGGCATTCGGAATGCGCCGTGCAGCATTCATTAGTCTAGTCAGCGCCGAGCAGCTAAATAGGAGCAAACCGGTTTTATTGTGCTTACAAAAGGCGCTCGGGTCTATTATTCGTTTTGGTAACGAGTTTCCAATCTACCAGGTGTAGTATGAGAAATTTGCGTCGTGTCGTCAGTAGATTGTAGTATGCGTAACCGGGCGTTATATTAGAAGTTTTCGTTCGGAAATAATATATTCGGTGAAAAATGGATAAAAACAAAGGTTCTCGAAAATTAAAGAACATTTACAAACATCGCACGAAGAAAAAAAATACCGCCGAAAAAAGGATACGAAGCAGAAAAGTCGGATTTGCCAGATCGGATCAGTGCCAGTGTGAAGAAATTAAAAAGTGCAAAAGACATTTCCGTGCCCGAAAAACCAAGTATTAGATAAAGAATTTTGAACTTTTTTACGGTATTTTCTGCTTTGTCAGAATGTGTGATGTGCAAAACATGAGGTCAAATTTTTAACAGATAGCACCCGAGGACTGGGATTCAAAATTGTAGTATTGTGTTCGTCATTGTATGGAGAAAAGAAATTTTGTGGAATAATGGTTAACATGGAAAAATAATGGAAAACATTCATGCTGCTGCCTCATGTGTTTGTAATGCAGTGATGAAATAAGCTGTCAATGAAGAACGAGAAGAAATAAAGAAACGTTATCCTCCCAGCAGTAATGATGCGGAACTGACTGTTTCAGGTGACAGCACCTGGCCAAAACGCTGTTTCTCTTCATTGTTCGTAATTGCGGCTTTGATCGGTCACTTTACAGGGAAAGTTGTCGATTTTATTGTGAAAACTACACAGTAAAAAATATGAGGATACATTTTATACTATTTGGTATACATATAAATCCAAACAAAAATGCTTTAAAATTTATACCATCAAATCTTATAAAGTTTTCCCAGACCATTTTTCTCGTCAAACCAATCGAAACCACTATATTTTTAAATTTCCTGATTTCGGTGAATTTTTTACTTTCGAACCAGAATATATTTTGATTTACGCATGATATCCATATAAAATTTTTAAACTATATTTGTTTTATTATTTTTATAATATTGAGTGGTATAAAATTTATAAATTATTTGGAATAAAAAAATTTGCCCTCAAATTTTTTACTGTGTAGTGTTTGCTCATCATTTTTATATTGGAGTAAGTACACGAATAGAGAGTAGTACGAAGAATGGAAATCTACGCACTAGGAGAATTGCAAAGCGAACCATGAAGGTTCTTCGGGCAAGATGAAAGTCGACGCTATGAAGCAGTTATTTTCAAGATCGGTCGAAAAACATGAAGTAAAATATATTAAGTACATTGGCGATGGCGATTCAAAAATATACACTGCAATAATAAATTCGAAACCATATGGAGATAGGAAAATTATAAAAAAAAGAGTGCGTCCAAAAGCGCTTAGGAACACGACTTCGAGCATATAAGAAAAACAATCCTGGCATCGGCGGAAGAAATAAACTAACTGCTAACATCATAGACAAACTAAGTGTCTATTATGGCTTAGCTATTCGGAGATATTGTGATAGTAAGCTCGACTGATGACAATCCGCTACATGAATTTTGCCCTGAAGGTGCTGAATCGTGCAAGTGGCAAAAATCAAAAGCTGCAGGAACAGTCTGTGATTTTTCGCATGACTAATTGGCGTTGCCAAAAGTTGTATTGGATGCCATCGAACCAATATATGATGATCTAAGCGGAGACAAGTAGTTGGAGCGCTGTGGTGGTTACACTCAAAACAGTAACGAAAATTTCAATCAATTAGTCTGGAAAATGGCCCCAAAAACATCACACAGCGGGGCAACAGTTGTCGAAATTTCTGCATTATTGGCCACTTGCATATTCAATAATGGATCGACGTCACTTCTACAAGTTATGAACACTATGGGAATGGCAGTAGGACCGAATGCGCACGCCCACGCAGCAACAGAAGACAGCCGCCGCATAGCGCAGGCCGTGGTACGAGCGCAGGAAACGTCAAAAGAAGGGCGATTGAGGCGCCGACAAGAAAACTTGTAAAAGTTAATCATCACTGACTGAGAATTCGTTGCTTGACTGGTCCAGGGTTGCTTTGGAGAAAGGTAAAAACGTACTCTTTAAAAAGTATTTTTTAAATAGCAAAAAGTACAATCTTGATAAGATTTTTTTGCGATATGAAAAGGAAATATTGTGAGCCCATATTAAAAACCGTTAATTTCAACTGGCGTTAAAAAATAGGATTAAATCTAGTATAATGCAATAGCTGGATTTTAAAATGTTTTTAAGTACAAGGAAGCATTTTTACTATTATAATGGTGTTGAAAAAAAATCCCGCTTCCCCTCTTTTTGGCCGGGAGCACGAACCTTTTTTATAGTAGCAACCAGAGAACTGCACAAGCCTTCTTGAAGTCTATTTCAAGTACTTGCTTGAAATACAAGTTCAAGCTGGCTTGAGCTTGATAATTTTGAATCAAGTATAGCTTGTAGTTGAATATAAATAAGCCCACGACAACTTGCGACTTGCAAGTATGCTAGCTTACAAGCGAACGGCACGAAGTTTCAAGTAAAGGACATATGAAAAGACAAATTATTAGGTGGCAGTCGTATTATTTCAAAATTTTATAATTTTGAAATTCTGACAACGGATTCAGATATAGCGACCCATTTTTGGTGTGCCATTTTTTTTGCCAGCCCCTAATTAAAGACATATTAGGTGGCAACCCTATTATTTCAAAATTTTATAATTTTGAAATTCTGACAACGGATTCGAATTCAGTGACCCATTTTTGGTGTACCATTTTTTTTTGCCAGCCCCGAATTCATAAAACTACAACAAATTAAGGTGGCAACACTATCCACCATCTTGAATTTTAACATTCTGACTTTAGATTCGAAATCAGCGACCCCTTAACACTGATAAATGACGTTTAAAACTCTTGAAAAGACATATTATTAGATGGCAACCCTATTATTTCAAAATTTTATAATTCGGAAATTCTGACAACGGATTCGGATTCAGTGACCCATTTTTGGTGTGCCATTTTTTTGCCAGCCCCGAATTCATTAAACTACAAAAAATTAAGGTGGCAACCCTATCCACCATCTTGAATTTTAAAATTCTGACTTTAGATTCGAAATCAGCGACCCCTTAACACTGATGAATGATATTTAAAACTCTTAAAAATACATTTTATTAGGTGGCAATACTGTGGTAAAAATTTAGGTGTCAACCCTAACCTCCATCTTAAATTTTAAAACTGTGACATTATATTCGAAATCAAATCCGTTGTCAGAATTACAAAATTACAAGAATTCGCAAAAAAAAATCTAGGTGGCAACTCTATCCGCCATCTTAAATTTTAAAGTTTGACATAATTTTCGAAATCATTTACCCCTAAAACTTCTAACCACGTAGTTCACAGAATCCTTAAAAGTCCTATTACGCTCAAGCTCTCTCTAAACAAGCTCATTGAATTTTTTGTATACTTGCTTCAATTGGATACTCGCCTTCAATTTCAAGCTTTTCAAGCTTTTTGCCGAAGGCATCAAGCTTTCCTTTACTTGAAGCTTCGTGCCGTTCGCTTGTAAGCTAGCATACTTGCAAGTCGCAAGCTGTCGTGGGCTTATTTATATTCAATTACAAGCTATACTTGATTCAAAATTATCAAGCTTAAGCTAGCTTGAACTTGTATTTCAGCAAGTAAGCAAGTACTTGAAATAGACTTCAAGTAGGCTGGTGCAGTTCTCTGATGCCAATAGCATAACTATAGTTTAAGAATTATGGCAAATTTAAAATACATCTTGTTTTTAGTTTAAAAACCCTCTTCCCGGCATTTCTTAACTAATAATATAAAATAGCACTTCTTTCTATCAAAAATATTCCAAAATAATAAAAAGGTAGCATCGCAGAAATTTTCTTACTCTCAAAATAACAACGTAATCTAATTAGTACGTTTCGATGCAACTGTGAACTGGCCACTGTCAAAATAAAAAAAGTAAATAAACAAGCAATTTCGAATTTAATTGATAAATTCAATATAATTCTGAGCACAAGGAGGACGTATTATCAATTTTCTGTGAAAGTTTCATAATTAATAAAGAAAAATGCAATTTTAAATAAAATTTTCATTTTTAATCTATTTCGTGTCTTCAACACAACACCAAATTAGCTGTCTTCAAAATTTGGCAGATAACAAGACAATAAAGCACAACTGCTGTGTTGCGTAATAAGTGTATTGAAGACACAGCATTGTTGACAGACAACAGTGGAATGTATTCAGTTGCTTTGTTGTCCACCGTAAGAGAAATTTACACATTGAAGACAGCAATTACTGTTGTGTTGTGAACCGTAATAGGGCTACTAGTCTTTGTCATAGGGTTTTTTTTAAAGGCTTAGTTTTTTTTAATCGGCGAAATAAGGTCGAATATTTCTCTCAAAAAGAGCTATTTCAATTCAAATGTCCGCCATTTTGTCAAAAATAGATATTTTAAA
Organism: Dichetophora obliterata; assembly: GCA_963920525.1. Lineage (NCBI taxonomy): Eukaryota > Metazoa > Arthropoda > Insecta > Diptera > Sciomyzidae > Dichetophora > Dichetophora obliterata. Next base: position 301,740,980 of record OY986435.1, on the reverse strand, counting down.
AATCGCATATGCCAAAAATTAGATTATACTGTCCAGTTTAATAATCTTTTTATTTTTTTTAAAACAAAAAACAAATTATTGGTAAAAGATGGGTTAATTCGTACTTTTACTTAGCTCTACTATCTTAGGGAATATTATTGCTTAAAAAAAGATTATTTTTGTACTAAAGGTTTGATATTTTAAATCATACTTGATTTTAAATACAAATTCTAGTTGTTTGATAGTTTAAAATTGTTTATTGAGCTTTAGGTCAAAGTTAAAACAATTAATTGTTCTAACGAATCTTTCCAAAGAAACAACAACAACAACAACAACAACGTTTTTTCAATATGAAAAGGAAAAAATCACTAGCTGATTTTATTGCAATTTCGGCCCTGCTAAAGCCTTCATCAGAAATACAACAAGAAAGCAAAAATACAACAAATGTGAAAATATGAAATGGGAGAAAAACTGAGAAATTGACACTTAAAATCTCATCGCCTCTGTGGTGCAGTGCGCTAGTGCGCGCTTGCATGGCCTATCACAAAGATTTCTGATGAAGACTTTAGCAGGGCCGAAATTGCAATAAAATCAGCTAGTGATTTTTTCCTTTTCATATTGAAAAAACGTTGTTGTTGTTGTTGTTTCCTTGGAAAGATTCGTTTAGAACAAATAATTGTTCTAATTTTGACCTTAAGCTCAATAAACGATTTTAAACCATCAAACAACTAGAATTTGTATTTAAAATCAAGTATGATTAAAACTATCAAACATTTAGAGTTTGAATTTAAATCATATAAAATTAACATAATAAATAACAAGGTCATTTAGAAAAAACTTTAATAGATTATTTTTTATCTAAGCCAAGCTTTTATACGAAACACCGGCTTTTTCTAATGTGGGGGTTAATTTGGACACTAAGGGTAAGGTTTCGAGGGTTAAACTATTCTACGAAATAATTTTCCAGGTAATTGTTAATGTTTCACCTAAAGACATAAACCTGCTAAAGTTAATAAAAAAGTTTTTCTAATAAATACTCTATTAACTTATACTTGACCTTGAAATTAGAATTTTTCGAAAATGGGCCAAAGGATTAAAAAACGGTAAATGATATTAAATTCAGTGTCCTTGAATTATGCTGAAATGCAATGTCCCAAGCTTGTTCGATTTTTTGACATGTACAGTAGGGTGTCCCAAAAAAATATTTTTTTTCGAATTTCATAGTTGCTCAGCCTTTGTTCGAAGGCTTATGAGATCAAGTATTTTTGAGATTTTTTTCAGATGTTTTGGCAGAGGTTTAGAGGTGGCGCTAATCTGTTTTTCCCTAAAAAACCGGGTTTTCGGAGATTTTTCGAAATCGAAGCGAAAGTTGGTCAATAACGGACATTTTCTAAGCCTTTGAGTCGTCATTTCGAAAGACTATTGTTCAAACTTCACTTTAATGTACATTAATCAGAAGTTTTGTCAAATTTTTTCGTCATTTGGGTGTCATATATTTCATTTTTTCGTGAAATTATCCTTAATTTTTTTAAAAACTCTTCACAACTTTTAAAAATGCCATCAAAATTTAATAATGTAGTGATGCAGTTTGAATAATGGTAAAATTCTAAGCAATTTAAAACAAATGTATTTTTGATATTACTCTTGCCGTTTCAAAGTAAAAGCCTTTAAAACTTTTTTCGTTGCCTGAAAAGTTTTTGAATTTTAACAAGGCATTGTATTTCATTCAACATAATATTGTGAACATTTTTAAGCATCGGTAAGTTAACATTATAATGAACTAGTTAAAAAAATTATTTGTGACCTTCATTTTACAGTTAAATTCATTTTTAAATTGCTTAGAATTTTACTATTATTCAAACTGCATCATTACATTTTTGCATTTTGATGGAATTTTTGAAAGTTTTGAAGCGGTTTTTAAAAAATTTACTATAGTTTCACGAAAAAATTAAATATATGACACCCAAATGACGAAAAAATTTGACAAAACTTTTGAATTATGTACATTAAAGTGAAGTTTGAACAATTGTCTTTCGAAATGACGACTCAAAGACTTAGAAAATGTCTGTTATTGACCAACTTTTGCTTCGATTTCGAAAAATCTCCGAAAAACCTTATTTTAAGGGAAAACCCGATTAGCGCCACCACTAAACCTCTTCCAAAAAATCTGAGCTTTCAAAAAAAGCTTGAGCAAAAACAAAATTTTTTTTTGGGACACCCTAATGCACAGTGTCATTACTTAGTCTTTTTTAACTATTACCAAAGTTTAAATAGTGTTATATATTGTCAAAGCAAAAGTGAGTAACGTCAACCAAAAGCCACGGTTAAATAAATAACTGCTTTGGCTCAACACATACGAGTTTAACGAGCTAGGGTTGTGCTCAGTAGCATTTACCAAAATTTGTTAACAATCAATAAATAATTTGAGATAGACGACAACTCAATACATTTGGTTAATGAAACTTAACTCTTCACTCAGCGTGCTTTTATAACTTGAGGCCACAGATTGTTTTTATGAATTGCACACACATTTTAGCAAACATAAATCTGAGTGATGTTTCTCACATTTCTAAGCTGTTTGCCACTCAAGCAAATTGTTTGTGCTTTAATAGAATTGAATTATTAGTTGTTGTTGAACTTCTTGACACCATGTCTAGTATAACTATTATTATTATTATGATTATATATTGTTATTATTGTTGGTTTTGCATTTGTTTACACAATGCAAACTTTTAACAGCATTTAAATTAATCAAAAAGAATCACAAACTGATTCATAATTCAATTTTATAACAATGAATCTCTCCGGTTCGTTTTATAGCAACGTTGACAAAGCTTGCAACAATTTCGATGTATAGTACTTATGTTGGAAATAACTCTATATCTTTTCGCATTGACAAAGAATTCAGTTTTTGCTTTCATTTTTGGCATTAAATAGAATTTTTAACATAAAATTCTCATAATTTTTTTAACATGTCGTTTTGACGTTTCCTACGTTTTAATTAATTAAGACACGTTTTGTGTACTATATAGAAAAAACTACATACCTAAGAAATCAGCAAACATTTCCCTTTCCGCACAATTGTGTAAATAAGCAAATAAATAAAAAGAAAAACCATAAGATTTGGTAAACACTGCATTCGCAAAATTCATTTTCTCTATGAGTTAGTCAGCAGTTCAAAATGACGCGCAACATGCAAAATTATTTAAATATCATTCACCTCACCTGTGTTTCAAAATGAAAAACACATTTCTACTTAGTTTGATTTGAATATAATTTTGCAACAATTCTACGCTTTCTGCGTCTTTAAGCTTTTATCGCTCTCTCACAATTATTTTCCAGTTGAGCCCATTCAAAATTGAAAGAACGTCGTTTTTGTGAATCATTAAAGACATGAATGCAAAAAAAAAAAACACAAAATATTACTTTGTCAAATTTTACTTTTTTGTTTATCTCAAAAAAATTTCTAAAATTTGTTTTTTTTTTTAATATTTTACTTTTTTGGCCACACTCCAAGTGTCAAAATATTGTCAACAACAACTGATATTATCAGAACTTAAATCTAACAAAATTATTTAAATAGCTAAACTTGCCAAATTGTTATTGTTTTAAACATTATTCTATAACAGCATCGTTCACTGCATTCCGAAACTGAGAGAATCTTATTTTATTTCCTGTATTTATGATGGTCGTTCATACTTAATGAAGACCATTTGTTGCTGACATTTCATCAAATTGTTGTGAGCCTCATCTACGGGTACTTAATCAATTTGACGCTATCAAAGTCATCTTAAATGCATTTGAAATTGGCCAACATGATAAATACTTGTCGCCGCCTTTTCTTTTTTTTTATTTTGGTCCTAGTTTTTGTACCAAAATTAGAGACTTATGAAGCGTTCAGCCGCATTCTAGCGCTATGTTGAAAAAAAAAATGTTTGTATAAAAATACATTGTGAATGATGTTTTTAATGTTACGCAAAATTATTACAAATAAGGCGGGAAAAAACTATTTATTCTTGACTTTTGGACAGTGCTCATGTGAGGGTTTCTTTCATGGGTCTTGGCTTTAACTCAATTTTCACTCTTTTTTCAGCGTTCTTAAAATTAAATTGAACTTTAAAAAATATCCTACGAAAGAAACTTTTTTAAAGAGGTTAAAACCAATTAGCAAAAAATTTGATTTTGAAATGTTTGAAGTTGAAGTGAAAATATTTTAAATCTTTTTATTTGAAATTTTAATAGCATTTGTTTAGAAAAATTAAAAATGATGGCAAAATTCATGCATCGGTAATTTTTCTCGGTCATAAGTTGTGATGCTATAGTAATCACACCGTTCCCAATTTTTTTCTTTAGCTTCGATAAGTGCCAAGGTATCGAGGATTTCGAAATGTCTTATACAGGGTCCGCCATCTAACGCTTTTTTTCCAACTAGTGCTTATTTCGTGAATGATAACACTTAGCTCATGTCTGATTTGACAGATAACTAGTTTTATCCTTCCGCTGAACGAATATGGTTGTGTATACGTAATGTTACCAACTATACTTATTTATTAAGTATAATACTTATTTTCAGCTTCATATACTTACTAAAATTCCATACTTATAAGTATACTTACTTTTAAGATTTATACTTAATTATGCTTACTTTTCAGTTCCGGTTGAACGTTTTTGTTTGCAAAATCGGAAAAAGTTTGAAAATTGTAATCAACAGCGTTAAAATATAGACTTTGGAGTCAATTCTATTTTTAAAAAATAATATTGAATACAGCTGTGTCGAATTTTACAATTTTTAAAGACAAAACCTGATATATTAAGGGTGTAATCTAGTTCGTCGGCTAAAAAAAGCTATTTTTGGGAATTTCTCGTGAGCTTGCTATGAAAGATATGTTTAAATAAGTTGTTAGGAATGATAAATGAAGTCTTAAATTACAAAAATAAAAAAAAATTTTATTAATTATGTTGACTTTATATGATTTAAAAACAAATTCTAAATGTTTGAAATTTTATTAATGTTTTTTAATAATTTGGAGGCAGGTCGGCCCACACGATATCTCGGCATCTGTTTATCTGAAACAAAAAACCGAAATGTTTTAGATTTAATATGACAAGAACTATTATTAAACTATTTAACTATTTAAACTATTGAACTATTTAAAAAATAGACCATTGATATTCATTTTCAGCAATTGTTGTTAACTTTAACAAAAACCAAAATAAATGAAAAAATAATTTTTTCGCTGTTATTTGCAAAAGAATATAGTAAATATCAATCTTTTAACACGATTATAGTCTATTTTGTAAGTAGTTTTGTGTTAAATACGTGGTTAAAATTTCATAAGGATGAGCGTACGGGTTCCGGAGAAATAGTGTGGAGTGTCCGTGAAAAAGTAGTTTTGAGAAAAACGCTCTTAAAATTTTTTAAATGCGTTCTAACATGAGTTCAGGTAGAGTAAGCTTTGGGTTGAAAAAAATTACTTATACTGCTCGGATCTTCATAAAAATTTAAAACAATATTCTTAAATACATATACATTCTAAAAATGTAGAAAAAAGAAAAAAACTTTCGAAATTGACCAATTAGACTTCACCCTTAAATAAAATTTACAGCCAAGACGAATACGATTTCAAGCAAAAAGAAAAAAACAAATTAATGTAGCGCTTCAATTCAGTGACAGTGAGAGCGAATAATGATAACTTTTCTTTGGTCTCTGTATACATTGTGATTTTGAATGTGATTTTTTTTTAACATAACTACTTTGAAAGTGCGTATAACTTTTAACTTTTTGTTATGCTTTTGTTTGTTTTTAAACTATTTTATGTATTAGAAATATATATGAATTTCAAATATATAATATTAATATTTTGTCTAAAGACTTTTTGGTTTGAGACAGATTGCAAACACAAAACTTTTTAAGGAAAACAAAAAGAAGGTGTGACAATATTTAAAGAATATTCTGGGTTCTATTGATTTTAACATAAATTAGTAAATTATATCAAAAAAATATTCAATTTATTTTTCCAAGGTAAAATACTTACTTATACTTATTTAAAAAAATATACTTACTGATACTTACTTTTCAGTGTTCTAAGAAGCAAATATACTTATTTTTTTATAACATGAGTTGGTAGCATTATGTATACGCTTGAACAACGCTGGGAAATATTGCGACATTTCTTTGAAAATCATGGTAATGTTGCAGAATGTGTGCGAAAATTGCGTACGGATTTTGGAAGAAGAGAAGCACCGTCAGCTCCGTATGATCCTTATCTTGTGAAAAAAGTGAAAGAAACTGGCATCCTCATCGATAAACCAAAGCGTGAAAAGCCAAAAGCAGTGCGTACACCCGAGAATATTGCTGCTGTGGCAGAAAGTGTGCGTGAAGCGCCATCAACATCAATTCACCGTCGTTCTCAACAATTGAACATTTCGGAGACATCATTGAGACAAATTTTGCATAAAGACCCCGGCATGACGCCATACAAAGTCCAATTGGTTCAGGAGTTGAAGCTAACTGACCATCCAATGCGTTTTCGCTTCGCTAAGTGGGCCTGCGATCGACTTACAGAAGATGCCGATTTTGCCAAAAAAAATCATCTTTTCAGATGAAGCTCATTTTGATCTTGGCGGGTATGTAAACAAGCAAAATTGTCGCATTTGGGGCACAGAAAACCCGCACGCATATATTGAAAAGCCGCTGCACCCAAAACGAGTCACAGTTTGGTGCGGATTTTGGTCCAGAGGCATAATCGGGCCATTTTTCTTCGAAAATGAGCAAGGAGTGGCCGTTACAGTCAATGGCGATCGTTATCGGGCCATGTTGAACGAATTTTTGTTCACAAAAATTGAAGAGGAGGATATTGGCAACATTTGGTTTCAACAGGACGGCGCTACGTGCCTCACAGCCGGAACTACACTCGATGTTTTGCGCCCTGTTTTTGAAGATCGCATTATCAGCCGCAGAGCTGATGTCGTTTGGCCACCTCGGAGCTGCGATTTGACACCGCTGGACTATTATTTGTGGGGTGCCCTCAAAGATAAGTGTTACGCCGACAAGTCAGAGACAATTGACGCTTTAAAGGACAATATTCGTGAAGCCATTGGTGAAATCGATAATGTGCTTAAAAATTGGACCGATCGTGTAGGCTACTGCATGGCCAGCCGAGGCAGCCATTTGAATGAAATTATTTTCCATCACTAACCGGAAGGATTTACTTTCAAATAAAAAAATAAATTTTAGAAAATATCCAGTAGTTTTTTTTATAGAATTTTCAAAAAAAAAAAAGTTATTTGGCGGACCCTGCTCATAGTTCTCCAGAGTTAGCTTATGCCTGCGACCCACAGCGTCGCAGTTTGTAAGTCGGTGTATTGGAGTCTCCTCTGCTTCTTCACAGAAACGGCAATTGCTATCGGTTTCGATGCCCAATTTCATCAGGTAGTATTTAAGTTTGCAGGGGCCACCCTAGTGCCAACAAATTTTTTAAAATTCTAACATCAGATTACACTGTTTTACACACATCTGCTGCTGTTTTCATTTTTTAAAATTGATGGCCTTATTTTGTTAAATGCACGAAATCACCTCACTTGGAATTTTTTAGTCTGGCAATTCCATTTCCATATGAATTCGAACAACCCCCTCTCTCTCACTAAAATTTCCCTTTGCAATATATTGCCAGATAAAAATTCCTAATGCAAGTGACTGCGTTCGGTTTTACAAAAAAAAAGGCCATTAATTGCAATAAAGATTCTCACGTATGATTTAAAACAAACACACAAATAAAAATAAGAAATGCGTTTTAACGAAATTTCTCCGTGTCAGAGACAGAGAGAAAAAGAGAGTTGCGCACTCGCCTACTCGATTATAGTCTCCTCGATACTTGCACGCATACACTCACAGCAATCTCACTGTTACGTGCCGGTTTCTAGCAAATCACACCACCCGCAAGCCGCGTAAAGGAACTTCGTTGCAAAAATAGTAAGACTTATAACAGTATTTGATATGGGTTCTAGTCACATGAAGTATGTAAAATTTTAAAATCACTGAAAAAAAACCAATTATGAAATATTTTATTACCTCTATGCGCGCGTTTTGACTCGATTTTGCCCAACGTGCACTGCTCGTTTGACTAAAATCAATAAAACAATTTTAATTTTTTTTTAATTATAATTAGTCCTCTTGCTTCGAATCTAATTCTACTAAATCTAAAAAAGCAAAAAAAAAAAAAAGTCCAAATTAAATGAAAAATAAATTAAATAATATTGCTACCAAATGTAGATTGCTTATATTCGTTTTTGAGTTACATTCCCTTGCGTGCAAAATTGTACGTTGTGTAAAAAATATGTTTACAGTTTTCTGCTTACTCTTGGTACCTTGACACATCACTTTGATGGCTTCTAAGAGACCCTTAGGAGTTGTTTTCGGTTTACTATCGATACCTTAACTCTCTGCATATCACTTTGATGGCTTTTAAGAGACCTTTAGGAGTTGGTTTTTTGCTTTGCATATTTTTGACGATGCATAATTTGCAGTAAAAAAATGCAACCAATTTAATTTTTCATGAGCCTCCCTCTCAAACGATTAATTCCTTTATAGGTGTAACATTGTTTTTTTTTCATAGCAAAAACATTATCTGATCACTTGGTATACTTAAACTTTTATTATCAATCTGTTTAACACGTGTTGTATCAGTTCAAATATTGTTTACTTTGAGTGAGTCTATCTTTAGTTTTGCTATCGTTAACAGATCATTTGTGTAACGACCACGCCCTGATCATAAAATTTAATCAGTTTCTTAGACAACGTCAGTCTCTTATAGAATTTGTAATTGTCTTTCAAATAAATACTACTACAAAAACTGATAAGAGAGGCTTATTGAAATTGTGAGTAAGTCTGAACGACATATTTAATTTTTTATACGATTTTCTGTATCTGTTGGTTGTTTTTACGAGACTTTCTAACAGTTCATTTGATAGGCATTCTCGAATTTTACAGAGTTCGGACATTTTAAATTAAAAAGTGTGAATAAAATGCACAAAACTGTAAAGTTTTTAAGTACGCACAGTGGTATTAAGCTCTACTGTTCCACCCAAATTGATTTTCTAAAAAAAATAATTTCATTTGCAACTCTTCTTGAATGGTTTTCTCGTATGCTTTTCTCGAACTGACGTCACGATGACGCTTTTCTCTTCTGCTCTGTTTCTGCGAGTGTGGTGAATCTGTCAATCGAGTTCATTCTCACTTGGTCATGGCAAGTGAGTTTGAGCACACAATTATAAAATTCGATTGGTTCTACGAATTCCAATTGGTTTTAGCAACTTTTAAAGAAGTGAATGAGGTAAATTAAGTTCGCCCGTTCGAGAATGACATACGTCACTTTCATTCAAGTACTTCTCGAATGGTTTGTAAAGAGTCCGCCAAATACCTATTTTTTTTTTTAAATTCTATAAAAAAAACTACTGGATATTTTCTCAATAATTTCATTCAAATGGCTGCCTCGGCTGGCCATGCAGTAGCAAAACATCGAGTGTAGCTTCGGCTGTGTGGCACGTAGCGCCGTCCTGTTGAAACCAAATGTTGCCAATATCCTCCTCTTCAATTTTTGTGAACAAAAATTCGTTCAACATGGCCCGATAACGATCGCCATTGACTGTAACGGCCACTCCTTGCTCATTTTCGAAGAAAAATGGCCCGATTATGCCTCTGGACCAAAATCCGCACCAAACAGTGACTCGTTTTGGGTGCAGCGGCTTTTCAATATATGCGTGCGGGTTTTCTGTGCCCCAAATGCGACAATTTTGCTTGTTTACATACCCGCCAAGATCAAAATGAGCTTCATCTGAAAAGATGATTTTTTTGGCAAAATCGGCATCTTCTGTAAGTCGATCGCAGGCCCACTTAGCGAAGCGAAAACGCATTGGATGGTCAGTTGGCTTCAACTCCTGAACCAATTGGACTTTGTATGGCGTCATGCCGGGGTCTTTATGCAAAATTCGTCTCAATGATGTCTCCGAAATGTTCAATTGTTGAAAACGACGGTGAATTGATGTTGATGGCGCTTTACGCACACTTTCTGCCACAGCAGCAATATTCTCGGGTGTACGCACTGCTTTTGGCTTTTCACGCTTTGGTATATCGATGAGGGTGCCAGTTTCTTTCACTTTTTTCACAAGATAACGAACATACGGAGCTGACGGTGCTTCTCTTCTTCCAAAATCCGTACGCAATTTTCGCACACATTCTACAACATTACCATGATTTTCAAAGTAATGTCGTAATATTTCCCAGCGTTGTTCAAGCGTATTCACAACCATATTCGTTCAGAGGAAGGATAAAAATAATTATCTGTCAAATCAGACATGAGCTAAGTGTTACCATTCACGAAATAAGCACTAGTTGAAAAAAAAACGTTAGATGGAGGACCCTGTAGAAACGAGCTATAGAAAATAAATTCGTGTGGAACATTAGAGTTTCGTGCCACTGTGCGACGTGCTGCATTTATAAACTATAGCAATATAATTATTATAATTTAACTAGCTAATATACCTGGTGTTACTCGAAAGTAATTTACATAAACATTTTAATATACACTTCTCGATCAAATGTTTTTTTAAATTTTGGAATTTTCTAAAAACATGTTGAATTTAAGTTTGAGACCACTATAAAAATATTAGTTCAAAAATTTACCGTGCTTTTTTAACGAAGGAATAATTTATCACTGTTTTTAAACAATCAAAAACTGTTTTTTTATTTTTAAACTGAATTTACTGGTTAAGCTTAGTATGCTGTAGGAACAAAAAAAATTTCCATAAGAAATACATTGAAATTTTTGACAAGGCAACAGGCAGCGAAATTTTTTTTCGCCAGCTAGCTAGTTCGCTGTAGAAGCGAAAATTATGGCTATGTTGCCAAATTTCCATTCGTAAGTGGAGAGTTGAAATTTCATAATTTCGCTGTCGATTATATGCCCGTACATTTAATTGGCGCGGAAATTTGCCATTCAACAATAAAAAATAAGCAGTAAGTATGTTTAAGTGTTGAATTTGTTATTTAAAAAATTTATTGTTGCATTAATATAGTTTATGAATGTGTAGTCTTGCTTTTAATAGGATATAAAATTGCAGCAATAAAAATATAAAGCTGTCAACCTGAACAGCAAGTGCTTTTTCTCCACAAAAAATTTTGACTACACCAAATTTCGCGGATAGAGTTATATGCCCAAAAATTTTCGTTCCTACAGCATACTAAGCTTTAATGGTAAAAATGTTACTTGCACTTCGCATATGGAAATCAAATTTGAAAAAAAAGAAAATGGACACCAAGCCTCCTAAATTTTCTAGTAGTTTTTCCAGTTGGAAAATAACAATTGGTTTGTGTCTAAAATAAAAAATAAAATAAACTGAGTCTGATAGTTGATGCAATTTCTTAAATCTTCAGAAATCCTTTTATATGCGAAAAATTGTACAGTCGTTTCTTAATGTAAATAAGCAAAAAGGTGTAAGTTAAGAAAGCAGAAGCTTTTTAATTTCCAATTGTAGCATACTGTAAACTTGGCTGCATTGAACATATTATACGGTTCAACAGCGTATTAACCAACGAAAAAAAAATGTCGCTACCCTTTCGCTGTCAAAAACGCAATGCATTTCTTAAGGAACATTTATTTTCGCTTTTGCAGCATACTAAGGTTAAAGCTTAAAGCTTTGTATGCTTAAAGCTTTAATCTTATTATGCTGTAGGAACGAAAATTTTTATTCATTTAATTTTCAATTACAAACAATGTAGTTGACAATTTTTTTTTTGTTGGTTAGTACGCTGTTGAACCGAAAAATTTGTTCAATGCAGCCAAGTTTACAAACATGATTGGAGAGTTAAAATGTCAAAATTTCGCTGTCTTTTATATGTAAGTACATTTAGTTGGCGTGGAAGATTGACTTTCAACAATATTATTCAAATAACACATTAAACTTGAAAAATATTAACTTTTACATTTCATGTTTTATGTGATATATATGCAAAAACTTAAGTAACATTGATAAAGAACAGAGTGACAACGCTGAAAATGTAGTGAGAAGAAATGATGCCATCACCATAAAGCACATTTAACTGGTGGGGTGAGGGGGTGGGGCGGCAAAAATATAGACGTACTTATACAAGGAAGATATTTAGGATAGAGAATTTTAATGTAGCTGGTATGAAAAATAGATTTTTAGCCATAACTTTTGATTGGAAAGAGATATTGGAGAAATTTTTTCACATAACTTATTTTTGAGACTTGACTTTTTTGTAAAAAATATAAAAACAACATTTTAGAAAAAATAAATTTCGCGATAAAAATCAAAAGGGGTGGTTGTTTTTGTTTTGATGACAAAATCAGTAAAATAATTTTTGTGCTTAACTGGAAGAATTTTTGCAAATAAATGTCATTGTATGTCATATGAAAGGTAGTCAGAGTGCAATTTTAACTGGATTTTATTTTTACAACAAAAACAATTTGTGAGTCATTTTTTGAGTTAAAAGTTCATATTTTGGGAAGTTTTTAACATAATCATCAAGCATATATACACTAAAGAGCTGCACAATTGTATTTGAATCGCTGTACAAAACATTTGTGGGGATCGCAATTAAAACAATATTTATTAAAAACAAAAAACCATTCAGATAAAGATAACAAAAACACAAAAAAAATCAAAAAAATTAAACTTTATGTGTGGTAATATATATTTATTAATTATTTATGTTTGAATGTAAAACATAAAATCAGTTTAAAAAACAAAAAGTTCAAAATCGCCGCTCACAATTTTTATTTTTATAGCGTCGTTATTAAAACTGCTATTAATATTTTTATTTACAGCAAAAGAATCACTATTTGTTGGCTGTAAACATTTAAGCATTAAAAAATTTCAATTGAATTTTCAATAATACAATACTTACTTACTTCATCAATTTCCATTTCTTTTAAGTGAACTCTTACTTTATTTTTACTTTACTAATGCTATTAGCAACTGATAATGACTTTTGCTTTCAGCATACGCAAGTATTTGCAGTAGAAGGTAGAACTATACAGTTTTTTTTTTCATTTGCCGAGATAGCAAACGATAATTACTGTAATTGATGAGAGCAAGTTGCGTATGAATTTGATCCGAGAGAGAGAGAGTTAAAACATTACTTTTTTTCTGAGCAACAAGCAACGGTTTTACGCTATTTCTTTGCTTAGTTCGGCTACAAGTGATGTGCGTAGCTAAAAGTACTTGGTGGAATTAAAGAAGCAAATACATTTGTGCAGCCCTTTAATATACACCGACTTAACGGTACAGTTCCTATTTCTGTGAAGTGACTTTATTGAACTTTTGAACAACAAAAATTTGAATGAAGAATATTACTGGACAGCGGAGATATTTGCATCGAAAGACCAAATTTTGATTTTCATGTCGTTTTTTTCTCATTCTTAGGTTACGATGTTTTATGAAAAAGTCGTTGTACTGAAAATTTCTCCAATTTTGAATATATGTGAGTGTTTTTGATGTCAAAATAACAAAAAAATTTTAAAATTAAATACACAAAAATTTCCGATACTAAAAAGTTTTATAATAACAAAATTACCGTTAATTTAAAAATTTCGGAGGGGGCGTGGCAAAAACTAAGTATGTAACATTTTAAGTTAGGATGCACTTAATATGTAAACTTAGTTTGAGCGAAATCCGTAAAGCCGTTTAGATTTGTATAAAGGCCAAACAAACAAACAAACAAACAGAAAATGAGTTTTATTACTATAGATATTAGTTGATGAAGGTGGTAATATGATTTATTTTTGAAATCTTTTAATTTGATTTCCGTTTAAGATTTTGCACGAAGCAAGAATAGTGTGCCAAGAATTGAAGAAATTTTAATTGACACATTCGGTAAAGCAAATTATGTCAAAATGTTCAACTATTAAAAAAATAAAGTGATTTTTGGCCCTTGTTGGCACAAGAAGTTTGGCACTTCTGTTAGCACACAGCACATTTATGTGAAAATAATTATTTTTCTTGGCATTCGGAATATTATTAATACAGCACTTGCCTGGTATACATCCAGGTGGATAGGTAAAGCATGTAAAAAAAGAAGAGCTCGTGTACAGCACTATATTGAATATTTATTTTATAATTTTTCATTTGCTTATGAATGCGCATTTGTGTTGCATCAAAAAATACCAGTCAAAATTATTTGGTCACTTGCCAGCGTAAACATCAGCTATGTTTTTGAATACAAGAAATGTCAGCTTTTTAATGTCAGATTTGAAAAAGAGACAAAAAATATCCGGTCTATCTAAAGTCTTAGTTCCGACTCTGAAATGGTGATAAATCATTTCAACACATTCTAAAATAGTAGCATACTTTATAGGCAGTGTCTATTTTTGAATTTTCTTAAATGTAATTAACAGCTAAAATTAAACGACCAACTCAAAGGATATTTAATCCACTCGAAATTCACTGAGTCATGATAAGCCCAAAGAAGAAACAAAAAAAAAATACAATATCATCCCGTCTATGTTCGCTAAAATGCTGATGATTCATTACAAACAGAAATACATCCACCCTTCTTTTGAAAAACTACTGGGGCGACATAAGGACACCCAAAGGAACTCCTCATACTCACTCTAATGTGCTTGATTATTTTGAAAGCGACTTCAACATTTTAACAACGACCGAAAATAAAATGTTTTATCTACTCTATGCTGCCACGAACGAAGTGAAATAAACTGCAAAACGGCTCAACACACAAATTGTTATGTTCACAACCATTACAAGCGCCACACCAGACGAAAATCCTTTTTCGCGGTTTGAGAAAATCAATAAAATCTACCCGAATTTTGTACTGTTTGTTCTAAAGAGCATTTCAAATACGAGAAGAGGTCCTGCAAACGCATGCAGACAAACATTGGGCGACATCATTTCCTTCCACACACTCACCCAATCACAAACTTTCGATTCAGTTCAGTGAATTTCGCTTTTTTCGGCATGGTCGGTCGACATGGCGTATGAATGTGGCACCAAGTCTAGGCGCCTCCAAGTCTTGTTATCGTAAATCCAAAATTAAAATTAAATTTCTTTTGCTTGCTACTAGCTGGCATTTCTATATTTGCTATGACATCGTTTGACCTTGTTACTACTTGGCATTTTTGGGCAGTGTTTTCGGGACTCACACATCCTAGGAATAATTTTAATATTTTTGTGTTTTACGAATTTGTGGTCCAACATTTTTTTGCCAGTGTTTGCGTTATTAAAATTAAATTAAGTTATTGCTTTCTGTCAATAATAACAATATCGATTTTTACATATGTAACTGGCTATAGTTATGTAGGTATAACTTGAGTGAGCAAACAAAAGCATCTTGAAACTCTTTGGTAAAAAAAATTTACTAGATCCTAAATTTATATTTCGGGTATAAAGAGTGGAGCAGCTTACACAATCCGCAAGAATTTAAGACTTGCATATTGCTTTTGTATCCTTGCTTGCTTTAAATTCCTATTGTCATGAACCATTCCTAGTCTGTATCCAGGATTTTCCATGGCAGGTGTTATGATAACAAAAATTTTCTAGTACCAATATGATATTGAAAATAACTAAAGAGGGCCTTTTTTGTGCAAAATTGATAACATTTAAAATAATTTCGTTTTTATTGTCTGTTTCGGTTGTGTAGAAAGTAATTTCCTTTTTTTACCAACAGACGACTTAATTGTGTTCTTTCATAGCCAACTTAACAACACTTAAATCGCATAATCATTAAGGGTATTCATGCAAATAAGAAATACCCTTATAAATGGTATAAGCTGTATATGCTTATCAGCCTTATAAATTCACTGTCAAATTAGCATGGATAAGTCTTTGCACAAACCAGATATATTTGCTCTTCGATTTAGGTGAGCAAACGAGGTGGCAAACTTATGTTATCAATCAGCTGTTTTCGTTTTTAGAAAGTTAATTAATTACTTATCAGAAGCCGGCAAGAAAGCAATGAGAGAGGTAAGAATTTGTGCAGAACAAACAGCGCTATGTGCCTTCATTGACATTCAAGGGACTTTTGACAAAACTTTTGTCATCTTTGATCATACACTGGATTCTAATCATGCTGAAAAGCAGAATCATAACATTTGAGCTTGGTGGAATTCGTAACACGACTACTGCCACTAGAGGGTGCCCTCAAGGAGGGGTACTTTCACCACTTTTGTGGACCCTAGTCTTGGACGAACTTATCGCAAGTCTCAACAACCAGGGTTTTGACACCAGAGGATATGCGGATGATCTGGTTATTTCAAGTCTGGGCTGTCATAAATCGACGATATCGGACAGAATGCAGAGTGCCCTCCGTGTAACTTCAAAGTGGTGTAAGGAAAAAGGGTTAAGCATAAATCCTGAAAAAACAATTCTGGCACCCTTCTCCAGGAAAAAGAGCCTAAATCTGGTACGTCCTACCCTGGATGGAAAAGTTATTGACTTTTCAAATGAGGACAAGTACTTAGGAGTGATTTTTGACAAGCAGCTCCGTTGGAATACCCACTTAGATTCAATTACAGGCAGGGCAACACGTGCTCTTTTTGCCTGTCAACGCCTTCATGGCAAAATGTGTGGCCTCAAACCTAAAACTATTTTTTGGACGTTTACAACAACTGTGAGACCTATGGTTACGTATGCAGCACTTGCATGGTGGCCCAAGGTCCAACAGCGCACAGCAGCAAAACAACTCACAAAGCTGCAAGAAATGGCGTGCATTAGTATCACTGGGGCAATGAGAACGTGCCCATCTGAAGCTCTGAATGTAATTATAGGGCTACCACCTATAACGATCATTATCGAAAAAGACGCATGTCTAAGTGCACTAAGACTGGAGGAAATCGGTGATTACAAGGCAGGAAATTTTACGGGTCACTTGAAGATACTAAAAACCTTCGAAAATGACCCCTTTTTAAAAATCCCGATAGAATGCTGCAGAAGGTAAACTTCTCAAAACGCTACAAGGTCGTTATACCCAATAGGCAACTATGGAGGAATGATAGCTGCACAGTTGATCCTGGCTCACAGATATGGTCCACTGATGGGTCAAAACTCGAAAATGGATTAACGCTAGCGGGGATATATGATCCCAAGTTGCAAAAAGCTCTTCCAATGGGATACACGCCGACAGTATTCCAGGCGGAGGTATATGCCATTGAAGTTTGTGTCAGAGAATGTCTCCGCAGGAATTCTAAAGGAGCTCATATCTACATACTTTCAGATAGTCAAGTGGCCTTAAAAGCCCTTCAAGCCTTTGAACTTGAATCAAGACTAGTCTCCAACTGCGTAGAGCTATTAAATGCGCTAGGACAAAGCAACAAAATAGAATTATGGGGGTTTCCAGGTCACGAAGGAGGGCAACGAAAGGGCGGACTGCCTTGCCAAAAGAGGAGCGTTTCGAACTCTAATAGGACCTGAACCATTCTGTAGCTTAGCAAAAGGCTACATTCTAGAAAAAATTAGAATATGGAATAAGAAATTTCAGTGCCACTGGAACAACACTTATGGACAAAGGCAATCTAAGAACTTTTTAACTCCAAGTAAAGCAAATTCCAGAGATTTACTCAAGCTTACCAAAGCAGACCTTAGAATTCTCACCAGCTTCTTCACAGGTCACTGCTCACTCAGATACCATCTTAAAAATATAGGTCTTTCTGAATCAGACGTCTGCAGACTATGCGAGGAGGAAGAAGAAACCCCCGAACACATTCTATGTGAATGCCCGGCAACCCATAGCCTAAGACGTCTCCATTTTGGAGGGGAAGTAGTGCCCCTGTCCACAATTTGGAACACCAAGCCAGAGACAGTGCTAAAATATGAGCTGTTCAGAGCACAAGGGGCGTAAGTTCATTTTTTAGGAAAATTGAGTTAAGTTGGTAGAAGTGATGAGGAAAATGTAACCGATTTATGAGTACGGGCTAGAAACTCCTAGCTAACGTAATCTCTGAATAGAATGCAATACTTTGTTATTGCTCTGACAAATTACATTATTTTTTCAGAGCACAAGTGGCGTAAGTCCATTTTTGATAGTTTTGAGAAAATCGAACATTTAGAAAATTCCTTATAATAAATTCCAAGTACAAAGAAATCAGTTTTGCTTATAAGCTAGGTCAAGAGCATAAATTGAGCTATTCATATCGTTAAAAAAACTAAATATTACCCAAAAATGATGGTGAATATTGCATATTAGTAAAGAAATTTGGACTTGTGCCACTGGTCCACTAAACGATTTTTTAAATATCTCGTTTCCGCTGTAGGAATCTAATGAGAGATATTTTTAAGAATTTTTTATGAGGAATGACAGTATTTTCACCTTGAAGTTGGATAACACCACCTTTCAGCAATTATCTTCATTATTAAGGGAGATATAAAATGTATGGACTTACGCCACTTGTCCTTTGAACATTTTCGCAAACTTCTCCTTTTCGCTGTAAAAATCTAATGCGAAATATTTTTAAAAATTTTTTGATGAGGAATAGCAGCATTTTTACCTAAAAGTTGGACAAATTCACCCTTAGCGATTATTAAAGGAGATATAAAATGAATGGACTTACGCCACTTGTCCTTTACCCATTTTAAACATACCGGCCTTACGGAATGACCATATCCGATTTGGGTCAAATTTTATATGAAGCATCACTGATGGAAACAAGAAATTTAATTTGGAGAAAAAAAGTTTGGCGTCGTTTTTGGCGGAGTTACAGAGTGCACAAAAACGGCAAAATTGTCGAAAGTCGATTTTTACAAAAATTCGTATCTCAAATACTCCTTAATCGAATGTCAAATTTGAACAACTGTTGGAAAGGTAAATCGGAAAGTTGTTAAACGGACTTTAATTTAAAATAATATTTGGGAAATTTAGTAGGTTGGGAGTTCCATCGCTTGTTTGCGGTGAGGTAATTGATTTCGAAGTAGAGGTTCGAAGAGCACACTTTAAAAATTCAAAATTATTTCGATTTTTGACGATTTTTGTCAATTTTTGTGCACACTATAACTCCGCAAAAAATCACGCCAAAGTTTTTACCTACAAATGAAGATTTTTATTTCCGTCAGTGAACCTCCGTGCAAAATTTACCCAAATCGGATATGTTCATTCCGTAATATTTACATTTCCGGTACGTTTAAAATAGAATTGCTGAATTATGTTAGTAAAATTTTAAAAAAACTAACTAGCAGATTTTATAGGATTTTCTGTCAAATTTTGCGGATTTTGATCAGCAGTAGCTGGCAACACTGGCCCAGGGTGACGGCCAGGGTTCGGACTTGAAAATTCGTAAACCGCAGTAAAGTTTGAAAAAACGCAGTAAAACGAATTTTTCGCAATAGTTTTTTTGTTTTTTTTTTATTTACAATCATGTACAATCATGTACATTTACTACTAATATTCGCACATTTTTTACTAAAACAAAATAAACACAAATATGTATATATAACTATGTATATACTAATGGTATTCAAATAAGCGCGCAAATTTTCCATTTGAGCAAGTGTGCAATTTTAAATGGCAGCTTCATGAACGCAGCACCTTTGCTTTTTTCTTCAATTTTTGACAGTTGATGAACAAGAATAATATATAACAGATTACACCACGCGCATGCCTGCCTACGTCATGAAAGACATGTTGTCAATATCAGCTGTTTTTCATTCATTGCAGGCCTGTTCGTTTATGTTTAGCTAATGATAAAATGATAATGATAAAAGAATGCGTTTTTACTCTAACAGCCCTATTCTGGCAAATGAACAATTGTTAACCAGTATTTTTTATATTTCTATATGTTGGTTGTTTTCAAAACAAAATTTGAGGCACAAAAAACAAAATTTTTTAATAAAATTGTCAATAACTGAAAAGCAGTTGTTTATATTTGAGCTTTAAATTTTGTTTTGAAATCAAAAAATTACAACAAACACATTGAAATATTCGAAATACTATTTAACAATTTGTTAATTTGCCAGAATAGGGCTGTAAATGTTAGAAAAGTTGTAAATAATTTAATTTCGAGTTTGTTTGGCGAGCGCACACTACTGCAATATTGCAGCATTGCTAAAGTATAACGTTCTATGAAGAAATTAAATGCATTATTGCAAGCGTTAAGCGTTCCATTGAACATAATTTTTGCTTTACGTGCGCAAATAGCGCATTGGTAATTTTTTGATGCGAAAAATGAAAGAAAAACTTGAATTTATTTGAGTGAAACTTAATAGATTAGATGAGCGGTAAATTCTTAGTTTCAAATATAATTTTAGAATTTTTCTTCTTTTCCAAATCGGTCGTTCTACAAAACTATTTTAATGCGCATTGGCAAAGCATCGCAACAGAGTCGTAATGCATATGCATTGCAGAAAAGCAGTAACGATGCATTGCATGAGCAATATTGCACTTCACCGAACAAACCCTTTATTATAATTATTATAAGGGTATTCAGATGTAGTCTTGTTACGGTGTTATATTGCTGTAGTGTTGATTATTTCAACAACACAACAACAAAATGCACGTCTTGTCATATATCAATAACTCAACACTAACAACACCTTGGCCCTATTGTTATGAGTGTTGGTACGGTGTTGACTTTATTGTTGTTAGCTTACATTCTGACAACAATCTGACAGAAGTGTACAGGGTTGCCAATATTCGAAGCGCCCATTTTATTTTTAAATAAATCAAAGAAACCACAATTTTTTGTCTGTTCGTCATGAATATCATTTAATTGGGTTCAAGTAGATTTGCTTACATTATTTCTTGAATATGATATCTCGTAAATGGTCGCCATTGGCCTCTACGACATATTGTGCCCGTTTTGCAGCATTTTCCATGGTTTTCTTCAACATTTCGATGGGAATGGCGTTTATTTCTTGACGGATGTTGGTTTTCAGCTCTTCTAGGGTCTTTGGCTTGTTGACGTAAGCCTTTGATTTCAAATAACCCCACAAAAAGAAGTCTGGAGGCGTTAAATTGGTGATCTTGGCGGCCAATCGAAATCACCATTTTTTGACATCAAACGGCCAGCGAACAATTGCTTCAAAAAATCGATTGTAGTGCGGCTTGTGTGTGGTGGCGCGCGGTCTTGTTGAAACCAGTAGTGCCTGCTTTCGACGAACGATTGACATGAAAAAATTGTTTATCATATCGCGATAACGCTCCTGATTGACAGTAACTCTGTGGTCATTATCATCTTCGAAAAAGAACGGCCCAATGAGCATTTTAGCACAAACGCCGCACCAAACAGTGACTTTTGCATCGTGAAGAGGTACCTCTTGAATCTCTTGTGGATTTTCAGTGGCATAAATACGGCAATTTTGTTTGTTTACCGTTCCGTTCAACTGAAAATGAGCATCATCGCTCATTGAGTTGAGTTTTCACTATTGTTTTGTTGAATGTAAATTTCAACAATTTTAGAGCGCTCGCGTGGCGTGTACTGTTCCATTGTAAACATTTGCTTGGAATGACGCTTCAAACGCGGTATGTCATTAGTCGATTTGGCATCACTGCGGAAAGTTACAGTGTTGCCAGATGGGCGCTTCGAATATTGACAACCCTGTAGGTGTAGCAAAATAATTGAATGCGTGTGTTCACACGTACATCAATATTTCAACAATATAACACCGTAACAAGACTACCTCTGAATACCCATTATGTAATTATATAAATAATTTAATTGCAAAGTAATTTCACTCAAATTTTGGCATAGCAGTTGCCAACTGTTGACTCCGCTAAATGTGGCCAACGTGTGTGAAAAATGCTCTCTACTTTGTTTTTTTTTAAATTTTATGATCGCAGCCCGTGATAAAATAAGACACTGTCAAGGCTGCCTAATAACTATAATAAAACTAAACAGGGTAGTGTAAGGGCTGAATGTGCTCCATTTCATAGTTACCATAACAGTCAAACTCAGCCATTTTGCTATTTTTGCTTTTGAATTGCATTCTCATTGGTTGCAGATTTAACAAAATCTGCATTAAATGCAAATAAGTTTACACAAACAAAATATTCAGTTATTGCTTCTCATGATCTTTGTGAAACCATTTGTATCTAAAAATTGTGCTGTCAGCTTCTTCAAAAACCAATATCTGAAACCAAATCAGTGCGTAAGAAAACAAGGTGAACTCAATTTTGAATTTTTTTTCTGTAAAAATCCAATATTTGAGTGGTCAAACCATACAAAATCCACTTTTCTGTCATTTTCTTACACCATGAACCAAACAGAACATAAACAAACAGAGCTATAGCTAGAAAATAGCTCGCACAGGACTTTATTTCATCTCCTTCTTTCACGAACAGAAAATCAGTGAGAGAAACAGAAAAACTTTCTTTTCCTATCTACGTCACGATAGACATAACGTCTGGCGCAATCTATTGTATATAATTTTTGGTTGATGAACATTTAAAAAAAATGTTAGTATTAAAAAAATACAAATGCCGAAAGAAAGCAAAAAAAGTAAATTAGTAAAATCATATAAAGAAAAATTTAAATTATTGTTTTTTAAGATAGTTAAAATCACAGAAGACGAAGAAAGTTAGCTGACTTCGAATTCGCACAATTGACAGCGCAAGTTTTCTTGACGATTTGGTTGAGCATACTTATTAGGTTTGTGCAAAAGGTTGTTCATATGATTTTTGACAGTTCATTTGTGAAGGTGGAAAAATTCACTGTTTGCACAGTATACGAGGGTTTTTCGCGTTTAGATGAATACCCTTACTATATATTTGCATGTTACAGAAACATATTTTTTACTGATTCAAAATATATTTGCCGTAGACAAATTCAATCACGGTCTTTAAAAGTAAATCAATTCTTAATTTGGTCGCTAGAACTTATGTAAAACTTTAAAAGAATTTTTTACTGCAATGACAGGTTCATCTGACAGATGACTTTCTTCTGTTTCAACGCTAAGTCCCAGTAGGTGTACTTGGCCCCTGAAACTACATATTTCTAATCAATATCAATGCTTGCATATTCAAAAAATATCACAAAACTAACCATAAAAATGTTTACATGAAAAATTAATGATGGCATATTTTAATTATATTAGGGGTATTCACACTGACTTGGGTAGTTGGGTAGATTGGCAAATGTCGTACATTTTGTTTTTGTAAAGTACCATTCTACCCAAGTACCCATCTACCAATCTACTCTAGCTAACCCCTGACTTGTTTGGGTAGATTGTTTTCTTGCCAAATTGAGTACTTTTTCCATGTGCTACCCACCTTTTGCAAAAATAAACAATAATTGACCTAAGGGCATCAAATTTACAATATTTGTTGTCAAGGCTAACATCTCGAATAATACGCAAAAAATATTGCCACACCTCCTATTTCCGCTCACAAGTTAATAAAAACGCTATATTTCAGACGAACTCGGTTTTATTGGACTAAAATTTTGTAATTTAGTTCGTATGGCTAATATCGATAATTCAACAAAAAATGGTCGCGGTCGAACTATAACTACGCCTACTTTTCAGAAATTATAATTCCTCAGTTGTGCATGTTTTTATAATGAAACTTGGTTTATATTTGCTATGAGACCAAGTAGTGGCCACCAGACCAGATATATAAATTTTTCCACCCCTACTTTTACCGCCCTTCTATATATATAAAATCGTTCGTGCGGTGTCTCTTAAGATCTCAGAAACGGTAACACCTACGGCAACCAAATTTACAATATCTGTTAATATCTCGGTTAATCAACTTAATGTCTCGGTTAATAAAAAAAGCCACACCCCCTTTTACCGCCCAAAAAATTAATAAAAATGCTATATTTCGGACGGTTTTGATCGTATTAGACTAAAATTTGGTAATTTAGTTTGTATGGTTACAGTCTGAAACTGTATTAAAAATGGGTGATTGCGCTGAAATGTTGGCAGCCGATTTGTTTCGCCTGCGAGATAGTTTAGGAAAATTTTGCCAATCATCCTTTTACCGCCTACAAATCAATAAAAATGCTGTATTTTAGACGGTTTTGGTTGTATTAAACTGAAATTTGGTAAATTAGTGCATATAGTTACTTTCGGAAACTGAACAAAAAATGGGCGTAGTCGAACTACATGTATGCCAGTTCGAATAAACAAAAAATTTAAATTTTTTCCGATTGGCATGAAAATTCTTATGTGGCAGTAAGCCGGTATGTGACAGGACTACGTTTTACCCTGGATTACTAATAAATGATAAGATGCTGTGAAGTTCACGTTAAAAATTACTCGTATATAGAATAACTTTTTTACGCCCAATTAATGTCCTAAATTTTTCGCTTATAAAATGACAAAAAATGCTGGCAACCCTTTTCCAGCTGTCACTCATCTACATAAACTGGGGAGATCAAACAAACATGCAGCAGTGCCCAAAACTATTCAACAAAGCACTCAATTGCAATTTAGGGTGCTCGCCAGTGTTGCCATAAAAAATTTTTACAGCGTAACTTTTGCACTCTGCTCGTCGGATTTCTCATCGGATTTCTCGTCGGATTTGTGAAACTCTGAAAACAAGAACTAAGAAATTTTCAGTCGCATTTTAAAACAAAGAAGACAAATAAAATATTGCATTTGAGTAGACATATGACGTTTATTTAAGGTTTATTTATTTAAATAAATAACATTTTTTTCATAAGTCAATTCAATAATCATTATAAATATAGAAAATATATTATAATAAATTATATTTTGAAAATACTTTTGAACACACAAACGAAGAGTAAAAATAAATTAAATACATTTGCAACACTTTTGCATTTAATGTAGATCTCTTAAATCGGTAAAAATGAAATGCAAAGAGCTATAATACATAATTTTTCAATTTTAACTCTATAAATGTAAAGCTTTTGCTTCAAGTAAATAAACGAAAAAATGTTGTTTTAAGCCAGCAAAAACTACAAAAAATTAGATTTTAGTGAAAAAAATATGTTTAAAAAAATAATTTTTAAATTTGTTTATCAATTCTTTATCAATTTCAAGACTAAAACAGTTATAAGATTTCATACGCAGATAATATTTCGTATGCAGAGTTGCTTCCATTGTATCTAACTCTAATCTATTGTGAACTTTAGTTTTATTAATATTTTTTTGGCTAAAAGTTCGCTCAACGTTAGCTCAATCGGTCAGCTCAAGAATTCAAAAATAAATTTTCCCACTGTTGGAAATGCAGAAGTACCATCGCATCTTTTTATTTTAAAGTTGCCATCAATTTTATCATACTAATTTTTTTTCTTTTCATATTCGTGTTAAAAATATATGCAAAATCTACTTTTTCTGAAATCGTAACATTTTGAAGCATTTTGGTCAAATATCGGAAGGTCGGATTCAAGTATTAAAATTGTAACTTATCCGATATATTGGACCACATGGCAACGCTGGTGCTCGCAATAACCAAAAGTACTCAATCTACACATACCCAACTACCCAAGAACAATATAAAGAAGATCACGCCTTAAGTGCGGAGAAACGGCAATCTACTGAGCAGGTCTACGTCATAAGTGAAAATACATCCAAACAAAAATATCACATAAACAACAAACGAAACTAAGCAAATGAATCTGATTAGCTTATTTTGAAACAAACGAAATACACACAAAAAAACAGTCAAATTGCTCTAAAAATAAATCGAGCATCATAGCTATTTTTTTGTGAAGGGGTCAACACGGAAGTTAGCACTCCAATCTGATATACAATTTTTATCAAAGATAGTAATGAAAACTATTTACATTTTTTCTGTACAAGCGTTGCTTTTTGATTTAAAATTATTTCATTTAAAAAAACAAGATTTTATAAGAAAATGAGGAAATTTTTAAATGGAATACCCCTATTAAAAATTTTTTACTACGTTTTTTTCAGTCAGTCACATGCATGTGCTCACAAAGAGAGCGGACATGCGCAAGGCGGAATCTATTTATATATAATTCTTGCCAACTACCCAAGTCAGTGTGAATACCCCTATTGTTTTTTATAATTCTAAAAAATATTTAATTGTTTTTTTTAGAATTATATATGAGTTTGATGTTAAATAATTTGTGAATAAATCGCATTAGATTTGGGAAAACCGCAGTGACGCAGCAGACCATTAAATTTTGGTAAAAAGCGCAGTAGATCTACTGCAATTGCAGTACTGCCACTGCTTTATGCAGAGTTGTTGTTATTGCGTTTTGAACAAAACATACTTGAGAGACTTCATGCATTTCTAGCGTTTTATGTAAGCGAAGACAAGATTGATAGAGATAATTTTAGAAGAGAGTTTTTTAAGCCATTTCCAGCTATTGGTGCATTTTTACACCAGTAGCTTTAGAATTTTCTCCAGGTGAGCGCGAAAGTGATATTACCCGGCACTGTAGGGATTATGTTAGTATGGACCTTTGACAGTATACATTATTTTTGGTTTGAGTCAATTCGGTCGCTTACTTGGATTTTACTACCACGGCGCGTCGCAATATTTGGTTTTTTTTATATTTTTTATTTTTGAAAATTCCGGAAAAATTTCAAATAGCAATATCGAAAATTGCTTTTCAATAGTAACTATTATAACTTTTACATTTTATGTTGAACAAAATGTAGAGCCCGTTTGCTGTTTTAAAATGGGCAAGTACGGCTTTTAAGGTATGTGATGCAGCTAGTGGTGCAAAAATGCATCAGTCCGCCCAGCCCTTACCTGTGGAGGTAAAAATTTTTAATTTTGCCAGACAAATTTAGGGCCATATATAGACTCTGGACGAAGTTTCATCGATTTTGGCCCGGTAGTTAAGTAGCCGCCGGAAATGGGTTAAAGAGTGCGAGAGCAATAATTGTAGGACAAAGTTTTTACGCTTTTCTAGCTTCAACTATTTTGAATTTGGCTCTCTGAAATAAAACTATGTTAAATTTAGGAAATCTGTTGCCAGCAATAATTGCTGTTAATTCCCGTGGATTTTTGTTAGAGTGTAGTTACAAAAAATCAAAAATTTTTGTGTGTAAATATTACTAATAACTGCGTTCATTCTACGAATTTTATTCGTAGTTTTCAGCCACGAATAGGATTCGTACATATTACGTACATATTACGAATAGTACATACTACGAATATTTTATTTGTATTCTAAAAAAAAATTCTGTCTGAGCTGGTGTTTGAACCTCGGCTCTTAAGTTTACGGGTAGGCTACCAGTAGGCTACAGTCACTTTACAATCATACAGTTCCTTATGTTCTGTAGATGTTCGACAAACAAGGCTGAACGATTTCGGTTTTCAATTTTTTAGCCTCTACTAATAATTCGTACATTCTACTAATAATTTGTACGGTCAGCCTACGAATGAATTGTTTCTACTAATATTATTTTTCATTCGTAATAGTACGAAAGCATTAGTAAATACTTCGAATGTAATGAAAGAAATTATGAAGTTATTCGTACGAGAAATTTACGAATATTATTATTTATAAGTACACAATCATTCGTACAATGCACTATTTATGATTTGTTTTTGTTTAGTATATACAACAAATATGTTCGTAGATACTACATCAGGTATTAGAAAAATTTTACGAATGAATTCGTAAAGATATCACAATAAAAATACTTTGTATATTGTACGAATATTTGTAGAATGTACGAATATTTTGTTTACTTATATCATTCGTAAAAATTTTACTAATAAATTTTTTGAGTGAAATGTATTTTTACTCCGATCAATACTAAATTTTTTTTTCTTAACTTTTAGTAGTTGTAAACAGAAAAAAGTACCTTTAATTATATCTCAAAAAATTTAGGGCTTTATAATTCAAACGCTGAAATTAAGTACAATAAATTTCGTGTACAACATATTTTCCATTATTCGGGATTTTTAGAAACATTAAAACGAGAAGTGTATATTAAAATGTACCTATATATTTAACTTCCGGAGTAACACCGGGTATATCAGCTAGTAAAAACTAAAGTTTTAGAAAAGCTAGTTCATGGCTGCCATTGTGAATTCACATTCGTGATCAGCGACTCCAAAAACCTATATATCTATATTTTTATGTAGATTAGACAACATCTTGATGTTTTGGCCATGCCAATGTGCGCCGGAGCCAAAACTGGAGTGAAAATTTCGATCCAGCAATTTTGATGTTCAAGATGACGCTAGGTTAGTGACTGACTAGCTGATGAAAACACAATATACGCATTAGTTGATGCAAACTGGCAAATAACAATTCGTGAGATCGCTGAGAAATTAAATTTATCAATGTCAATAAAATGCACTGTAAAAAATGTCTTTGATTTTCATAATAAAAATGAATTTCCAAACAACCCAACAATAGCTTCGAATGTGATCCATCCGCTACTAATGGCTAAAGGTATAAAAATACAACTTTGTTTTTTTTTTTTTTTTGTTATTCGTCAAATCTAAAATTTTTCAATTTCTCGGTATGAAGACAAATTTCAAAGGTTCTCTTTAGAAAAATTTATATTTTTAAAAGGCAAAAGGTAAAAGAATCTAAAAAAAACCTTAAAATAATGCAGTACCTATTCTGGAAATTCTCTTTTCAGATTTTTTGAGATTTCTCTCATTGAATATTGTCTCTTTAGAAAAATCCAAATAATGCCCTAGATACAAAACCGTGGTTTGAATATCTTATTGAGAATACAGCTACCTACTAATATGTAGGTAAAAAATATTGTAAATTTAAAAAACACAAACAAATATACTGGCAAACATTTACTTTACATGTTAGTTAAAATTCTAGGCACAAAATAATAATGAACAAAATAGAAATAAAAAAAGAAATAAAAACAAAGAAAGCTTAAAAGGAAAGTTCAACCAAACACTAAGCACAAGACATTTATTCAATTCAACTCAATAAAAATATGTTTGCGCATCACTTGGCAAGATTTATTAACGCAAATACCTACATATGTCAAAAGAATTTTAATAAATAGCAAAGCTTGGCAGAATGAGAGCAAAGAGACATTCTAGACAGGCGCTAGTAAATTTATGAAGATGAAAAACCATTTGCTACATGGTTGAAGTCAATGTCCGAAGAAAAAGTTCCAGAAGAGCAAAGAACTTAAGTAGCCACTAATAATTTGTAGAGGAATGGAAAGTGACAAATTTAGTTTGTGGCAAAATCAAATCGTAGTTTTCTTAAGATTGTCATCCTATTCCATAGCAATATTTTCAAGTGATATGAATAATCAACACTAAGGATTCATGCGAATTAAATAAGACAAGGATAGCTAGAAGTAAATCGAAATACTTTTCCTTCGTGTGGGTGTGTCTGCATTCATCAAGTCAGGTTGTTGCACTCACTTTACTGACTGTTATTTCACACTTTGAACTTTCCTTTTCTTTTCTGACATTTAAATTGAACTCTTTTTAAGTCGGTCGTTGTTGCTACATTGGCATTAATTGTCTGTCACAAAGGAGGAATGAGTAGATAGTAGTACATCGAAATGCTTTCATGACAAACTCGAATACATTAAATTTATCTTTGTATGCTTCGCTAAAAGTGACAGTGAATGGCAGTGAATTGTCATTTCTTTTTATGAGAAATAAAATAATTTTGATGTATTTGTCATCACGACTGAAGTTGATTTGAATCCTTTGTATTGCACGCCTTTGAAGTGCATATTATTTATTTGATTTATGAAGCCTTGTGTTGTTGGCCAGATGAGTCAGCTGGAAAGAACAACATCTGCTTGTTGTTAAATTAATTAAGTTAGTGATACTGACCAAGGTGTCCCACAGTTCTTTGTCCAGTCAGAATAACTCAGAAGTTTTATTGTCATGAACCTGGACAAGTTGGTTTGTTCGTTTCATTTCAGTTTTAGTGATTTGCATTGTAAGTTGACTTACGTGAGGTATGTTTTTAGTTTTTCAGGCGGAAATAATTTCAATTTTTAACAATTAATTTTTACGCCAATTTAGTTTACATATATTAACATATGGAGTGAAAATTCGTGAAACTAGCCACCTAAAACAAGAAGTCGTAATTTTTATATTTTTTATGAATATTATTGAATTGTGTATGAAAAAAAATACATTGCAATTTTTTTTTAAAGTTTTTTCTTCAATGAGTTACAAAGAATTTAGTTTTAGGCCACTGCTTAAGTAAAATAAATTTTGCTAAGTAACGGCTTGTTCAAATTTCTTGATTTTTGGGCCAAATACTCTTAATACGCGTTAAATTACAAAAATTATTTAAAAAAAAAAAATGTTTTCTTTAAAATTAAAAGTTTTTTATAAAAAATTTTTTATAAAAAAGTTCTGGACCACAGAAAACTTTTTAAAAATAGTACATATTTATACAAATTTAGAAATAATACAAAAGAAAAATTATGTATTCTCTATAAACAAGTATGTTATTGAATGTTTTAAATCTGCACTACCTGTCTTGTGCGAGCCAAACAGAGCACTGCACAATGGAATGATTGCTGCAAACTTGAGGAAATAAACTATTTTGACACATTTAGGCACACTAAAGTACTAAAAAACATTTTTTAAATATTTGGACAAGTAGGCGTGGTACCTCCCAAACAAATGGATCTTATTTTTCGCAATATCTGAAAAACCAGAAAAGCCATAACAACAGAAACTTAGTCAGTCATCAAGTGTATCATTTAAAGGAAATGTGTCAAAAGTAGGCGTGATTGGACAACTGGGACTGGCACCTCCCATACAAATGGATCACATTTTTAGCAATATCTAGAGAACTAGTATCGCCACAACAACAAAAACTTAGGCAATCATCAAGTACGTCATTTGAAGAATATGTGCTAAATTAAGGCACGATTGGGCAAGTGGGCATGGTACACCTCCCATACCAATGGATCACATTTTTCGCAATATCTTGAGAACCAGTAGCGCCACAAAAACAAATCTTTAAAAAATAATAAAGCACGCCAATATAAAAAGGTAGGACAACTTACTTTTTCTCCAGATATTGCGAAAAATGTGTTTCAGTTGCATGGGAGGTACCACGCCCACTTGTTCAATCATGCCTAAATTTGACACATATCCTAGTTTTTGTTTCCATAAGTTTTTGTTTGTGTAGCAATACTGATTCTTTAGATATTGCGAAAAATGTTATCCATTTGTATGGGAAGTGCCACTCCCACTTGTCCAATAACGCTTCTTTTGACACATTTCCTTTTAATGATGCACTCGATGATTGCTAAAGCCTAAAGC
Organism: Dichetophora obliterata; assembly: GCA_963920525.1. NCBI lineage: Eukaryota > Metazoa > Arthropoda > Insecta > Diptera > Sciomyzidae > Dichetophora > Dichetophora obliterata. Next base: position 301,709,860 of record OY986435.1, on the reverse strand, counting down.
ACTAAAAACGTCATCAAAATAATTTATTCCCTCTAAGACAGGTAGTGCAGAATTAAAACATTTAATAACAGACTTGTTTATGGAGAATACAAAAATTTTTTTTTGTATTGTTTCTAAATTTGTATAAATATTAAATATTTTTTTAAAAATTTTCTGTGGTCCAGAACGTTTTTTTAAAATTTTTTCATAAAAAAACTTATTAGTTTTAAAGAAAAAACTTTCAACTTTTCGTTACTTAGCAAAATTAATTTTACTAAAACAGTGGCCTAAAACTAAATTCTTTGTAACTCATTGAAAAAACAAACTTAAAAAAATGTATTTTTTTCCATATACACTTCAATAATATCCATAAAAGATATAAAAATTACGACTTCTTGTTTTAGGTGGCTAGTTTCACGAATTTTCACTCATGTTATGCATGTATATTAGACCTGGCGTAAATTTTTTTTCGGAATTTTGATTGCGGGTAGCGGCTAAAGTATGCCATTTGATGACAAAATCAACTTCTTTAATCCTCAGGTCGATCGGAGTGTGTCAAACCGTGCCACAATGAGCTCGAAATTGGAAATATAAAAAGCGCTACAAAAAGTTTTTGTTTCTTGTTTTTTGCATTTTACCAGTTTATATCCTCATTAAACCGTCATATATTTAACTTGTTTACATATAATAGGAATTAAGTTTCCAAAATAGTCAACAACTTAAAATTCACTTAAGAAATAACAAGAAAACAATTATTTTTAACTCATCTATATCTATACTATTATATAAAATTGAAGTGAAAATTTTTTGTTACAAGTTGATTCCAAAAGTACTGGGTCGATTTGTATGAAAAAGTTTTAACCCCATATCGCGCCGTGTTGCAGATCTGCAACATTTAGGAATTGCTCTAGAAAAATAACTCAAAGAGAAAAAATTAAGTTCGAATCTTATATATTAATAGGCAAGCATCAAATGTTGTCGTACACTTTACCTATATCAATTTTAGAATAAGAACAATGAAACTTAAATCATTCCAAAGGTACTGTGCGTCATATGTGCAGAATAATTTTAGATTTTAAATTTATGACCTCTGACCCGAAATATTAACGTTGGAAGTTTGTATTATTATTAATAAGGAATCTCAGGGCTAGGAAAGGTAGAATGGTGAATGAGGTATCAAATGAAAGATCTGGCTGCACAGTATGATTACATTTTAGATTGAAGACCTTCGACCTGAAATATGAGCTTAAAAGGAGCATTTATTAAATAAAAGCTAAACTGAAACAGATGGAAGAATATAATGTAGAAAGGAATTTTAGACATTGCTAAGGTGTGCAAAAAATACTTACGACATTTTGCGCCATCTCTTACGGATACCCTACAATAAGCATTTTTTTATACAACAAGAGTGAATATATATTGTGATGGTGAAATTTTTTACACATAATAAAGTCTGAAAAATTTATGTTATTTTGACATAAAAATAATAGCGATATCTCGAAAACTATATATGTTCTCAGTACAACGTATTTTTGTATGAAAAGTCGTTGGTTGAGGAATATAACGGTATAGGAAAGCTTTCTTGGTAATATTTTCCACGGATAGTATGTAAAAAAATCCCCTTAAAATGACAATAAAATTATTAAGATATTTCGAAAAGTTTATATCTTCTCAGTACAACGTATTTCCTTAAAGCTAGGCCATCGCCTCAGAATGAGAAAGAAACTATTGAAATTTCAAGTTTTGACTTTGCAAGCAAATATCTCAGCCATTTTTTAATCGATTTTTAACAAATTTTCTTTGTTTGAAAGATCAATCAATTGACTTGAGAGAAATGAGAAGAGATTAACCGTTGTCTCACCAATTCAATGTTTCATATTGTTTTTAAAAAAACCTCTAAAATATTGATTTTTTGCTCAAAAAATAGGCCAAACGCTTTTTTGTTGTAATTTTTTTTTTTTTCTCATAAAATTTTCTTTTTTCACACTCTTTCATATGGCATATCATTTATTAGCAAAAATTGCTTCATTTTAAAACATAACGCAAAAAACAGTTTCTATCATCGAAAATCATGAGCTATGATGACCACCCTATGATTTTTTTGATGAAAATTAAATTTTTCAAAATGATGTTTTTATATTTTTTACAAAGTTTTACAGCTTAAAAAAAAATTTCTGTGAAAAAATTTATCAAATATTTCAAACCACTCCAAAGTTATGTACACAAATCTATGTTTTAAGCCATTTCGTTATGCATAGTATATAAAAATAGGCGTACGAGAAACAGTTATTCCGTGTTTCTGAACCGATTTTGATAATTTTTTTTAAATAAATTAGAATAGGTAGAAGAAGTTCACTGAATATTTTTGTGACCTTTGACCTGAAATATAAGCATTGAAATAATATTTCTGAATTAAAACCTAAACTATAAGAAATGGAAGAACATGGCGAAGAGGAAATTTTAGACATTAATACAATGTAAAAAAAAACATTTTTTTCTCTTCACTATCTCTTACGAATACCCTACAATAAGCATTTTTTATGAAACATGTGCGAATATAGTATATTGGGATGGTGAAATTTCTTACAAACAGTAAATTTTGAAAAATTCCCTTTATTTTGACATAAAAGTTATGACGATATCTCGAAAACTGAAGCAAGCTGTTCTCACTAAAACGCATTTTTGTATGAAAGTACTGGTTGAGAAAAATAACGGTATACGAAAGTTTTTTGGTTAATGTTTTTACAGATAGTATATGTGAAAAATCCCGTTTTTTGATATAAAAATTATTGCGATAATTTGAAACTTAAGGTTTTTTTTAATACAACACATTTTCTTAAAACAAGTTTAATTTCTCAGAATGAGAAAAACGATTAAAATTTCAGAAAGTTGGTCGATTTTCAACAACAGGCGATACTAGTTCTTATAAACGATTGATAAACATTCTTAAAAACTCTAGCTTTTCAATTAGAGAGTAAATCAATCAACAGTTGTTTTTTGTTTTTAGTTGCAACAGCGAGATTTTGAATTTGACAGCAGTTTGTGTTTTGCAATATTTGTAATATATTTGTAAATGACAAAAACTGTTATAAAAAGTGTTAATAACTAAAATAAAAGTTAAAGAGCTTTTTGGTGAGTTATTAAACTACACTAGTCATGAATTACTATATTAAAAGCAATGTTATATTCCCTGAAATATGTTAATCTTTTAAACTGTAAAAAAATGTTTTTTGCAAATATTTGTATAAATAAAGTATTAGTTAATTTTAAAATAAAAGTTGTTTTTCTTTATTTTTAAGACAGCTTGAGAGATATTTAGGTAAAAAATTGAAATTGACGTTATTGCGCTATATAGGGTTAAAACATCACATTTGTACTACAGCATCTGTTAGTGGTATTTTTTTTTCCAAATTTTAATAATTTAAGTGTTAAGATATTTAAGAAATTATCCCGGCTGCCTGCGAGAATTTGAATAAACTTTATGTTGCTCTCTCTACAACTCCTTTTTTTGCTCAGCTTGCACAGAGCAATAAAAAAAAAACAAATGAGCCTCAAGCAAGGCGAAAAGTGAGATACATTTAAATGCTTTGCTGCGCTTCAAAACACAGTAAAACAAAAGAAAAAATTTTTTATTTTGTTTGACATATATTGTCTTATGGAGATTGATAAAAAAAGCCGCTGTTGATAAAAATCAATATTTTAAAAAAATTTAGTAAAAAATATCCATTAGGCCGACTCTAAAAAAGTAAGAAGGGTAGTCTACCCCCATTACGCCCGCTAGTTACGCACCTGTACCCATGAATTTGGAGCCATTTTTCTTGGAAAAATTCTGCTCCGTTCCAAGCTTTTTTGGCGGTTCGCAACTATCACTATTGCTTCCGTTTGTTACAATCGTTGTCCGAAACTGGCGTCTCGATGGAAATATTGCAAGGGTGGGTTTTCTTATGTTATGAAATTGTGTTTGACAGATTGTATGCAATAGATTATTGCCTATCGAGACGCCGGGTAAAATAACAGTGTTAGTTTCCAAGTTGTTATAGCTTATTTATCTTTTAGCCTGTTTACATTTCAAATTTTCGTCAAATCATTTGTCAAATTGGTTGAACACAAAAGTGTTCACACTCATCAAATTTTTCGTTAAATTTCATTTTTGCTTTAACACCGAAGTAACCACATCGCGATGGCGGGAAAAAATTTAGTAGCACATGCTATTAAATTCGCATTAGAAAAAGAAGAAATTAATTTTAAAAGTTATTATAAACTAGGAAACCAGTGTAGCGCTAAAACGCCAAAATCAAACATACCTAGATTTTATTTTAAGCTATTGAATAGATGTTCATCTGATCAAAATTGGAATTAGATTAATTTTGGACTTTTTGCAATATACGCGTTATATCTTATTAAGTTTTTGTGTACATTTTTAAAAATGATAAAATTTTCCGAACAACAGCTTAAAAATCTTTTTTCAACTGTAAGAAATCATTCCAGAATAACTTTGATATTGAATATATCAATTCATAGTTTTAGCTGTGAAATTATAAAAGATTATTCGTCAGTATAACAGTTTAATAGCTATTAGCCGATAGGGTGTGCTAAATACCTCACATATTTTTAGGTATATGCTGAATTTAAGAAGAGAAAAAGCAACATAACAACAACAATTATATGCAAACTTTAACTCGCTATAACTTAAAAAATATAAATTTTTATGAAATAAAAAGTCCAGTTTGCACATCTACAGGTCTAAACCTACCAAACCATACTCAATTTATTAAGATTGGACTTGTACTTAAAAAGCCTTACGCCGTACAAATTTGTGTTTGCGTAATATACATATATAAAATTATTTACCACAGTTCTGGATATGCCAATAAATTTATACAAAGTCAATCCAAAAATATTCTTCCGCTCCTTTTTTGCAGCGATGTGTTCAGGTTGAAAACTTTTTTCAACTAACAAAATCGTTTTACAGAATATGACGAGTGTGCACATTGGTCAAATCAAAATATTTTGGTTTTCATCAAATGATTTGACAAACGATTTGAGGAGTGTTCTCACTGTTCAAATCGCCATTAAATCCATATAAATTTCTGTGTTCCAGTTCAATTTTAAACAGGGTTGCATAAAAGAGTATTACTTTCAATATAACATTTTTGATAGTAAAAACAAGTAAGAAAAACTAAATAAATAAAATAAATAAACTGGCAATTTCAGCCCTTGGAAGGACTTTGACCTAGCTTCTATTGATCAATTGTGTTGTGCGTGTTATTAAATGTTTGATCACAAATGACCGAGAACTGAACCTACGTGTTTTATGCCGACTCCGAACGGCTTATGTTCTCAAAAGCTTTACATGGCAATTTTTACTCTCTGAGGTTTGCCATTGTCTGCAGAGAGGCGACGACCGAACAGAAAAATTAATTCAATTGAAAAAACTTTCTGCCTGAGCTGGAATTGAACCCGGGCTACCGCGGTTCTTTAGCTTAAGGGCCAAGCACTCTACCCACTAGGCTACGGTCGCCACTAGTAAGAAAACCTAGTAAGCTTTTTATTATAAAAAATCCCGTTTTTAGGCTCAAAATCCCGCGCAGCTTTTTTGAGGTTTAAAAAAACCCGAAATATGGCCGAAATTCCATGTAATGGCAACAGCATATTTCTACTTCTCACTCCTAGAGATCGCTTCAGACGGTCTTTTTTTCCGAATTATGATTTGTACCTGCCACTTTATTTGTGTCGCAAGTGAAACAATGAGAAAAACGAATAGGAAGGAAAATTTCTTACGAAAAATAATTCAAGGCTGAAAGGGTTAAGACTATAGCAAAAAGTACCAGTGTGAAAATGTTCATAATGGAACTATTTCAAATATAGGGATAAAGGAATGTTTTTGGGTACAATTGTCTTTTCCTATGACATCAACACGTAAAAAGCGTCGGTTCGATCAATGTAAAAGGGTGTTGTAGAGGGACCAGTACTGGTCCTTTTTGGAACTAGTTCAGAACTATATAACAGTTGGTCCGATTTTCTGCAGGGATATTTTATATGTATTACTCAATTTTAATGAACTAGTACCTACGAGTCAAAGTAATTCCTTATTTTTGCTTTGACTGAATTCTTGCTCAATAATATTCACATTCAAAATATCTCTTTCTTTTCTTTTCTTTTGCAGCATGAGTCGATCCTCACATCAGCGCCAACAGCAGAAGCTGCAACAGCAGCAGCAGCTGTTGGCACAACAACAACAAATGGCCGATAACGACGCTGCAGCGGCTGCAGCTGAACTATTCGATCTCTTCTGCGTAGCCACAACGATGCGTCAAGTCCTCGGACTGCATCGTAACATGTGTGACCTGGTAGGATTACGTCCAGCTCCACTCAATGAATTCTATCCAAAACTTAAAGCTAAAATACGTTCATGGAAGGCGCAAGCGCTGTGGAAGAAGTTCGATGCACGCGCTGCTCATCGCGCCTATTTAAAAGGAACGGCAGCTACAGGTACACGCGTTCTAGTTATCGGCGCTGGTCCGTGTGGTTTACGTACAGCCATCGAAGCACAGTTGCTGGGTGCCAAGGTAGTGGTCGTGGAGAAACGTGACCGCATATCGCGAAATAATGTGCTGCATCTGTGGCCCTTTGTCATCACAGATCTGCGTAGTCTTGGTGCCAAAAAGTTCTATGGCAAGTTCTGCGCCGGTTCTATAGATCACATTTCAATACGACAAATACAATGTATTCTGCTAAAGGTGGCACTACTGCTGGGTGTCGAAGTACACGAAGGTGTATCATTCGATGGCACCATTGAGCCAAACGGTGATGGCTGTGGTTGGCGAGCGGCTGTCTCGCCCGAAGATCACGCGGTTTCTCATTATGAATTCGATGTTTTAATCGGAGCCGACGGCAAACGCAACACACTCGAGGGCTTTAAGCGGAAGGAATTCCGCGGCAAGCTGGCCATAGCGATAACAGCCAACTTTATCAACAAGAAAACCGAAGCGGAGGCGAAGGCAGAAGAGATCAGCGGCGTGGCGTTTATTTTTAATCAATCATTTTTTAAGGAACTCTATCATACGACTGGCATAGATTTAGAGAATATCGTTTACTACAAGGATGAAACGCATTACTTTGTGATGACCGCGAAGAAGCACAGTCTCATCGACAAGGGCGTCATAATGCAGGTGAGAATAATACATAGATGTGTTTTTATATATATGTGTCTGTGTTTCTTATGAATGACTTCCTCTTTCGCTAGGACTTTGCCGATCCTGCAGAGCTGCTGGCTCCAGCCAATGTTAATACCGACAAACTACTTGACTACGCGCGCGAGGCTGCCGAATTTTCGACCAAATATCAAATGCCAAATTTAGAATTCGCTGTCAATCATTATGGCAAGCCGGATGTTGCCATGTTTGACTTTACATCAATGTTTGCCGCTGAAACGTCTTGTCGCGCTATTGTACGCAAGGGTTTTCGATTGTTGCAATGCTTGGTGGGTGACAGTTTGCTGGAACCCTTCTGGCCCACAGGATCAGGTTGTGCAAGAGGTTTTCTGTCCAGCATGGATGCAGCTTATGCCATTAAGCTGTGGTCAAATGTGCACAATAGCACGCTGGGTGTGCTGGCACAACGTGAAAGTATTTACAGGCAAGTTGAGACTAACCGTATAAGAGCCTGAACAGAATCAAAAATCGTTGCGACCGACGATTTAAATAGCATAGATTCTAAGTCTGCGATTTATCGTTGCGGAAAACGAGCTGCGTTTTTTTCTACATTTTTCATGTATTTTCAAACAACAACGAATCGTCGGCCGCAACGATTTTTGATTTTGTTCAGGCTCTAATTGTGTATATTGAAAGCGCAAACCAACGACAAGCAAGACACAGGAAACAATAGAATTTTGTGTAGAAAAAAGTATTGTTTCTCGTGTCTTACCTGTCGTTGGGTTGCGTGTTCGATATACGCTAAATAAAGCAGTAAATCTCGTTATTCTGTTTCTATCCAATAACTCTGTTTTTGCTTTAGACTGTTAAATCAAACCACACCCGAAAACCTGCAACGCGATATTGGTTCCTACACGGTGGATCCTGCAACACGATATCCCAATTTGAATCGTACATCTGTGAACGTTTGGCAAGTTAAGCATCTAATTGACACGGATGACACGGCAATATTGGAACAAACCTTTATGGACACAAATGCTTTGCAAGCAACACAAGTAGACACGCCTGTACGGCGCAAGAGACGTAGTGGAGGTATTTTGACTTACCATCGTTACTTTACTCCTACTCCAACCCTATGAATTCTTCAATTTCCAGATTCCTTACCACTCAGTACAGTACTCCTGCGTTGGATATGTGCTCAGCTGCATTCTTATGAATTTACAAGATCACTGAAAGAAGTATCCGATGTCTTTACACATGGAAAAGTGCTGTGCGCTCTAATCAATCGGTAAGTTATCAATTAACAGTTGCCTCCATAACAGCAGTTACTCTCTTACGCTTACGTCTATTTCAGCTATCGTCCTGATCTAGTCGATTTTAATGCCATTAAAGAACTTAGTTCCGTCGAATGCAACGATATAGCATTTAGAGTACTTGAAAAAGAGTTGAGCATACCACGAATTATGACGGGAAAAGACTCACAACAACTTAATACAATTGAGTCCAAAATCTGGTTAAACTATTTGGAACAAATTTGTGAAGTATTTCGTGGTGAGATTCCCCATGTTAAACATCCCAAAATGGATTTCTCCGAACTGCGTGATAAACATCGTTACAATGCAAATGTTCAGCCTGATTTCTCAAAACTGTTGCAAATATCAACGAAACATAAAACGAAATCGTCCATGCAAGATATGGTCGATACCACGCCACAAGCGGTCGTCCAGCGACGTTCCGTGCTTGATGAGGAAAAATTAAAGCGGCAGCGAAAGCATGCAGCAGAAGCAGCGGCCGCAGCAGCAGTTGATCAACAAGGTAGTGTAACTAATTTATATATTTTTCTGATCGTCAATTTCTAAGTATTGATTTTTTAAAGGGCTCACGGGCATACGTTCGTAATAGTTGCAAAATATACTATAAAAAATTTTATTAAAAAATATTAATTAGATATCGTTCAAGAACTTCGAAAATTCATGTTTTATGTTGATATGTAGCAGAAAGTACAAATTAACAAAAAGCACTACTTCGAAATTGTTAAAATTGCATATGGTAAATTTTTTCTCTTTAACGTTAAACATTCGAACGCATATTTCTGCAAATATATTGAAAATATTTAATGAAACCAAAAAATGTTGTATGCGTATATGAAAGTAGGCCTCAAGACTTGCATTTTATGTAAACAAACTTTTCTTCTAACTTTTGTTGTTTCGAAAGTATAACCAGTTTTATGTGGTCTTTAACGTTACATTTTTTAGAAGTGAGTTTGGAGGTAGATCTGCATTTAAAAAAAATTAGCGAAATTGGGAATAAAAAAACCTAAAAGAAGAGGGATCAAGTAAACGACTAAAATCTAGATAATGAACAAAAAAATGTTGTCTTACACTTGTAGGAGCCAAAATGTGTGGTCTTTAACGTTACACATCTTTTCGAAGTGAGTTTCGAAGTAGGTCTGCATTTCTTCAAAAATTACCGAAGTTGGCAATGAAAACACCTAAATAAAAGAACCATATCGAAAAAGAGGAATTAAATAAACGACTAAAATCGAAGTAATGAAAAAATGTCTTGCACTTCTTCTAGGAGCTAAAATGTGTGGTATTTAACTTTACATTTTGTTCCCATCTAAATTTTTCGCAATTTCGATCTGGTGCTCGACACAGGCGAAATGAACGTATCTGCATGAAGCGTGATAAAAACACACTGGTTTGATATTTACGTTTTGCGATGGTATGGTGTATAAATGACCGGAATTTAGTCGATACAGAGCAAAATTATTTTTTCGGCCCTTACTCCTACAGAAATAATTTACCATATGCAGAATAATTTGTGGTATCATTAATATGTGGTGTGAGCTTATCATGTGGTGACAACACTTTGTATGGGAGGTTGGTGTGGTTTTTTTTAGTTTTACCATATTGTATAGTTAGACTTTTTATTATAAAGCTAATAAGCACATAATAGGTATGTTTCTATCTTGAACTTTATTTGAAAAATTTCTTCGAGCTCGAATTTCTAGCTACAAACAGCTGAGATCATCAAATTATAAGATCAACATTTTTATTGTTTTGTGAAACAAAAATTATCTTATCATTAATCATATATTTTGTACAAAGTGTTTTTTATTACAATAAACTAATAGTTTCAAGCAAAAGTAAATTTTTTTATTGCAAAAATGCGTGTACAGCTGTTGTGCTTGGAACATACTTGAAACATACTTGAAGTCGCTTCCGTACTTTTTTATAAATATTCTCATTTTGACATACAATATAATCAAGTTACTCTCTATTAGTCGAACTTTACTTGAAGTTCGTACGGCTGCTTCCGTACCTAATGAAATTAATCAATGAAATGAGTCGAATTGGCTCATATGCGAAATTTACCTTAATATCTGAAATAAAAACTTATTTATAAAATTTTATCTAAATCGACTCAGGTGGTGATGCTGATCAAGAATACATGTATACACTTTTCTATACCTGGCACGCCTTCTTAAGGGAGTGACAAAGTTAATATATCCTTTACGTAGTACGCGTGGGGGTTAGAAACATTATATGATTGGAGCTGAGGGTTAAAAATATTATCGATATTAATACTGTAATAATGTATTTTGGGTTTCGACATATTATTTTTCGATTTATCGTACCAGACCCGCGATTGACACAAATACGTAGAAGCGTATATGTGTGTGTGAGTGCATGCCCAGCGGGTAAAAGTAGCGCTGAAACACTAATGATGATGCGCTGTTTTTTAAGCAAGCGGCGCATCTTTTTTGATGAAGCTTACTTTCCTTTTTTGTTCTACGTGTCCGCAAAAGTAGGCGCATTTTTACTGCATCTTTGGTAAGCTTTGAGGATGCAGTTAAATTCGAAAACAACATTAAAGATAAATAAAAAAACTGCTTTGCATAGTCTGGGATTGAACTCGGACTGCGTAGCTTAGAGTCGAATGTCTTAACACTGTGCTATTTTCTTGCTTGATTTTGTAAGAAAAAAATGTAGATAAAAATATGCGCTCAAAAACTCTGAAGTCTGAAGAGCGCGTCCTTAAAGCGTACCAAAACTGCGCATAAAATGCGGTGCTTCTACAAGCGCTTTTTATTTTTCCGCTGGGTGCATTCAACAACAGAACAAACATAAACAAGTCAAAGAAGAAATAAGAACTGAATAGGTGCAGGGTAGTAGTAGTAATAATTAACACTAGTTAATAATTAAAACTAGTTCTAGTATTAATTAACACTACTAAATACTTAAGAATAGGTTTGTTCCGTACTAACTTCAAGTAATTGTAATAGAAAAAGAATGACATTTTGTATGTTGTTCTTCTCTCTCGAGCTTCAAAAACTTGTAATATAAAGCTTTCAAGCAACTTCAAGTTACTTGAATCGAGTACGGAAAAAGACCTACTATTACATCTAGGCCATTCTAGCATTCGATCGAAATTTCATAAAATAAACATTAGATCCGTTAAATAATAATTGATTGAATAAGTGTTGCTACGACAACTCCACCTTTACACAGTGTATTTCCTCTTTATGCAACGACAATTTAGGCAAGTCTAATTTAAATAACACACTCCTGAGCAACGCCAATCAACCCTTTTTCTTATATGTGAGGCCTCAATGATACTATCGTATGGTAGGTGAGTGATCTGGCAGTTGTCATTATCACGAACCACGTATCTGTCATGTGGAAGGACTTTATCGTCATATGAAATCAAAAATCGACTTTTTGATTGATTATGATGCACCGTATCAAAATATAAGTTCGTGCAAAATTGTGCACGCCTACAACTTAAAACTACGTTTCAATTAACAAAATTCTAAAATCCCTCAATGCAAGCGCTTGAGTAATTTAGAAAGTTTTTGCATCTCCTGTCTAGCTTTTTATGAATGTTCCGAATAATATTCGTTTAAATTTCTTTTGGAACAAATAACAGGAATTTTTTATCTTTAGTTTTCCGATATATCAGTCCGTCGTCTAAAACAAAGTTTTTAACGTCGCACACTGGTGCCGCCCCTTATAAGCAGGTGCTCAAAATTCTGAAATCACTTTCATTCCATCAAACGCACTTGATCTTTACATTTTTAGCAAATTTTTGACGAAATAACCCATTGATGACCAAATTTTTTGTTATAAAGTGTAACGCAAAATTTATTTGATTACAAATAGACTAACATTAAATTAAAACAGATTTCAACCATTAGAAATAATTTTTTTTTATAATAACTTACACCGATCGAGTGTATATAAAATTTCTTCATACAAAATTGTTTCATTTTTGATATGAAAAATCACCCAAAAAATTGTGATTTTTCATTTTTTTGGACGATTTTTAATTTTTTGGGTAATAATTATTTTTTAGGCGATTTTTCATTTTACTTTTGGGTCATTTTTTTTAAAATTTTTCATGTTTATACTTGTTTTTTCTGTATTTATTGATTAATATATTAATTTTTGTTCAATTGTTCTTGTTCATAATAAAGCAGGCACCACGAAATAGACCCAAATTGAAATAAGCCCCAAAAAAATATGAAGTAAACCTACAAATGAAATAACTTCCAATTTTTGGGGGCTATTTCATAAATTTTGGGAAATATTTTATGATTTTGATTCATCATGAAATAAGACCCAATGAAATAAGCCCCAATGAAATTTTAGTTGGGGTTTATTTAATTTTGATTTTTTCTTGGGCTTTATTTCATTCGGTTTGGGGGTTATTTCATTTTTTAAATTTGGGGGTACTTTTGGTATTATAGAAGATTTTTATAAATGAATGAAACAAATTTCCATTATTTTTATTTTGCTTTAATAAAACGAATTTTTTGACCGAGTAGCTGCACCTTTTACAAAATATTCATTCTGTAAAAGGCGCATATTAATAAAACACACAAATCATTGTGCTAAATTGTATAATTTTATAATATATATTTTGTAATAATTTTCCGCTTATCATTGATCTTAAAAGAACTCCAACGTATCAAAGAAAATAACTGAATTGTACTTTAACCATTCACAAAACCAAAAGTAGTTGTAATTAATCGTGACTTGTAAGTTCCATCTCCGAAAAAGGAATTAATTATAAATTCTGGAACGGCATGAAAATTAATTATATCCTCCGTATTAAGTAGTCGCCTTCGGGATTCTAAAAGATTTTTATGTGTTGGCTTATTTCCTGTCGGTTCATAGTTTTTTTTATTACTTGTACTAGTCAAACTTTTTGCAAAATCATCCAGTTTATAACTGGAGTACAGTAGTGCCTATTCACTGGGGGTTACTTCATTATTTTTGGAGATAATTTCATTTAAAGTTTAGAAATCTTTTACATGGGGCTTATTTCATTTCTTTGAGGGGATATTTCATTGGAGCTTATTTCATTTTTTTCGTTGGGTGTTATTTCATAATGAAATAAACCCAAATGTTGGGACTTATTCATTTTCAATTTGGAAATTATTTCATTGCGTTTGGGAATTCTTGAATTTTTTTCGTTTGGGATTTATTTCATTTTCGTTGGGACTTATTTCATTGGGTGCTATTGCATTGGGGCTCATTTCAATTGGGGTCTATTTCGTGGTGCCAATAAAACATGGAACAATTGAAGAAGAACAAAAACTCAATTTTTTTTTAATCATATGTACATATAAGGCCTTTTTAGTCAAATTCCGGAAAAATTCAGGACGCAAAAAATTGCGATGTGAAATAAGTTGTACAAAAAATTGTTACTTATAACTAGTGTCTGACCGAATATTTGGTTTCGGTTACTGCCAGTTTCGGCCCTTTTTGCCAGTTTCGGCTATTCGGCCATATTGAGGCCTACTTACTTTACTTTTGGTCAAAATTTCTTTCATCAGTCATTTAATTCAAATATATAAGTTTGGTTTAATAAAAATATTTACAACGCATTGTACAAAAAACAATTTATGAATTCGTCTAAAATTTGATTAATCGTGTTAACGCAAAACATTTTGGTTAATTTTTTGCGTTCGACACTATCATTTTCGATTTTATCATATCTATTGCAATTAATATTTAAGTTTTATAGGTACTGAATCCAAAAATTGATAATTTAACTTCCGAGCGAATTCTGTGTGAGTGGAATAAAGGAAAAGAAAACGAAATAATTCTATTTTTATAATACTAAACCTTTAAAAAAACATACTTTGTATTTGTAGTTTTATAAAAATGTACATTGTAAGTGCATACTATTTTGAGTGTGTACGAAAGATTTTCTTGTAATAAAAAATTAAATGGGAAAAAACTACGGAGAATAAAAAATATGTTTTCAAACAAAAACAACAATAACAAGTGGCGTTTTCCGTTAGACCGAAATCGTTGTATTTTTCGTGGTGCATAACAATAAGAACAATATGACTGTCTTTATTATAAACAAAACTAGACTATTTTAAAGTACACAAAGAAAAAAGCTTTTTGCATTTCAATAAAGTGAGGGTCCTCCACCTTTTCGAATTAGTTCGAAAATTCGATTAGGCATAGAAATTATACGTATCTCAAATGACTCCCACTCCCGAAAGACGGCAACTTTAAGTTCTGCAACAGTGTTGTATTGAGTGTTATCAGCGTAAACACGTTTAACAAGTAATCCCCAAGCATTTTCTTTAGAATTCATGTCCGGAGACATGAGAAATTTTCCAATTTCGTGTCTCTTGACTACTATGTCAACGCGTCCTGCTGAAAAATCCATTTTGAGCTTCTCTTTTTTCGCAGAAAAGGTAGAATATTCATTTGCAACGTCTGAATGTACTCAGTAGAATTCATTCGGGTGCTCGGAAAAGGTAATTCCAGGGTTCCTTCAAAACTGAAAGCTCCCCAAACCATGAAAGCGCCACCCCCAAAATTCCGTTTGGAAAAACATCGTGGCTCTTTACGTAAATCTCTCCAGTAAATCATGAATCCATCAGGACCATACAAATTAAATTTTTTTCATCCGAAAAAATAACCTTAAAAAACGAAAGAAGATGCACAATTCGACGCTTATCCTGCAAACTTATCTTGGGCTTTGGTTTTCCTCTTTTATTTTTACCATATTCATTATTTTTTTTGTAAAAAATTTCGCAAAACTGTAACGGAGCATTTTACTTTTCTTGCAATTTCTCGTTACGAGTTTCCTTAAGTTTGAAAAGCATATATTTTCCCTTTTCCATTTCAGAAAGGTATTTACCACGTGGCATTATATTTTTTATTTTCACACCAAAAAATAAACAACTTCTCTTCAGAGAATCGACTACACGCAACTGATTTATAATTGTTTTCATAGTTTTGCTCCACTCAAAATACAACATTTCGGTTTAACGGAAAAAGCCACTTGTTGTTGTTGTTGTTATTTTTTTCTGAAAACATATTTTTTTTATTCTTTTTCATTCCCCATCCGTAGCTTTTTCATTTTTTTTAAGTGACCGTTAAATTTAAAAAAACGAGTTGTTTTTATAGTTACGCAGCACAGTGTGGTAAGCTTCAATTAGTTATTATAAACTTTAATATTCAAATGATACTTTTCTTATATTAATTTTTTCTTATGTGCATGATGAGAGTACTTTTGTTTCCTCTTAATAAAAAAAAATTATTTGTAAAAACTTATATTTTCGTATTAATAACCAGTTTCGGTTTCGGCCAAAATTCCGGTTTAAATTTAGACCTTCGGCCTCTGCTAAGGGATTACAACCCTCAATAAGTACAACACCAGCTTTGCTGTCTACAATACTTCTGGATATAAATTTATTTTTAATAGGCGGCCAATAGTTTAAGTTTTAAGGCAGTGTGCGAATTGATCTAAATGCGACCTAAACTAAATTGTGTCGATAAGGCAGTGCTTCCTAGTTTAGGAAATTAATAATCATATTAATTTTTGTTAAATTGTTCTTGTTAGTAATGAAACATTCAAACATTATTTTAAAATTCTGTCATTTTTAATTTCTTTTGGATTTGTCATTTAATTTTTTGGGGCATATTTCATTTGGGTGATTTTTAATTTTTTTTTTTTTTGGGCGATTTCTAATTTTATTTTGGGCCAGTTTTCATTTGGGCGATTTTTCATAACGCCCTAAATCAATTATTTTCAAAAAAGCCATTGCATTTCTATTTTTAATTTACTTTCAATGACTAATGAGATGATTAAAAAAAATGTATAAGAAGTAGATATAAAAATAATTTTTGAAATTACTTTTTATCTTTCAGGTCATGCGGATACACCTAGACGAGCCAAAAAACGAAGAAGTGCTGAGAAGGCTGCAAATATTGTGAGTATATTACCACGTATGTTATCGGAGCTATGGCAAAAATATTTACTTTGACAACATTGAAAAGTTATCTTCTAAATGTTCTTAAAGTATTTCCTATATTTTGTTGTAAAAAATGAAGTTTGTAAAATTAACATTTTTTTTTTAATTTTAAAGACATTAAATTCGTAGCTAATTGAGTATAATTATAAATTTAAATTTTTTAAAATTAACTCATGTTGTAAATTTTTACTGTCATTTATCGCTCCGATTGTCTTATCACTTTTCATGAACTTGATTATTTTGAAACTTACTCCAACCAGCTTTAAATTGTTTGAACTACCTGACAAGCCACAAGCAGTTATATATCCAATTTGTGTATATATAAACTCTGCTAAAAATTCATCATCATCATCGTTATCATCATATAAATATTCAAACTAGTTCTCTTTAGTTAATTTCAATTATATTAAATATACATAATTACCAATTAATTAATAATGAATGTAACCTCCAAATCTGCGCTTAAAATTGAACAATGAAACGAAATGCTTCATATCCAATCTCTAATAGGAGGAACGCCAAAAACGTCTTCAAGAAATCGAGCAAAATCGACAGGATCGCCAAAGCAAGCGGCGCCAACAACGTTATCAGCAGACGCAAAACTTCTATAAAAGCTTGCATATGCTGCAAGCTAACACGTTGCTGCGTGAAAACGATGAAGCATCGGCTTTCGAGGACTATTCAATTTTTATGTATAGGCAAAATGCGCCGGTATTTAACGATAGAGTCAAGGAGCTCGAGCGAAAGTTGCTGTTTCCTGTAAGCGCCCCGTTGTTGTTGTTGTTTGATGTTTGTTGATGATCTTAACTCGGAGAATGCACATATTTTGTGAAGTGATGTGATGTGATGTTATTGTTGGCTGCTCGCAAAAATAAAAAAACAAATAACAAAATGTTAAGCAACTGGGCTTCGAAGTTTTGTAGCACTGCGTTGTACTACCACGTTTTCTTGCTATTAACCAAAATCTGCGTTATTAACCATAATCTGCGTTTTTTAAGCACATTTTTCTATTCTGAATCCTTGACATTTTAAAAATAAATTGAATTGCTTATGATAAGTTTGAAAATAACATTTGTCGTAATAACCCATTTTTTCACGGCGTTGTAAATATATTCCACCACAAAACGGTACAACTTGTACTCGAGAATATGTCATAAGCAATAAGAAATATGCTAAGCAAGATGCATTTTAAAATTTTTTTGCAAAAATATTCTCAAGTATAACTTTAGGTACAGTGGTACTTAATGCCGCTCCAGTTAGTTCTAACCATGTTTATTTATACTTGCGTTTTTTTGTCTTTTCTTGTTTGGTTTTCTATTGGATATTAATATTATATTTTTATAAAATTTTTTTTATGAATAAAATTTTTGTCTTTTTTCTCTTTTTCCAAATTGTTTTCAAAATTTTGTCCCTTTTCCTCTATTACTTTCAATTAATTTATTGTATCCTTTTGGTGTTAACACACACACACCCAAAATCGATACACACTACTACCATCCATTTCAATCAATAACCATTTCCCTTACCTACTTCCCTCCTCCTTCAATACCCTAAACCAAAAAAAAATCCCTCTGTAACAGGACCGAGAACGTAGTGACATACCTTCGGCACTACCGCGTAACGCTACCGATGAGCAATTTAGCGATCGCATAAAATCCATGGAACAACGAATTACCTCACGCAACACATACGGCACAGAGAAAAAACCCAAAGACTTGATGCGTGCCATTGGAAAAATAGACAGCAGCGACTGGAATGTACGCGAGATCGAAAAGAAAATCGAACAATCCAAAAAAACAGAAATACATGGCCCAAAAGGTCGTGAAAAAGTTCCAAAATGGAGTAAGGAACAATTTATGGCACGCCAAAATAAAATGTCAAAACCCATGCGACAAGATTCGGGCGAAGAAAAGTTCAAAGAGATCGATCAGACCCTTAAGAATCTTGACAAACAACTGAAAGAAGGTTCAGTATTGGAGATTGGTGAGCGCGGTCGCAATAAGGTCGCCTCAATTGCTGGACATTTTGTTAAGAAAGATGACACATCCGATGAAAAGAATCCTCCCACTGTAGTGCAAAAATCTGTGAGTAGTTATGCTTTGAGTTGTTTCGGTTTTTCGTTGTCCTTGTTTTTTTTTTGCTCTTTCGCTATTTTATTTTTCTTTATTGATGCTTTCGTAACGTTGTTTCTTCAAGCTTTTTTCTGTTTTAATGTTTATTTGCTTTTTTATTTTTATGGTGAAATTTTTATATTAAGTAATAATCTTAAGCACCCTATGCAAAAATATCTATATATTGTATTTTTTTTCAAATATGGATAAAATATAATACAAACGAAAATCGTCCTACAAATATGTTAGCAAGGGATACCTAGAATAAAAATAAAATAAAATTTTGTCTCTACCTGTCCTGAGATAGATGGAGAACTCTTGAGATAATGATGGGGAAAAAATTTCATAGATTTCAGGTAAATCATTCATAATACACAGATGAATGCTTCGATTGATACCAAAATTCACGAATTGAAGTCCCATTCGTTCTTCCTAACTTAACAGAAAGCTACCAGCATTAAGTCTAGAACGCCAAAAGAAAATATACCTACGAAAGGGTGAAATTATGCCCCATCCTACTGGAATGGGTTAAGGGGGAAAAATGCGCTAAATTGAAACTTTGAAACAATTTTTAAATTAAAAATTAATGCGAAACACTGTTCAAACCAACCAAATTGAAATAAATTCAACCGAATATTTTGAAAATAACTAGTGGAATGGAGACTTGTGACTTTTATTATGAATTTTGAAATTTAACGACTCTTAGCTTAAAATCTATACTCCCACAAACCTTCATGAACAAAAACTCAGTTTTAACCACATGATACATTGAGATAGTAAAATCTAGACCCGGGACCTCCATTTCTAAATTAAAACTGTTTAACCCCGATTGTAAATCTACGTTCTCATAACTAAGTCTTTATAAAATTATTTGCAGTTAATATCAAATCATCGTTGCAATCGTCATTTCATTTTCATTTTGATCATTCATGATTGATTCATTCATATGTATATGTATATGTATGTGTGTATATGTGCAAGTATGTGCGTTATTTCACGCGCAAAAGACGAAATATTTAATAGGTGGCCTGCACTAGAGTGAGCTGATTTGGTAAAACTGAGTTTACACATGCATTTTTTTATTTGATGATTCTAAATTTTGGTGTTGCAAATTTTGGCGTTGATGATAATAGTAAAGTTTTGTTAAATATCCTCTGTAAGCAGCGATATATTTTTCACTTCAATGCAAGAAATTTGAACACGTCTAAATTAGACAATATACGCTATATGTATTTCAAGACTACAGCGTTGACGTTATCTGTGTATCTGATACTACGTTTATACGTCAGCTATTTGCAACTCACTGTTTATACGGCAGTTTCTTTTCAGGAATAGTTTTACTTTTCAGTGCTGCCTGATTAAAAACACACAATTACATTGTACCTCAATAAGAGAACTTTCCATCTTGTGCTATAAGAAAAATTGCATTTTGCTCAGTACATTTTTTTAGAAAACTCTGCAAAGTGAAATTTTGATTAAAATTTTTTTTGAAAAATTTGATAACTTAAACTCACATTACCGTTACAAAAGCATGAGGAAGAAGTTTTACTTATGTAAATTTCGTATTTTGAGGAATTTTACAACAAAAATTGATGTATAATTCAAAGATATATGATACGGTATTTTTACCAAAAAGCAACAGAACTGCACAGTGAATTTTATTTTTATTAAACGTAGCTACAAAGTATTTATGTAAATAACCAAAAAAAAAAAATTATACGACATTAGTTTGAGTTGCAAAGTATTGTACATTTTCTGTTGTCCAGATGATTTTTATTGTAATGTTATTCAATTACTCGGATAACACAATTTTGCTGTTCTGGATCCATTGTCCACGTATTATTTACCATATTTAGAAGCCCTATGTCTCTTTCCGCTGAATCATTTAAAATAGTTACATTTTTAAAAATTTTTTAATATCCAAAAAATGTTCATTCGTACTCCACAAGGAAAGATGCATACCAATAAATTCCTTACAAGAAAAAATATTGAAAATCTTTATAGTATAGTTGAGCCAGCGAAAGTCTCAAAGGCCAACTCATGGCAACAAAGCTGTATAACAACAAAAAAAAAAAAAAATAACAGTAGAATGCAATACAATGCATCGTACACTAAGAAAATAAAAAGGAATGCATTTACTACGTTATTGATATATACAACACTAAAATCCGTAGCTAAGATTTACTATACATTGCAAACTGACTGCTGATTATATAAAAAGTAAAGGCGAAAAAAACTGATATGTAAGATAAGCGAATAAAAAAACAATTAATTGTGCTTAAAGATTTTTTTCGACATGAAATTGAGTTAAGCAAAATTTCCAGAGGAAAATAATTTTGCTTTACATCAATAAGCTGTGAATTTCATGTTTTGCAACAACTATAGCAAATTATATCAAAAAGACCGTTCACAATTGATAGGAAATTTTTAAAATTTTTTACAAAAGCACAAATTTCCAAAATACACGAGATTGTGAATTGCCCTACTAAAAAAACAAGCGCGTTAAGGTCCGTGCTTCTGTTGGATTTTCGTTGTTTAGAAGAATGATCAATATCAGATCAATATCAGATCAATAGCATAAATCCGTGGTCACAAGGAAGAATGACTAAACTCAAGCTATCGTAAAAAAGCGATGCGCCATTTTCTTTACTGCCAATCTTTGGAAGGATGCAGGAAAAAACTTTTTACACATAATAGAGTATCACCTAAAAAAAGTCTGCACATATTTTGTTTGTAATGGTTAATATACTTCGGGAAAAAGGTCGGAGTTAGTGCAATAAAAATATCGTTTTTTACGATACTTTGAGTTTAGTCATTATTCCTTGTGACCACAGAAATAGTCATTTAAATAATTGCAAATTACAAAAATAAAGTTGAATGTCTTGCAATTAAAACTAATATCCTATACATACATATAATTTTTACATACCTATTTATGTAGCTACGTTAAATAAAAATAAAACGGAATTTTTTCGAAAAAATACCGTATCATATATCTTCGAATTATACATCAAAATTTTTGCCTTAAAATTCCTCAAAATCCGAAATTTCCATAATCAAAAATTTCTTCCTCATGCTCTTGTAACGCGGAATAATGTGAGTTAAAGTTATCAAATTTTCGAAAAAATTTTAATCAAAATTTCACTTTGCAGAGTTTTTTAAAAAAATGTACTGAGCAAAATGCAATTTTTCTTATAGCATAAGATGGAAAACTTTATTAGCTCTTAAATAAGTATAAACTGATACAAATTGTTCGTAGTTATATGCAAAATACTGAAGAAGAAATTTCTTGTTTTTTTTTGACAAAATGAATTTTTAGCCAAAAAGCCTTTAAGCCGTTTGCCCGACTATTTACCGTTAGTTAATATTAAAGTGCTATATACTAAAATTCATGTTTTTAAGAGTATAATCAGAAATCAACGTGTCCCGGAAAGTTTTTGAAAAAGTCAAAAAAATGGGACGGTCTAATATGTATATATGTGCACAAATATTTTTTATTTTTTCTTCCTGGTTTATAACAATACAATTTTTTTGAGTTTGCCAACATTTTTTTTTTAAAGGATGGAGTTTAATAGTGAACAGAGAATTCTTCTTTTCCTCGTATTCGTAGTACCGTTAATCGAAAATAGTGTGAAATCTTGCGTGTGCAAAAGAAAATATTTGTATGTGCACAACTGCTTTTTTTGTGTTTTACTGCTATAACGTAAAAATTACGAAATTTTGTTGATAACCTTAGTAAGAAAAACCATAAACATAACGGTAATACATTTTTTGAACAAAAAATTGAGCACATTTTAGAGTTATTTTATTTTTCAAATAAAAATTCCACGTGGAACCACTTTATCTGAAGAAGATTGTTAAAATATAAAAGGCTTAAAAGAAGCCGGTATAAAAGTAGGTGCAATAGCTGCTAGGACAAATCATCACTGAAACACCATAACAAAATTTTTAAAAGACCCTGGCAACTATGCTATGATCAAGTGTAGTGAAAGTAAATCCGTGATTGACCAACGGCAACGGAATTCAACGTCTTGCTGTGGAGAAAGAGATAAGTTGTGGTGAAATTGCTGCGCATTTCGATTTAAGGATTACCAGAAGCAGAAACCAACAAATTTTGGATGAAAATGTTAACGTCAGTTATAAATCTCTCAACCCAGGCTTCTACCATGACGCATTGCGGCCAGTCTAGCACATGCCGAAAAATACAAATTTTGTGAGAAAGAATTTGGGATGAATGGCAGAAAATCGATGGCTCCATCCTCAGATCGTTGATGTACTTCATGCCTTTCACGCTTAACCAAGTCATATATAAGAGAGGAAGACATATTCCTTTATAGAGTCTATATATATTTCTATTTTATTCCATAAAATCAATAAAAATAGGTTTTGCACATATAAATATTTTCTATGAACTTTTTAAATCAGGGAACGTACCGGTTATGGTTTTTATCAAAAAAGTCAGATATTAACAGTTATCATTTAACTTTTATTTTTTCCGACAAAAATACTAGTTATTTAATGCCTTTTATTTTTGTCGGGCAAAAATAACTGTTACTTTTGACTTTTATTTTTTTGGTCAAAAATAACAGTTATTTTGTGCCTTTTATTTTTTCGGTCAAAAATATCAGGCAATTTGAAATTTTTTAAAGGCCACTTGAGCGACAAAAAGTTTTATGCAATTTTTATCGTCTCGTCAGCGCGCACACTTTGAGCTATAGAACTTTTTTGTTTTTAAAGTGTTTTATTCGGCCTTTGAAAAAATACAAATTGCCAGATATTTTTGACCGAAAAAATAAAATGCACTAAATAACTGTTATTTTTCACCTAAAAAATAAAAGTCAAAAGTAACAGTTATTTTTGCCCGAAAAAATAAAATTCGAAAAATAACAGTTAATTTTAATTTTTATATTAACAGCCAAAAATTTTAAAAGGCGTTTAATATTCGCGAAGCTGCTGCCATTACGATAATAATGGTATATTTCAAAAAGTACTCCGGCAACTTTTTCGGTATGCCTTTTTCATCTGAAGATTGTAAAATAACAGTTATTTTCGGTCCCTGTTTTAAATACATTATAGTTTTTTATAACAATAAGTTTTTCAAAAAAGCTTTATCTTGTTTTACATATAAGTTCTTAATACTATTTCAATAAAAAAATAATATAAAAACAAATAAAGTTATGTTTGCTTCGAATTTCATTTGAATTGATGCACATATAATTATTTTACTGAGGTAGAACCAATATAAAAACATATGCTTTTTGAAGTTATCGTTAAAAAGAGTGGCAACACCTATAATTTTATTGCAATCAGTTTCGTTATTCAAAACTTGTTTTCGCAACTTAGTTAAATACGAATTTTATTCGTAGTTTTCAGTTACGCATAAATTGTAGTATATATATAGTATATTTATTCGTAGAATAAACGGATACTAGTAAATATTACGAATATTTTATTCGTATTCGTACAAAAACAAATTGTACGAATACATTGTACGAATACATTTGTTACATTTACAAACAATCATAATATCTAGTAACGGGTTTAAACCTCGGCTCTTTAGCTTACGGGCCACGCACTCTACCAGTAGGCTACAGCCACTTTACAATCATAAAGTTTCTAATATTCTGTACTTGTTCGACAAAACAGGCAGAACGATTTCGTTTTTAAATTTTTTAAACTCAACTAATAATTCGTACATTCTACGAATAATTCGTACGGTCAACCTACGATTGATGTTTTTCTACTAATATTATTTTTCATTCGTATATAGTAGGAAAGCATTAGTAAATACTACGAATGAAAGAAATAACGAATTTGTTTACGAATATCATTAGTATATAAAACGAATATATTCGTAGATACTACATCAGGTACTAGTAACACTTTTCGAATGAATTCGTTCAGATGTCACGATACAAATAATTTGTATATTGTACGAATATTCGTAGAATGTACGAATATTTTTTTACGAATATCATTCGCAAGAAATTTTACTAATTAATATTTTGAGTGTGTAAATCTTGTCTCAACGTTAAACTTGGAAGTCAGTCTTGTCAGTCGGATGTTGAATATTTAAATGTTGAATCGACAAGTAATCATGGTGCGAAATTGCTTGTTTCTTGTATCTATAATCCTCATAGATCTTTTAGTATTGAACCATTCTATAGTGACTTGTCTCAAACTTTAATAAATTTTGACTGTTTTGCTATTTGTGGTGATTTTAATGTTAATATTCGTAATAAGGGCAGTGTGGTGAAAGTTTATATCACCAAGTTAGTGCGACTGGGAATTACCATAATTAACTCCTTATCTCCAATGCGCTTTGCGCCTAATGTTTACCCTAGTTTAATTGATCTCTTATTTTGTCTGATTTTTCCTTTCCTTGACTTTTCGACCCTGATATGCTTTTTTGCGCAATAAGCTTTAAGCTTTGCCATCTTTGCTCTCAAATATCTGTTTTGTATCGTGATTTCAAGTCCATTGATTACAATGTATTGTATGATTATTTGTCTAGCATATGTTTTAATGACTGTTGGTTTAGCCAATCTGTTGATGATAAGTTAAATGTTCTCGTCTCAAACGTCACAAACATGCTTTTGATAACTCCGTGCATATTTTTGAGTCCATAGTTCGAAATAAGTTATGTCCATGGTTTATCTTACATGTTAAAGTCGCTATCAATAAAAGAAACAAATTTTATGTTAAATGGAAGACCCACCCTACTAATATAAATTGGGAATCGTACAAACATGCTGTTTCTATAACTATCCTGTCTAAGAAAAAAACCCTTCTATAAAAATTTAATGGTTCTCTAAGAGCGAAATTGAACCTAGTACTTTTAATAATTTTTTTTAAATCATCTGTAATGTCCGTAACACTCGTAATCTCCTAAATTCCAACGTTATTGGCAGTGATGGTATTCCTTTACGATTTATTAAAATTATATTGCCGTTTATCGTTAAACCACTCACACTCGTTATCAATCAATAGCTGCGTTCCTTTCGCCTTAATTTAATCGCGATAACAAATTTTCTCAAAGGAACGGCAAGAAAAACGACTCGTAGAGGGCACGACCGTTGCAGTCAAATTTAAATTCAAACAAGCAGTCATGATACAATAACTATTAGGTGTCATGAGAACGTGTGCCGTTCAAAACTGTTGTGAACTGTTATGGTAGCGATACCTTAGTGAACGATGTTTTTCTCTGAATGTGTTTTACTCTAAACGTCAGAAAAATTGTAAATTATTTAAGTAAATTATTAATATTATGCAATTATATAAATAATTAAAGTGCAATTGTTGGCTCCACTAAATGCGTCCAATGTGGGTGACACACGCGGTTTGTTTTGTTTTCTTTTATTTAACATTCGATGGTCGCAGCTCGTGAGAAAATAGGTAGCTGTCATGGCTACCTTATAGTCATTGTATCAAACAAACAAATAATTCAAACAATGAAATGACAGCTCATAAAAATATACAAGTGCGGCACCTGTGTTTAAAAATTTTTAAAGGCTACATCACAATTTTATATGGATAGCAAAAATAATCCTATTTGTTATAGGATTATTATTTTTGTTTTTGCCTCGCATGTAAAAAAAAATAATCTGGATTATTTTGAAGCGAATGGAACGCAGCTATTGTTTTACTGTTTCATGTTTTTCTAAGTCTTGGAAGCTAGCTACAGTAGCCCCTCTTGAAGTGGCTTCCTCTATGCAAGATTTTAGACCCATTAGTATTTTGTGCTCGTTCTCAAAAATCTGTGAATCTTTGTTGTGTAAACAAATTTAGGAATACATTGAGTGTCTAAAACTGCTTTCTCCTTACCAATCTGGTTTTCGTAAAGGGCATAGTTGCGCAAATGCTATACTTAAGATTCAAGACGATATTCGCATTACTTACGACGCTGGATATGTCACATTCCTGTGTCATCTTGACTTCTCAAAAGCTTTAGATAGTGTCAATCATTTTCTGTTAGTTCGTAAACTGAGTGTTTTATTTGAGTTTAGTAATTGTGCTGCCTCTTTAATTGCAAGCTATCTTGATGATAGGATCCAAAGAGTGAGCATTGGTAATTCTTTGTCTGACTATGCAGTAATTAAAGCTGGTATGCCTTTAGGAGCCATTCTTGGACCTCTGCTATTTAGTTTATTTATTTATGACATTTTTACCACATGTAATGATATGACGATGCACGCATACGCTGATGACATCTATACTATTATATAAAATTCAAGTGCAAATTTAAAGTCACCAAAAAAAATAAATTTTTTTATTTCTTTGACATATATTAGGCCAGTTCATGATCTTTTTGCATCGTTGCAAATGCAAAATAACCAGCTGTTACAAAAACAAAAGACATTGATATGCATTTGCAACATACATGCATTTGCTATAACTAAAGATGTTGCATATGCAAATCTAATCGTATTGCATAACGCTATTGTGAACGAATGTCTTCATTTCACATTGAACACAACCACCGATACTTTCCTTATTGAACAGTTGTTGTTCATTGCTTACGTTTTTAGCAGCAAAAAGTTTCATTTATAATAAAAAAAGAGCTAAAAAAATGAAGGGAATTTTAAAAAGGAAAATTAAAAGGGAAAATACCAACAAAAAATGGACAGAGGAAGAAATTCGCCAAATTTTGAATTTTTTTGTAGGAGTCCGACATAAAATGTAAGCAAACTAGTAAGGAATTATCTTCTACCCCCACTGCCGTATTTTATATAATTTGAAGGCTTGAATGTTGTGTTATTTTGATTACGTCACTTTTATTGCGTCAGTCAGTTTTTATCCAACAAATTTTCACATTTGAAACTCACAGTTCTTTTCACCTAATTTTTTTTTTATTTAAAAAGTTTTTACTATTATGTTTACGTCATTTTGTATGAAAGGTGGGCGGAATTTTTAGTTTTTTTTTAAAAAATTTCAAACATCGAGTGGATAGTTAAGATTTAAACTAATTGGAAAAATGTTAAGCCGTACCAATTTAGTTGTAGTAAATTTTGTGGAATTTTATGGGAATTTACTGAATTCATAAAGTCACTTTGTATGGGAGGTAGCCGTGGTTTTCATTTAATTATATAAATTTCATACTTAAAGTGCATATTAATTGTTAAAACTTATTTGCAAAATTTTAAGTCAATAGATTAGTTTTTGCGGAATTAAGGAGATTTACCGTTTTGATAAACTCACTTTGTATGGGAGGTAGACGAAATTTTTATTCGACTTTTACAAATTTCATACGTGTAAAATTTGAATTCAGTAGATTCATTTTTGTAAGATTTAAAGA
The DNA here is from genome assembly GCA_963920525.1 of Dichetophora obliterata. Taxonomy (NCBI): domain Eukaryota; kingdom Metazoa; phylum Arthropoda; class Insecta; order Diptera; family Sciomyzidae; genus Dichetophora; species Dichetophora obliterata. The sequence continues at coordinate 301,682,032 of OY986435.1, read as the reverse complement.
TTTTTTGTAAGATTTATACGGGAGGTAGCCGTGGTTTTCATTCGATTTTTCCAAATTTCATACTTAAAGTATATATTAATAGTTAAAGCTTACGTGCAGAATTTGATGTCATTAGATACATTTTTGCGGAATTGAAAGAGATTTTTACCATTTTGGTAAACTCACTTTGTGTGGGAGGTAAACGTTATTTTTATTCGACTTTTGAAATTTGAATTAATTTTTGTGAGATTTAAAGAGATTTTACCATACTTAAAGTATATATTAATTGTTAAAGCTTATATGCAAAATTTGAAGTCATGACTTTAATTTTTGCCGAATTGAAAGAGATTTTACCGTTTTGGTTAATTCACTTTGTATGGGAGGTAGACCTGATTTTTATTTTACTTTTACAAAATTTCATACTCAAAGTGTATGTTAAAGGTTCAAGCTTATGTGCAAAATTTGAAATCACTAGCTTAATTTTTGTGGAATTTAAAGAAATGTTACCGTTTTGGTTAAGTCACTTTGTATGGGAGGTAGACACTTGGTCTTCATCTGATTTTTACAAATTTCGTACTCAAACTACATATTAACCGTTAAAGCTTTAGTGCAAAGTTTAAAGTTATAAGATTATTTTTTATGGTATTTAAAGACATTTAGGTAGGTAGGCGTGGTTTTCATTCGACTTGGACCATTTTCGAACTTGACCTCCATTTTTGAATAAAAAGCCTATATATTGAATTTCGTTCCGATAGCTATAAAATTATGGCTGTTATCGTGATCAAAGACAGACAGGCGGACATGGCTAAATCGACTCAGGAGGTGATGCTGTTAAGAATATATATATACTTTTCTATACCGGGCGTGTTCACAGACGGACAGACGGACATGGCTAAATCGACTCAGGAGGTGATGCTGATCAATAATATGTATACTTTTCTATATCGGCCACGCCTCCTTATCAGCGTTACAAACGGAGTGAGAAAGTTAATATACCCCTATTACGTTTTAAACGTGGGGGTATAAAAACTGCTGTTGTAAAGCATTTGCAACATCACAATATTAGAGGTGTGCTCACAATCATCTATCAATCGCCCTTACAAAAACGCATTTGCAACAATGCAACAAGATCGTCACTTTGTCTTAAGAGGCGTACACATTAACGATCCTGAGTGACACTCAAAAATGGTTGACTGCTGAATGACGAAAGGCCACACACGCGAACCTGCGTAAAAAGAGATAATTTGAGCATGACTGTCACTCATGATCGCTAATGTGTACCCCGCTTTAAGGAGATTGATAAAAGAAGCGTCTGTGGCAAAGCCGCGAACAGGAATGGCGTGCTAGTTCAATTATATTCGTCCAATCGAATTGCACTACTTGAGAAATTATGCTGCAGACTTAATGACGACTTAAGTGCTATTTCTAAGTAGGCTGCTGAAAACGATCTCTACCTGAATGCCAATTAATCGTGTGTTCTTCCTTTATCCAAGGATAAGTTGAACTTTAACAAAATTCCGATAATTAGTCTAAATGTCAATCGTCTACAAATTGTTGACTAAAAGTTAAAAATTTAGGATTCTGTGTAATTTCAAAACTTACTTTCACTGACCATGTGAATAACATAGTAGAAATAATATATTATTTCAATGACTTTCATTCTGAGCACAAAATTCTTATTCGATATATATTCGACTTAGTACGTTTTGACCATGTAGCTGAAAAAATCAAAGAAATTTTAGGATGTAGCTTAATTGGATACCTAAATGCAAGAAACTGAATTTTTCTGTTCAAGTTGATAATAAGTAAGACTCCGTTATACCTTTTTAAAAAACTTCGTTTCTGTGCTTCAAACAAAACCTTAAACTTTACCATACCTAAGGGGGCGCCAATACAAAATGTTGAAAAAATTACAAAAGTAACCTAGTAGTTACCCAGAATTCTTTTCTTTTGCCCCCAAACAGAAAAAGTTAGATATTAAATTCAATTTTATCTAATCAACACACTTTAGTCAACACCAAAAACTCCATATTGAATTTATAAAAATAGACTTGTATGTTTGGTGTTAAAAATTAATCTGCAAAACGTATGTTTTATTAATACATATAACTATTGAGGAAAATAAAACATCTTACGTACCAGTTCTTGACTTTAAATTTAAAATTTGGGCCTTAAGTATTTCTGCTTCTTTAATAACATCACCTTAAGTTTTTTATCTGCACTCGTAGTTCTGCAGCAGCAGATTCTTATCAGCAGCAAAGTCTTAAATTTAAAATTTGAAAGAAATTCGTTGTCTCTTTCTTGTGGCATAAAATGGGAAATCATTAAAACTTACTTTAATTATTACTTACTACCATCATTTAAAACATAGTTTTTTGTAAGTTTTAAAATAGCTACTTTTTGCTTAACCCACAGAGTTCCAAGGTGGCACTTGCCTTCAAGAAACAAGCCGCCTCTGAGAAATGTCATTTCTGCAAACAAACCGTTTATCTTATGGAAAAAATCACCACAGAGGGCTTGATACTGCATCGCTCTTGCCTCAAGTGTTATCATTGTCACACCAACCTTCGTCCGGGTGGCTATGCTTTCGATCGTGATGATCCAAATGGGCATTTCTACTGCACACAACACTTTCGACTGCCGGCTAAAGCTATACGACCGGTGGTTCGTAAGCCCGGCCAGAGGGTAAGTAGAATGTGAATGAAATAAAAGTGTCACTATTCTAACTATACATCGTTCACTTACTTAGAAACCAACTCAACAACAACAGGCAGCTGCTGCCGCTGCTGCAACAAATGTGGTCAAAGACGATGCTGATGACGCTGTTAGTGTCGAAGGCGATCCCAAAACACCAGAGAAACTACGTGGACACGCTGACAGTGTGGCTCAGCTTGATTTACTTGATCGTGGACAAACGCCGGAACGCATCGAATTCGAAAACACCGATGCTATGTCCGACGGTGAACCTTCGGAGGAACATATTATCGACGAAAATGAATGGTCGGGTAGAAATTTCCTACCAGAGTCCAACAATGATTCGGAATCGGATTTGTCTAGCTCCGAGGAGAGTGACACAGAATCAGATTCAGATATTTTTGAGGAAGCAAACGATTCACCGTTGGGTGTTCAAACCTTGCAACTGGCTACGGATTGGATTGGCAAGCAAAACTACTCCGATAGTGATGATTCTGACGACTTTTACGACTCCAGTGATGGTATACCTGGTAAGCCATTGATAAAGAAATCGAGTGATTAGGTCTTGCAAGTTTTGTCCCAATCGAACATTTCCGAATAAACCAAAATTTTAGACGAAAAAGGGACAAATTGTCACGAACATTTTAAATGATGGGTTTCGGGTTTTCTTAAAATATTCCAGATCATCCCTGTAAGGCCAGATTCTGAATCCTCCATGTAACATAAGCAAGTAATGTGAAAAAAGTCCAGAAAATTCTTAAACTGTATGGGCGCTGCTAAAAAATATGAATTTGAAGATGTAAAATCCGAATATGCCATCATATTTTTAAAAATTAGTCCTTGACCCCATATTAGCCTACTTTATTAAGAATTTCCTTATTTTTTTCGATTTTGTACTAGAAACTTTACCTTTGTCTAGATCGATGCAATTTTCGCAAATTTAAATGTTGCAAGGTCGTTAACCATTTTATGAAGTTTAGGAATAATAAAATAATTATCCAAATCGGATTATTTGTATGACTGAAAAACGATTTTTTTTTTTGTAAGCCGACATTTAGCAAAACAAGTATTTTTTTATAAAATTGACTTCACTTTAGTTTCTGCATGTTTACAATGACTTCTGCAATGACTTGCACATCGTCAGCGTTTATATGCGTTATTGGTTTAAATGTCTCTTGCCATTTGTTGCTCCGAAAAATGATCACCGACGTTTCGAAACTGAACATTGATAGTTTCGTTACGTCAAACACCCATACATTTTTTTTAGTCATTACTTGCGAACGATTTCAACGAAGTAGATCCCATGAGCTTACTAAACTTCCATCCAAATTGTTCGCTCAATGACGAAAAAAATTTACAAGCCCAGGAAACTGAGAGGGCAGTAAATTTAATTGCACCGCTCAATACAAATGTTACCAACTTGAAATCCGAAATACAGTTGGCTTTGCAATTGGAAAAGGAACACCAAAAACTTTTTCCATATAACATAACAAAGAAAGAGATCATTTCAAATATGGGCATTTCCACAGAAAAGTCCACCGTGACCAAAAAATTAAAACTTATTAAAAACTTATTATTTTATGATATTATCTAAGAGAAACATTTTAGTTTTTTTAATCAAAAAGGATAATGAAAAATCAGAAGATTTTGAAATTTGCTCACTTGGAAAATAAACTTATATTAGGGCTGTTCACAATCCTGTGCAAATGGTCTTGCATCATATCATTTGCAAAATGGTAGAATATATTTTTACTGTCAAAAGTTCTCATTTTGTTACACTGTGTCAATGAGAATTACTTATTAGTCGGAGATCATTCTTGGGAGCAACAGATAGAATGTCCGAACCCTTAATTGGGTAGGTGCCTCTATCCAACTGACCGATGTCTTGGAAAGATACAAAGCTGATATCACTGCTATCCAAGAAATGCGATGGAAGGGACAGGGTTGCATTCGGCATGCACCCGGAGATATCTTCTACAGCGGCCATGCGGAGAAGCATGAGTTTGGATGCGGATTTGTAGTTGGCAAGAGACTACGGCCCCACGTCCTGCGATTCACACCTGTGAACGAACGGCTTGCCATAGCGTAATATGTGCGCACGCTCCGACAGAAGACAAAGACGATGAGACCAAGGAAATTTTCTACGAGCGTCTTGAAAATGCGTACGGGCGATGCCCCAGTCACGACGTAAAAATCTTGCTTGGTGACTTCAACGCTAAGGTGGGCAAGGAAAATATATTTGTCCCACAGTCAGAAAGTTCAGCCTCCACGACAACACCTCCGATAACGGAATGAGGCTGATTGACTTCTCCGCAGCACGAAACATGGTCGTAAGTAGCACTACATTCAAGCATTTCAATATTCATAAAGCCACCTGGATGTCCTCTGATCAAAAAACCAAAAATCAAATTTGGTGGTGCAAACATTGTGCAAATCGTGGTGCAAACATTGACTCGGATCAGTATCTTATAGCAGCCAAGATCCGTACACGTCTGTGCGCAACTAAGAATGCACGCAACCCTACGCAGAGAAAGCTAGACGTCGACAGGCTGCAATCGAAACAGACAGCCGAAGATTTTGCCACTTGACTCTCACTCTTGCTTCAAAGCACTAATCCAATCGATGATATATGCGCGCAGTGGACACACATTTCCAACTCCATGCGTGCGGCTGCTTAAGAGGTGATTGGCTACCACCGCCCTAGCCGAAACCAGTGGTACGACCAGGAGTGTCGCGACAGTCGATTGTTACGCGTGCTGCTAAGGAGCGATACAAAGAGAAGAGAAGGGAAGAGAGACGTATTTTCAGGCGGAAAAAAAGAGAGGCAGAAAAGCGCGAGCCTGGAGAAGATTGAGATGTATGGTGACAGGAATGAGGCCCGAAAATTTATCGATAAGAATAAATAAGACGCCTTGCCGATGGTTTTAAAACCGGGGCCTCTTGCTGCAAGGATGAAAACGGGAATCTAGTGACAGATGTCCATAGTACACTGACGTAAATGGTGACGCTGACAACAATCCCGCCAATAGAGATGATATTCCGGAAACTCCAATTACGGATGACAGCTTCGAGGTTCCGCTGCCCGACTATGATGAAGTTCTGACAGCTATAGCTCGGCTTAAAAATAACAAAGCCGCGGGAGCTGATGGCTTACCTACTGAGCTGTTAGCTTGAGTGGCTCAGTCTTCGATTTGTCTTTCACAAATTCAGGTTTGAGTGTCAGGTGGTCTGTTGTTTCGGCTCTTCTTGGTGGAAGTCATCACTTCCCAGTTGTTCTTGATTTTATGTCAACCTTTCAGGAACCAAGTAAATTTTTGTCTAAGAAAAAGTTAGTGTTAGGTCTGTTAGATGCTAATGTTGATGCTATTGAGAGTTCTTTTAATATTGAAATTGGCTTAGCTACGATGACGGTTGATAGCCGTGGTTTTTGTCCTAAATACAGGTGGCATGATGGTCTCAATAAGCTATTCAGATAAATGTCCTTCTCCTGTGAACTTCGATCTAGAGCTCTGTGCCAAAAAAGGTTGGAAGGATGTGGTCAGGGAAACCAAAAAAGATAGCTGAGTCCAAAATATCGATGCTGTATGCTTTAAATCATGCTTTTCTCAATTGCTGTGTGAGAGACAATTAGAGAAAGATTGTGATTGTTCAGATTCCCAAGCCCAATAAAGATTTAGATTGCCATGAAAATTTTAGACCGATATCTCTTATCTCCGTTTTTGTTAAGATGTTAAATCTTATGATTAAAGAAAGATTTACAGATTTTTTCAAATAAGCATAATATTATTCCTGCTAGATGCTTTGCCTATAGGAAAAACACGACGGCGGCGCTATGCATAAATGAATTTCTTTACTGTGTTTCGTTGTTTACGAGTGGTGGTCTTTAGGTGATGGTATTAGCGTTGGATATTAATAATGCATACAATTGCGTCAATATTGGAAAATTAAAGAGCATTTTCTTAAATGTAGGTACTCCTATTAGTATTGTTGAGTGGATTTGCAATTTTTTCTCCTTCAGAACGTTACTTTTGGGACGGGATTCAATTGATGTTTGATGGTGTGCCACAGGGAAGTTGTTTGTCTCCCATTTTATTTAATTTGTATACCAGGTCCTTGCATATGGTTGAGGATGAGATGACTCAGATTTATCAGTTTGCTGATGATTTTTTGATTCTATCTACTCATCGTTCTTTTGAATCTGCAGTTGATAATCTCCAAATTAAATTTAATCTTTTTAATGATATCTGTGGTCAGCTGAATTTGTCTTTTAATACTAATAAAACCAAGGTCATTTATCTTGCCAAGGGGGGCAGAAAGAAGGTTAATATATTTATCAGAAATCAAGAAGTTCAGCAGGTTAGCAGCCTGAAATTCCTTGGGAGAACCATCTCTTCGAGTCTAAATGTTAGGTAACATTATGATAGGGTCATAAAGGATTCCAGAAGCAACTGCAATCTCTTAAAAATGTTAAGAACAGTCAAAGGAGGTTTACATCCTAGGAGTGCGGTCAATTACTATAAGAGCTTTGTTAGATCGAAAATGGAATACGCGCGCACAGCATCGGTATTTTCCCCTGAATACATTAATGGTGCATGTAATCTTTGCTATGGCTGGAAAATTTCCTCCTTCTGAACGTGCCATTTTTCTGGTGGCGAAGAAATTAATCAAAGTAAAATACTATAATTCCTTTGTGTATTATAGCATTAGCTATAATAGTGATTTAAGGTCAATATACAGTAGAGTGTATCTTGAGTTTAAGGATGTTTTTGATAGACTGAATGTAAATGTAAGTTTTAGTTAAAGTTTACGCTTGTTGGTGTGTATGAAGAGTTTAGGTTAAAAAAAAATGTCTTCTGAAGAGATTCAAGCGAGATATTTGTCTAAGTTGGATAGCTATAAATTAAATGAGTTCATTGTTTTTGCAACTGATGCGTCGCTTATGAGGAAGTTGCTGGCCTAAGGGTGTATAATGTGTCCCTAAATCAAGAGTTTTTTAAAAAAAATTCCTTTTAAATGTTCGTCTACTTTTGGAGAAATTATGGCCATTCAGAAGGCTCTGGAGATTGCCATTGAGGATGGCTGTTCCAAAATTGTAATCTTTACTGATAGTTTGGGGGTCTGTCAAGCTCTAAACTAAATGAGCTTCTGTGTTGCACAGATTCATAATAAAATAAATAGCTCGTCCTTGAATGAGGTACATCTTGTATGAACTCCTAGTCATGTAGGAGTTTTAATGAATGAAAGGGCGAATGAGATTGCTAAGGTGGCTTGTGATGCTGGGGCTAGACTCGATGTTGGCGAGGGCCTTAAGAAGGCTTTGAGAATCACTAAGCTAAGACTGGTTGATAAATGAAATGTTGATTTTGCGGCCCGATCAAAGGAAAAAGGAAAATTTTATTATAGTTTATTCCTTCAATGTGTTTTAAAGCTATGGTATCGCGATGTCAACTTGGATACAAACGGTATACAAATTTTAAATCGATTACAATATGACACAAAATGAGAGTCATTGTCTCGGAGGTGAACCAAACCAATCTCAAACGATAGTATTTGACATCAATAACAAAAGGCGATAGTATTTGACATCAATAACAATTTTTTTTACCGTGGTTTTAAATTTGACTTTTTTGGTCAAAAATGGAATCAATCTATATGAAAAATAAAATTATATGTTAAACTTAATTCAGAGCGGTTCTTGTCTTCGGAAGCCTAAATTAAAATTTTCCGGGAAATATTTTTTCGGAACACTTTAACCCCTAGCTCCTTCCAGTATGGATCAATTTGACCCTTTTTTCGGTCCGTTTTTTATGTGAAACCTTTAACTCGTACAGGTTACTTGTCTTGGGTGACCCCTAGTGAAATTTTTTGGAGAATATTTTTTGGAAGGTTTTAACCTTTTTCCTCCCTCCAAAGTTGACTTATAGGGTCTTTTCTAAGAAAAAAGGGTACAATTGACCCATACTGGAAGGAGCTAAGGCTAGAAGGCTTCCGTAGACAAGAACCACCCTGAATTAAGTTTAACATATAATTTTTCATATTGTTTAATTCCATTTTTAACCAAAAAAGTCAAATTTAAAACCACTGTAAAAAAAGTTTGTGACGTAGTAAAGCAAAAAGCGACTTGGGCTTTTGTTATTGATGTCAAATACTATCGTTTGAGATTTATTTGGTTCACCCCCGAAAATATGTGTTGCCCTGTGTTATATGCAGGCCACTACTCTGACAAGCAATATCTGTTTATGATTGGTGCTGTTGAGTCTAATATATGCTCTTCATGTAATGTTGTGGAGTCTGATATTTGAATATCAAACACTGTCTAGAATAAGATCTACATTTAAGTTTTTTAATATGTGAAATTTTTGAAATATTAAAAACTAAAAACTTGGAGTTACTAAAAGAATTTCTTCTATTGATTTTCTATGATTTAAATGCAAATTCTAGATGTTTGATAGTTTAAATAATTTTTGATTTTAAATACAAATTCTATTTTTTTGATAGTTTAAAATCGTTTTTTGAGCTTAAGGTCAGGTTAGAACAATTAGTTGCTCTAACGAATTTTTCCAAAGAAACAACAACAACATTTTTTCAATATGAAAAAGAAAACATCACTAGCTGATTTTTTTGCAATTTCGGCCCTGCTACAGTCTTTAGCAGAAATCTTTGTGACACGCTGTGCAAGCGCATTAGTGCGCTGCACCATAGGCGATGAGATTTCAGTATCAATTTGTCAGTTTTTCTCCCTTTCATATTTTCCTGTTGTTGTTGTTGTATTTTTGCTTCACTTTAGTTTTATGCTTATGTTATTATTATAGAATTTGTATTTAAATCATAGAAAATCATCATAATAGATAACAAGTTGTTATAGAAAACTTTAATTTCTTCTATTAATAAAGGAATCAACAATTGAATTATAAAATTAATTTAATTTAAATTTATTAGTAGGTGTATAAATTTATAAAAATCACCATTGTTTTCTATTGGAAGAATATTTGCGTAAAGAACAAATAATAAAAATAGTTATTTGCGGGTATCAAATGCAGTAACAATACACTTAAATAGTTTTACTACTATTCTGATAGTGTGATACTCTGGCATTATAGGAGTTTCTGCCTGGCAAACCCTTTTTTAAGCAAAGTTTAAACAAAGTTTAAACTAGAAACAAGTTAAACTTGCGCTGAAAATCTGGCCCTTAAGGGTTATCTTTGATCTTGAACCACTTTATGAAAGTTCCCATCATTAACTGTAACGCAGTCATTTTCCGTAAAATAAGTTTACCTTGTAAGCATTTTGTGATCAATTTCCTATATCATACTACTATTTATACAATTTGTTTCTCGTAGATGATGGCAAAGACGATACCGAAGGCGAGGAGTTCAAAAAGGCTCGCGAATTGCGACGCGAAGAGGTGCGACTTCTGCCGCTACCCGCAAATCTACCCACAGACACAGAGACCGAGGTAAGTCTCTTTATAGTAAAAAACTTAAAATAATTTTTAAATTTATTTAAATAATTCTTTTTTTACTTTCCCATATATGACATAAACCTACATTCACATAAATTTTCATAATGGGTATTGGTTTCATTATCAAAAATCTTTTATTACAATATAATATCTCAAAATTATAACAATCTTAACTTAATATAAAAACTAGCATAAATTAAGTTTAAATGAAAATAAAGAGAACATAGAAACAATTACGACAAAGACTGAACAAGCCGAAAATAAAACGCAAAATATTTCTCCGCTTGATTTTGACAAGCATTCTGAGATATCTTTTAACTCGGAAAAATCACATCTTTCTACAAATGTATCTCCTAACGCTGAACCGAATGGTGCTCGCCGCGCTTCGAATACCACGAAAGCAGACATGGAAAAAATTGAACAAAATTCTGATCGGAAATTCACGACGGAAATCGACGAGATTAGCGAAAAGCTCTATCGCCTAAACAATATAGTTAAATTAAATAAGGATTTAGAAAATTTAGCCAAAGAGAATTTAGTGCAAAGTGATATAAAAAAGAAATTGACACTTAAAGAGCAGTGGTTAGCTAATAATAATGTAGGCAACACAAATCCTAATGCTACGAAATCGAAATTCGATGAAAAACTAGAGAAAATTTTTCGGAGTAGTGAAGGTGTCGGTGTGGTGAAGGCAAAACAAGTTCAAGAGACGGAGCAAGACGGAATGTTAACAGAATCATCAAAAGAGTCAAAAATTGCTCAAGCGAGCCCTATAACAAGACGAAAAAATTTGCAGCTTAGTCGCAATAATAGTCTAAAAGAATCAAACCATCCAGCGACCAGTCCTAACACTAGTCCTTATGTTCAAAGAAAAAGTTCCGCTGCTAGCCGCTCAGATAGCTTCAAAAGTACAACCTCTTCGAGTCCCAAACTAACACCCAAAAGTGTCAATGTAAGTCCTTCGAATAGTTTGAAGAAACCTGCTCCCGCCATTGGTACTGAAAATAAAATGCAGTTGGAAAATATTTTAGACATTGTCAAAAATATTGACATATCCGGTTCGGGGCATAAAGAGCCGCCAGAATCACCTGGTTCTGATATTGGCAAAATGCTGTACAATGTGGAGACTAAATTCTCACCCAAACCCAAAAGAGGTATGACGGCAAAGCTTAAAGAAATCGAAGTTAAAAGTTTTGCTGGTACCATGGACAGCATCAAGTCTCAAATGGTAATGCCAACCGTTAGCTCACAAGCTGCGCCCTCAGTAGATCTCTCAAAATACTTTCCAAACCAAAAGCAGGAAAAAGCAAGCTCAGGGGCAGTTAATAAAAATCAAAAGAATCTCAAAGATGTTGATCTCACAAAGTATTTTCCATCGAGTCCAGTGCCACAAAAACGTACAACACTAACAGTAGCGGAAAAGTTAAAGAAGTCAAAAACCGAAGCAACCATGTTGCCAGCAACCCAGACCAGTCAACTTCCAAAAGTTGCTACGACAACGGTGACCAATAGAGAAGCACCAAAGCGTCAAGCTTCATTGGGAAGCGCTGCTCTAAGTCTTCGCGAGCATCAGCTAGATGGAGCCGTGGATCTAGCCAAAAAGAAAGCTCCAGTAGTAAAAACTTCTACGGCCACCGCTACAGCGACCAAAAAGGGAAATATTAAAATTATTAAAAAAATAGTGCCCAAAGGTACAAAAGCAAAGAAGGCAGCCGAAGCTGAGTCCGAGCGAATACTCGATGAAATCCTACACGTGGATGATCAAGAAGATGTGCGTTCACCGAGTTTGGAGTATAAAAAGTTATTTGATGAAGAAAAATCACCAAGCGAAGACATTTCGGACAAAATCGAACTCATACTTGAAGAGACAGGTATCGATCTGGGTCTACTAAAAAAGCCTACTACTGACAAATCAAAGGTTCTCTTAAAAGCCAAGTCGCTGGGAGAAGGAGAATTCGCACGCAATCAGGAAAAATTATTTGATAAGTCATCCAATAGCTCTTTGTCCGCTAAGGAAGACGGTGATCCGCCTGCCAAAGGCGTACAGAATATACTGAAGCGTTTCGAGTCGTTGAGTACCTTCAAGTCGCAGGAACAACCGTTCAAATTGCAACGCATGGAATCTTCCACAAGCAACTTGAATAAATCACGTGAATCGTTAGTCTCCCGAGAATCGGATTCATTGAGTGATCTGGACAAAACTATGGAATATTTAAAAACAGAATGGCGGAATGAGGCGACAAACTTTTTGCAAAAGAAACGGGACAAATTTTATGCTCATAAGCGTAGTGTAGATGAAGATGTTGCGGCTAAAATGGAGCAACAAAAGAAATCTAGGTTAAATGAGCTACCTGTGCAATATCGCGAATCCAAATTGGCCAAGTTTTTTGGTATTAAACAAAAGTCACCCGAAAAAAAGAAGTCACCAGGAAAAAAGAAATCACCTGAAAAAACTAGAATTGCTGAAAAAAAGAAGTCTCCTGAGAAAAAAATACCTGCTACCCAGAAAGTAGTGCATAAAAATACAATTTCGACTGTTACACCTCCTGAAAACAACGCGAAGAAATCATTCGAAAACAAAACAGAACTCTGTTATCAAAAAAAACTATCAGAACTACAAACGAAGACAAGCGAGCGAACTATAGCAACATCACCCACAAAAAAACATTTAAAGGAGGTGGATGAAAGTTCAGCAAAGCCATTTGAAAATATTGCAAATTTGAGATCGGAAAAAATATTACCACAATTACCAAAGAAAAGTTTACAGGATGTGGAAGATAAAATTCCAAAGGCTTCGGAAATAATTGCTAAGTTGGAGGGTAAACAAACACAGCGAAATTACTTAATTGAAGCCGAGCCACCAATTTTCGAACCTAAAGCGACTATACCTTTGGATGCGACAGACGAATCTAAACTGAATGTCAACGAAGCCAAAGTTGCTCAAAATAGTAATATATTCCAAATAAGTATTGAACCACATACAGTAACAGAAATTTCCGAACTAAAAACAGAAATTAAAGATAAAGAATCCGTTGACCTCCCGCTTGATGTTCAACAGCCATCAGAGAAATTAGCGCCGAGTACGCCCATTGAGAACCGTCGTCCAATTGTAGAAGACATAAAAAATCTACCCAAATTCGGTTGTGATAAGTCGCTTAATAACTCAAGACGTGGATCGCAGTCCAGTCTTCAAAGTCGCAGACAATCTGATTCTTCTCTAACTGAGCAACTAGAAAAAGCTGCTGTTGAACTGGCTAAAACAAGCTCAACACAAGTTGAATCTACTGTTGAAAGTATTTTCCAACAAATTGATAGTCCGGAAATTTCTCAAAAGGATTTGGCTGCAGGTACTAAGATTGCCGACGAAACTAAAGAATTTATAGCAGATTTCACCAAAGATGATTCACATTCACTAAGTTTAAGTACTAGTTTGCCGCAAACAACGGTGCAATTGCGTGGTTCTTCGGAGGATGAGAGTATCGAAAAGCTGTTCGGCCAATTCTCCGATGATATGTTGGTGGATGTTGAATTCGATTCAAACGACGAACTTGTTGCTATAACTCCACGAGCGGTTTCTCGCAATGTTGCTGTGGAAACTGAAGCTGACAGGGACTATCTGGGTAAATTAGAATCACTGGAGAAGGATCCTGAAGTGATTGAAGAGAATGTTTCCAAACTTGTAATTTTACCCGATCCACCACAGCCAAATAAAAAATTGCCAACTCTTAATAATGATGTGATTGATCATAGCGCAAATGACTTCCACCAATTTCCTGTTCGTCCACAAAGACGCCAAAAAAGCTCATCATCTTCGAGCGAACCATTCGTGCCCATAGTACCACAACGCATAAAAAAGAAGCTAGCCAAATTGGATCCCACTGACATGCCACCATCCGTACAGGACGTGCTCCAAGAAATCTTTTCAAAACATATGGAGCCCGATAGTTCTAAAAATATTAACGTTTATAATGCATTACCATTAAAATTTCCACAAAAAATATTTGATGATGACCATTTTGATAATATAATAGCGCAGACTGATAATACACTCCAAGAGGAGGAAAAGCAGTTGAATTTAAGCGGGGAAAAGAAAGGCGTTCACAATTCTCCAGAAAAACTTGCTCAACGGAGGTTATCCGCAGAAATTCCCCAAAGTACTTTGATTCAAGTAGGAAGCAACGATAATGAAGAAAAAATATCTAATTCAAAGACCGAAATGAAAAATGGATCATCTTATAATAGCATAAATTCTATCCCTACAAGAGATCATATCAGTGCTGCTTGTTCAAACAATAAAGTTTATGTCATTTCTACACCTATTTTACGTGACGAAAACGACTCACCTATTCCCGAATACAATTTCAGAAAACAGTTCGGTCCAAAGAAGCAAGAAAATACAGATAGTTTGAATGACATTTCTTTTACCGTAACAACTACACAAAAAGATTTAGATCCGGACAAACCCCGTGAATTTGACACAAAAAAATCGCAAAGTCGTAAACTTTCCAACACCAAAGAACAATCATTAGAGCATGACAAGAAGATATTGTGTAACGTCAATTCCACGAAGACTGTTGTGTCGGAAATTAAAGACTCACCAGAAACACAGAACAAAAAAATTTTACAAAAGGAACAAGATAAAGACGATTTCTTTGACAGCTTAAAGTCTAGTGAGAATATTTCAACCACAAATAATACGGAAAAAAATTCAAATACTAAATCAAAGGAAAGCTCACAGGAAGTTGCTACGGACATAGAAAACACTTTAACTTCATCACATCGCAGACTATCAGCTGCCAGCATGAAATCGAATAACTCACAAAATGACAATGAAAAAAGTTATATTTCAGCAACGATACAAACGGAACTGTCATTTGATCAGAAGAACCAAAGTGCAACTACTCAGAAAAATACACCAATAATAATCATAACAGAAAATTGTGGATCATCGCAAGATAGCATTGGACCTGACAACAAACATAGTTCTAAAAGTAACTCATCCACCCAAACAACAATGACGAAAGAAAACTCCTTAGATTGGGACATGGAAAAAATACCTGCGAGTCCAATGCTACGACGGAAATTCATTCACGCAGAAAGAGGACCATACCTAGAAACCAATATTAAAGAAAAAACAAACAACAACTTAAATGATCCGCAACAAACCCAGAAAAGCACCAATGCAGACACATCCGAAGAAGAAAGCCACCTGATAAAAGAGTTGGAACGCGCACGTCGACAGGCTTTGGCAAAGCGCGATAAAGAGTATGCGGAAAACTATAAGATTCTCGAAACTGTAGTACCAAAGTGTAGTATTTCCACATTATATAAGGAAAGTGATTCTGACTCCGCCAACGAAATTTTGCAAAGCTTGCAGAATAGAGCAGCTATAGCTAAGTATGAACAGGAACTTCGCCAGGCTTTGGCAAAACGTGATAAAGATTATGAAGAACATCAAAAAGTTTTGGCTGGACGTCGTCGTAGCTCTACAGATAATAAAGATACTGACTCTATAAATTGCCTAGACCTTCGAACACCATCCAATCCACCACCGGCAACTGCAAAATCGATTATTTTAGAAGAACTAGTCTCTGTGGCCCCCTCAACGTCCACTCAAGCAACGTCTCAAAATTCGCAAAAAAGTGTTTCTCCATCAGAAAAGTTTGAACAAGAACGTCTTCAAGCTTTGAGCAAACGCGATAAAGAGTATGCAGAACATCAAAACACCTTGGCTGTTACATTACCAAAACGTCAGGCTACTACAGAGTTTAAGGATACCGACTCAGCTCAGCTTTCCATACCATCCACTCCATCGGCAACCGAAATACATGGAATATTAGAGAAACCCAAACCCCTTCTCACACCAACTTCCTCTATAACAACTCCACGAACTTTGCAAAGAAGTGCATCTCCATCAGAAACGTTAGAACAGGAACGTAGGCAGGCTTTAAAGAAGCGAGACAAAGAATATGAGGAACACCAAAAAACTTTGGCTGTTACAGTACCAAAAATTCAGAGAATTGCCAAAGATCAAGAAAATGAGTCAATAAAAACAATTCAACAACATCAACCACAATCAGCTTCACTGGCAACCAAAGTTAATAAATATAAAGAAACGTCGCCAAAGTTAGAGAAACCCGTGATACCGCCCGCAACATCAAAGTCCACTAAAGAAACATCACACACCTTGAAAAGAGTTTCATCTCCATCCGAAAAGTTCAAACAGGAGCGTTTTCAGTCTGTGATGAAGCGGGATAAAGAATATGCCGAAAATAATGAAACTTTGGTTGTTGCAGTACCAAAAAATCAAGGGGGTTCAAGAGAAAATAAAGAAAGGGACTCTAATAAAAAGTCTCAACTTCAAGCACCATTCAGTCCACTGGCAAAAGAAACGCCCACTCAAGCAACTTTGGAAAATCCGCAAAGCAGTTCAGCTCCATTAGATAAGTTCGAGCAGGAAAGTCTTCAGGCTTTGAGGCAGCGAGATAAGGAGTATGCAGAACACCATAAAGCCTTGGCTGAAACAGTACCCAAGCCCAGTCAAAGTTCTGCAGAAGGTAAAAAAAGTGGTTCTATTAAGAAAGTGCAGCTTCAAACAACGAAAGGTATCCCCGTTTATATGCCGGACAGTGATGACAACGACGAACCCATTCCGGAAGCTTTCAAAAACCGTTCTTGGCCAAAACGAGATGTTGATGTACGTTCGAAATCCGTTGAAAGTACAGATGATATGGAACATTTTGTGCTAAGATTGCGTGAAAATCGTACCACGCCAAAGTCAGAGTCACCATTGGAAGAGATCTTCAAAAACCATGCATGCCCTCAATCAAACCATAGACAGAGACATAGAGATAATGTGGACCTGTGGGCGTATCGGAAAAATAGCTCACCACATAACTCCACACATTCTCTTAAGAATGGACCGCAACCACGCTCTTCACAATCCAGCGTTGACACGGAAGCGAATTCCTTCATAAGTTCGCGCTCCACGGAACACATGTCCGCGATGCCTCAACGTCAAAAAGTTCATGTCTCCGCAGTGGATACAGGCACACGATTGCTATTAGATCGTGGTAAAGACTTGCATGATCGTAAACGAGACTTTATGAACGAACGCGTTGCGGAACGAAATTCTTATGCGAGGTCACGGCAAATGAACATCGCAGTTTATGCAGATGACGATGACGATGATGATGATGATCTAGAAAGTTATCGTCCGAAAAATCACATCGGTTCAACCAGCAGAAAATTTCCAACAACTCGCACACCCGTCAGATCTAGCAACAACAGACATTTTGACTATATTTGCACTGCACCAACGTCGTCGTATCCCGGTTTAAGAAGTAGCGCTGGCAACAAACATCTGTACACTTCAACAATTCCATCAGTATCCCATAACTATCTACACTACCCCAGCCACTCAACGGCTTATACGAGCTCGGCAATACCAACCCGAACACATTTTGCGGACTACTTTAGACGCAGTCCTTCGCATCATAGGGACCGCAGTGGTGAACTCTCCAAAGAGTCGTGCGTTATTTCCTAACAACATGTTATACAAATATATTTTATAATGTTTTGTTTATACTTTTATTTAAAACTATATCCACTCCGCTACCACTCCGCCTGCCGCAATGATTACGCAAAATGTACGGAACGTTTAAAAAAAAAACAGTCGTTGTAACTACTATTTATACTAAATTAGACAACAACAAATACAAAAAACTATCACACAAAAACAAATACCATATCATGCTCAGTCATCATAAACCAATCAAGAAACCAAATACTTGATACACCTGACATACAAACCTTAATATGCACACGTCTGCCCACCACAAACCGCCTGAACGTCCAACCAACACCTGACCAACCACAACTGCCCGCCCGCCCGTCCAACTACTGCTCGCCTGTCTGCTATCGATGTGCTCCAACTAGTAGTGTTTGCTCTCTTCCTCCAAGATGTTGAGAACGAACTCTCTCTTTTGCAGATGTAAAAGAGAGCGCGAATATTTCCAAAATTCAATCACACAAAATCTCAGAGAGAGCAAATGTAAACCAATGTAATGAATGGGTACGATCTCTTAAGGTAAAAACGATAAATGCGTTGCAAAAACTCCGCTGCCAAACTGCCAATTAAACAAAAGTCCGAAGCGTGTATCGTGCTGCTAAAAATTTTGTGTTTTTCTTTATTTCCCACCCAGTTGGCAAATTTAACAAACTTAAACCTAACCCGAAAATGTCTTGTTCCGCCGTGCGTTAACCATCAACGCTAAATTATTTGTTTGTATTTATGTTCGTCTGCAATTTCACTACTTTCTTAACAAACTTCTAATACTTACTCCCTTTTGGATCGTACCTAAAAGGATGTTTTACATGTTTGCACTTTAACTAACCAGGTTTTGCATGATTTTTTGTGCCCTTGCTTAGAGGTAAAAAGTCGAACAAGTTGCTATATTAAGCTAAGGCGGTTATATTTTTGAGTTTTTTTGCCCTACAAATGCTTTGTTTTTTTTTTCTTACCTAAATCTTTGCTCTGAGTGTGCTACATGAACTAAATGTTTTCATTCTTGAACTTTAACGTTTTGTGTTCTTATTCTTTTAACCAACTACTTGCAATTTTCCAACAGGTTCAATCCGATTCCGAGTCTTCATCCTCTAATAAAGTTGAGCAGAACTCTGCTACCGAAATATCCACCGATTCAGAGTTTGATCATGATGAAATCATACGCGAAACGCCCAAAATCTTTATCGATGACACGCACCTAAGAAAACCAACAAAAGTCCAGGTAAGGCTTTTAAATCTTCACAGCACACAGTTGATTCATATGATTATGCATCTCTGTCGAAACTCTTCTTTCAGGTTAAGTCTTCAATTATTTCTCCCTCTATGGGTCAAAAGTACCACACTGCCACAACTGCCGCCGTTGCTCAGGCAAAAGGTGGTAGTTATCTGCAAAAATATCAATCGAACCATCAACCACTGCAACCACAATTCAAACCTCTAGTCCAAGTAGATCCCTCAGTATTGTGCGCCAATCGGATGCCACTCCAAAATCCACGTCCAGGCGATTACCTACTCAACAAAACTGCCAGCACTGAAGGCATCGCTTCGAAGAAAAGCCTGGAACTGAAAAAACGCTATTTGCTGGGGGAACAAGCTAATGGCAGTAAAATTCAAAAGTCGGGCTCAACCTCTGTACTTGATTCGAAAATTCGTAGTTTCCACTCTAATATTTCCGAATGTCAAAAACTTCTAAACCCTAGCAGTGACATAAGTGCTAGCATGAAAAACTTTCTGGATCGCACAAAACTTGGAGAGCAACAACAGTCTGCCAATATACTCCGCCAATCTGCCACAGGCAACATTTTGAATGATCTCAAAGTAGAAATCACTATACAAAAGGCCTCGTCGACCGCCTCCACAGATAATGAAAAGGAAAATCTATTTGTTAACTCTAAAAATGAGCTAAACAAAGGCATGGAGTATTCAGAGACCGTAAACTCCACCTTGGTAGAATCGTTGAGTAAAAAATCACCCACAACACCAACTAACAATCAGACTATAATCGAAACCATAGACTTGATAACGCCTGAGAAAAAGATACCTATAATCGATTTGACCCAAGTGGAAATACCAACGAAAATGCTACAGTCAAATGTGGAATTTATTAATAATATTGATGTGACCGTTAGTAAAGATATTATTGTGGATACATGTGCACAATTGCTGCACACCGATAGCAATAAAATACTTGATGCAACTTGTGACTCGCCCGTGCGGAGCGATACAACTGTAATTGAAGACATTAAACCTGATGTCTCCAAAGATGTCAAAGAGTGCATCCCGGATATAATCGAACATATAGAAACCTCCGATGTCGCTAAAACTGACAATAAAGCAGTAACTATTTGCAGTGCACATGGGGGTGATGAAGAACAGCTTTTACTTAGCAATTCCTACGATGAAGAGAAAAAAGATTCACCTGAAAAAAATGTAGCCCTTGACTATGAAAATGATGACTTGCAAATAGAAGTGCCTAATATTCCTTGGAGCACACGCAAATTGGAAAGCTGTTCATCCTCAGCATCTTCAAATTGCTCATCCAATACATCGAGCATAGAAGACATTCAACACTATATTCTAGAGTCCACCACTAGTCCCGATACTCAAACTGCACCTAACGGACACCAAGTTCCACGTGTGGAAGTACACGATACGGCTGGCGAACTTATGCAAATCGATAGCCTCATGATTATTGATGGCAGATATATAGGCGACCCGGAGGATCTCAAGCTGCTGGATATTCCTGAAGGTTTAATCATACCCGATGTGGCGTCCATAAAAACATCTGAAGTTGATGATGAGCCCGATATCGAGCCAGTTACTGCCACGCCTGAGCCCGCCGATCACACTGTAATTGAGGCGGAGAAACAACAGGCGCCTCCCCTGCCAGATAATGGGCCACCGCTGCCAGAGCGAGGACCTCCAAAAATTAAACCTGTTGATCTAAAATTCGATACCAGAAATGAAAACAAAGTTGAAAGTCTCAAGAATTTGCCGCTCATAGTTGAACAAACTTCCGAAACCTCTTATGCCATGAAACCGTTGACCTTAAATCTCAAACCGATGCAACAATCACCCTCAACGCCTAAAGCCAAGAATACAGGCACGCCTTTATCACCCCTTGTGGATAATGACAAAACGCCAACCGCAGAGTTGTATTCGCGAGGTTCAGATTCAGAGACCGAAGCAACCGGCACCGGTCATGTTCTTACGGAAACCGAGCTATCTGATTGGACTGCCGATGATTGCATATCTGAAAACTTCATCGACATAGAATTTGTACTCAACTCTAGTAAAGGCACTATTAAGCGAAATAAAAATGGTGCGAAGAAGAAAAAAACGTTAAGCTCCTACAAGCAGCTGGCGACGGCAGATTGGGGAGAAAGTTCTTCTAAAGTAGACCCACAAATGGCGCCAGTTGCAGAGTTTGAAGGTATACTGCGCAATTTGGACATTGATGAAATTGAATTTATGGACACCGGTTCGGAGGGCTCATGCGCAGAAGCTTACTCTGCCACAAATACTGCCATGCTTCGTAACCGAGGCTACATGGAATACATTGAAACCACGCCAAAAGAGACAACGACGAAAAGTCGAAAAATTATTGAAGACGCCAGACCACAGCTGTCCACCACCACTACTACTGCTGCCACCGCTGCAAAGTATAAACCTGTTCTAACAAAGCGCGACGAAGTACTGGGCATAGATTACATTGAACAGGGCGCCTATATAATGCAGCGTGGTGACAGTCACAACGATTTGCTCAAGACTCCTGTAAATGAGCTGCCATCCCAATCTGCCGTTTCACCTACATCCACAGAAAAAGCGCTACGCACAAAGCTGCCAAATGCACTCACGCAATCATTAACTGATTCAAGCACGCTCAATGATCTGGACGATGACAGTTTGGGATTGGGCACGACCAATAGCGCAACCAATACGAAAACAACCACAGACGAAAGTGAAGCTTTGACTGTGGTAACAAGTCCCTTGGACTCGTCGTCGCCAAAAATGGCTGAAGCATACACCGTCAAGGGCTCGCTATCCACACCAAGTAGTTCCGATAAAAACCCCAAAACATCAACGCTTTCCACATGTACTCCAGCGACATCTAGTAATGCGAGTTCATTGCGACATGATATAAACGTACCTACATCGACAGGCAACATTTCAGTGCTTCCAGCCACAGCCACAGTCCCAAATTCAGCACAACGTCAGAGTGGCGATGATCTCTCGTATGAAGAGTACGTGCGCGCTTTGCAACAGAAAATCACACAGATCAGTAACGCACGCGACTCAATAGATACACGCAAACAGCGCCGAAAGAGTTCTAAAGGTGAGGCGGCGCCTCTAACAACTTTTTCCAGTGATGCTCAAACTGTGATAGAAAAATCCCGTATCACTGGTGGTGGTCAATTTGAGAAACAAGCTCAAACACCACCTAGCCTTGCGGTAGCGCCTACTCAGCTTGTTGATGCTACAATAGTCGCGAAACCAGTGGACGCAGCTTCACCACAAGTCCATAAAGTACCTGAAATTCCCACACTCACCCGCAGACTAGAGGAAATCACCAAAGAACGAACCAAGCAAAAGGATCTTATACACGATTTGGTCATGGATAAGCTGCAATCCAAGAAACAGCTTAATGCAGAAAAGCGGCTGCATCGCAGTCGTCAGCGAACCATGTTAACCAGTGGTGGTTGCGGCTACACGAGTGGCTCCAGCTTAAGTCCTACCCCAAAACTTGCGGCAGCAGCTACCACCACAGACGCAAACTGCACAAATCAAGCACACTACCATATATCGACATCTGCTGCTAAAACGCTGACGACGGAGCGATCAGTTGTCAACGAACGCTCGTCCAGTTCGAGCTTTAAGGAAAATAATCCGCTGCAAAAATCAGCAACTTATGTGGCTGCTTATAGTACAGATGCCGCAGTTTCGCCCACTAAAGCTGTGCAGAGACCATTTAGTGAGTTCCTAGATGCCGAGAAAGTGGAACCTCTCGAACGGTATAAGCTAGTTAAAACTCCTTCCTTCAGTTACCCGATGTCTACGTCGAGACGCAACCTCAACAGTCAACAACCAATAAAGGAGAATAAGCAGCAAATAACTAACTCCATGTTCACCACACCGATTGCACCAATGCGCAATAACCGTGGGCGTTCATCGGGTGCTGCGACAATTGAACGACCAGATGTTGGGGGTGATGATGATATATACGTTGTTGCTTCAGCTGCCTCCACCGAAAAGTTGCGTACAGAAGCACGCGCGCGGGCGCGTCTAAAGTCGAACAACGAGTTAGGTCTCAGCCCCGAGGAGAAGATGCAATTGTTGCGCAAACGCTTACACCTAGAAGATGTTATCACAACTACAGTAACGCCACACTCTGCGGCAGTGCAGACCAAATCCGTCAAGATGTTAGGCACAAGGGAACACAAGATGAGCTCATCAAAGAGTGTCAGTGACTTGGTGACAGCAGCAGCTCATTATGGCAATAAACGTAACAACTGTGCAGCCGATGAAAACTCCAATACAACGCAATCAGCTGTTATTGCAGACTTTACATCTGATCCTAACCTGCTGCTATCGTCTACATCTCAGGCAGCTGCGGTCAAAACTCTCAAGAGTTTGAAAACAAATCGTCGTCAAAAAGATCCCGAACGGCGTAAAAGTATTATTCAATCGCTGTCAAGCTTTTTCCACATGGGCTCCTCCGGTGGTGGTGGAGGTGGTAACGCTGGTAATAAGAAAGATTCCTCAAATGCTGGTGCTACTGCTAGTGCTGCCAACTCTGCGCAGCCAGAGCGTCCAGGTACTAGTGGCAGTAGTACAACTTCAAGTAGTGTAGATGGGGTGTTTAGTCGCTTCCGCATTGCACCTAAATCCAAGGAAAAATCTAAGGTTAGTATTATATTTTTCAAGTTGTTCTTGTTTTGTTTTTGTTGTTTGGTTTTGTTTAATTTTCTGCGTCGTTGTGAGATTTGAAAAGAGATCTAATGTTTTTGTATATGTTTATTTTTATGGTAATGGCCACGCAAAATGGTTTGGAAAACAAATCATACATTAACATTAAAAACAGAGCCCATAAAGTAAAATATTTTTGAAAAAACTTTTTGTTTGTTAGAATACGAAATACTAAAGATTACGATGTCATTCACTGGTTAAAGAGATTCCTTACGCTTTAAATTGATCGAAACAAAGTTCGAAAAGATATATAGGTAATAGGGTGGTCCTTATTCATTAGAAAAATAATATTTTCCAGTTATTTCACGGGCACCACATAATTTGATTATATACCATAAGAAATTATTTCAGTATTTTTTTTAATTTTTCAATGACATTTAAGGGTTGCTACTAAGGGTTGACTCTATCTATATAAAAAGCTAAACAATGTATGTGTGCGTGCAATAGACTCCAAAACTACTGGACCGATAGAGCTGATATTTTGGCAGATCCAGGTACGAGATGGTTTTGGAAAAAAAAAATTGCCACACCTCCTTGTACCTCCCCCAAATCAATAAAAATGCTATATTTCAGATGGTTTGCGTCAAATAAGACTAAAATTTGGTAATTTAGTTTATATGTGTCTTTCTTACTTTGTGTCGAAAGCAATTGTACTAAAAATGGGCGTGGTTACACTATAGCTAAGCCCACTTTTTGAGAAATCATTAAAATTGAAAAATTTGTGAGACCCTCATTTAAGCGGCCATACTATGCTTTTTGATCAAGTTTGACAACTGGTAGCGCGACCTCTAAATTGTATCATAAAATTAAAAGAAAAAATCTGATACATGTTTAGATGTATGTAATCGATTGAAAAAGTGCCACGATGGTAATTCAAAATTCCAAAAATAGGGACAAACCTAATGGGAATTGCCCAAAAGTGCTCTTTTTTTAATTTAAAAAATGGATAAATGTAAAATAAAAATTGAAGCTAGAACTATGGTTTCTTGATACTACTTACTATTCGGCCCCAAAGTAAGATTAAATCGCGAAGAGGCCACACGGCATCACGTCATGAAACTGATTTGTGGGCACTTTGTGTATTTTTGAGTAGTTACAGGAATGGCACAAAATCGTCTTTATTTTGAGATCGCAGGCATCGGAGAAAACTAAAATACTTTTCCGCTCATTTTACTAATATATTTGATAACTTCTTTAATGTTTTATACTCAATTTTGTTTTAGTTTATCACTAACACAGTTGGTTACAGAAATGACAACTTTTTTTGTTTTAAAAATAAATAACATAACAAATACGTTTAATATTACACTTGAGCTTCGCACTCAAAACTGGTGAAGTTTATTAGACTTTTGACGCTTGTCCTTAAAAGGTCGTCAAGCTCAGAAAATAAAAACGACCCCAGATATGTATGCCTTATTCGAGCGAGCGCGGGACACGATCATAGAAGGTGGGAGATGTTTTCTTCCTCCTTCTCGTCCCTCCACTTTCTGCAGAAGTCATTTGCATATAAAGCAGTGCCCTGTGGTAACGGCCAATAGAGTGGCTATCTCTTGTCTTACCACAGAGAGAAGGGCTCACGATCGCTATAGGTCTAGAGTCTGGCAGATAAGCCTTGTTGTTCTACATGTTGAGAGTTCAGCCCATCTTGAGTTGACTATAGATGTGGTGTGCTCTTTGAGCAGCAGTTTGACAGTTGCCAACGGAAATCTGAACCATTGAAATCACCGAGAACCGTTTCTAGCTAGCTCGTCTGCTTTTTAATTTCCACGTATTCCCTTATGCCCTGGCAACCATATTAAGCTAATGTTAAAAGAGTTTGACATTTCGCTTATTGCAGCACGGCATTCTATTGCTACTTTAGAGTTGATGGATACTTGCTCCATCGATTTGATCGTAGCTTGGCTGTTCGAGAAAATGTATATTTCTCGTTTTGAGATGACATTCTCTGAGAGCCATGTTGCAACTTCCTTAATTGCCATCATTTCGGCTTGGAAAACACTACAGTGATCAGGCAAACCCCTAATTCTTTTGAGAAGACCCCATACCCGATCTTGTCATTTAATTTTGACCCATCTGTAAAGAAGTGTCGATATTGCTCTTCAAGAGGAATAACGTTAGACTTATAGGCCTGAAACTTAAGGAGTGATGTGTGATGTGTGATGTCTTCCCTGCTTTAGGTATAGGGACCACTCTTGCTTTATTCCAAGCGTTGGGAATATATGCCTGCTTTAGGTATAGGGACCACTCTTGCTTTATTCCAAGCGTTGGGAATATATGCCAAGCCTGTGCAGCCATTGAATATAATACGAAGCCAAGGCGAATTATATTTTGCAGCTTCTTGTATTTCTACAGTTTAAAAGCCATCAGGCTCTGGTGATTTTTAGGTCTTGAAACTGTTTATCGCTCATTTTAGTTTCCTATCGGAGACTATGCCTTAGGTATACTGCACCACGGTCGTGCACGAATAGGCGCACCAATACCAGGGAAGTGCGTATCTTATAAAAGTTTGAGAGACTCCTCACTAGACATTGTCCATGTGTCATCCGACCTTTTTGAGATAGCCGGGTGTGCATGGTGAGCTAGCGAGAAATTTGCGTAGCCTAGATGCCTCAAGGATTTCTTCAATTTTTTCACAGAATTGCTTCAATGAGGATCTTTTAGCTTTCCTTGTTTCAGTTTTGAGGACTACCTTGTAGACAGCCGAATCAAGATTAGCTCTCGAACGCTTAGTTGCGTTAAAGAGCCCTCTGCATTTACTCCTAAGTCCATCCAGTGCAGAGGACCACCACTTTGGTTTTAGCTTCCCCTTGTTGTCCTTTTAGGACATGAAGCATGAGAGCAATTCATTGCATTGGTTAATACATCGACTAGATCAGCTGCCGATTTTAGTATGTCAATCGGGCCTGATGGCAAATGTTTTGCCAAAGCCCTTTTATATAGTCTCCAGTTCGTTTTGCGAACTTTAGTCGAGAATATCAGTTTCGAAGACGTATCGTATAAATTATACTCAATGTAGCGGAGGTCGGAGTAGGAGTGTTCCTTTGACACCCTCCAATCGCCAATTTTGTCTAAGATGAAGTCTGAGCCTAAGGTTATGTCCAGAATTTAACTTCTATTTTTGATAATAAAAGTGGGTTCTTCACCCCTATTTCATGTATATAGGTTGGTTCTTAATAAATAATCAAAAAGTAACTCACTCCTTTCGTTTGGGTCCGTGCTGCCTCACACAGATTTGTGTGCATTTAAGTCGGCCGAAATAATGACCCCTCGACGAATGTCACGGGCATCGTCCTTCATTTTGCTGATGTTATCTGCAGGCGGGCTTTCAGCTTTCATCGTGGGAGAAGTAGGCTGCTGTCAACCAGTACGTGTCCTTGCCTGACCCGAGGTTGGCTGCAACCACATCTCTACCGCAGTGTCTGTAAAGCAAAAAGAGATTAATATTATTTTTTGCTACAATGCACGTTCCAGGAATACCTAAATTATTGGCTTCCAGCGTCTATATCCCTCCGTCCTCAACCTTCAAACCCTGCCACCACGTCATGAATGCAACGTTCTTCAGGCGGATTAAGAGATTCGCCGAAGCGAGCTTAGAGTGATGAAGGTTAATCTGGAGCACCTTAATCAGAAAATCACCCTCATGATAGAGACCAACACACCGGTAAGGCCAACCGAGGCCTCTGACATAACCTCCTCCATGTCTTAACCTGGCGTACAGCTTGGGGTCTCAACAACTTCCGCTACAGCCACCACTTTAGCTTCACTGAGCTTCTGTTGTTGGGCTCCTGGACTGCTAGTCCTTGCTGTTTACTTTTAGAAAGACCTTGAAGAAGGAGTACCAGACAACTCCCTTCCTTTCATCTAGCGGCTTTAGCGATTCCGCATTCATTAACAGGAGGACCTGCCTTAAAGAACCCGATCGCCCAGCCTTCCATATTTATGTCCGGGTTGCAGGCCTGGAACATTTTCAATATTTCTACCGGCTTTGTGCAAGTGACCTGTAGCCACACTCTTACTCTGGGACGAACCGGTATCTCGTCCTTGTACAACAAAGCAGACCTATCGTCGTTGTCATTTTTGTCAATTTTACATGGCCCGAGTTGTGCCACCCTGCAACATGACAGCGAGGGTTGGCTAGGGTTCTCCTTTAGAATCTGGAAGAAAATGCATACTAATGCGGCCTCCATCCACCTCCATTTGTCCCGGGAAGTGCTCCGTTCGCTCACTGTGTGCTAACAACACTCAGCACCCTGCCTTGCCCTTTTATCACATCGCTGTATGACCTGGCTTCGATGCTTTTATTGACCTTTTCGGCTTTTTGCAGCAGATATCTCCTTCGTTGGCATCTGCCTTTTGTTTGAGATAACAGATTCGGCCTTCTGAGGTGAACCTACTTTTTCTAGCTGGCCCTTCATCATTTTTGCTTTGTTACATCTATCGTACCAGGCCTGTTTTGATAGGCGAACCCATTTGCTCCTACCGAGCGAACCTTGAAGCCGATCAGCTGCCTTTTTGGGACTGGGTTCAGTTTGGGCCTTCACAACCGACGAGCCACTGCCTGAACTAGTTCTGACCTTGGCTTGTGCCGAAGTGCTCAGACCATCGCCCAGTGCTCCAGAAGGTGCCTTGACGGCCGGTTTTCAAGCGGGACAATGGACGGTCCACCTTTACAGAAGTCCCTGTGTGCGGGTAAGGCTAAGTAATATCGGTGGTCACCTGGTATCCGATTCTGTCCATTTTGGACTGAACTATCTTTATTGGGCCTACAGCCTAGTAAATCATCGGCACGGGTTGCATGACAACTTGATTCGGCTCATAGGAGGGGCTGAGAGGGTATAGATAGGATGAATACGAAAGGTATGGAGAGTGAAAGGGGATATAGGTAGAAGTGAATAGCTCTTAGTGCATTGCTCCACAATAGTCTGTACGACATGGGTGACCCTGCCAGAAGTTTGCGCTCCCGCCATCATAGCCCATTGCTTTTTAGCAACATAAGCCCCCACACCAACGTCAATGTTGCTATTTTAGTGAGGGAAAAAATGGTTCTTACTGATTAACATTAAGATACAATTAAAAAGTTATGTTTGAACGAAAAAAACTCTTACATTTCGGAAAGAAAACAGATTTATTTTGTATCGTCATTTTTTATATACCTGTAGTGATATAAAATAACACTCTTATCGCTAGAAAATCTTAAAAATGACAATTTTAAGATACAAATGTACAACAATTGTTTCTCTCTACTTTCTTTGCTTTCCCAATTCTGAATAGAAAATTTACCATGATAAATTATGTCTTATGCTTCGTTTTCACTGTGTCAGTTTCATGACGATATTAAACTTAATCACATAAAATTCACCTATATTTAACTATTATAAATTTGTACTATGGCTCAATTATATTATTTATTTGTTGTCAAAGATAGAAAAAATGTCAACATGTTGTCATATTTTATTTGACTGATAACCACTTTCCGTTGAAAATGGCATTGTGAAAAAAAAATTATGATTTAGATTAGATATTACATGATTTGTAAAAAATGCTTGCTAATAAAAAAAACAACTTATTTTAACATTTGCAGTCATGCTTCGATGTGAGGAGTTTCGGGTTTGGTGTAAGATAATCTTAATAAATAAAATAATCTATCTTTACAACTTGCTTTGCTTTCTTTCTTCTAATGCTTCTATTCTATTTCGCTTCTTTAATTTCGTAGTTTTTTTAATTTTTTCTATCCTTTCGCTACTTTTTACAAATATGTTATAATTAAGTTAAAAGAAATTGTTGCTTTTTGTATTGTTTGGTTATTGTATTAACATATTTGTGAACGAAAAAAGTTGTCGACAAATACGTGACGAAATGGTATTCCGTCGAAAAATAATTATATCTTGATTAGATCGCCACCAATAAATGGTTATAAAGCCGTCATTAATTTTTAAAGCTCTCTATGAGTACATTTAGGTTTAAGACTTTTAAAGTTTTTAATGAATATATTAATGCTACTATTTATTTTAACCTCTCATAACTACTTTTTTCATGCTCGTCTTTCACAAATGTTTTTTTTTTCACTTTTAGTGTTGCTTATTTACAGCATTTTACATGAACATTTTTGCATATTTTTTCACCACTTTAAATATCTAAACACATACATACACACACACATTTACTACATTACATCTTGTTTCTATTTCTTTCTCTTTTATTTTTACTTTTTTACAGAATAAAATAATTTAATTTAGGCACACCCTATATAAAATTTTTTTTATGACTTATGATTGTAAGATAGTAAATTTTAAAATAAAACACATTTCTAAAATGTACAAATATTAGTGTAATGTTATGAACAGTAACGAACCTATGGTCGGCAACTTTTTAATTTTTATTTCTATTTTTTAATGTTCATGTTTTTATTATTAAATGTGTTTTAAGTTCATGTTTGTATCTTAGTTCTTTAAATAATTTTTTGTTATTAAAATTTTTATTTACGCAATAATTAAATGGTGTGGTTTTCTTATTGAATACTTTTTTTTCAGTGCAATTTTGTCACTCTCTCTCTCTCTATCTAATCTATCATGAGAGTATAACTTGAGGGATATGAACAGTGTAAGCGTCGAAATTTTAAGTGTTGATGGATTCATATCAAACTTTGTACACATCTTTTGATCATTTAGAAGTACTTAAAAAAAAATTTAATTTTTTGTTTTTAAATGGTATATTTTTGCATAATAGTCCTTTGAATATGGCACCTCTTTAATCTGGCCTCAAGGCAATTACTATGCAACTTAATAACTGTTACTATGACTTATAAAGTATTACGAATATAATTATAGCTTTATACCGTTACGCCGGATAATATTACAGATTTATTACTAAATGGAGATATTATTATCGCACGATGCAATAGTTGCTTAAAAATAAATGTATTATCTTTTCAGTCCGTTTTTTATGTTAAACCTTTAAATCGTAGAGGTTACTTGTTTTGGGTGGCCCCTAGTGAAGTTTTCTGGAGAATATTTTTTGGAAGGTTTTAACCTTTGACCTCCCTCCAAAGTTGACTTATGGGGTCTTTTCTAAAAATAGGTCAGTTGACCCATACTGAAAGGAGCTAGGAGGTTAAAGTGTTCAAAAAATATTCCCCGGAAAATTTTAATTTAGGCTTCCGAAGACAAGAACCACCCTGAATTAATTTTAACATATCATTTTTCATATTGTTTAATTCCATTTTTGACAAAAAAAGTTAAATTTAAAACCACTGTAAAAATATTTGTGTCGTTGTTGAGCAAAAAGGGCTTTTGTTATTGGTGTCAAATACTATCGTTTGAGATTGGTTTGGTTCACCCCCGAGGCAATGACCTTTACTTTGTGTCTTATAAAATTATTTTATTAAAAGTTTTACACTGTTCATAACTCTTAAGAATGCTTGTCTTTAAAAACTATTTATAGATAGTAAAAATAGGGTCGGTTCTTTATTAAATCAGTTTGCAAAACCAATAACATATATTCTAAACGGGTAATTATTATCATATCCCAAAATAAAAAAATATAAAAATAAAAAAATAAGAACTTATAAAGACGATATCGAAAGAGTTGCAATTAAAAAAAAAAATTGTCTCAAGACTAAAAGAGGTTTCTCTTCTATTAAACTCTTTAAATTTAAATTCTATAAAGATTTTGTGGTATTTCGAACCCTAAACTAAGTTTTACCTAAATAAGTTCTTGTTTCTAAAATACCGTGTACATATCCTTGGCATATGTACCACGCTCTCTTACCAGTATGATACGGTCGCCACAATATTTGTCTTCAGTTAAAAATAAATGTATACCCAAATGGAATTTTAATTGGATAAAATTAAATTCATCCAATTTACAAAGGTTAATTTTTGATGAAAACGATGAATATTGCATTTATCGTGTCTGTGTTTCGGTAGCCACTATTACTTTCTAATGTATTATAGTCTACATACAAAAATATAAACATTTATAAATTCTATGAACAAGTTTTTTATTGAAAAAGTACATTTTTGAAAAGGTGCTTGTACATTTTTGATCACAACTTAAAAATACATCCTCTAATTTGGTTATTGACTGTACCAAAATTTCAAATTTTAATAACTAACAAATAAGGCCATAACACTGTTTTCTTAATTTTTCGTTGTTTTGGATCAAGCTGTAACGGAAATATTAAAATATTATATTTTCAACAAAATTTTGTCTAAATAAGAATAGAATAAGGTTTATACAAAATTGAACTTTACAAAAAATGTCTAGCACAGCACCTTAATTGTAAAGATAAATCTTTTTAAATAAAATTAAATTAAATAAAAAAAAAGTATTTGTTTTAGAATTACTAAAAAACAATAAAACGAGAAATCGGTGTTGAAAATCGATGAATATTTCTTTTTGATTCAATCGTCAATTTACCTCCTTTCGGCAAAAAATTAAATTTTGTGTTTGTAAAATTTTTTTAATAACTTAACAGCAGGCGCATAAGGCGTGTCAGATATGCGAAGTAGGGGAGTGTCTCTGGTTATGGGACAGGTAAGGTTTATGGCTCATAACTTTTGATCAAGTATAATATGTGACCAT
The DNA here is from genome assembly GCA_963920525.1 of Dichetophora obliterata. Classification (NCBI taxonomy): domain Eukaryota; kingdom Metazoa; phylum Arthropoda; class Insecta; order Diptera; family Sciomyzidae; genus Dichetophora; species Dichetophora obliterata. The sequence goes on along the minus strand of OY986435.1, from coordinate 301,649,780 downwards.
ATGCATAGCTGTGAAAAGCTTATCAAATAAGCTAAATTTTTGCTGAAGTGTATTTAATAAAGGGTTAATTTTTTTCCAAAAAAATGTGTACCCGGTTGTGGGACACCTTGAAATATCCACTAAAAATTAGAACATATAAAGAAAAGCCACCAAAAATATGAAAAATAACAAAGTTTATTCAATTGAGAAGCTTTCAATGGCACAAAAAACAACAGAAAATTGCACTTCTTTCATGTTATTCATCATCTTTTGCATCATCCAAATCAGAAGTGCAATGTGTAGATGTAAAATCGCTGGTTTGCATGTCAACGCACTTCAAATGCACTGTCCGTTTCCACTCATTGCATTTGATTGAGTTTGCTCCAGTCAATTTCGGTGGCAGAAGGTCCAAACAGATGATCTAGAAGTCTCTACATCGTCATCAGACAGTGGAGACTTCTTGGGCTTAGTGCGCTTGGCCGACGGTTTGGCTGATGGCGTTGCCAAATGCAGTCACTCTAATGCCGTTTTTCTCGACTAAATGTTCCTTAATGGCTTTAACAAGCGCATTCAAATCAAATTCGGCTGACTTTGCGTTGTGATCAATAATACACGAGCACCTTTTTTGGTAAACCGTCTTTTAAAAAAAAATTTAAAAAACTTATCCATAGAGCTTAAAGAATTTTGTATTTTTGTGATAGTCCTCTAACACATAAGCAATCTATAGTCACTACAGAAACATACTTGGTTAGTCGCCTAGTGTTATTAATAATTGAACGTATTAGAAATAATTCTAAAGAGTAAAGTTTTGACTAAAATTAATTCACGAAATCTGAACAACTCAATATTTGTTTACTAGAAAGTTATCAAAAAGTATTAAAAAATTCTAAAAAATAATATTTTTTAAAAAGTAATCTATTTTATAAAGGTTTTTTAAAGTTTAAATTAAAAAAATTTCGGCTGTTATCTTTTAGCCGTCATTAAAAACCTAACCTCTTTTGAAGTTGCTAAAAACATTTACTCGCTATTTTTTTTATTTTATTAAATTCAAAGTAATTCTAAAGCCAACCAGGACCAATTATACAAAATTACATGTTTACATGTATACAAATATAAGTATATATTAGGGTGTCCCAAGAAAATATATATTTTTTTTATTTTGACAGATGTCCGCGGCTTAAATACTTCCACTTGAGCTTAGAAACACCCTCTGTGAAGCACGTCTCAATTGGGAAAGGTTGGGAAAGAGGTCGCGAATTCATTTTCTAATTTTCCCATACGAAAATGATTTGTATGAGGAAAAATCAGTTTTGTTGGTAAATTAAATTAAAAGCCACTATCTCTTAAGCAAAATAATAAAAAAAGCACTTGTTCCCTCAAATTTGTGACATGTTATGACATATCCAAATTTAATTTTCATCGAATTATTATTTGGTTATCAAACACGATTTTTTTGGGACACCCTAGTATATATATATAAGTAAAGTGCGAGTATAAGATAATATTAATAATAATTATATAAAGAATAATAGATTAAATAAAAAAAAAACAATAAAACAGTAGAAATTCAATCATATTTAAATGAAATTAAATTAAAATGAAAATTCATAATAAAACTTAAGTATAGATTAGAACCAGCTTTCCCTAAACGAAACTCAATACTAACGGCGATTAGGATCCGACAGCAACAAATGTCAGGATAAGCTGACAAAACCACAATTAATTACTCAAATGACAAATAAGATTTATTTTAAAGACGTTCCCGATAGTAGAGAAAGTCTTCAAAATTCTGGGCATACCATTCCAGAATCTGGCTGTACTGATTAGAAATGGTCTTTCAAATTGCAACGAAGAGATTTTCGGGTAAACAATCTGAGTGTTTCGAGAGGAGCGGGATAAATAAATGAAGGAATTAGCGATGTACTCGGGGGTTCTGCATTTGAGAATTTTATAGAACATAACCATCATTCTAATGAGGACAAAGTCAGAAAAGGAGCAATTTAAAATCGGATTACAAAGCAAGAAATATGATCTCTCCTTCAAGCATTATATAAAAATCGTACTACTACTATTGAATAGTAATTGTACTTTGCACATAATGTAAGAGAAAGTGCCAAAGAAAACCTCTAAGCCATAGGCAATTCTAGACATAAGGAGAGCATGAGCTAACCTCAGCTTGATCCGTAAAGGTAAATCCAGGTTAAGTAAATAAAGCCCAAAACATTTTGGGCATAAAAACATGAAATAACGCCCAAAATCAAAAGTGAAATAAAGCTAAACTAAACTAAAAATGAAATAAGACCCAAAATATTTTGGGCTTACAAAAATGAAATAGCGCCCAAAAAATTAAATAACTCCCAAACAAAAATTAAAATAAGACCCAAAATCTTTTTGGAAAAAATTGGGAAAATTTTAACGGCTTCGCGAAATAACTCCTAATGAAAGAAAGATAACTCTTAACAGTAAATGAAATAAGTCCTAACGTTGAAAGATGAAATAACTCCTAATTCCTGGTGAAATAAGACCTAAAAAAAAGATGAAATAAAACCTGACATTTAGGAGTATGTTCTTTATGAAATAAAACCTAAACGGAAATGATGAATTAAGTCCTAATTTTCAGAATATTAAAAAAACAATTGTGGTTCTTCTGACCGCGACCATAAAGCGAGCAGGAAAGGCTCTAGACTTCTGGACAAATGCACACAAAACGAAAAATTAAATAAGGGCCCAAATTCGGGATCTTTTTTAATTCGAAATATTGCCCCACCACATAAAATGATATTTGGCCGATAAAATGGTTTTCCCTTGTAAGGAATTTTAAAACCACATTTCGGATAAGGGCAAAGCGTTATATCATAAATAAATAAGACAAAAACTAAAGCAGGATGAGAGATACCAGGACACTGCATTTGTTCAGATTTAAATACAGTATTCAGATTACTCAGAAAGAAATAGTCAAGCAAAGAAGTTGAATTATGTTGCAAGTCTAAATATGTAGGAATTGGCTTATGCACAAGATTCAGACTACAACGCTGGCAGACACCACGAATAGCCTGAGATTTACGAGAATCAAATAAGTTGTTGTTAAAATCACCCATAATTATTATAACATTGGAATATCGAACTCGTAGATCACTGATGGAATCTTCGAAAGCACCTAAGTCACCATGCGGAAGATAAACTATTCCAACAAGCGTAGTTTCAGACAAATGGGTAATTTCAACAAAAAGCCTCTCACATATTCCATAATCTCCAGTCGTAGGCACCACTTTTAACTTAAGGAGTTTAGACAACAATAGTGCGACACCACCTCCACCTCCACGAGAATTAGGGCGATCATTTCTTAAGAGGACATATCCAGGAATTTCTACCGTTTTCGAGGACACAAATGGTTTAAGCCACGTCTCAGTAATACCAAAAACTTCTAAAAAACACCCATCTAAAATAGATTTAAGCTCATCCAATTTGGTGGATCCAGTAGAGGGTTTGATACTCTGACAATTCATATGTCCAACATTAATATTATGACTAAGCACATTGAGGGAAGATTTAAGAAAAGCATTGTTGCTGTGCACCGGACCTAAGTTAGCATTATGTGTGGACAATACACATACTTAAAAGATAAAGCTGATTGTAACCGACCAAAATAATAAAATAAAAAACAAAGTTATTGAAAAAAGGGGAAAAACAGTGAATAATAAAAATTGAAGCCATAAAAAGCTCATGAAATATATTAACAAACATTGTAAAAGAAAGAAAAAATAAGTGTTATTTTTTTCGAAACTGCAAAAAGACACATCAATTGTTGAAAAAGATAAGATAGAATGGTAAGATTAATGAAGCCATAAATGATATGAAAATTGAATACTAGAAAAAATTATTGGAAGTCTGCTCTAAATTATCCTGACGGCCAGCAACAGTGGAGTCGAAAGCATCTGTATATTCCTGGAGATCATAAGCGCGATCAGAGCCGTTTAACAACTTGATGTTGACCACTGGATTGTCAGCGTTGATGATCTTATACTTCAAAATGCTTTTGTCTTTAAGCAGTTTGCGGCAAAAAAAATTAAGCTTATTCGTAGCCGCAGTGTTGTGGTCGTTGAGGTAAAGTAGAGCCTTCCCCTTTCGAATGTAAGCGCAGAGCAGAATGTCACCCATTGACAAGGGAACATTGAGGATTTGTGCAATCGCTAGAACCGGCTCATGGAGTTTTGCAATCCCAGATGGAAGACCAGTCACTATTTTGCAATTAAGACTTTTATAGGATATTATTATCTTTCTCAAGCTCCTTAAATCTCCTATCAGTAGTATTTTTAAGAGAAAATACTACTGATTTTCACTGCATTTAGAAATAGCACTGACAGTGTCTGAACATTAGAGGTTAAATCCGATTTAATTGAGTCAATTTTCAAATTTGTATCATCAATTTTCGACGACAGCTCACCAAATAAGCGCCTTAATTCAGCTATTTATGAACATTAGAGGTTAAATCCGATTTGATTGAGTCAATTTTTAAATTTGTATCATTAGTTTTCGACGACAGCTCACCAAATAAGCGCCTTAACCCTTAAATGCACAATGTCAACGATTTTGACAGAAAAAATATATCTAATGTAAATTTGAATAAAAATAAAAGCTGCGTTTTTAGTTTTTTAATTTCTTTTTTTTTAAGTTATTTAAAAAAAAGTAGTTGTATCTTTAAAGATACAATGTGCATTTACCCACATCTAAAATTCCTATGAAAATATATTAAAATAAAAGAAATGTGCTATGAAATTTTTTATTAATTCATTTATTTTAAAAACTTAATATTATTTTAATACATTTTTATTAAGAATACACTGAAAACTAAAATAATAAGCAAAAATATAAATAAAATCAAAATAACACATATACATTTTTAAAATTCATTTATATACAGGGTGGCGCCGACTGAGCTATATGGTTCAAATGGCTTATAACTTTTTTATTTATGCGACTTTTATAATTTTTTTAAATACAGTATATTATATATTATTGCAATTAGCTTTGAAAAATGATATCTTGTAAGTGATGTCCATTTTCTGCTTCGCACATACGTGCTCTTTTTAGCATATTTTTTCATTACTTTTCGCAGAATTTCGGGTGTAATGACCATGATTTCATTTCGAATGTTGATTTTTAGTTGGAGAATGGTTCTTGGTTTGATAACGCACACTCTTTCTTTCAAATATCCCCAAAGAAAACTGTCAGGAGCTGTTAAATCTGGTAAACCTGGAGGCCAGTTAAAATCGCTTGTTCGCGAAATAATGCGTTCGTCGAATATGTCCCTTAACAAAGCCATTGAGGCACGTGCAGTATGTGCTGTGGCTTCATCTTGTTGAAACCACAAGTTTGGATGGTTTTCCACAGCTGGCCTAATAAAATTTTCCAACATCGTCCGATATGCAGCACCGTTGACAGAGATTGAGACACCACTTACATTTTCAAAAAAATATGGGCCAATTATCCTTTCGGAGGATACACCGCACCAAACAGTACACTTAAGTGGGTGTAATTCTTGCTGATGCACTGCTCTTGGATTTTCCGTAGCCCAAATCCTGCAGTTTTGCTTGTTGACGTACCCATTTAATAGGAAATTGGCTTCATCGCTCATTACCAAATTGTGAATAAAGTCTGGATTTTCCTCCACTTTTTCAAGGAAACGAATGGCATTTTCAAGCCATCAGGTAGTCTGTCGTCTTCAACTCTTGCACAAGTTGAACTTTATATGGGAACATGTCTAATGTCATCAAAATTCTCTGCAGCGACCGCCGCGATAGTCCAAGTTGTGTCGAACGCCTCCTTGTTGATGTTGATGGACTATGCTGCACGCTCTCCCGTACACCTTCAATATTTTGAGCAGTGTGCACGATAGGTGTTCTTCCGGCACCAGGAAGGGTTCTTACAGACCCATGTTGACGAAAATTTCCAATCAAATGGTTTATTGCTGACGCTGTGGGTGCAATGCACACATTGAAATGACGACGATATGCACACTGTGTCAACACAATAGACTGTTGGTGTAAAAAATAAAATTCAATTATTTGTGCACGTTGTTCGATCGTGTAATGATTCATAATTAATTCCCCTTCACAAATAATTTCCTTCACAAATTTCTGAAAAAAATAAAAAATAATAATTAAAAAACTTATAAACATTCAAACCATATACATAGCTCATTCGGCGCCACCCTGTACATAATTAATAGCAAATAATACAATAATAATGTGTTAATTATAAAAACAATTTTTTTCTGCAGTTAAACATAAATTTACTTTACATTTGGTACAATACATCCGTGTTTGTCCTGAGCAGTTAGGAAATTTGCATTTACCCTTCTTATCAATCGTTGTCCAATGATCAATCTTATCCAATGTGGTGTCCTTCGGAGGCAGCATATGGTAATTAGGTTTGAGGCGTTTTTGTTGAATTTGTGCTTTAATGCGAGGGCGTCTGCGAGCTGCAGGTTGTACCGATTTAAAGGAGAATAAGATATCAGCCATCTCTAATTAAAAATCAATCAATCTCATAGCCTTAAACCCTTGACGATTTTTATTTATTCGTTTGTATAAGAGCCAGGAATTTACAACTGTCATGTCCAAAAGGTGATAGAACACTCTATTTGTCCACTTACGGCTTTTTGTATCTATCTTATGCCGGCCCATGGAGCTGTTCATTAAATCGACACCACCCATGTGCTGATTATAGTCTTTTATAATTTGAGGACATGGAATCATTTTGACGGTTTTGTCCTTTTTGTCAATTCTCTTAATGGTTAATGGCTCTTTCGTTTCATTTCCTAATGTGGCTGATATCGGTTTTACTCCAACATAGGTAGATACTAAGTTGACAATCCTGTTGTCTTTCCAAGACAGAAAAGATACATCAATTCCATGAATATTACATATAAACTCTTGACTGGCACCACGCTCGAACTTTTGCATTACTTTTTCGTCGTGAAGCTTACAATTTTGTATTCTGTTACGTCGAATGGTACCAACCGAAAGAATGCCTAGTGTTCGCAAATACACTACTAATGCCACGGTAGTGTAATAGTTGTCAAAATATATTATGTGGTTTTGAAATTTCGGCACTTCTCTTACCAGTCGGACCACGATATTGGCCGAAGGTTGCAGATCCGGTTCATCAAGACCTGGTGTTTCCGGCGCTCCACTATATATTTCAAATTGTATATATTTCAAACCTGTAGTATCACACATTACGAAAAGCTTGAAGCCCCATTTTTTCGGTTTGTTAGGTAAGTACTGCTTCATGTAGCTTCCAATTTTGATAGAACACATTTGTTGATCCACACACAATCTATCTAATTTTGGCCAAATGTAGTATTTAACGCTGCCAAATGTAGTATTTAGAGTGTCAATAGCAGGTCTAATTAGATAAAGTCGGTCTCGATTAGGATCATCTCGATTTCTTTTATCATTGAAATGAAAAAATTTCCGAATTTTTTCAAAACGCCCAACGCTTATTTGCTTTTTCACTACATTTACTGAATGGTCACTTCTTTCCGACCAATAATCTCTTACATTGGGAAGGTTGTGATATGTCATATAAAAAAGTATTCCAATATATTTTTTTAATTCAAATATATCGAAATGAAATGGCTCCTCAAATCCAACATATCTTATTGTTTCGTCAACTATATGTTCTTCCAAAGTCTCAGGAAACAAAAAGCTCCAAACTTGATATGGTGTTTCCAAATCCATTATGTTTTGTGGTAAACTACTGTCACCTCTAAATCTAATTTGCTGGTCATTAAACTGTAAGTTACCTTTCTTCCATATAACTTTCTCGAATTCACAAGACTTACAATTTATTTTTACATTTCAAAATACTGAGGGAAATTCATTCTAAGTATTTGTAAGTCTGGTAGGTAGAATATTACCAGATGAAGTAGATGACTCAGAATCAAGATGTTCGATATTATTCGATTCCATGTTAATCGAATCTCCCTGATCAGTATTATCATTGATCATGTCAAAACAGAAATCCTGAATGGATGCATTGAGGTCAACTTCATTCTGATTCATATCATCTTCATCAGTAATCATCTCTAAAAGCCCTAACCTTTTAGAATTATACCCCATCCCATTCCACTCCTCCCCGTTTAAATCGTCGCTTTCGTCATAAATGTTATCGACGCTGTCATCACCTCCTTATTCGCTATTACAAAGCAATTCACAGACGTCATCATCAGTCATCATAACTCTTCCAACTCGAATAAATGACGCCATGGCTAACAGTTTATCAAATGGTCGTTTGCGTGTAATGAATTTTATTTAAAAATTATAATTTAAACTTAGACATTCATTTAAAACTGTAAATTTATTCTTAAGCTCCAAACAAGTGAACTTGCTCTTGCAAAGAACAAAATGTATATGAAAATGTACCAAAGCGTAGCACAAAAAGTTATGTTTAATCTTTAAAGATACAACCAATTAAAGTGACTCATTGAGGTGCCGAATGATCGAACATTTTTCGAACTACTTACAATCCCTAAAGGACATGTTTTGAAAGCAGTCAGTATTTTTACCTAATCAAAAATTTTTTTCTGTTCCTAGAAATTACACTGTTAAAAAGCTTGTTTATTTAATTCTTAAAAATTTTTTTTACTTTGTAAATATTTTTTTAAAAAAGTATGACAAATAGAAGTAAAAAGTCTTTTTTTTTGGAAGACCAATAATATTCTGAATAATATAGAACCGATTTGAAATAAATTAAGCCAAAACTATAGCCGTAGGAGTTTTTTGATTGGTTGTATCTTTAAAGATACACTGTGCATTTAATGGTTAATTCAGCTATTTATCTATTTGCATCAACGAAATCATAATATAAGAAAACGCTTCAATTATTAGATTTTTTATAAAATCGTTCACAAAAAAAATTTTATTTTTTCGTATATTTTCAAATGATTAGCTACTACATACTTTAGTTCGTGACTACAGCTTCATATCAACACAGAATTTCGAAGTTTATATAAGTTAAGTCGTATAACGTAAGATACGCCATAAACATTTACTAGGTTAAGCTTAAGCAACAAATTCAAAAAATTGATCGTTCAATTTAACATATTAACGATATAATAGAGATTATCAAAATTCCTAGTTGAATTTTATTTTAAACTTGTATCATCCTTCTCGATCTAATGGAATATTTAAGAAGGATCAGGATAAACTGATGACGCATGGTATTTTTAACGAACTAATTACATACATTTAAATAAAGAACTCTCAAAAGATCCTTTATATGCATGCTTATAAGTTTGGATACATTTTATAATTATTTTATTTTCGGTCGATGGAATTGTTTTCATTTTTTTGCTGTACTATTAAACTATCCCTAATTCACCCGACTACCTTTTTATATTTAACAGTTAGATAACTGCACTTTATTTATATCGAAAATAAAATAAGATTTACAAACGATATTTGAAAAAAAAAACAAAAAATTTTTTAAAATAAACCATTTTATGCATGCTTTATTTAAACAAACAAAACGAATCCACTCACGTAAAGGATAAGGATGGAGGACACATCGATGCTTCAATTAGGAGTCATGCTACAAAAACAACACAATACGAACGTAGCAACTCACAAGATTGTATTCTTAATACACGCACGAACAACAATAACAGCAACACGAAACACAATAACCTCAATCATCATCATCATCACAAGCATCTGCGATCATCAACCGTAACAGCCAAATATTCGGCATCGAGTCCACAGCTTTATGTTGCTAAAAACAATGCAGCAACGCATGTTGATGAACAAATTCCTCCACCAATACCACCGCTGCCACTAAATTACCAGAGATCCGATGGTTTGTTTGTTTACTTAATGTTTTTATGTCAACTATTTAAAGACAAAATATCTTGCAAATGTTTTTTGTTAAAAGTATCGCATATAGTATAAAGACTCGTATTAACTTCTCATTTAAACGTTTTAAATTCAGACGAAAGCTACGCTACCGAGACTAGAGAGCAGAAAAAGCAGCGTTCAATATCGAAGGCTGTGCGACAAGCTGAGCTCAAGCGACTCAGAATCGCTCAGGAGATTCAGCGTGAACAGGAGGAAATCGAAGTGCAATTGAAGGAATTGGAAGCGAGGGGTGTACTGATTGAAAAGGCTTTGCGCGGCGAAGGACAACATGTGGACAACAGGTGTGTTGCATGAAATAAGCTTAACAATGTTTATATATATTTTAAAAATGTGTCGCATTTCCTTATTGTCAACAGCTTGGAATCTTCGCATATGATGGGCGCTAGTGATGAGAAACTATTGAAGGAACTTTTGGAAATTTGGCGCAACATAACACAATTAAAGTAATATTTTCATCCACATTGGAGACGAGGTCTTTAATAGGTTTTCCTTTAATTTTTTATAGAAAGCGTGACGATGAACTTGGCATCAGGCAGCAGGAACTACAACTCGAACATCGTCATGCACAGCTGAAGGAAGAACTTAACGTCAGATTATCCAGCAGCAGTGAGTGGATAAAACTTCACTGGTTGTTATGTAAAACATTATGCTGATATTTTTGTTTTGCAGAGCTCGATAAAAGTTCGGCAGATGTGGCCGCAGAAGGTGCTATACTCAATGAAATGCTAGAAATTGTTGCCAAACGTGCTGCATTGCGTCCAACTGCGACAACGTCCTCAGCAGCAGAGAAGGAAACAAAGAGCTCACAAGCAGCTGCACCAAAAACCAATATTGAACTAGTACCAAAAGCAGTCACAGCTATTACTGATACCATAAAACTAAATGCTTTTGGTGGACAATCGCTCGAAAATAATGAATCACAAGTAGATCCTTTAACTAATTAAAATTTGTTTTTCATTCCTGTAAAATTTTGTTTCTCTTTGTATTTTCAGATTTGAAAAAGCTTTCCATGGAATATAGTCATCATCATAACCTCTTCAATATTTAACTCGATTTAATTAATAATATTTTTTTAAATATATGTTAATGAATTTAAAGTAAAAGCTTTTCAAAACAACCACATACAAACTCTTAATGAAATAAACTAAACTATTTTTACGAAGAAATATATATTGAAAATGAAACGGGAAAAACAAAACAAAACACAAAAAAGAAAAACTACAAAGAATTTTAAATACTTACTACTAATAAATCAATTATAATTATAGATGATCAAGACACTTTTTAAGTCATTAATGCCGCTGCAAAATTCTGTTTTTGCAACTTTATTTAATAATAAACTTAACATAAACCTTAATACTTAAATATGTTTTAGTGTATGAATAAAAAATGTTCACTGACTCAAAGCAAAAGCAACAAATTTTCAAGTTTATCATCTATGTTTGAACGCATATCTCTACCTATCTTACGTAGTTTTTATTTTTGTAAACTTATTTCATGGTAATTTTTATTGTTATTATTATTTACATTTAGATGTTTGAGTCTAAGTCTGCGGCGGAACACAGTCTCAATGTATGTTTGTGTGTTTAAAATTAACTTGTTATTTTAGTTTATGCATTGTCGCATTGTATGAATGTCTGTAATTATGTGTATTATTTGCTTAGTTCAACCCACTGTATTATTTTATGCATCTTTAATGTAAAACCAATTAAATTAACGTGTTAACGTTTATTGATTATTTTTTTTTTTAAATAATGTATCTTTGTATATGTTTACAACGCAAAACAATTATAACAACAATCTTTGCATGCGTTATTTTCAAATTAATACAATTTTAACGAATTTATTTTATTTTAACTTGACTTTTTGTTCTCAAATATATTAAAGGAACACGAAATAATTGTCGATATCAATATTTTTTTACATCTATTTTGTTGTTCAACTCTTCTATTTCAGAGAGAAGTAATAAAATTTTTAATTGGAAATAGTTATTTGTTGTCTTTTGATTTACATATTAATAAATTTGATATTCATGACATTTTTGCATATAATGCACCCTCGATACGGTGCTACGAACGCAGAAAACATCAAAATTCGCTTTCAATTTCAATTAAGCCGCGATAAATACAAATAAATAATAAAATATACCAAAATGTTAAGCAGCGCGGAGCTATTTTTTGGAGAAACTGAGGAAACACAAACTTTGTGCAGATTACGACGCAGTATTAGGGATAAATCCAATCCGCTAGAGATTCCTGACGACCTGTGAGTATTTTTATATGCCCGGTTGATCTTTATTGAAATATTTAAAATCTCTTAAAGGTTGCAATCATATTTTAGGCTTAACAAGGAAGCCTTTGTCTTTGTGTTGCAGAATATTGAAGACTCCATGCAGTAAATTCGAAGATGTGCGATTCCTCCTATTTTGAAGCTAGCTAGTACTCTACGATTTTTTGCTAAGGGTAGTTACCAAAAGGGTATTCGTGGAATCCGTGGAATATAAGGGTATTCGGCGGAGGCCTAGCTGCAAGCCACCGGACGGGTCACAGGTTGCGGATAGTGAACGGCCTTCAGATATGGAGGTTAGTCGCGAATAAGTTTCTTAACAAATAAGCGGCCCCGGACAATGCAGCGGGTGACCAGCTAGGTTGTGGAAGGTCGTAGTGCTGGGCAGCGCTGCGTCTTGAACAAAAACCCCACAGAGCCCGCAACTGGCACTGACAAGGCGAGTCGGTGTCGCCTTAAAAGCACCTTGCCCAAACCCCCCCCTTGTCTTTCTCTAGACTTAAAACTTGAGGGGTCTCTCATAGACCTTAATCCTGGAATGTGCACAGGGTTTGGGTCCCGTCACATTATCAAATTTCCCAATGAAAATCGAACCAGCCTCGGATGATAACCCCATACACGTTGACGACCACCGCAAACGAAAAACGGACCATGATTTACGGATATGCACCTGGAATGTCCGGACTCTCTACAGAGAAGGTGCATCTATCCAACTGGCGGAAGCCCTCGCAAAAATAAAGGCTGACATCACCGCCATCCAGGAGATGCGATGGAAAGGGCAAGGCTGCTCTAAGCGAGCAGACTGCGATATTTACTACAGCTGCCATGCGGAGAAGCGCGAATTCGGATGCGGCTTCGTCGTAAGACGAAAACTACGCCACCTTGTTTCTCGGTTCACACCAGTGAACGAAAGGTTGGCGACGATACGCATCAAGGCGAAATTTTTTAATGTAACCTTAATTTGCGCGCACGCCCCGACGGAGGAAAAGGACGATGCCGCCAAGGATGCTTTCTACGCGAGCCTAGAGGACGTGTACGATCGCTGTCCGGCCCACGACGTAAAAATAGTCCTCGGCGATTTTAACGCAAAGGTCGGAAAAGAAGGCGTCTTTGGCCCCACTGTCGGTCAGTTCAGTCTCCACGAGGCCACTACGAACAACGGTCTAAGACTGATCGACTTCGCCGCGGCACGAAACATGGTAGTAAGTAGCACCAGATTCCAACACCTCGACATCCATAAGGCCACCTGGCTGTCCCCTGATCAAAAAACACGAAACCAAATTGATCATTTTGTGATCGACGGAAGGCACGCTTCTAGCGTTCTGGATGTGCGTACATTTCGGGGAGTGAACATCGACTCCGACCACTTTCTTGTTGCAGCCAAGATCCGCATGCGGTTATGCAATGCAAAGAACATACGCACAGGAATGCAACGAAAGCTAGACGTCGCTAAGCTGCAATCACAAAGGACAGCTGAGGCCTACTCCGCTCAACTCTCGGTTAAGCTCAACCAACCAACCTCACAACACGATGATGCCGATGGACTTTGGGCGCACATCTCCCACTCCATGCGCGCTGCCGCTGAAGAAGTGATTGGTTTCCGGCGCCCGCAACCTCGGAACCAATGGTATGACCAGGAGTGTCGCGACGCGACGGCAGCAAAAAACGCCGCATACAGAAAGACGCTGCAGTCAGCTACAACGCGAACCGTGCGAGAAAAATATCGTGAAAAGAGGAAGGAAGAGAGACGCCTTTTCAGACGCAAACAAAGGGAGCAAGAAAAGCGTGAGCGTGAAGAAATTGAGGTGTACAAAGGCAAGAAGGATGCACGAAAATTTTACCAACAGGTTAAGCGTCTAACCCAAGGTTTCAAGCCCGGAGCATCCACTTGTAGAGATGGGAATGGAAATCTGGTTACAGATACGCAGTGCGCACTGAGATTGTGGAGACAGCATTTTTCCAATCTGCTTACGGGCGATGATCCCACCAACTCCGCCCATGGAGAATGCAGTTCGCCACAACCAATCGACGATGACGAAGTAGAAGTTCTACCACCTAGCCATGACGAGGTTCGAGTTGCTATCCAGCGGCTCAAAAACAACAAAGCAGCGGGTGCTGACGGCCTGCCAGCTGAACTGTTTAAAGCCGGCGGCGATGAGTTGATAGGGTGCATGCATCAACTCATCAGCAAAATATGGCTAGCGGAATGCATGCCCGACGATTGGAATCTCAGCGTGCTTTGTCCCTTACTTAAGAAAGGAGACCCGACAATTTGCGCCAACTACCGAGGTATCAGTCTTATTTCCATCGCATATAAGGTCCTCTCGAGCGTACTATGTGAAAGACTTAAGCCGTATACAAAAACACTGATTGGACCTTATCAGTGTGGCTTTCGACCTGGTAAATCCACCATAGACCAGATTTTTACACTGCGCCAAATCCTGGAGAAAACCCACGAAAAGCAAATCGACACGCATCATCTCTTTGTCGATTATAAAGCTGCGTTCGATAGCCCGAGGCGGGATTGCCTATACGCAACAATGTCTGAGTTCGGTATACCTGCAAAGTTGATAAGACTCTGCAGGATGACGTTGAGCAATACTTGCAGCTCCGTCAAGGTAGGAAATGACCTCTCCGAAACCTTCCATACTGAACGAGGTTTCAGACAAGGCGACCCGCTATCTTGCGATCTCTTCAACATCATCATGGAGGGGATCCTACGAAAGGCCGGTGTGCATCGCAATGGCACCATTTTTTACAAAGGTGTTCAGCTCCTTGCGTATGCTGATGATATTGATATCATCGGTAGAACCAACAGAGATGTCACTGCTGCTTTCACCGCTATCGAAAAAGAATCAGCCAAGGTGGGTTTGACGGTAAACGAGGGTAAAACGAAGTATATGCTGCCTGCTGGCAGGGGAGCGGGGCGGCTAGGCTCTCACGTTTCAACAGGCAACTATAACTTTGAAGTGGTCAAGGAATTTACCTACCTTGGCACCGCCATTAACAGCAATAATGATGTCAGCCTGGAGATAAAGCGAAGAATAACAATTGCTAATAGGTGCTACTACGGGCTTAGTAAGCAATTACGTTGCAGAGCCCTCTCTCGATCGACAAAACTGACACTCTACAAGACGCTCATTATACCTGTGCTTCTTTATGGCGCTGAGGCATGGGTTGTCTCGCAAGCAGACGCAGCCGCTCTTGGGGTGTTTGAGAGAAAAGTTCTTCGCAAAATCTTCGGCTCTATTCGAGTTGGCGACGACTATCGCATACGAATGAACCACGAGCTGTATGAGCTATACGACGACATTGAAGTAGTTCAGCGTATCGCAATCCAGCGATTACGCTGGCTAGGTCATGTCCATCGTATGAATGACGATGCTCCAGCGAAAAAGGTGTTCGAGGCGAAGGCCGAAGGCCGACGACGAAGAGGGAGACCATGCCTCCGATGGATTGACCAGGTCGAGGAAGCCCTAACCGCGCTTGGCGAAACCAATTGGAGAAGGCGCGCGCGAAGCAGAGGCGCCTGGCGAGAGCTGATGAGATCGGCCGAAACCCGACGACGGGTTGCTATGGCCACCTAAGTAAGTAAGTAAGTTACCAAAAGAGCGTTGGAAACGATTTTGAATCAACGGAGTCCACAGTTTTAAGCGAAGTTGTCGGGATTATTGAGCGTAATCTTTGCCTTGTATGGATAAGAGCCATTCTATGGAACTGCCGGCTGTTGGTTTTTTTCATACTAAAAATAAATAACAAATTCCTTAAAATCAAAAACAAACCACAAAAAAATACAAACAATGCAATTCACTTGCCTTTTTCTATTATTTTCCATTTTTATGTGCAAAATAAAAAGAAATCAAACGCATTCGCCGGCTTGTCACCAAATATTTTTATTCGTCTGTTTTTGACGCTTAAGTCGAATGACATCTGCGAAATTCGCGAACAGTGATACCACGAAGTTTTTTCATTCGCCTGTTTTTGACGATTCAGTTGAATTAAATTTAAACATTCGCCAACGGTGATACCAACTTGGCGAATTCGACTTAATTTTTGTTCGATTCGCAGACGGTGATAGGGGCATAATTATTGTGGAATGTTTACTGAACTTTTTCGAAAAAGTGTTGACCTTTTCTAATAACTGGTGAAATTTTATCATAAAAACTGAAGTTTTCATGACTAAAAACGACGATAGGTAAGAAACTTACAAGGTCAAAAAAGTTCTGAATATAAATGCAGTAAAAAAAACAACGAAGAAATTCAATGGGCCTTAGCCTATTTATTTAGAAGCTATACCAAAGTTATGTTGACTAATTGGAATTTAATATTGCTGACTCTTGATTCTACGCTCACAACTTTGGCGCCAAAAATGTTCAAAGTTCCCATAAAAAATCAATTGGTTGACAGAAGCTCAAAGTTCGGCTGCCATAACATTTCTTACTTAAGCTATAGGAAGCTGATTGCTCCATATGTATCATTTAACATTTAAGATGCTGAAAAACAATAATAATCGCATTTAATGCATATTTATTTCTTTTTTTTTAATATGTTGGAAAAATAGTGGAAAAATGTTCGAAAATGGTATGTACCGAATAAAATAAAATTTATGCGTATGTATCTTTATGTAGGTGCGTACGTATTTTAAGCTGAAACCTTCCGCTAAAGCTGAAGCTGTGCTAGGATAGAAGACTACACTGATCTGATCAATTGCACAATGCTATTTTCTATCTTTTGCTAAGAAAATTTAAACCAAATTTACAATCAAAACCTTAAAGAAACTAGAAAGGAAATATCTTTAAATTAAAATACCCCACAGCTATGTTTAAATGTATTCGAATGTTTGAATGTTTTATTATTTTGATGACGTCACTTTTTATGGGTTAAGGTTTTCATTTAAATTTTTCAAGTTTCAAACTAATAGTACGTGTATCGGCTCAGTCGGCATTTTGAGCAAAAAAACTGTAAAATTTGATAAATTTTTAAAATTTCGGTGTCGAAATAATTTTTTTTTTATTTCAAGAAAAAACTATCAAAAAATTGTTGGCTATTTTTACATCGAATTTATTATTTTTTGAGTATTAAAAACACATGTGTGAAACACTTGCGTTAGTATATTTAATACACATTCAAATTTTAAAAACACATGCGTAAAAAAACTTCCGTTGTTATATTTTATACCCACTAAGTTTAAATAATGCCCCTATCACCGTCTGCGAATCGAATGCTTCACTCGAATCGAATCATTTGGCGAATTTTTCTTTTTGTGGTATCACGGTTTGCGAACCTACTTATTCGCCTCAGATACGGTGCTGCCAAAGCAGAAAACATCAAAATTCGCCTAGAAACGTCAAAACTCGAACCTCAAATTTCAATAAAGCCGCGATAAATACAAATAAATAATAAAATATACCAAAATGTTAAGCAGCACGGAGCTATTCTTTGGAGAAACTGAGGAAACACAAACTTTTTGCAGATTACGACGCAGTATTAGGGATAAATCCAATCCGCTAGAGATTCCTGACGACCTGTAAGTATTTTTATATGCCCGGTTGATCTTTATTGAAATATTTAAAATCTCTTAAAGGTTTCAATCATATTTTAGGCTTAACAAGGAAGCCTTTGTCTTTGTGTTGCAGGATATTGAAGACTCCATGCAGTCAATTCGAAGTTGTGCGATTCCTCCTATTTTGAAGCTAGCTAGTACTCTACGATTTTTTGCTGAGGGTAGTTACCAAAAGAGCGTTGGAAACGATTTTGAATTGGGTCTTGCGCAATCAACGGTGTCCACAGTTTTAAGCGAAGTTGTCTGGATTATTGAGCGTAATCTTTGCCCTGTATGGATAAGAGCCATTTTATGGACCATTTTATGGAACTGCCGGCTGTTGGTTTTTTTCATACTAAAAATAAATAAAAAATTGCTTAAAATTAAAAACAAACCACAAAAAATACACACAATGCAATTTACTGACCATTTTCTATTATTTTCCATTTTTATGTGCAAAATAAAAAGAAATCAAACGCATTCGCTGGCTTGTCACCAAATATTTTTATTCGTCTGTTTTTGACGCTTAAGTCGAATGACATCTGCGAAATTCGCGAACGGTGATACCACAAAGTTTTTCATTCGCCTGTTTTTGACGTTTCAGTCGAATTAAATTTAAACATTCGCCGACGGTGATACCAACTTGGCGAATTCGACTTAATTTTTGTTCGATTCGCAGACGGTGATAGGGGCATTAAATACAATTAAGGCTTTTTTTTATTTTAAAAAGACATGTGCAAAAAATACTTCTGTTGGTATAATTTATGCACATTAGTTCCAAAGCTGCGGAGTTGGACCAACAAATTTCGACTCCGACTCCTAAAAATATAGTAGCTCTAACTCCGACCAAATAATTAAAAAAAAATTTTAATTTTTAATAACAATTTTTAATAACACTGACACGAGTAATGTTTTTCGTCGGGTGTAATTGTAAAATGGTCAAAAACTGCTGACTTTCTCGACAGCTTTTTTGCCATTTTCTTAACCGTTAATACAATACAATGTTTAAATTCCGGTTTCAAGCTATCACTGACATTTCAGTCATGATAAGGGTCGCCAAATCAAATACAATTTTGGGTACCAATCTCATCTTAACAATTTACCAAATTAAACAAAAAACTACCTAAGCAAAATAAAGCTTTAATACTCTTTGCGGAATTCTGTAAAAATGTCTGTTCAACAATCATAAAAAATACACATATTATAACCCCGAAAATTTATAAATATTAATCTCATATAAAAAGCTAAAATTCTTATATATAAAATAAAAATTATTTCTATAAAATAAAATCAGAGTATTTTAATTCATTTGATTAGAAAAACATAAATATATACAATAAACTTTTAAAGGAAAATAACAAAAAAGAAAAGGGTTTCCACAGGGACCGAAAATAACAGTACTTCGAAATTTATATTCAAAAAGTCAAATGCAAAGAGTAAGTTTATTCGATATTTGAATATAGCAATGTGATGCTTGCTAGCTAAGGAATTATAATCTGAAATGATTTTAATTTATCTGATTTTTTTTAAAAATCAATAAATATCGTTATTTTTTGATCAATTATAAAAATTTAAATTTTACTTTTATTTTTTTAGTCAAAAATAAAAGTTAAAATTTTACTATTATTTTTTCGACCAAAAATAAAAGTTAAAATTTAACTTTAATTTCTGTAATCAAATATAAAAGTTAAAATTTGACTATTATTTTTTCGATCAAAAATGACAGTTAAAATTTTACTTTTATTTTATCGACCAAAAGTAAAAGTCATATTTTAATTCCTATATCATCTGCTTGCAGTCGCTTTTCCAGTCGTTGCGAAATAAATGTAAACAGAATGTGCAGTGATAAGCAACTTAGCGATGATTGATTGCAATGTTTTTTTCTTAGTGTAAAAATGTTACGAATGTAGGTGTAAAAGAATAAAAAATGTGCTCTATTAATTGTTTTGAAAATTTTAAAAGTCATATTTTAACTTTTATTTTTGATAAAAAAAAATAAAAGTAAAATTTTAACTTTATTTTTGATCAAAAAACTAAAATTTTAACTTTTATTTTTGATCGATATGTAATCAGTCAAAAAATAACGATTACTTTTTTGAAAAAAAATCAACCATTACGGTCTGTGGTTTTCCATATTAAATTTAAAAATTGGTTTTAGCTGGCCAAACGTAGTATATATCACTATTATTTTGGGCCAATTCCTTAGCCATAATTATATTATTAATTGTTCTATGCTCTAACTTGTTCCTAATTTTTTTTTATCAATGTCTTTTAATTATGTGAATATTTAAGACTAAAGCTTATTCAAAAAATGCAAAGCCATTTTACAATATTACTTTTGTTGAATTTAAAGATATTTAAACGTTTGGATGAAGTCATTTTGTATGAGAGTTAGGCGTGGTTTTCATTCGATTTGGCTCATTTTCGAACTTGACATTTTTTTAAAATAAGCTTATGAACTGAATATTGTGAGAAAGCTAAAATACAGATGGACATGGCTAAATCGACTCAGGAGTTGAGGCTGATCAAGAATATATACTTTACTTGCTTATACCTGCTTCGCCTCCTGTAGAATTGATGATAATATTCTAAATAAATACATCTGTTATGTTTGCTTGCTTGCTATCGAATGTCGATTCCTTATTCAAGAGTTTCCTATCTCTTTTATTCAAACAGTAATGTATTTCGATAAGATATTACACCTTCTAATAGGCGTTACAAGCGTAGTGATAAAGTTAATATACCCCTTGCGCAGTACGCATATGCGGATGATTTTATCATTTTCTTAAAATATAAAACAATGATCGAATTTTTTTATTATTTTATTTAAAATACAATTTTTTTTTTTGTTTCTACTTATAAAATCTAAAAGTTTTGAGTTACTTAAATACTTTTTATAACACGAAACAATCAGACATTTTCGATTGAGGCCACTGTAATCTATGATTAAGCAGTACTTAAAAACAATAAGTAAAATCAGTGTAAAATACAACACTTTTGTGAAGGTCTAAAGAAATATTAAATTAAATATTGGTTTTTATTTCCTTTACACCATCACTCTTTTACAACGTAAATTTTAAATAGTTACAAAATAAAGTCTTAAAAAAAGCATAGCCATGGAAGTCATTGAAAAGTCTACTTTAAGAGAATTGCATTGATAAGTTTAACCGTTTTATTTTGTATCACAAAAAGCACACCAATGACAAGCAAGATACGAGAAGCAATACGCCTTCTATATATGAAATTAATTTTGCTTCTCGTTTCTTGCTTGTCGTTAATGTACATTTTCGAGATACTAAATGAGACGACATTTCCAAAAGCAGTGATAACATGTGATTATAATGCATTCAATTAATTTTCTTTTTATGTCCATTTTGCTGTTTTGAGTTGCTATGCGAACTGAGGCGTTTTGGTTGTTTTTTGCTACTGGCGGCTGTTGTGTTTTTAGCAAAAGTTTCAGCGGATGATTCTTCGGATTCACTGCAGTTTTCATATTGATTTGGTTCAATTAACTCAATGGCACAGCGACGTGGAAACCAGCCACGTATTGGTCCTTGCCGTGGACGTTTCTTTTTCTCATTTTGAAATTTAACATCGTTTTCGACAACTACACGCTCACCAAAGAGCCAATGCTGACGAAAACGCGTCACCTTAATGATATCGCCAGGAATGAGACGTATGCGTGGTTCATCTGTGCAAGGTGGCGATAAACAAACACGAAAACCTTGCGAAAATAGAGGCAAGAAGCGACCTGTTGCAGCTCGTATACATTTAAATGTTTTCGTGCGTGCACGTTTCTCCGCTTTTTGGCTTATTTGTTCACGCTGAAAAAAGAAATGTTTATTCATGTTTGTTTAAAAATATTTTCAACTTTTTTATGAAATAAAAACAAAACATTTAAAGAAGTTAAGTAATATCTTATTAAAGCAAAGAAACTTAAGTATGTATTTACTGTTAAACTATACTGATCGCAATTTTTATTCACTGGCCACTCAATGCCATCTCCTTTCGTTAAACAAGTTCGGTCGAAGACTTGACGTAGATTTTCCCATATGCCCAAATCGTAGGGATATATAAAAGGATACCAATCAGTATTATATTTTCTTCTGTATAACGCTTTTTCTACAATCCACATCTCGATGCCCGTTTCATTTTTAACAATTGATTTCAACTGGAAGGGACAAAGTTATTTATATAATGGGAAAAGAAGTACAACTTACCTGGAAAAACAATAACATGCCTAAGGCGATCACAACGCCGATGGCCAAGCCCATTGAAAAAATGCACATAATGATGCTTATCAAACTGAACTGGACGTTAGCCAAGTGCGTCTGGCCATGTGTTAAGTACCAATACCGATGTATGCCACGATAGAACGAGCAGCACAAAGCGATAGCAGCATGAAAACTACCAACAATGGAAAAGAATAAAAAGTATGAAAAATAGGCATGATTGGCCCAGCCTACACAATGGTTGATCCAAGGGCAGTGATGATCCATTTTCTTGACACAACGATTGCCTGTTGAGAAAAAGAGAGCAGAGAGTTAGTGTTTAAAAATAACAGCAAATATAATGCATGTGTTCTGAAAAGTATACTTCTATAATTGGCATTACAGTTATGGCATTTACAATTTTTACCCAGCATGTCAAAATATTTTTTGACAATGTTTTGAGAAATGTTAAAAGTATTTTTATGCAATGATATATTTAGTTATAAAAAATAAATAATTGAAATTTTGTTTCCAAGTAATTTTTGTGTTTGAGCCGTACCATAAGAAATTAAATTTGTTGTTTTAAATGTTGTTTCGATTTAATAAGAAATAAAAAAACATTTTTGGTATATACAGCGCATTTCTTAAATGAGAACATGAACTTTTTTTACAACCTTAAAAATTAATTAAATATTGCTTGAATTTTTTTCCTCAAAACTTGGCGCCGTTTCTGATGAGAATAGGTAGGTACAAGTTTCGTCTATGGATTTCGAAGATGGAAAGAGGTTTAGAGAAAGCCGGCTTAATATTTGGTATTTTCAGAGAAATCAACACAACAAAAAACATTCTTAGAGGCCAAAACTTTCCAAGGTCATATCGGTGATTCCATTTTAAAGCGTCCACTTTCTGACATCACTATTTTTAAAAATTTTGGAACTCTTTAGGTGGATAGTTCACCTAAAAAGTATTATATCTGCGTACATTTTTTTATTTAAATTTTTTTTAAGATATACACTGAAAAATATCAAAAAATCTTAAAAATACAATTAGTACAATTAGAAGGGGCCCGGATTTTCGGGAAAGTAAAGTAACATTAAGAACTTAGTACACTTGCAACTCACAGATGTTCACAGTGGAATAGTTTTGACCTTGTTATTTATTATGTTGATTTTATGATTTAAATTCAGTCGCCTTAAAAGCACCTTGCCCAAACCCCCCCTTGTCTTGTCTTTCTCTAGACTTAAAACTTGAGGGGTCTCTCATAGACCTTAATCCTGGAATGTGCACAGGGTTTGGGTCCCGTCACATTATCAAATTTCCCAATGAAAATCGAACCAGCCTCGGATGATAACCCCAAA
Organism: Dichetophora obliterata; assembly: GCA_963920525.1. NCBI lineage: Eukaryota > Metazoa > Arthropoda > Insecta > Diptera > Sciomyzidae > Dichetophora > Dichetophora obliterata. The sequence goes on along the minus strand of OY986435.1, from coordinate 301,626,484 downwards.
CACGTTGACGACCACCGCAAACGAAAAACGGACCATGATTTACGGATATGCACCTGGAATGTCCGGACTCTCTACAGAGAAGGTGCATCTATCCAACTGGCGGAAGCCCTCGCAAAAATAAAGGCCGACATCACCGCCATCCAGGAGATGCGATGGAAAGGGCAAGGCTGCTCTAAGCGAGCAGACTGCGATATTTACTACAGCTGCCATGCGGAGAAGCGCGAATTCGGATGCGGCTTCGTCGTAAGACGAAAACTACGCCACCTTGTTTCTCGGTTCACACCAGTGAACGAAAGGTTGGCGACGATACGCATCAAGGCGAAATTTTTTAATGTAACCTTAATTTGCGCGCACGCCCCGACGGAGGAAAAGGACGATGCCGCCAAGGATGCTTTCTACGCGAGCCTAGAGGACGTGTACGATCGCTGTCCGGCCCACGACGTAAAAATAGTCCTCGGCGATTTTAACGCAAAGGTCGGAAAAGAAGGCGTCTTTGGCCCCACTGTCGGTCAGTTCAGTCTCCACGAGGCCACTACGAACAACGGTCTAAGACTGATCGACTTCGCCGCGGCACGAAACATGGTAGTAAGTAGCACCAGATTCCAACACCTCGACATCCATAAGGCCACCTGGCTGCCCCCTGATCAAAAAACACGAAACCAAATTGATCATTTTGTGATCGACGGAAGGCACGCTTCTAGCGTTCTGGATGTGCGTACATTTCGGGGAGTGAACATCGACTCCGACCACTTTCTTGTTGCAGCCAAGATCCGCATGCGGTTATGCAATGCAAAGAACATACGCACAGGAATGCAACGAAAGCTAGACGTCGCTAAGCTGCAATCACAAAGGACAGCTGAGGCCTACTCCGCTCAACTCTCGGTTAAGCTCAACCAACCAACCTCACAACACGATGATGCCGATGGACTTTGGGCGCACATCTCCCACTCCATGCGCGCTGCCGCTGAAGAAGTGATTGGTTTCCGGCGCCCGCAACCTCGGAACCAATGGTATGACCAGGAGTGTCGCGACGCGACGGCAGCAAAAAACGCCGCATACAGAAAGACGCTGCAGTCAGCTGCAACGCGAACCGTGCGAGAAAAATATCGTGAAAAGAGGAAGGAAGAGAGACGCCTTTTAAGACGCAAAAAAAGGGAGCAAGAAAAGCGTGAGCGTGAAGAAATTGAGGTGTACAAAGGCAAGAAGGATACACGAAAATTTTACCAACAGGTTAAGCGTCTAACCCAAGGTTTCAAGCCCGGAGCATCCACTTGTAGAGATGGGAATGGAAATCTGGTTACAGATACGCAGTGCGCACTGAGATTGTGGAGACAGCATTTTTCCAATCTGCTTACGGGCGATGATCCCACCAACTCCGCCCATGGAGAATGCAGTTCGCCACAACAAATCGACGATGACGAAGTAGAAGTTCTACCACCTAGCCATGACGAGGTTCGAGTTGCTATCCAGCGGCTCAAAAACAACAAAGCAGCGGGTGCTGACGGCCTGCCAGCTGAACTGTTTAAAGCCGGCGGCGATGAATTGATAGGGTGCATGCATCAACTCATCAGCAAAATATGGCTAGCGGAATGCATGCCCGACGATTGGAATCTCAGCGTGCTTTGTCCCTTACTTAAGAAAGGAGACCCGACAATTTGCGCCAACTACCGAGGTATCAGTCTTATTTCCATCGCATATAAGGTCCTCTCGAGCGTACTATGTGAAAGACTTAAGCTGTATACAAAAACACTGATTGGACCTTATCAGTGTGGCTTTCGACCTGGTAAATCCACCATAGACCAGATTTTTACACTGCGCCAAATCCTGGAGAAAACCAACGAAAAGCAAATCGACACGCATCATCTCTTTGTCGATTATAAAGCTGCGTTCGATAGCCCGAGGCGGGATTGCCTATACGCAACAATGTCTGAGTTCGGTATACCTGCAAAGTTGATAAGACTCTGCAGGATGACGTTGAGCAATACTTGCAGCTCCTTCAAGGTAGGAAATGACCTCTCCGAAACCTTCCATACTGAACGAGGTTTCAGACAAGGCGACCCGCTATCTTGCGATCTCTTCAACATCATCATGGAGGGGATCCTACGAAAGGCCGGTGTGCATCGCAATGGCACCATTTTTTACAAAGGTGTTCAGCTCCTTGCGTATGCTGATGATATTGATATCATCGGTAGCACCAAGAGAGATGTCACTGCTGCTTTCACCGCTATCGAAAAAGAATCAGCCAAGTTGGGTTTGACGGTAAACGAGGGTAAAACGAAGTATATGCTGCCTGCTGGCAGGGGAGCGGGGCGGCTAGGCTCTCACGTTTCAACAGGCAACTATAACTTTGAAGTGGTCAAGGAATTAACCTACCTTGGCACCGCCATTAACAGCAATAATGATGTCGGCCTGGAGATAAAGCGAAGAATAACAATTGCTAATAGGTGCTACTACGGGCTTAGTAAGCAATTACGTTGCAGAGCCCTCTCTCGATCGACAAAACTGACACTCTACAAGTCGCTCATTATACCTGTGCTTCTTTATGGCGCTGAGGCATGGGTTGTCTCGCAAGCAGACGTAGCCGCTCTTGGGGTGTTTGAGAGAAAAGTTCTTCGCAAAATCTTCGGCCCTATTCGAGTTGGCGACGACTATCGCATACGAATGAACCACGAGCTGTATGAGCTATACGACGACATTGAAGTAGTTCAGCGTATCGCAATCCAGCGATTACGCTGGCTAGGTCATGTCCATCGTATGAATGACGATGCTCCAGCGAAAAAGGTGTTCGAGGCGAAGGCCGAAGGCCGACGACGAAGAGGGAGACCATGCCTCCGATGGATTGACCAGGTCGAGGAAGCCCTAACCGCGCTTGGTGAAACCAATTGGAGAAGGCGCGCGCGAAGCAGAGGCGAGAGGATGAGATCGGCCGAAACCCGACGACGGGTTGCTATGGCCACCTAAAGCAAAGCAAATTCAAATTCTAAATGTTTGATAGTTTAGTTAAATCATACTTGATTTTAAATACAAATTCTTAAGGTCAAGGTTAGAACTTTACTTTACGTTGTAGCTTTGCATTGTTGTTGTTGTTTCTTTGGAGAGATTCGTTACAACAACTAATTGTTCTAACCTCGACCTAAAGCTCAATAAACGATTTTAAACTATCAAACAACTAGAATTTGTATTTAAAATCAAGTATGATTTAAACTATCAAACATTTAGAATTTGTAACATTGTAAAGAATTTGATTTAAATTATATAAAATCAACGTATATTATATATTGTACTATTATAAAATATCAACTATATTAAATAATTCATATCGAATTGCTGAAATTTGACAAATATAAATAACCTAAATTCGTAGTTTTTATACATAAAAATCCTTTAATCTATTTCATTGCTATGATAGTAATGTGTGTGTTAAGTCGTCTTTATTGAATTAAACATTAAAATCGTATGTTTACATTTCTAAGTAAAGTTTGAAACATTTCCTTTTTACTTTCGAATAAAATAAGGATTTCATTGATAAGAAAAAAATATATGTTATTTATTAGATAAAAAACCAATATCACAATAATAGAAATTGATACTTTACAGTCATTTGCCACGGATCCTTCTCAACTTATTTAAAAAAAATTGTCTGTTGCTGATGCAACAATTTTTGTCAAAGTGGCAAACTCTTCAAAAAATTATTTCTCTCTGATTTCTTGTTGATTTTATCCACCTTATCTAATAATAACTTAAAATAATCGTTATTGTTTTGACCTAAAAACAATAGTCTAGCATTTTTTATTATTGACGCCAGCTTTAAGTTTTATTAGAGTCATAATTTCTGCTGGGTATGTAATATTGCAAGATAATATGAAAAAATACAAGAAAAAAAAGATGGCTTTGAGTAAAAAAAATCGAAAATGATCGAAAAAAGAAACTAGTTAATCTAGGGAAGTGATGTGATTTTCATTTTGCTAAAAATCCCAAATCAGTGTGTAAAAATCCATTTTTTTGCCTACTTTATTCCTTCCAAAGTATTCTGAAATCCCCCGAAAAATGTATGATTATTGCGTTGTATAGTATAAGCACCACAACGTATATATTGACGTGCCTCGACTTGTATGGGGAGAAAAAAGTTAAATTTGTACCCCTCTAAAAATTAGCCTTGATCTTTTTTATAACGATTTCCAAAATATTTTGGATGTAAAGAAAGCCGTCAGTGAGTTAAATTTTTTTGCAAAAACCTACTGTCAGAAATTAAAGGCCGGAAAAAACTCTTCCAAGCTGCATCAAACAACTTGAAATTTTTGCAATCGGATTAGAGATTCTGCTGTTTTTCGTAAATTATTTGCATTAGAATTCATTTAGATTCATTCAACATTAAGTTATTTGCATTAAAATTCAATTAACTTTTTTATTTCTAAAGCAATATTCACTTTCAAAATATCGTTGGAAAGGTTTTTTGGGTTCCTGGTCAGAATTGCTAAAGTTGTTACATATAAAAGCTAAACATATTCTTTATAAAACAATAACCTACTGAAAAATGTTATAAAAAATTAAAAAAGAATAAAAGTAATAAAGTTATTTAAATTTTCCAAGGTTTTGTATGGAAATCAAATAAAAAAATATCTAAAATATGTGAATATATGAAGGTCATTGGCATTTCATTGTTTTACAACTATTACACCAGCCAATATATTTACGAAAACATGTTTTCTGAGGTATTTTCAAAAAGTTTTTGCTCACTGACGGTTATCGTAAAACCCAAAATATTTTGGAAATATCAGAAAATTCGTTCATTTTTGGGGGTGTACAAATGGACATTTTTTTTTTGTAATTTTGTTTTACAATAATATTTTATTTGTTCAAAGCTGAGTTACGAATGAAGCTAAATAAAGTTTGAATCCAAAATGGGGCAAAAATCTAGAATCAAATCAATTTAATTCGAATTTATGGAGAGTTTTTTAATCAATTACAACGAAAACTTAACGAAACAAAAAATTGTATCGGCAATTGCATAAGATTACAGGAAAAGTGATTTCAAAATTTTGACACAGTAATAAATCCCGTCAAAAAACTCAAACGCCCTCTCGCCCTTTTATGGTTTAAAATCACATCATTGATCTAGAGATACTTGAAAAACAGAGTTATTCGAATCGAAAATTGACGACAGTTGTACAATTCGTGCAGGACAAGGAAATTCTCGAAAAATCATTTATACTATGAATATCGACGTAAATTTAATTTCGATATAGTACATGTTAGTTGTTTTCTTAACTTATTTAAAGATGTCCAATAAAATTTTGTATGTTATAAAGTTTTTTAAAAAGTCCTTTTGTCCTTGGAAAGTTTTTTGAATTCCTTTGAAAGTAATGAAGATATAATCTGTTAAATTCTTTAATAATGATAATTACTTTCAAATTATGTTAGTCTAAATTTGACCCTATTTGTATAAAGAAATGCCTTTGTCTTTTTTATGTGTTTAAATTCTCTTCAGTGTAAAAAGCAAGTTCACATTTTTTTTTTTTGACAAAAGAAAATCCCAATAAATGTCAAATACTCCAAACTGCAACTGGACCCTTTCACTTTAAAAATTTCATCGACTATTTCACCAAATATATAAATATATCAAATTCGCGCAGAATTTTAAATATCAATAGTTTTGTGAAACTCTCAAACTTTGAGTTTTTACAGTGAATAAACAGAATTAAAAAGGAAGTCATAATAATGCGAATCATCAGTACATTTTAATTATTCGGAGTGTCACAAAAAAAATTCGTTAGGTAGAGTCGTTAGGTAGAGACAACTAATAAAGAAAACAACAATAATAGGATATATTTAACTTGTCATGGCGCATGACTTAAAGATCACTATGTACTATATATAATAACTAAGAACTAAATACTAATTTTCGCATAGATCTCGCAATAGCTTGCACTGATTTATACTTCAATTATTGCATTTTTTTAAGTGTTTCAGGGGGGCTTATCTTCAATTTTTGAAGATATGTTTATGATTGATGTCATTGGAAATAAAATTAAATAAATCATAAATTTTATGTTAAAAAAATGTTGATTTATAACGCGAAATACTAAAAAATTGCGGTCAAATTAATTGCGAAATTTTGTAGTTTCAACTACAGTGTGACATGCACCTTAGTCATTTTCTTTTCACGCAGTCGTGTTGCAAGAGTTTCAATAAACTCCACGTTGCTCTCTTCTCTTTTCTTTTTATGCTCAGCCATGGTAAAACTAGACAAGGTAGTGTTAGGGCGGCGAGCCGGTGACCGAAACTGTCAAAACAAAGTTGACCGCTCATACAAAACCAATCGGAATGCAATGAATGGCCGCATTCAGCGCATACAACTGTTGTGAACTGTAATGGTAGCGCTACCTTAGTTCACGATGTTTTTCTCTGAATATGTTGCCACTCTACACTTCAGAAGTTAGATTCAATTTAATTTTTATGTAAATTTAATTCAATCGCAAGGGTTTCTCACTTAAATTTGCTGCGTTCTTTCTGCGTTTATTAATTTAACAGCGCCAGTAACAGCATCTGACAGTTAACCAAACAGTTGTGTTCATGTAGCATAGAATTTGTTCGCTCGATTAAAAGGCGTTCGCTACTTTATCAGTTTTAGTTAGCGCTACCAAATATGTACCAATCAGCGAATTTTTACGCAACAGTTGCCAACTGTTGTCTGCGCTGAATGCGGCCAATGAGAAAGTTAAAATAGGCAAAAACAGCAAAATGGCTGAGTTTGACAGTTATGATTAATATGAAAGAGAGCACATTCAGCCCTAGCACTACCTTGTCTCGAACGATTTCAATAGATTTTGATTTTCTATGTGATTTTTTAATATCCACCATGATAGGTTGAGCATGGGACATATATTTCAAACAGATTCGCCTCAAAAAAGTGGCCTTAAATTGTACATGGCTTAATTGCTCTATAAGTCTCAAAATAACAGTTTAACGTTGCCAAATTATATGCACAGTCGGCAGGAAAATATTTTTCATAAATAGTTCTGACCTTGGAATGACGTTTTGCGGAGGTCGAAGCGGTCAAAGTCACAGTTTAAAGAACTATTAACGTCATGTCATAGAATAGAAAATAAGTTAAATCCCAAGTTTTTTAAAAATATTTATTTTAAGGTGAGTATGAGCGTGTCAAAGATCCTTTCAAAGCATATTTAAAAAAAAACACAGTGTGCCTGAACAATATTGTAATTCTACTTTCGAATATAGTATATCATGATATACCATGGCAGAATAATCAGATAGGGTCGGCTCGCTTAGTACTCTCACGCGTCAACGAAGACTGGAAAATAAAAATTTTTAATAGTTGTCAAAATGATTAAGTTCGTAGAAACGTCAGATGAAATAAGAATATTATGTTTTCAAATTATAAGTAGTGCGGGCACGTGTGTTAAGTTTATGTTAATTTGAGTGAAAATATTATAAAATCAGTTTAAATAAAACTATAAAATGCCGAGAAAGTATTCAATTTGCAAAATAGCCTTTAACAAATTTAACCTAAAATCAACTCCGAAACAACAACATAAAGAAACTAGAGATGAACAGCTGATTTTGACAACTAGCTCGCTTTTCTCTGCTTTCTACTTCATTCCTCTACGAGTCGGCTCTACCTGATTAGTCTGCCATGGATATAACAATATCTTCGGTAGCCTTGAGAACTACCTTGCGGTTAATGAATGTCAAACAAAAGAAAACTAAAAAATATTTTGACACAAAAAATTTTTGGTATTCTCCATTTTGCATCACCTGCCATAGCGCGCTCTCATTTTGATTTTCTGTTGTTTGACATTCGTTGACCGCAGTTAGAACTGTTGCTACTACTTGTATTATTATACTTATAGTATAACTAGAGTATGTAGTGTTCTGGCTAAATGTCCTCTCTTTCTTAGTAACCATAACTGTCAAACGCACCCATTTTGGTATTTTTGCTTTCTCATCGCATTCTCATCCGTTTCAGATTTTGTATGAGCTGTCAAGTTAGTTTTGACAGTTTCGGTCACCGGCTCTCCATCCTAACACTACCTTGTCTCGTTTTACCATGAATATACTATGATAGTATATGAATTATACACCATTTTGTTGCTAATACATGACAAAAAAAATTCAATGTTTTTTATAAGTGCTTAACTTGATGTTGGTAATAAGTTTATGATGGTTCACGACTCACACATACAAAAAACACTTTTTTGTTTTAGTTATGAAGGAACTCTTTCAGACCTCTTGCAATTTTTGTTTTTTGGAATAATTGTTGTTCAGTGTAATTGATTAAAGTTGCTTACATTTTCGGCAATGATGTGAACGTGGTGCCTTGTAACCTTCGCATATTTTGCAATATTGTAATTGATTCATAGCCGCAGGATCCTGAAAAACAAAAGATATTTGAAATTTATGTTTTATAATTCCTTTAATTATTCAGATCAATTAAGTCAAGTGCCTAAATAAAAAACCGTTTTAAGAGCATTAATAGTTGGCTGTTCAGATAGAGATCAGCGATAAACTGTTAACAAAATATGTCCAACCAGCACCCATATCAAGCATTATTTGTGCAACAAATAAAAAATGTTTACTGCTTTAAAGTGAGACATGCCAGTTGATTGCTTAACGTGCTAGTTTAAAAATATAGAGGGGAAAAAGTAAAGTTACTTTCGTGTTGTTAAAATTAAAAATATCAACACTTTAACTTTTTGTTAGCAGTATTTTAATACATATATTAGCAATTATTATAACAGCAGATGTTGGTTCTTCTGAACACTGAATATTTTACTGTAACAATTTAAAAGTCGCGATAAGGATTTAAGCACGAACGTTTATTCAAATCAATCACGCTATTGAAGTCTTAAAAGTGGCTGAATGCAAGCAAAGGTTCCAATTAGTATTTTATAACATGTCGTGCATAAAAGAAATTTTTATTTTTTGTACAAATAATAACTGGTCTAATAATTAGCGGTTATAATAAACTATTTTTTATTATTTTCAAAGGCTTAAAAGAATTGCTATAATGATGTGTTCTCGTTACACGATATATAACTCCATAAATTCTTGAAGGATTCATGCATTTTCGCTTAATAAATTTTACTTCTATAAATTTTAAATAAAAAATTCCAGTACTTAATGAGTAAAGATTCTTTTAATAATGCAAATATTAATTACAAAACAAAACATCGTATTAGCTTTCTGATACCCGAATTATTTCTAGCAGTGGCTTAATTAAAATATATGTTTAATTTTTTAGCTAATTGGGCTCTAATAAAGAAAATTAGAAAAAATCTGCTAAAAAAATTAAGCTTTCACATGAATCCTCAATGTTGCATGTGCAGATGTATTGTATTATTTAACAGCTTTGTCATCAAAGAAACGATTATGATCTTTTTCAAAAAAAGTCAAGAAATATCGTTATTTTTTGACTGACTTCGTTTCAATCAAAAATAAAAGTTAAAATTTGACTTTTAGTTTTTCGATGAAAAATATAAGTTAAAATTTGTTTTTAATTTTTTTGATCAAAAATAAAAATTAAAATTTTACTTTTAATTTTCGATCAAAAATAACAGTTAAAATTTGACTTTTATTTTTTCGATCAAAAATAAAAGTTAAAATTTGACTTTTATTTTTTGATCCAAAATAAGAGTTAAAATATTACTTTCATTTTTCCGATCAAACATAGAGATTAAAAATTTGACAGATCCATTTCTTATTAACTATTATAATTGTTTAAATTAAAGTTTTTTCCTAAATGACCTCTATGTTTATTATGTTGACTTTATATGATTTAAATACAAATTCTAAATGTTTGATAGTTTAAATCATACTTGATTTTAAATACAAATTCTAGTTGTTTGACAGTTTAAAATCGTTTATCGAGCTTAAGGTCAAAGTTAGAAACAATTAATTGTTCTAACGAATTTTTCTAAAGAAACAACAACAACAACAAAGTTTTTTTTTTTTTTTTTTTTTTTTTTTTTTTTTTTTTTTTTTTTTTTTTTTCAATATGAAAGGAAAAAAAACCACTAGCAAATTGATTTTATTGTACAATTTCTGCGTGCTAAACGCGTCATCAGAAATCTTTGTGATTGCCCGTGCAAGCGCGTAGACGCACTGCACCATCGGGGCGATGAGATTTTGAAGCTTCAATTTCTCATTTTTTTCCCTTAATTTCATAATGCCACATTTGTTGTTGTATTTCTGTTTTACTTTAGTTTCTATGCCTATATTATATGTAGTCCAACAGCCTGCTGGAATTCTGCACTAACAAAGCATGTTTACTGAAGTTGTTTTTAGAATTTTTTGCTGATTTTGTTTTTCAGCTGTTTCCGTTTGGTCGAGCTCTACCATTTGATTAAAGTTTTTTCCTAAATGACCTCTATGTTTATTATGTTGACTTTATATGATTTAAATACAAATTCTAAATGTTTGATAGTTTAAATCATACTTGATTTTAAATACAAATTCTAGTTGTTTGACAGTTTAAAATCGTTTATCGAGCTTAAGGTCAAAGTTAGAAACAATTAATTGTTCTAACGAATTTTTCTAAAGAAACAACAACAACAACAAAGTTTTTTTTTTTTTTTTTTTTTTCAATATGAAAGGAAAAAAAACCACTAGCAAATTGATTTTATTGTACAATTTCTGCGTGCTAAACGCGTCATCAGAAATCTTTGTGATTGCCCGTGCAAGCGCGTAGACGCACTGCACCATCGGGGCGATGAGATTTTGAAGCTTCAATTTCTCATTTTTTTCCCTTAATTTCATAATGCCACATTTGTTGTTGTATTTCTGTTTTACTTTAGTTTCTATGCCTATATTATATGTAGTCCAACAGCCTGCTGGAATTCTGCACTAACAAAGCATGTTTACTGAAGTTGTTTTTAGAATTTTTTGCTGATTTTGTTTTTCAGCTGTTTCCGTTTGGTCGAGCTCTACCATTTGATTAAAGTTTTTTCCTAAATGACCTCTATGTTTATTATGTTGACTTTATATGATTTAAATACAAATTCTAAATGTTTGATAGTTTAAATCATACTTGATTTTAAATACAAATTCTAGTTGTTTGACAGTTTAAAATCGTTTATCGAGCTTAAGGTCAAAGTTAGAAACAATTAATTGTTCTAACGAATTTTTCTAAAGAAACAACAACAACAACAAAGTTTTTTTTTTTTTTTTTTTTTTTTCAATATGAAAGGAAAAAAACCACTAGCAAATTGATTTTATTGTACAATTTCTGCGTGCTAAACGCGTCATCAGAAATCTTTGTGATTGCCCGTGCAAGCGCGTAGACGCACTGCACCATCGGGGCGATGAGATTTTGAAGCTTCAATTTCTCATTTTTTTCCCTTAATTTCATAATGCCACATTTGTTGTTGTATTTCTGTTTTACTTTAGTTTCTATGCCTATATTATATGTAGTCCAACAGCCTGCTGGAATTCTGCACTAACAAAGCATGTTTACTGAAGTTGTTTTTAGAATTTTTTTGCTGATTTTGTTTTTCAGCTGTTTCCGTTTGGTCGAGCTCTACCATTTGATTAAAGTTTTTTCCTAAATGACCTCTATGTTTATTATGTTGACTTTATATGATTTAAATACAAATTCTAAATGTTTGATAGTTTAAATCATACTTGATTTTAAATACAAATTCTAGTTGTTTGACAGTTTAAAATCGTTTATCGAGCTTAAGGTCAAAGTTAGAAACAATTAATTGTTCTAACGAATTTTTCTAAAGAAACAACAACAACAACAAAGTTTTTTTTTTTTTTTTTTTTTTTTTTCTTCAATATGAAAGGAAAAAACCACTAGCAAATTGATTTTATTGTACAATTTCTGCGTGCTAAACGCGTCATCAGAAATCTTTGTGATTGCCCGTGCAAGCGCGTAGACGCACTGCACCATCGGGGCGATGAGATTTTGAAGCTTCAATTTCTCATTTTTTTCCCTTAATTTCATAATGCCACATTTGTTGTTGTATTTCTGTTTTACTTTAGTTTCTATGCCTATATTATATGTAGTCCAACAGCCTGCTGGAATTCTGCACTAACAAAGCATGTTTACTGAAGTTGTTTTTAGAATTTTTTGCTGATTTTGTTTTTCAGCTGTTTCCGTTTGGTCGAGCTCTACCATTTGATTAAAGTTTTTTCCTAAATGACCTCTATGTTTATTATGTTGACTTTATATGATTTAAATACAAATTCTAAATGTTTGATAGTTTAAATCATACTTGATTTTAAATACAAATTCTAGTTGTTTGACAGTTTAAAATCGTTTATCGAGCTTAAGGTCAAAGTTAGAAACAATTAATTGTTCTAACGAATTTTTCTAAAGAAACAACAACAACAACAAAGTTTTTTTTTTCAACTTCAGTAAACATGCTTTGTTAGTGCAGAATTCCAGCAGGCTGTTGGACTACATATAATATAGGCATAGAAACTAAAATAAAACAGAAATACAACAACAAATGTGGCATTATGAAATTAAGGGAAAAAAATGAGAAATTGAAGCTTCAAAATCTCATCGCCCCGATGGTGCAGTGCGTCTACGCGCTTGCACGGGCAATCACAAAGATTTCTGATGACGCGTTTAGCACGCAGAAATTGTACAATAAAATCAATTTGCTAGTGGTTTTTTTTCCTTTCATATTGAAAAAAAGAAAAAAAAAAAAAAAAAAAAAAACTTTGTTGTTGTTGTTGTTTCTTTAGAAAAATTCGTTAGAACAATTAATTGTTTCTAACTTTGACCTTAAGCTCGATAAACGATTTTAAACTGTCAAACAACTAGAATTTGTATTTAAAATCAAGTATGATTTAAACTATCAAACATTTAGAATTTGTATTTAAATCATATAAAGTCAACATAATAAACATAGAGGTCATTTAGGAAAAAACTTTAATCAAATGGTAGAGCTCGACCAAACGGAAACAGCTGAAAAACAAAATCAGCAAAAAATTCTAAAAACAACTTCAGTAAACATGCTTTGTTAGTGCAGAATTCCAGCAGGCTGTTGGACTACATATAATATAGGCATAGAAACTAAAGTAAAACAGAAATACAACAACAAATGTGGCATTATGAAATTAAGGGAAAAAAATGAGAAATTGAAGCTTCAAAATCTCATCGCCCCGATGGTGCAGTGCGTCTACGCGCTTGCACGGGCAATCACAAAGATTTCTGATGACGCGTTTAGCACGCAGAAATTGTACAATAAAATCAATTTGCTAGTGGTTTTTTTCCTTTCATATTGAAAAAAAAAAAAAAAAAAACTTTGTTGTTGTTGTTGTTTCTTTAGAAAAATTCGTTAGAACAATTAATTGTTTCTAACTTTGACCTTAAGCTCGATAAACGATTTTAAACTGTCAAACAACTAGAATTTGTATTTAAAATCAAGTATGATTTAAACTATCAAACATTTAGAATTTGTATTTAAATCATATAAAGTCAACATAATAAACATAGAGGTCATTTAGGAAAAAACTTTAATCAAATGGTAGAGCTCGACCAAACGGAAACAGCTGAAAAACAAAATCAGCAAAAAATTCTAAAAACAACTTCAGTAAACATGCTTTGTTAGTGCAGAATTCCAGCAGGCTGTTGGACTACATATAATATAGGCATAGAAACTAAAGTAAAACAGAAATACAACAACAAATGTGGCATTATGAAATTAAGGGAAAAAAATGAGAAATTGAAGCTTCAAAATCTCATCGCCCCGATGGTGCAGTGCGTCTACGCGCTTGCACGGGCAATCACAAAGATTTCTGATGACGCGTTTAGCACGCAGAAATTGTACAATAAAATCAATTTGCTAGTGGTTTTTTTCCTTTCATATTGAAAAAAAAAAAAAAAAAAAAAAAAAAAAAAAACAACTTTGTTGTTGTTGTTGTTTCTTTAGAAAAATTCGTTAGAACAATTAATTGTTTCTAACTTTGACCTTAAGCTCGATAAACGATTTTAAACTGTCAAACAACTAGAATTTGTATTTAAAATCAAGTATGATTTAAACTATCAAACATTTAGAATTTGTATTTAAATCATATAAAGTCAACATAATAAACATAGAGGTCATTTAGGAAAAAACTTTAATCAAATGGTAGAGCTCGACCAAACGGAAACAGCTGAAAAACAAAATCAGCAAAAAATTCTAAAAACAACTTCAGTAAACATGCTTTGTTAGTGCAGAATTCCAGCAGGCTGTTGGACTACATATAATATAGGCATAGAAACTAAAGTAAAACAGAAATACAACAACAAATGTGGCATTATGAAATTAAGGGAAAAAAATGAGAAATTGAAGCTTCAAAATCTCATCGCCCCGATGGTGCAGTGCGTCTACGCGCTTGCACGGGCAATCACAAAGATTTCTGATGACGCGTTTAGCACGCAGAAATTGTACAATAAAATCAATTTGCTAGTGGTTTTTTTTTTTTTTTCCTTTCATATTGAGAAAAAAAAAAAAAAAAAAAAAAAAAAAAACTTTGTTGTTGTTGTTGTTTCTTTAGAAAAATTCGTTAGAACAATTAATTGTTTCTAACTTTGACCTTAAGCTCGATAAACGATTTTAAACTGTCAAACAACTAGAATTTGTATTTAAAATCAAGTATGATTTAAACTATCAAACATTTAGAATTTGTATTTAAATCATATAAAGTCAACATAATAAACATAGAGGTCATTTAGGAAAAAACTTTAATCAAATGGTAGAGCTCGACCAAACGGAAACAGCTGAAAAACAAAATCAGCAAAAAATTCTAAAAACAACTTCAGTAAACATGCTTTGTTAGTGCAGAATTCCAGCAGGCTGTTGGACTACATATAATATAGGCATAGAAACTAAAGTAAAACAGAAATACAACAACAAATGTGGCATTATGAAATTAAGGGAAAAAAATGAGAAATTGAAGCTTCAAAATCTCATCGCCCCGATGGTGCAGTGCGTCTACGCGCTTGCACGGGCAATCACAAAGATTTCTGATGACGCGTTTAGCACGCAGAAATTGTACAATAAAATCAATTTGCTAGTGGTTTTTTTCCTTTCATATTGGAAAAAAAAAAAAAAAAAAAACTTTGTTGTTGTTGTTGTTTCTTTAGAAAAATTCGTTAGAACAATTAATTGTTTCTAACTTTGACCTTAAGCTCGATAAACGATTTTAAACTGTCAAACAACTAGAATTTGTATTTAAAATCAAGTATGATTTAAACTATCAAACATTTAGAATTTGTATTTAAATCATATAAAGTCAACATAATAAACATAGAGGTCATTTAGGAAAAAACTTTAATCAAATGGTAGAGCTCGACCAAACGGAAACAGCTGAAAAACAAAATCAGCAAAAAATTCTAAAAACAACTTCAGTAAACATGCTTTGTTAGTGCAGAATTCCAGCAGGCTGTTGGACTACATATAATATAGGCATAGAAACTAAAGTAAAACAGAAATACAACAACAAATGTGGCATTATGAAATTAAGGGAAAAAAATGAGAAATTGAAGCTTCAAAATCTCATCGCCCCGATGGTGCAGTGCGTCTACGCGCTTGCACGGGCAATCACAAAGATTTCTGATGACGCGTTTAGCACGCAGAAATTGTACAATAAAATCAATTTGCTAGTGGTTTTTTTCCTTTCATATTGAAAAAAAAAAAAAAAAAAAAAACTTTGTTGTTGTTGTTGTTTCTTTAGAAAAATTCGTTAGAACAATTAATTGTTTCTAACTTTGACCTTAAGCTCGATAAACGATTTTAAACTGTCAAACAACTAGAATTTGTATTTAAAATCAAGTATGATTTAAACTATCAAACATTTAGAATTTGTATTTAAATCATATAAAGTCAACATAATAAACATAGAGGTCATTTAGGAAAAAACTTTAATCAAATGGTAGAGCTCGACCAAACGGAAACAGCTGAAAAACAAAATCAGCAAAAAATTCTAAAAACAACTTCAGTAAACATGCTTTGTTAGTGCAGAATTCCAGCAGGCTGTTGGACTACATATAATATAGGCATAGAAACTAAAGTAAAACAGAAATACAACAACAAATGTGGCATTATGAAATTAAGGGAAAAAAATGAGAAATTGAAGCTTCAAAATCTCATCGCCCCGATGGTGCAGTGCGTCTACGCGCTTGCACGGGCAATCACAAAGATTTCTGATGACGCGTTTAGCACGCAGAAATTGTACAATAAAATCAATTTGCTAGTGGTTTTTTTCCTTTCATATTGAAAAAAAAAAAAAAAAAAAAAAAACTTTGTTGTTGTTG
The DNA here is from genome assembly GCA_963920525.1 of Dichetophora obliterata. NCBI lineage: Eukaryota > Metazoa > Arthropoda > Insecta > Diptera > Sciomyzidae > Dichetophora > Dichetophora obliterata. Next base: position 301,610,214 of record OY986435.1, on the reverse strand, counting down.
TTGTTTCTTTAGAAAAATTCGTTAGAACAATTAATTGTTTCTAACTTTGACCTTAAGCTCGATAAACGATTTTAAACTGTCAAACAACTAGAATTTGTATTTAAAATCAAGTATGATTTAAACTATCAAACATTTAGAATTTGTATTTAAATCATATAAAGTCAACATAATAAACATAGAGGTCATTTAGGAAAAAACTTTAATCAAATGGTAGAGCTCGACCAAACGGAAACAGCTGAAAAACAAAATCAGCAAAAAATTCTAAAAACAACTTCAGTAAACATGCTTTGTTAGTGCAGAATTCCAGCAGGCTGTTGGACTACATATAATATAGGCATAGAAACTAAAGTAAAACAGAAATACAACAACAAATGTGGCATTATGAAATTAAGGGAAAAAAATGAGAAATTGAAGCTTCAAAATCTCATCGCCCCGATGGTGCAGTGCGTCTACGCGCTTGCACGGGCAATCACAAAGATTTCTGATGACGCGTTTAGCACGCAGAAATTGTACAATAAAATCAATTTGCTAGTGGTTTTTTTCCTTTCATATTGAAAAAAAAAAAAAAAAACTTTGTTGTTGTTGTTGTTTCTTTAGAAAAATTCGTTAGAACAATTAATTGTTTCTAACTTTGACCTTAAGCTCGATAAACGATTTTAAACTGTCAAACAACTAGAATTTGTATTTAAAATCAAGTATGATTTAAACTATCAAACATTTAGAATTTGTATTTAAATCATATAAAGTCAACATAATAAACATAGAGGTCATTTAGGAAAAAACTTTAATCAAATGGTAGAGCTCGACCAAACGGAAACAGCTGAAAAACAAAATCAGCAAAAAAAAAAATTCTAAAAACAACTTCAGTAAACATGCTTTGTTAGTGCAGAATTCCAGCAGGCTGTTGGACTACATATAATATAGGCATAGAAACTAAAGTAAAACAGAAATACAACAACAAATGTGGCATTATGAAATTAAGGGAAAAAAATGAGAAATTGAAGCTTCAAAATCTCATCGCCCCGATGGTGCAGTGCGTCTACGCGCTTGCACGGGCAATCACAAAGATTTCTGATGACGCGTTTAGCACGCAGAAATTGTACAATAAAATCAATTTGCTAGTGGTTTTTTTTTCCTTTCATATTGAAAAAAAAAAAAAACTTTGTTGTTGTTGTTGTTTCTTTAGAAAAATTCGTTAGAACAATTAATTGTTTCTAACTTTGACCTTAAGCTCGATAAACGATTTTAAACTGTCAAACAACTAGAATTTGTATTTAAAATCAAGTATGATTTAAACTATCAAACATTTAGAATTTGTATTTAAATCATATAAAGTCAACATAATAAACATAGAGGTCATTTAGGAAAAAACTTTAATCAAATGGTAGAGCTCGACCAAACGGAAACAGCTGAAAAACAAAATCAGCAAAAAATTCTAAAAACAACTTCAGTAAACATGCTTTGTTAGTGCAGAATTCCAGCAGGCTGTTGGACTACATATAATATAGGCATAGAAACTAAAGTAAAACAGAAATACAACAACAAATGTGGCATTATGAAATTAAGGGAAAAAAATGAGAAATTGAAGCTTCAAAATCTCATCGCCCCGATGGTGCAGTGCGTCTACGCGCTTGCACGGGCAATCACAAAGATTTCTGATGACGCGTTTAGCACGCAGAAATTGTACAATAAAATCAATTTGCTAGTGGTTTTTTTTCCTTTCATATTGAAAAAAAAAAAAAAAAAAAAAACTTTGTTGTTGTTGTTGTTTCTTTAGAAAAATTCGTTAGAACAATTAATTGTTTCTAACTTTGACCTTAAGCTCGATAAACGATTTTAAACTGTCAAACAACTAGAATTTGTATTTAAAATCAAGTATGATTTAAACTATCAAACATTTAGAATTTGTATTTAAATCATATAAAGTCAACATAATAAACATAGAGGTCATTTAGGAAAAAACTTTAATCAAATGGTAGAGCTCGACCAAACGGAAACAGCTGAAAAACAAAATCAGCAAAAAATTCTAAAAACAACTTCAGTAAACATGCTTTGTTAGTGCAGAATTCCAGCAGGCTGTTGGACTACATATAATATAGGCATAGAAACTAAAGTAAAACAGAAATACAACAACAAATGTGGCATTATGAAATTAAGGGAAAAAAATGAGAAATTGAAGCTTCAAAATCTCATCGCCCCGATGGTGCAGTGCGTCTACGCGCTTGCACGGGCAATCACAAAGATTTCTGATGACGCGTTTAGCACGCAGAAATTGTACAATAAAATCAATTTGCTAGTGGTTTTTTTCCTTTCATATTGAAAAAAAAAAAAAAAAAAAAAAAAAAAAAAAACTTTGTTGTTGTTGTTGTTTCTTTAGAAAAATTCGTTAGAACAATTAATTGTTTCTAACTTTGACCTTAAGCTCGATAAACGATTTTAAACTGTCAAACAACTAGAATTTGTATTTAAAATCAAGTATGATTTAAACTATCAAACATTTAGAATTTGTATTTAAATCATATAAAGTCAACATAATAAACATAGAGGTCATTTAGGAAAAAACTTTAATCAAATGGTAGAGCTCGACCAAACGGAAACAGCTGAAAAACAAAATCAGCAAAAAAATTCTAAAAACAACTTCAGTAAACATGCTTTGTTAGTGCAGAATTCCAGCAGGCTGTTGGACTACATATAATATAGGCATAGAAACTAAAGTAAAACAGAAATACAACAACAAATGTGGCATTATGAAATTAAGGGAAAAAAATGAGAAATTGAAGCTTCAAAATCTCATCGCCCCGATGGTGCAGTGCGTCTACGCGCTTGCACGGGCAATCACAAAGATTTCTGATGACGCGTTTAGCACGCAGAAATTGTACAATAAAATCAATTTGCTAGTGGTTTTTTTTCCTTTCATATTGAAAAAAAAAAAAAAAAAAAAAAAAACTTTGTTGTTGTTGTTGTTTCTTTAGAAAAATTCGTTAGAACAATTAATTGTTTCTAACTTTGACCTTAAGCTCGATAAACGATTTTAAACTGTCAAACAACTAGAATTTGTATTTAAAATCAAGTATGATTTAAACTATCAAACATTTAGAATTTGTATTTAAATCATATAAAGTCAACATAATAAACATAGAGGTCATTTAGGAAAAAACTTTAATCAAATGGTAGAGCTCGACCAAACGGAAACAGCTGAAAAACAAAATCAGCAAAAAATTCTAAAAACAACTTCAGTAAACATGCTTTGTTAGTGCAGAATTCCAGCAGGCTGTTGGACTACATATAATATAGGCATAGAAACTAAAGTAAAACAGAAATACAACAACAAATGTGGCATTATGAAATTAAGGGAAAAAAATGAGAAATTGAAGCTTCAAAATCTCATCGCCCCGATGGTGCAGTGCGTCTACGCGCTTGCACGGGCAATCACAAAGATTTCTGATGACGCGTTTAGCACGCAGAAATTGTACAATAAAATCAATTTGCTAGTGGTTTTTTTCCTTTCATATTGAAAAAAAAAAAAAAAAAAAACTTTGTTGTTGTTGTTGTTTCTTTAGAAAAATTCGTTAGAACAATTAATTGTTTCTAACTTTGACCTTAAGCTCGATAAACGATTTTAAACTGTCAAACAACTAGAATTTGTATTTAAAATCAAGTATGATTTAAACTATCAAACATTTAGAATTTGTATTTAAATCATATAAAGTCAACATAATAAACATAGAGGTCATTTAGGAAAAAACTTTAATCAAATGGTAGAGCTCGACCAAACGGAAACAGCTGAAAAACAAAATCAGCAAAAAATTCTAAAAACAACTTCAGTAAACATGCTTTGTTAGTGCAGAATTCCAGCAGGCTGTTGGACTACATATAATATAGGCATAGAAACTAAAGTAAAACAGAAATACAACAACAAATGTGGCATTATGAAATTAAGGGAAAAAAATGAGAAATTGAAGCTTCAAAATCTCATCGCCCCGATGGTGCAGTGCGTCTACGCGCTTGCACGGGCAATCACAAAGATTTCTGATGACGCGTTTAGCACGCAGAAATTGTACAATAAAATCAATTTGCTAGTGGTTTTTTTCCTTTCATATTGAAAAAAAAAAAAAAAAAAAAACTTTGTTGTTGTTGTTGTTTCTTTAGAAAAATTCGTTAGAACAATTAATTGTTTCTAACTTTGACCTTAAGCTCGATAAACGATTTTAAACTGTCAAACAACTAGAATTTGTATTTAAAATCAAGTATGATTTAAACTATCAAACATTTAGAATTTGTATTTAAATCATATAAAGTCAACATTGTTTAAATTTTCAAAACAATTAATAGAGTACATTTTTTATTCTTTAAATACCTATATTTGTAACATCTTTGCACAGAATAAAAACATTGCAATTGATCAGATCGAAAGTCAAATTTTAACTTTTATATTTGATGAAAAAAGTTTAAGTGAAATTTTAACTTTCGTTTTTGATCGAAATAAAATTGGTCAAAAAATAACGATAATTTATTGACTTTTTTAAAAAAATCAGAAAAATTAAAATCATTAAAGATTACACTGTACGAAAATTTCCACCTTTCAAAAAACCCCGTCCACTTTGTTTACATTTTCGTGTACACTGATCACGAATATGCAATTATTTTTTTTTTGAGTCACCTCTAGTTTGGTCCTTATAGGACTTTGAAAATTTAAAGGATAACTATCTTTGAGTAATTGTTTAGTATAGAAGGTTATGTCCTATCATAACAAATTTGGTATCAAATAAAAGAGAATAAAGTAAAAAAATATTAATTGAAAAAATTGACGAAAAAAAGATATGAAAAATGTCCTTTATATTCTAAAATCCTTTGTATACTTGAAGCTTTTTGTCCAATTAAAACAAAAAATTTTGTTGATAAAATATAATATATTTACTATAGTTTTGCAAAATTTCATTAAAATCGCTTTATTGGTTTATTTTTAATCAATTTTTGAAGTATTTTAGAAATCAGCAATTGTGCAACATGTCGTATGAGTTACTTTATATAAATTGAATTTCGGTGTAGTTATGTTTATGACCGAGTAAAAAAATAAACTTTAACACGCAATAAAATTAAGCTTTACTCAGTACTCAGTTTTTTGCTATATGGTTAAATTTTCAAGATACAGGGTGTTTTTAGCGTTTTCAACCATGCGTAAGCAGCCGCTTTCTTCGCGTCGAATCACAAAAAAATGTACTCAAGTATACGAATAAAAAGAGAAATAAACAAAGAAACAATAAATATAACAATAAACATATACGCAATATTGCAGTTCAAAGGATTAAATAAGAAAGTATATTGATTTCAATTCATTCTTTTCTTCATTCAATTCATTTCTTCTTTGGCTAAATAAGCCAAGAGTTTAATTATTTTTCATGATATACGCTGGCAAAAAGGTTATAAGATTTAGGCTCTTATTCAGAATATTGTGACCTCTAGTTTCGTTGAGCCTAAATGACCACAAATTCTTATAAAAGAACCAAATCTTTATCTACACTATTATATAAAATTTAAGTGCAAATTTAATGTTACCACTTTACTCCAAAAGTACTGTGTCAATTTTTATGAAAAAATTTTTAAAATATTATATTTGTGCTACAGCATTATTTAGAGGTATTTTTCTTTCAAAATTGTAATAATAAGTACATTTATTTTAGAAATAAGTACATTTAATTAAAGGGTTTAGTTTTTTTAAGAAATCATCCCAGCTGCCACGCATTGCTTAATCGTTTTCTTTTCACGCGATTGTGTTGCGAGAGTTTCAATAAACGCTATGCATGTTGCTCTTTTTTTTATGCTCAGCTGGCGCAGCGCAACAAAAAAAACAGACGAAATTTAGAGCGCCGATTCAAAACAAAACAAAAAATATATATTTTTTTTTCTTTGATATGTATTGAGATTGATAAAAAAAACGTCCATGGCAAAGCCGCGAACAACAGTGGCCTGCTAGTATTTCATAATTTGCAACAACTTTTAAACCGATACCATGGACTTACTCGTAATATAATACTTAAATTCACAACCTAAAAGGTCGTCAACAGTTGATTAGGAAAACAAAATGTCAATTTGAGCAGTGGTCATTTACTGAACACGTCTTAATTCGATAGAAAATGTGTGGGTTGATTTATCTCAAAAGGTTTTTTAGTGGAAATGACAATTCAAAAGTAGGCTGGCTGCTGCAATTTCATTAGTCAAAAAAATATTTTTTAATTATAAATATAATAAAATTTAAACGATTTTACATTATTTAATTATAAGCTTTTTAGATCAAGTAAGTTTTTGAAGAAGACAAAATCAACAACAACGTCTGAATCACACAGCAGATTAGACAGACTGTTTCAGATGGTGCTACCCGTACCATCTTCAGTAGTTTTTAGTGATTAAGCTGTAACCAACCCACTGTTTAAGTTTTATATGATTTGGCACTTGTTTCAATAAACTCCTTTGAAAATCGCAAGAATTTATTTCTTATCGGCATTCTTCCATATCTTCAAGACTACTTAAGATGGAAGGGATAGCGCGTCTTCCGAAACAGTTTGTCTAGTCTTCTGCGTGACTTACTTTATACAGAGTTGTTGTCTTTTTCAAAAAAATACTTGATCTAAAAGATCATAATAAAACCATATAAAATCACATGAATAGATCACAATTAATTACAAAAATTAACTTTCTATGGTAGAGCCGGACCAAATATGAAAAAAATACGATTTTGTTAATTGAATCTAATATTTCTTATAATTGAACCAGGTGTTCAAAATTATGTCACCGAAAACACTGCACATTTTTTGTATGCTTTTGCAAAAAGTCAAATAGCTAAAACAATTGAGTTTTTAATAATTTTTCGATTAGCATAACATCTCGAATAGTTTATGGTTTCAAAAACAAAATATACAGGCATGTTCTAAAATCCGATTATCTTCGAATCCGGTATCAAAAATTCGATGTAATGTTTTGACATCCGATTTATTGGAATTCAAGTGAAATGTAATCCGTTTAAAATTTTTTTGGTATATTCTAAATATTTTAATGAAATCGTATAAAAAAATTAATAAAAACGTTCCGTTTCCACAAATGCTGCCGTGCTTGCTTTTTTAAACTTGGCTTTAGATCTTTTTTCCATGTAATTTATTTATTTGGCGCTTTTATATCAAATTTTTTTCAAAATTTTAAAAATATGAGTATTCGGTAAAAGTTGAAATATAACGTATAAGTTGAATTCGGTTTGGCTCAAGTTATTTTTATATTTTTATATGGCTTTCCACTTCATGGAAAATATATGAAAATTACTCTTTTGGAAATCGGAAATTCATTCCTATTCCTATCCACTTACGAGGAGAATTTTAGAACCATTTTTGATGATTTAACCATTCGACCAGCAGCTTTTTTCAGATATTTTAACTAACTTTTTCACGTAACAAGGAGTTTACTATTTACGAAGTGTATTATCAACAAATTTGGCAACATATTTTTTAAGTGGATGTGCTTTTTACTTCCTTTACATTTATCTATTACTGTATTTAATGAGTTTAATTTTGTGTTTGCGTCTTCCGTGACATCAGTGGTAGAAAATTATTTTTTTGTAACAAAGTAAGATTTGTAGTGGAATATCGTCAAAATTAATTTGTAGTAAACAGTTTCACATCATTAACCCTTTATAAGGTTAAAGGCTAAAATAATAAACAATGTAAAGAGTCTTGGCTTCCATACTAATTCGTCATTAACTTGTACCGATCATATCAATAGTGTAGTCCGAAACTTTTATTGTACCCTGCGAAATTTAAGAATGTTGGCCGAGTTAACACCTGTTGATGCCAGGCAAAAATTGGTGTTGCAAATGATAATCCCTGCAATAACTTATTCTGAAATTATTTAGAGTAAACTAGATTCACATTCTGAGCACAAACTGCGAATAGCGTTTAATCATGCGACGCGATACGTTTATAATATTCATAGGTTTGATCACATATCCCAGTTCAAGAATAGCATACTTGGTTGTGATATAATAAGCTAACTTAATTCTCGTAATTGCATATTTCTTTATAAACTGATTCACTTTAATTTAAATTGACGAAAAATTTAAATGTTGTGCGTCAAACAAAAGTTATATGATGATAATACCTAACTTTAATTTCCTAAACTCTACCAGAATATTTTTCGTTAGTGCCATCAGATTATGGAATGCATTACCCAGTCACTTTAAATCTATTAGAAATAAAAGAAGCTTTAGGCAAGCCGTTTTAAATCATTGCCCTTGGTTGCAAATATGTATCTTTAAATTAAATAAAATAACCCGATTTCTATTTCTAGCTCCCTATTAACATTTGATGATCTATTTCTTATCTTTCTTGTAATTTTTTTTTTAAATTTCTAAAATATTTTTACACTCTTTTCCTTTTTATAATAAATTTTTCTTTTCATTTATGTCAGCTATCTCTTAATTGCGTAAGTTAATTTAAAATTATTACATTATTTTTAAGTTTTTAAGTTATGTTAATTTTTAATTTCGGAACACCTCTGGTCCTAACTCTTTGTATATTAAAAGAACTTGTCATTTTTACACTGATACTGATATTATTAAATAAATAAATAAGCCAGAACTGCTATTTTTACCAGAATATGCTACTTATATTGTATACTTGAAATATACTATTTGTGTTGGTTGGAAACATATTCCCTCTGCCTAATAAAGGGTTAAGTGGCGACCGTAGCACACTAGTAAGAGTACGTGGCTCATATGATAAGGAAAAACGATAGCCTGGGTTCAAATCCCACCTGAGACAAAATATTTTTTTATTTGAATTAATATTTCTGTTCGGCCGTTACCTCTCTGTAGACCAAACGGAATTATGATTTTTAATAAAGAAGCCAATGCTTTAAAAAAAGGAACCCCACTAAATATTGCACATAATGGCTTTGGACAAAAAAAGTTCACTGCGACGAGACGAAATTTCTATTACAATTACAAAATTGTTTTTTATAATTGTAAAAAATATAATTTTTTTATATACATTTGTACATTTATATACATTTGATTCACTGTTCGCGGTTAACTGTTCGCTATCTGCACTACTGTCAACGAAGTTTCAGAGACAGTGGATTTTGGCACTTTCAGACAGTAAAGGGATTACCCTGCGTCTACACGGAACAGAGCAAGTTCGAAAGTAAAGCATACTATTGTCTTCGAAAAAAATCGAAAAAAACGCGAAATTAGCTGCAAGTTGCAAGCGACTACAAGTGCAAGTGCAAGTTGATTAACAAGATGTCGTCGAATGCGAAGATTTTCTCTGCAAGTTCCGTATTCAAGACTCGAAAATGGTCAGAAATACTATTGAAAAATCACTCAAAAAAGACTCGAAACTGTTACAAAAAGCTGGTAATAAAAAACTCTTCAAGAAGAGTCACGGGTAGGGTACCATTTTTTCCCGACAAAAGAATCTTTTATGATCAGAAAATTAGCGCATTAGCGCTGTTTCTAATCGTGCATAGGACTCAAAAAAGACTCGAATATGAATAATTAGTTCATAAAACACTGGATGGGTTGGTCAATTTCAAATTTTTTGTTCAATTTTTGTTTTTTAATTTGTTTTCAATAATTTTATATTTCAATAATTTTCAAATGGAATAAAAATACGAACTCAAAGAACTCGTTTTGTTATAAAAATAAATGTGCTCACTTATATAACGACCCCACAAAACGTGCATAACCTAACTGCATACACAAGTCCTCAACTGCACAGGCAAGAGCACTGAATCATGAATTATGTAAAGCTTCTTGGCAACATAAGCCGTGCGGAGGCGGCTTAAAACTCATAGGTCCAGTTCTGGATAAGTTATGTCCAAACATCTTATAACTTTCCAGCCGCCAGGACACGGTCCTTGCTCTAACCTTTCGTTCCTTATTTCTAACTACAATAACACATCAATTTACAAGTTTTAGTTGGAGGTGGTAGGAAAAGTTTGTGGAGAGCATCACTTAGTAACTTGATTTATCTGAGGTAAAGGCATTAGACTCGCCTCAGATTTAATATCACTTTCTACAACTTTCCGTCACACTTTTACACAATAAAGAAATCAAGCATGTTCCACAAAATATAATTAGATAATTTTTTTTAAGATCAAAGAACCAAGTTTAGCGCCTTATGCAAACATGGTTTGGTCTTTGACCTAAAAGGAAAGGGATAGATTATTTAGAGGAGTTGATTGGAGAACCATACGTGAATTATTGATTAGGCGAAACAACCGTGAAAGACCATTTCAATTGGTTTTAACCGAGGCTAGTGTTATGCCGTAACCTCGGCAAGCATTTCCAACTCTTAGTTGTGTTCCTGTTCTTTAAATAAACATTTTCCACAATTTGTTTGTGGGTTTTTAGTTTCACTTAATTCTTAAATGTATAAAAGAACAAAGAAAGTGAAAAGAACCATGCCCGAGCCTGGATTCGAACCAGGGACCTTTAGATTGATAGTCTAGCGCACTCTCCACTAGACTACAAAGACCGACAAAAATAATGAGCAAAACTGAAAAATAATACCTTTAACCCTTTCGTCACGAACGGTCCGCATATGAATGTCTTTATTTGAATGTCAAGTTAAAAGGATTAAAGTCAAACAAATTCGTTTTAGTTCCAAAATATGCAACATAACTGTACAAACGTAAACAAAATATAATAGCTTTTGGAATAACATAGATTTTGTACACAGTTTTCGGAATCTTTGCAAAATCAATTTTTTTACCTTTGGAGTCCATTTTTGGGGTAAGAAACCAGGACCAGTTAACGTCGCCATTACATAATTAAAAGTAGCTAACGATGAAAGAAACACGAATACAACTTGATTTATTAGTCCTCCAAGTGAACGATTTGGTGGCCACCACATGGAATTCATATAGAATGTTGTCAACGTAATACATTTAATAATGCCTGGTATGAAAAGAAAAAACAAATAATGTAAATGAATGTTAATGTTGTTATCGAATAAATTAAAATTATTAAAAAAATAAACCAAAGGACCCGGTTAACGCTGGGGAGTAGCTAGGCAAAGAAGTGTATTAAGCGGATAATTGGCATAAATTTTTAGCACAATCGTACAAGGATTAATTTTTTGTTGATGCAACGCTTTAATGCGTTTTGTAACATTTTGTAACGTTTAATTTCTATTTATACCAAATTTTATTTTAAATTAGTGCATAATTTTTCAATAACAACAACTTATTATATCATAGACCAAATTTTAAATAAAAATTCAAGCAAGTATCTCTTAATAACAATTTGTTGTAGTAAATAATAAAGTACCAACTCAAAACGAGACGTCTCTCTTACTCAGAAGTATGTTGTCATATTGTAGCAAATTTGTCACAACTCAAAATTTAACATTTTCTTAAAATGAGTTTTTTTAGTAATATAGTAATAAACTCAAGCAGACACTTGCAAAAATATTACTTAAAAATTTGCTATTGACGCAAAATTAAAAATGTATGATATTTTTGGTAGAAAATATAATGGCCTACATATATAATAGTTTTCAATTAAATAAGGGTCGTGATAACATTCAAAGTGTCAAAAGGCTTTCTTGAAAAATACTAAATTTTGAGTTGTAACAGTCTTGCACAAAATGAGCAATATCGTACACCATCTTCAAAAGAGACACAAATCAAAATTTCCCAATTTTTATTTTTTTCGTGTAAAACTATTCGTATTGATCATCTACATCTGCTGTCTTAATTTTGTACATATATTCTTAGTCATTAATTAAAAAACAAAAATAGTTTTGTCTCTTTGTTTTGTATGGAGTAACTTGAAGAAAAAACTGTTGTTTGCTCTCCCTGAACATATAAAAATTTTAAGTTGTGTCTCTTTTGAAGAGGGTGTGCGATATAAGGACTTTAAATTAAATTTTCTTACTAAACGTTAAACACATACAAAAGAAAACTGAATTGGTTTTTGAAAGGACTTTGACCGAGCTTTTTATGATCAGTTGTGCTTTGCGTGTTTATTAAATGCTTTTACACAAATGATCGAATACTGGACAAATGCGCTTCATGCCAACTCTGAAAGACTCATGTTTTCAAGAAGCTTTACATAGCAGCTTTAATTACTCCATCAAGTTTGCCATTGTCTGTAGAGTGGTAAAGGCGAACAGAAATATATTAATTTCAATTGAAAAAACATCGTGTCAGCTAGTGGAATTGAACCTGAGTTCACTTGCTTACGAGCCACGCACTTAGCCAGTATGGCACGGCTGCCACAACAAATATAACAATGTTGTTAATTAATGCTTAAGTTTAAGATTTAGATCTTGTTCATAACGCACAGTTGCATAAAGCATTCCCCATTTATTTGAAGCTGACATTTCGGTGGTAACTTTTAACTAATTAGCACGCAATGTCAGCGAGACTGCGAAAGAAAAACGATTGCTGACTGACACCTGTGTGCAAGACATACCCACCGATCAATGTTCCGTACAAGTAACGCAACGAGGTCGTGCCAGTGGTGATTAAAGGTGGTTGGGTCGTCAACTTATATAGCATCTTGCATAGCGAACCGGAAACTAAAACAGATTACTGCTGAGTAATTGCAAGGTATTAAGGATAACGAGAAAGTAATTAGTACAATAGCGCTTTGTGTAAATTAAAAGTCACCAATTGGCTGACGCGAAAAGCACAGGAAATGAACTGCCACTGTAAACGGGGACGCTGGATGCGTCGAAGAAAGTGGGTTCTTAGTGAGGTGGTTTTTTATAGAGGACACGAACATGAAGCTAATTCGTGATTACAAGGCCCAACTGGCAGATGCAAACAAAATAAGCGTCTACCAGATTTCCACTTCTATCGTCGACCAATCTTGGTGAAATATATCGTCAATAAACAATAATATGTATATCAATTTAAATTTTTTTAATGGTCATACTCATGGTGTTTTCTTACACCATGGTCACACTTACCTAAAGCTGTTATTGGTCCCCAATGAAAAAAGCGACGAAATCCTGAAAATTCAGCACTCATATTTTTCACTATTTATGTTATTTAAAATTGTTTTTGGTTCAATGTAATTATATCAACAAAAAAAGGTAAACCAACTTAGAGCATATCAGAAAAAGAACTAAACTGCTAACACAAGCAAAGAACACAACCAAAATCTTCGATTGTCAAAAATCTGCAAGAATGAAAGACTTTTAATATTGTAATAGATTGAGCAATAGCCCAGTAAACATGATACAAAGAACTACAGATAAAGTACTGCGCATGTCCGCAATCTTTGTTGTGACGTAGTTCGAGCTTGTCAAAGTGGCTAAATAAAAACGTAGTCACAATATATTTAAAGGGGATACTTTATTTATAGCGATGAAAAATATCAACATTATCTTATTGAAACTTGGTTTATTGACATGAAATAAATTACATTATAAATATATTTATAAATAAATTTTTCAGTACTATTGTTGAAAATATATTTATATACAACAGGGGTATTTTATCCCATTCGTTCTCCTACACAAAAAAATAAGTTGCTTGATGTGTTGGACAGCACTTTCATTGCTTCTTTTTCATTTTGTTGTTCTTCTCGTGAAAAAAGTTGTGAATTCATTTTATGGCCCAAATTAAAATCGTTGTTACTCTCATCAAAACCATTTAAAACTTTAGTACTAATTTTAATCACATAAGAGATAATTGAATGTTATAATTTACACGTACTATAAGTGCACAATATTAGAAATTAAACTAAAAGAATGCAATATTTCTTAAATGCTTGCAGTTGTGCTGCTTGCGATTACTTTTTGCTTTTTCACATTTTCTTTTGTATGTATGCATCACGTGTTACAGCTGACAAGCTCGAGTGCCGTAGTGCGCAGAAGATTTAAATTTTTGCGAACGGAGTATTCTATCTGGATATCTTTGTTTCATGCCCAGTAAATATAATCAAGAATCAAGGCAGAATAAGAAGGTAGAATGCATGATAGAATTAGGCACATATTACACGATGATCGTTGATCGGCGTTCAATGAACACTTTTTTACGCTCTTTTACATTTTGATCATTGGTAGGTCACATGATGATCGTTTCATCGCTATCAAGTCTTGTTTTTTTCGTTATTCCAGTAAGAATTCTTGTTAAAAATAAGGGTTTCATGCAACTTTTTATTTAATATCTTTCAGTCGAAAAGCAGTACTTCTAGTACTTTTTAGCTGCTAAAAGTGTACACATCTTAAATTTTGCCACCCAGCAACACTGTTTCGATTGTGATTGCTGTCATGTACAGCGTTCAAAAATGAACATATCTTGATCTTGAAGTAAGTAATATTTCTGCTGCTTGTTACTTCTGTTAAATTCTATGCCATAGACTACATTTAAGTTTTGAGACGTTTATTATATAAGTGTCCTTATTTGTATCACATTTTTAATTCATTTATTAATCAGTCAAACATTAAAACGTTAAATCATTTTCTTCATATTGTTTTATGCAGAAACCTAATTTTTGATGCAATGAGGCAAAAAATTTGCTATGTATCAATGTTTATCACTTGGCTTATATCAAGTTCAAAGACTAGATAAATAATTCTTTGTCGTTTTTTCATTTCAAATAATACAAGAAGCAACATTGTTTGCACCTACTCGCATTATTTTGACACTATATGCCCAAAATGGAAATTGGGGGCGATGGAACAATGTAACATGTCTGACTGTCTCAACCTGGCGAAGCCAGCATAATCTTTGTGAAATCGCCTCAAGTCGACTCAAACCTCCACGTGGTGTTTCCTGGGCAACGTCAAAACTGACAACCGTTAGTTTGGCGGCTAATCTGAGCGGCGGGCCTCCCTAGGCTTAAAATAGGTTGTGCGTCGGGTTTGAAGCCCACCCGTAAAAACCAATTTCAATGAAAACATATAAGAAAAGAAGAAAAATTATCCCCAAATCTGATGACGACTACCGCGAACGAAAAACTAATAATGATTTACGGATATGCACCTGGAATGTCCGAACCCTTAATTGGGAAGGTGCCTCTATCCAACTGACTGATGTCTTGGAAAAATACAAAGCTGATATCACTGCTATCCAAGAAATGCGATGGAAGGGACAGGGTTGCATTCGGCATGCACCCTGTGATATCTACTACAGCGGCCATGCGGAAAAGCACGAGTTTGGATGCGGATTTGTAGTTGGCAAGAGACTATGGCCCCACGTCCTGCGATTCACACCTGTGAACGAACGACTTGCCATAATCCGCATCAAGGTTAGATTCTTCAATATAAGCTTAATATGTGCGCACGCTCCGACAGAAGACAAGGACGATGAGATCAAGGAAATTTTCTACGAGCGCCTTGAAAATGCCCGCCACGACGTAAAAATCGTGCTTGGTGACTTCAACGCTAAGGTGGGCAAGGAAAATATTTTTGGTCCAACAGTCGGAAAGTTCAGCCTCCACGAAAACACCTCCGATAACGGAATGAGGCTGATTGACTTCGCCGCAGCACGAAACATGGTCGTAAGTAGCACTAGATTCAAGCATCTCAATATTCATAAAGCCACCTGGATGTCCCCTGATTAAAAAACAAAAAATCAAATTGATCACGTTTTGATCGACGGAAGGCACTCTTCCAGTGTATTGGATGTACGCACGATCCGTGGTGCAAACATTGACTCGGATCACTATCTTGTTGCAGCCAAGATCCGTACACGTCTGTGCGCAGCTAAGAATACACGCAACCCTACACAGAGAAAGCTAGACGTCGACAAGCTGCAATCGAAACAGACAGCCGATGCTTTCGCCACTCGACTCTCACTCCTGCTTCAAAGCACTCCTCCAATCGATGATATATGCGCGCAGTGGACACACATTTCCAACTCCATGCGTGCGGCTGCTGAAGAGGTGATTGGCTACCAACGTCCTCGCCGAAACCAGTGGTACGACCAGGAGTGTCGCGACGCCACTGCAGAGAAAGACGCCGCCTACAAAGCCACCCTGCAGTCGGTTGTAACGCGCGCTGCTAAGGAGCGATACAAAGAAAAGAGGAGGGAAGAGAAACATATTTTCAGGCGGAAAAAAAGAGAGGCAGAAAAGCGCGAGCTGGAGAAGATTGAGATGTATGGTGACAGGAATGAAGCCCGAAAATTTTTCGAAAAAATAAGACGCCTTGCCGATGGTTTTAAAACTGGGGCCTCTTCCTGCAAGGATGAAAACGGGAATCTAGTGACAGATGTCCAGAGCACACTGACGTTATGGAGGGAACACTTCTCTAAGCTTCTAAATGGCGACTCTGACAACAATCCCGCCAATAGAGATGATATTCCGGAAACCCCAATTTTGGATGACAGCGTTGAGGTTCCGCTGCCCGACTATGATGAAGTTCTGACAGCTATAGCTCAGCTTAAAAATAACAAAGCCGCGGGAGCTGATGGCTTACCTGCTGAGCTGTTTAAGAATGGAGGCGAAGCTCTACTTAAATGCATTCACGAGCTTCTATGCAGAATATGGTCGGAAGAATGCATTCCGAACGATTGGAATATCAGTGTGCTCTGCCCAATCCACAAGAAAGGCAATCCCACTGTCTGTGCCAATTACCGTGGGATAAGCCTTCTTAATATCGCATATAAGGTCCTGTCGAGCATTTTATGTGAAAGATTGAAGCCCATTGTAAACGAACTGATCGGACCTTATCAGTGTGGCTTCAGACCTGGAAAGTCCACCATCGACCAGATTTTCACGCTACGACAAATCTTGGAGAAGACTCAAGAAAAACAAGTCGACACCCACCATCTTTTTGTCGACTACAAAGCCGCCTTCGACAGCCCAATAAGGAAGCACCTGTACTCCACCATGTCTGAATTTGGTATTCCTGCAAAACTAATACGACTTTGCAGGATGACACTGAGCAACACCAGCAGCGCAGTTAAAATCGGAAAGGACCTCTCCCCACCATTTATTACCAAACGAGGTTTCAGACAAGGTGATTCCTTATCGTGCGACTTTTTCAACCTAATGATGGAAAAGATCATCCAAGCTGCTGATCTGAGACGTAGTGGCACAATATTCTACAAGAGTGTTATGCTGCTTGCGTATGCTGATGACATAGATATCATTGGCCATAATACGAGCGAAGTCAGTGCAGCATTTTCCAGATTAGAAAGAGAGTCAAGTCGAATGGGTCTGTCAGTGAATGCAGATAAGACGAAATACTTAGTGTCAACAAACAAACAGTCCCAGCGTCTTGGAACCCACGTTACCGTTGACAATACCTCCTTCGAGGTTGTGAAGAACTTCGTTTATCTGGGATCCAGCATTAATTCAACCAACGAGTTCAGCATTAAGATCAAACGAAGAATAACTCTTGCCAACAGGTGTTACTTTGGACTCAGTAGGCAATTGAGAGGCAGAGCCCTCTCTCGACGAACGAAAATCACGCTCTATAAATCGCTCATCATGCCCGTCCTACTTTACGCATAACAAACCTGGACGCTGAGCAGTTTAGATGAAAAGACTTTAGGAGCATTCGAGAGAAAGATTCTTCGTAAGATCTACGTACCAATCTGCGTCAATGGCGAGTACCGAATACGGTGGAATGATGAACTGTATGAGCTGTACGCTGACATCGACATAGTCAAGCGCATTAAAATCGAGCGGCTTCGCTGGCTTGGTCATGTTCAGCGCATGAAAGACGATGCTCCAGTGAAGAAAACATTCGATTCGGTACCCAGCGGCGGTCAACGCAGAAGAGGACGACCGCATCTTCGTTGGAAAGACCAAGTAGAGGACAACCTGACGAAGCTTGGAATTTCCAACTGGCGCCAGCAAGCGAAAGACAGAAATGGCTGGCGCAAATTCTTAGATGAGGCCAAGACCGACATACGGTTGTAGCGCCAACTAAGTAAGTAAGTAATATGCCCAAAATGACAGTTTATCCCCAGCTGATTTTCAGCGAATAGTAATACCAGAGGCCGACTTACAGCATCCGTGATCGAGCAAAATTGTACAAGATTGATAGGCACTTGTCTCGTCGTGCCCTTTGCAATTTTGCTCAATCACGGATGCTGTAATTCGGCCCCTGGTAATTCTTTCATGGGTAGAATGGATATGGACATGATAGAATAACCAAGTGCTATTAACCGCTACTTTTTCTCGTTACTTTGGGCATATAATGTCAAATTGGTGTCAAATGAAAGTACTGCAAACACACCAAGAAATAAAAGGAGATTTTTTTTATTTTACTTTTGCCCATATGTCTACATATGAACATGAACAGGTGACGAAATTGACGAACTGCACGAGGACGCCTTAGGGTACGTTGCAGGCTACATTATAATAAGGCTACATTTTGAAAGTTTTCAAAGCAAAGACTACTCCTTAAAATGGGTGGATGAAGTCTCGCAGGGAGGGCAGAAAAAGCCATCAGCTGCATTTATGGAAAAAATAAAAGATTTAGAGGCGATCTTTAATCAAGCCAATGGTAGGAGCATTTTAGTGTGCAAGGATAGTACAGAAAAAACTCGCTGAATTGTGTTCAGCAAACGAACTTCCCGAACCTGTGAAAGAGCTCTTCATAAAATGCAGAATGCATTTTCGGACTAAAAATTTAAATAAAAGATTAAAAAATCAAAAACTAAAGCAAAAAATTTTGGCAATAAAAAACTTTTGCAATTTCTTTTATAAAGCGATTGATTTGGTTTATATTTCAACAACTATATATTCAGCCCTATCATGAAAAATTTTTCACGCGAAATCGGAAAGGGGAATTTTAACTTTTATGATAAAGCTCAAGACCATTTTGGAAATTTTTAATGCAAATTTGTTCATAAAACCGTTGATGAACTAATTTGCATTTAAAATTTCCAAAATGGTCTTGAGCTTTATCATAAAAATTAAAATTCCCCTTTCCGATTTCGCGTGAAAAATTTTTCATGATAGGGCTGAATTATGTCCTTTTGAAGCAGTCTACTTCGCAAATGGACGTAAATAAAGCACAATATTTTTGGGGTCTATTTGGTGATGCCAAAAATTATATTTAAATCTTAAAACAAGATTCAAAAAATATAATTAAACGAATTTAATCGAGAAATTTCCATTTTTAATTTGTTTATCAATGAGAATGTGATTTCAATATTGCTCTTCTGCTTTGCTTTTCTTATTTCACATGGATCGGATAAGTTAGTCATTTCACACTGAGAAAGCGGTGTAAATTAACACCGTTCAGTGTAAGAAATGTAAATATCCGTAAAACATATTGGACCAACATGGCGGATTGACAGCATGTAGTACCATGCATGGAATAATTACTGACAAGGTAGTAGCGTAAACTGGTTTTTTCTCACGAGCGGCGATAGGAAGTTGTCAAAATTAGCTGTTTATGCAATGAATCAAGGTGAGGTTAGGTTAGGTTAAAGACCGGCCCACATAGACCAGATATTTGGTCCGTTGTGGCACCACAGGGGATCTACTCCTCCTCTCCTATGTACTGACGTGAAACCACCCTGAACTAATAATAAAAAGCAGTATACGCTTAACGTCTACCTCCTCAAGATCTCTAAGATCATAAAAAAAGAGGCTTCCTATATGCTTCTGTCTTCTGCGGGCTAAAGCGGGGCTTGGACAGAGGATATGCGATACCGACTCCTCCTCTTCCTCATCCCTGCAACTCCTGCAGAAGTCATTCGCATGAACCCCCATATTAAGGGCATGCCTACTTATAATACAGTGTGCTGTTATAACGCCTATCAAAATGGAGAGATCTTTCCTTGCCATTTGCATGAGCTTAATCGTTCATTTTTCAGTAAAACTAGGCCACAACCGTCTAGATGTATTGGAGGTGGTGCTATACTTCCACCTGAAATTAGCCAGTTCTGTGGTATGTTGCTTTAGAGCCAGCTTGCAAGACTCAAGTGGCATGCCTAATGTTTCCATGTCCGGCAGCAGCCTTGCCGCTGTACCTTCCCTAGCGAGCTTATCCACTCTACAATTTCCCTGAATGTCCCTATGCCCTGGTACCCAGACCAGATGAATGTCGAACTTATCAGCCATCTCATTAAGAGACGGGCGACATTTTAGGGGTGTTGGTGATGTTAGGAACACACCTGCAAGGTTGCCGGTTTCTGAAGAGATTCGGACTCCTTGTTTTTAAAGTTTTTGTAGGAAAAATTATTTATACCCAGGAGTAGCGGAGAAGGTGATGTCCGTCTGTGCAGAGATCCGCGTACACAGATAGGGCTAGATACATCCGGAGGTCGCCAGGTATCCGGATGGCTCCGTGAAGGACTGAACTAGTTTTTTAAATAGGCCTCCAGCTTGGTCAATCCTCAGCACGGGTCGCATGACACCTTGATTCAGCCCATAACCTCACACCGATGGGAAGGACCCGCCCCAAAGCACTGGCACTAATGAGAGTCGGAGCGCTGTGGATTGCGTCCCCCCTTAGCTAACCGCCGTCCAACAGAGTATCTTAACTACCCTAAATTGAGAACACTGTAGCAGTTATTTCCAGCCGGCACCCTCTTGGAGGGTTAGGCGGAGGATTGTTGCCAGCCTGCAATGAATGAAATAAAAATAAAAAATAAGCAACAGCAGCAACCTATAACTCCTAATCGCCAAAAAACTGTTATTACTACCTTGTCAAATAATTATAACATGGTACCATGCGTAAGCTATAATGACAGTCGGACCAACATGTTGGATGAAAATCAAAAGTTTTTGATTTTTCTGATATATGCAAAATTACTTCTCAATTGTAAAAGCATCTAAGAAGTGTTTAGCTAGTTGGCAGATGTGTTCTGCTTGAGAGTTTGCAATTAATGATTTTGTTCCACAAGCTGGATCGCTCGAAAGCTCAATCAAATTGTCCCGTTAGTTTCCCATCCGACTTATCGTACACACTAAAGAATTTCAAAAATAAATTCACACCGGTGACCGGATATTTACATTTTCTACACCGAACGGTGTTAATTTACACCACTTACTCGGTGTGAAATGACGAACTTACCGAACGGTGTGAAATTAGTAAGGCAAAGAAGAAGAGCAATATTGAAATCACATTCTCATTGATAAACAAATTAAAAATTTAAATTTTCTAATTTAATTTGTTTATTTTAATTTTGTAAATCTTGATTAAAGACTCAAACTTTATTATTGTCACCACGAAATAGACCCCAAAAAATTAAATAAGCCCAAAAAATGTCCGTACATTTTTGAGTGTTACTTCATATGAAATAACTCCCAATTTTTGGGGACAATTTATTTACTCTTGGGAAATATTTAATTCTTTATTTGGTTCTTATTCCGAAAACCTAATGAAATAAGTCCCCAATCAAAGTTTTTTGCGACATAATTTCATTTGACAATTAATAAATTTAATGATAATTTAATAAAAGTTGTACAAACATCTTTTTGAATAATTAAAAATTACACCGTTCGGTGTTAAATAAAATTATCATTTTGCGTATTATGAATAAACACCTAACAGGGTACAAAACAAACAACCTATCTGATGTTTACCGATCGGTGTGAAAAAATATGCTCTTTCGGATATAAAATTCTAGCACTTTGACACGGTGTTTTTTAACACCGATCGGTGTAGGACTTCCTGAACAAACAGATCGGTGTAAAAATTCTATACAAATTTTTAAGTGTGTGCATGTCGTCCAACATTTTGAATCATGCGAAACCCTTTACTAGTGTTCGTTGAACGTATTCACTGTACGCATCTATTACATTTTACATATGTCAACAATATAATGACATTTCTTCCATTCGTTTTCGGTGTTTTTCTCATAGAAGTGATCTCTTTATTCTATGGTTTTTCTATAACTAGTGTAGGTTTTAAAACGATTATAGAGTTGTTGCCACAATTTAAAGCATACAATTAGGTAAAGATACAAAAAGTATTGTTATGATTTCAATATTGAGTAGTATTTATTACAAAGTGATAAAATTAAAAACGCTATGAAAAGATAGAGTTAAGTATTCAATGATTGTAAAATTGCAATCGGGGAACTTACTAATAACATAACCAATAACATGTTTATAATTTTAGAATTATGAGAAATAACTTGTTTGTGCCGAAACGCATTACTAAAAATAAGTTAGTTTTTTGATTTTCTGAAAAGTATCCAATTAAAATCATCGCATTTTTAAGATCCAGCAGAACTTGCTCCTAAAAAGTGTTTAAAAACCTATTTCAGTCATCGTCGTACTCCATGGTCGTACTCAGCCAAGCAAAACTTTTTGTTTGCTCTTGTTTTTCCTTTTTCTATTAAAATTAATTTTTTTGTTTGAATTTAATGGCTACTAGTATATAAACATGTTTATCTCTGTTCTTTATTGGTGCAAACATGTACTTAAAGAATCAATTACATTACATTACAATTAAAGACCATATCAGATAAGGCGAAATGAAGACTCTGGAGATCAATGAACATGTGTGTGGAAAATGCTGTAAGACATTTAGGCGCTTTGATGTAAGAACCAAATTAATACGATAAGAATAGTTTTTTATAATTAAAAAATATTGCTTTCCAGGGGTTGAAAAGACATTTAGATCTTTGTCGATTCGATGGTGGCTATAGTTTACGTAAAGCTGAAATGTGTAGAAACCTGCATAAAATTGAAGAAGATGCAGTTCTTATGGACAATAAAGATCTATGTTTCTGCTGTGGTGAAAGTTACGATACATGTCATGTAAGCGCTACTTATTTACGTAACAGGGCACGATTACGGTTTCCGTGGCGCCAAGATCTGAAAGTACAGTTTTGTAGTACTCATTGAGAAAAATAGATTCACCGAAGGAATTATCAATATATCAAAATTAACGTTTAGTTACAAACAAAAACCCATATTACTGTACTGTTCAACCTAGTATGTATACAAAAATTAAAAATACAGCAACACTGGAGAAAAAGTTGTAACATATACATCAAACGAAAGGTCATTCAGCCCTATCACTGAGTTCCGTCGTAGTACGATATCGTAGAAACTACGAAAAAGGCATCACTGAGTTCATTCGTAGCCCTTGATTCGTAGTGTCATTCGTAGATTTTTTTAAGTAAATTTTTACGGGGTGTTTTGGTTGTTGGAGAAAATTTTGAAATAAAATTCAGAAGGAATAACCACTTTTGCTGTATGAATTTTTATTAAAATATTCTCCGACAACCAAAACATGTAACAAATTACTTTAAAAATCTTACGAATGGCGCTACAAATGAACTCAGTGATGTCTTTTTCGTAGTTTCTACGATTTCGTACTAAACTCAGCGATAGGGCTGATTGTTTCAGCTTTTAATATATGATGTTTTTGTTTTCCCTTAACGGGATTTTTAAAGGAAATAACGGTTTTATGCAAACAAAAATTATAATATACAGAAAAAACGTCTGTAGCGTGACCGGGCTTTAAAGAAATGATTTGTTTTGTCATCTAACTTGAAAGTCATATAATTTTTTTTTAATGGTACCTGAATCATTCAGATCGGTCAAATGTTAGGAAAGCTACAGACGAATTTTCATATAAGCTTCATAAAGTGTAAATTTTTTAAAAGATCGATAACTAACGATATGTCGATAATTCCTTCAATGAATCTTATTTTCTCAATGAGTACTACAAAACTGAATTTTCAGATCTTGGCGCCACGGAAAGCGTAATCTCCGTAATCTATGTTATTTTCTTTTTAAAAATGTACTTTCTGATGTTTGGTCGGAAAGCCGTTTGTGTGAAGTACATTTTACCTCTTGTGCAAAGTAATAAAGTATTTATAAATGGAGTGGAATAAGTTTAAAACTATAGGATATTCACGATTCGGTGCAGTTGAGGCCTTGTGCACTTTTTCTACTGTAGCCTCAAACTTGATGCAACAATTAGTCGTTTTAAGTTCCAGCTCTAATGTAGACATGTAAGTTAGCCTAACTAACACTAACTAACTAAACAAAACTTTTTCGGTATGTTCATAAACAAATGAAACTTGAAACTATTTGTTTCGAAACTTTCCACAGTGGTGGTAAATGGTGAAAAACGTGCGCGAAGTAAACATGGAGAATATAATTAACCATGTATTAATCCAAGATGAGGCTGCCATAAGTCTGCAGCACTTGACCGGGACAACATTTTTTTATATTCCACAAAAAACAAATACGCAATTTTAATATTATAAATTGCCGTTTATTAAAAAACATAAATCAAAATAACTCACAGGTACACATAGTATGTAATACAAACATAATTTATAAATCTTATAACAACAAAAAAAAGAACCATCAATTCAGTCAAAGAGTTAAAAAAACAATATTGTTTGGACTTATTCAAAATAAAGGTTTGGCCCGATCATATTTTGCAGACTTTTTTGATTCATCAAAAACATGCTGTTGCGTTTTAATATTTTTATAAAATTCTGTGCACGTCATAGAATAATGATAGTTGTATTGCATTATGCTTTTCAAGGTGGCTATGTTGAGATAGTTTCTTTCCTTACTAAGTTGCGAGAAGACCAGTGAAAATACTCGCCACATTTCCCCTGTGCCCTAGAATAGCGAATAAAAATTGTACTATTTTTAACAAGTTAATTTTCGCTCTTGGAATTCAGAATTTTGTAAATAAATATTTTCATTTTCATTCATTTGCACGCATTTGCAAAAAATTTGTTCAGTTTTTACTGATATACCTTAAATTTTTTCTTAATATTTTTAACTGGGACATTTTTTACTGTGCAACGGGACGTATGACAGCCCTAAGCGAAGATGATACAAAAAATGATTTTTTAACTGAAGAAATGTATAAAAGGCCAGTGAAACAGTGAGCGCACTCATCATGAACACCGAAACAAAAACAAAACTGTTTTGAAAATGTTTTGTCGCAATGATCTTTTTTTCAATCAAATTCCCCAACTATGGTGATTAAATTCACACATTTTGCAGCCGATTCCCTCATAAATATATACATATGTACTTCAAAACAGTCTTTATTCAGTAAATATTTGTCTCAGTAAGATTTTTGAGCCCATATGCAAACATCCACAAAAATTTAACAAAACATTTTTTAAAAATAAAATAAAAACATTACAAAAATAGATAATAAGAAACGACTAGAAGAAATCCTTTTAAAATTTAAGTATAAACATGTTTTAAAATATTTTACTTTTTAAGTTTTACTAAAAACTTAAATAAAGTTTTTACCTAAATGACCTTGTTATTTATTATGTTGATTTTATATGATTTAAATACAAATTCTAAATGTTTGATAGTTTAAATCATACTTGATTTTAAATACAAATTCTAGTTGTTTGATAGTTTAAAATCGTTTATTGAGCTTAAGGTCAAAGTTAGAACAATTAATTGTTTTAACGACTCTTTCCAAAGAAACAAAAAAAAATTAACTTTTCTAAAATATTTATTAACGTACTACATTTTATGTTGATAACATTGTTGTACTACATTTTAGAGATATGGTAAATGATCTTTAATAAATTAAATAAAAACTAGTAGGGAAAAACTTGATAATTCAGGCATGTTCTGCATTCCACTTCCGAGTGGAAGTGAAAATAAATCATAATTGAATTCGATATTTGGGGTTCTATATATAACTTTTTTCGTTAATACAATTAATTATATTAATAAATTAAATAAAATACAAACGGAAAAAGTCATATGTGGAACACCATATGGGCATTTCCAAACTTACGTTACGGATAATTTGCACATTAGTGCAGACAATTTAATCATAATGTTTAATGAATTTATGTAGAAATTGCTTACATTAATAAAATTTATATATGTATTTCTCTTAGATAATCAGGCATGTTCTGAAATCTGATTCACGTCGGAATCGAATTTGATTTCGATGACAGTTGATTCAGAGGTGTTCTGCAATCCGATTCCGATTTTCGAATCCAACTTTTGTACAATTGGCGGATTGTAGTTGTTCTGAAATTCGATTTATCGGAATTTCAGTCAAATTAAATCCGATCAACTTTTTGTTGGAGGATTTCTATGTTGTTATTAAATTTTAATGCTAAAAGATATAAAAAGCCCTTATCCCCACAAATATTGCAATGCGCGATTTTTTTTTTTGTACTTGGCATTACTTAATTCAATGTAATTTATTTGTTTGGCGCTGTTTTGCATTTTCGTTGGAAGTTTAAAATGTGAGTACTTACAAGTAAACTTTTTAATTAATTTTTCAACCATTACACATTTAGGGAAAACATATGAATCCTGATCAAAACGCAATGCTTTTGGAATGGATGGAAAAACATCCTGATATGGCTAAGGAGTTCTTTAAAGGAGACCGAGTAGTTGTTGAATTCATGTGGAAAAAATTGGTGGATTTTCTCAATAGCTTGGGTCCACCAATAAAAGATGTTAATGGTTGGAAAAAGGTAGCTAACCTTTTTGTTTTTTATTTAAGTATGTATTTAAAGCGTGCCCTTAGACATGGACAGACTGGAAATTTGAAATAAGGAAGAAACTGGCTCACAAGCGAGTAGAGGCAACCGCGACCGGTGGTGGCCCTTTTAGAGGTGGAGGAGACGGTCGCCAGAGTTGCAGGTATGTTTACGGTGGTACAAGCTGGTGCAACACCTTATACTTTCAACCAGGAGGCTCTTTTAAATGCTGGTGACGACGATGATGAAATGTCGTGCACATCATCTGTAACTAACCTGAACTAAGTAAGGCGCAAACGAAACACCAAGAAAGCGAAGGAGGATTAAAAACCTGCAGGCAAGTATATGCAGCTTTTTCTGTCCGATAAGATTTTTTCCAATATTAATTACAATTAATTTTATTTCAATTTTTTAGGACTACATTAAAAGTTTTCTCAAAGAAAAAACGAAATATCACGAATGTTTTATCGAAAAACTCGATATTCTGTCATATACAGGCAAGGAAAATAGCAGTAGCCTCCGAAGAGTATATGGGAGTCTAGAGAAACTTACCCACGTTATGGTGGGTATACGGCAAGATTTAAAAGAACACCACGAAAAGGAAAGAGAAGAATTGGCAGAGAAAAATATAATTAAGAGAACAATTTTGTGAGTGAAAGAAATAAAATTACAGATTTACAGCAAAAAAAAGCTACATAATTTTGATTATTTTTATGTAGCTCTAAAAATACATTAACCTTTGTTTGATTAGTTTTTAAGATGACATCGAAGTGCTTTAATTTTATAACGTTTTGAATTTCTTTATTTTGTTACGCCACTAAATTCATTTAATATTTTGTATCTATAATTTTTTAAAAGCAAATAAGTAATACATGTTTTTCTATAAAAAAATAACTTTTTATTAGTATTTTATGCACTAGCAATTTCGTCCCTTATTCTTTTGCCTTCGTTTTGCAAAGAAGTGTTTGTAGAAGTAGCATTTTCAGAATCTACTGTTCTTGCTACCAAGTCGTTGCCATCATAGCAGTTATTTTCAACATTGTCAACACCATATCCGCCGTCACCCAAAAGTCAAGTTTTTCGTTCACCAGCTTGATACTTTGAAAAAAAAATTGTCTTACACTGCTCAAATTCCAAATAAATGAGTCATGGCTGGATCCAGGATGTCAGGAATCAACAGCTAGTCACAAATCTGTAAAGCAATATATTGTTAAGAAATGTAACATGAAGAAAAATATCCACTAAACTTACAATCATGGCATTGATGCTAAAATATCCTTTGCGGTTATAAAAAATATTCTCCTTCTTGAAAATTTTCATAAGTCTTACGTGTGTACCATCTATGCATTCAAATATGCCAGAAATACCAAATTTTTAAAAAAACTGAATTTTAATGTGGTTAAATTCATCTTGTGTCAACTTCATATTTATCCACTTTATGCAGAATTTCAGTTCCAAAATATTTAACATATTACAATAGTTAGTAATTTTGAAATAGTACTTCTTCCCAAAGCGATGCTAGCGTCTTTTCTAACGGAGCGTTAGTACCCATCTTCCGCTAAAAAACGCAAAGTTGCTGCTAGGTGTAGCATAGGGGAAATCGAGGCTGATCGTACATTTTCTTTCACTTCATTTAAAATAAATAGAAAGGCTTCTTTATTGACACAGAATTGTGCAATAAATCTAAAAAAATAGCATTAATTTATTTAATTACTTCAGAAGCACGACACTACTAACGCAGAGTTAGTATGTGTTTTCGCTTTTTTTTCGCGTTGTTATTTTCAAACAATGCAGCTGTTATAACGATACTCATTTTATTAACAATATTCAATTTAAAATTCACAAATCGTCAATGTAAATAAATTTTATATTAAACTTCAGATTCGTTGTCATTTAGTTGAATCATATTCAATTTCACATCCGATCGGAATGTAGAACACCTTTTAATATCGGAATTGAAAATTAAATGCGATTCCGATCCACTTTCGAGGGGGATTTCAGAACATGCCTGAATAATAAGTTTTTAATCAGTTTCAATTTTTTGGTCACGGTAGACTTTTCTGTGGAAATGTCCATATATTGAATTCAATTATGATTTTAATTTTTTTTTTCAGTCTCCGACTGTTACTCTCTCCGAGTGGACGTGTTTGTTTGACTGCGATTTATTTCATTTCGTTGTGTTTTTTATTTTTCTACTTTTGGCTACCTGCTAATAAGTACTTTAAATAGTGCGCGCATTTACTTTACAATTTAATTTTTGTTTTCTTGTGTGAATCTAATATTTATTAAAGCGTTTGTGCAAAATCCAACTCAGCATGGCCCCTGGGCCACCTTATCTGGGGGATAACAGGTTTGCTCCGCTTGCCTCAATTCCCCGCAACAAAAGAAAAAAACCCTCATATACCCCATTTGATTTCCCTGAATTACCTTTCATTATAAACGATAATCCCAAATTTATAATAATTTCATCAGAAAAACCAGATAACCCAGAAAAACCTTATAAAACGCTTTCAAAGTACTCATGCTTTACTGTCCATAACGGATTACAAGCAATTAGCAAAGAAATAACCTCTATTTCTGAGCTAAGAGACGGTTGTTGTTAGTTAAAAACTCACAAATTGCGCAAAAATTTATTAATACCAAATCACTTCATGGTATATGCCCAATACAAGTAAGATACCAAGAAAACTTAAACTGTTCAAAAGGTACAATTTATGCTCCATGCCTCATTGATGTTAATGAATCTGAAATCGTTTATAATTTAAAGGGCCAAGGAGTCATTTCGGTATATAAATTTACAAAAGTATTAGACGGTAAGGCCAGACCGAGTGAAGTTATGCTTCTGACCTTCGAACCTCCATGTTACATGCAACCTCCCACCCCAGCAACCTGATATTTGCACACGCATTTTCTGTGCTAACTGCTCTGGTGATCACCCAGCAGCATCAAACACGTCCCCACGGTATGCACAATCAAAACAAATCAAACACAGAACAAGTGTTCGATGCGCGAAGCACTAAAAATATATATAGCACAAATCTCCCCTCTCCCAGATACCTCTTTTGCAAATGCTGCAAAATAAAACCAACAACAAAAAAACACAACTTCAAACATTACTACAAACCATACTCGTCTTCCATCTGTTCCGGATGAAAAAAAAACAAAACACAAATCAAACTGTTTCCAACAGCCACACCTCTCTCTCTACTCCGCCGTCTAGAGCTACCGTCATTACCACACTCCCTTCCACTTCTTCTAGTTCCGAATGTCTTCATGAAAATATTTCTACGAAAACAAACAACAACAACAACTACCACCTGCCAATCATACTCTCTCCTTTTCAATTCAACATCAATACCCCTGATCACAACAACGTCTATATCTCTACACGTACCTCCAACAAATACAATAATCTAGAATTGATCATCTCTGATGACGATAATTGCTAATCAATAGTAAACTCTCTTTATTTCAACATCTCTCCTTTGTTATCTTTTCTCCTGTAATGTTTAAAATTTTACAGTGGAATATGAAAGGCTTCTACAACAACTACACGAATTTAGAAATTCTTTTGAAATTCTTCGCCAAGTTTTATCTCTCTGCAAGAAACCCATTTGGCAGCGAATAAATCCGCAGCTGTTCCGAAACACTATGTAAGCTATTTTCACAACTTACCAGAAAATATAACAAGTAAACAGGGTATTCCTTTTTTTATAAAATATAATATTCCACATAAACAAATATTTATACAATCAACTATTTCGATCCTAGCAATAGAAGTTTGCATTGGTTTTAATCTTACTATTCTACCAATTTACTTACCACCTCAACAAAACTTTTCCTTAAGAGAACTGGCACATATCATACGGTCTGTTTCTACATCTTTTGTCGTAATGGGTGATTTTAATGCTTGGAGCCCGCTCTGGGGCTCTCCCTCCTCTAACCAAAGAGACACGATTCTTGAAGATCTAATTTTTACTGAAAGCTTGACAGTTTTAAATGACGGTGCACCCTCACACTTTTCCACCGATCAGTCGTTTACACACATTGATCTGACTCTCAGCTCTTCCTCCAAATCTCCTAAACTGAGCTGTCATACTTTAAAGTATTTGTGTGGTAGCGATCACTGTCGACGCCTGCTCAAACAAAAGTGTAGCTAAACCAAAATTCTTAACAGATAAAGCGGACTGGTTAAAATTTAGAAAAATTTCTGACAGCTTATCTGCAAAATTTGAAAAATCAATCAATGTTAATCAAGAGACAGCTTCCATTACGAAAATTATACGTACTTCTGCTCACCTCTGCATACCTCAAACTGCAAAAAGGACTTATAAAAAAGTGGTACCTTATTGGTCATTTGAGCTTTCCAAATTGCGTAACGATAAACAACTTCTCTGGTCTGAATACAAATTAGTCAGGTCATTGTCAAACGTACTGAAGTACAAAAAGGCTAATGCCATCTTCCGCAAAAAATCAAAAGAAGCCAAAAGGAAAAGCTTAGAAAAAATAACTGAATCCATCACTCCCCAAAAACCACCAAAAAAGTATGGTCTGATATAAAAATGCTGTCCGGGTCACATACTCAAACTACTATTAATTTTATAAATAGTCCTAATGGTCCAATTTTCGATTCAAAAGAAATTTCAAACCATTTTTCTTCCATTTGGTCGGACTATTCCCATGACTCCAACTTCCACAATGTTTTCGTTTTAAATAAAAAAGAAATGCTTGGGAAGAGGTACAACAACTGCGGTAATTCTCATTTCAACATCATTGGTTCAGAGATACATTCCTTGAATTCGAATCAACTATTTCTGCAATGATAGGTAAAACTCCCGGTGCAGATCGAATATCTTACCCAATGTTAAAAAATTTGCCGCTTAGTATTAAAAATAGACTTATAAAATTATATAATAATATTTTAGTTCAAGGTCTGGAAGAATGCTTTTGTTGTACCTATTTCCAAGTCAAGCAGCCCTGCATCGGAAGTATTGGGATACAGACCTATCTCCTTGCTCTGTTGTATGGGTTAAGTTTTTGAAAAAAATATTACAAAACGTATCATGTGAATCGCTTGAAAATACAATTTAATAAGTCCACATCAAGTGGCCTTCAAGGCAGGGCAGGGCAATTTGAAAATTTTGCTTCTTCGGCTCTATCAAAAAGAAATCACGTCTCAACATTGAGTCTTTACTTCGAAAAGGCTTTCGATCGAGTCGGTGTACATGTTGTCTTGCGCCAACTTGAAAGTTGGGGAGTAGGCGAGAAAATTTTTAACATAATCAAATCATTTTTAACCAATCGTAAATTTATAACTAAAATTAATAACACTTTTTTCAAATACTTACAACTCATACAACGGGATACCCAAGGTTCCCCGCTATCTGTTATTTTATTCATAATTGCTTTCAACGAGATAAGTCCTATGCTTTCCAGGTATAAGAATATCTCGCATATAATTTACGCCGATGACGTATTACTTTTTTCTAAAAAGCAGAATATAAGCTTAGTTAAAATAAATTTTTCAAATATTCTCTCTTTTATTTCGAAATGGTCTGAATATTCGGGTGCCAATATATCTATAAATAAATGCAAAACTTTACACATATGTAGGAAACAAATGTCATAGCTTTAACCTAGTTTTTAACAATACAAGTATTACAAACAAATATTCTCAAATTTTTAGGTATTTTGTTTGATAAAAGACTTACATTAAGAGAGCATTGTTTACATCTAAGAAAAAACTTAGCTGCCAGGTTAAATATAATAAAATACTTATCCTCTAAGCATTGCCTAATTCACACTTCAAGTCTTGTTAATATTACTAAAGCTTTAATTTTGTCAAAAATTGATTACGGTCTGGCGATCTACGGTAATTGTGCTAAGAGCAATATAAAACTTATTCAGGCACCCTACCATACCGCTGTGAATAGAAGTATCCGCGCCTTCCCTAAGTCCACTATCGGCTTCATCTTGGCCGAAGCTGACATGCCGTCAATTGATGCAAGGATTGAATACGCTACACAAAAGCTTATACCTAAACTACTCCTCGGTAGTAACAGCATAATTTATAATACAGTTAAAACTGAACTGTCCCCACCAGCAACAAAAAAACGTAAATCGGCTTTCGTTAGAGGTATTGAGCAGGCAATGGCGCTCGGTATTATTCTATTCCCACACTTAGATTGCCAGATAGTTCTCCACCATGGATTTTGAATAAATCATTGTTTATCCTATGCCTCGATGAAAATTTTAAAAATAACACAAGTCCCAACGAATACCAGCGTCTGTTTGCTGAACATACAGCTCCTCTACGCTCTACGGTTGACCATACTTCATTCGCTGTAGTCAACAATACTGGTGAGACCATCAAAGTTGGTCTTTACCATCCTACAGCTCGGTTTACACCGCAGAAGCTATTGCACTGCTAAATGCAGTCGATAGTGCTGAGACATAAAAAAAAACCAATTATTTGCACGGACAGCAAGTCAACTATTTCTTCCTTGCTGAACCCCACCAACAACTCTTATATTATATCGGTTATTCGTAGCAAAATTATTAAAAATAATAGAATTAAAATAATGTGGGTCCCAGGACATTCCGGTATCGTTGGCAATGAACTGGCTGACCAAAGAGCTAAATCAGCCGTGAGAGAACCGCTCCTTCTTTTCGACCACATTAATTTCAAGGACATTTATCGCCTCATTGAGAATCATCATAGTGTACTAAGTACAAAATGCAGACAATGGAGTACAGTACAACACCTTACTCAACTATCAATACAGATGGGAAATAAGCTGTTTATCCTCCCTCTGGCCACTATAATGACATCAAAGCCTTCATTCGCCTTCGGATAGGACACACAATCGCCACACACTCATATCGGCTAAATGATTGCAGCGCTCCTTCCTGCCAACATTGCTCTTTTTCACCATTGACGGTAATCCACTTAATCGATGATTGTGACTTTTTTAACTTAATTAGATACAAAATTTTCGGAAACCAAAAACCTTCTGACTGTTTAAAACCCATCTCAATTGATAACAACAACAAGATTGTAAATTATTTAACACAAGCAAATCTTATAAAAGAAATTTAATTATCTGTACTCAATAGTATCAATATTTTTTTTTTATTTAAAATCTATCTGCAATACTATAAGTGCACCTTTTTTCTTCTCTTTGCTTTATATTAAATTTTTTGTATGTACAAATTCTTGTATTTTACTTTATATTTTATTACAAATAATCACTAATATTAATTGAGACAGTCGAAAGCCCTGGCAGCTAGTGCTCCTTTCCCCCTTTGTAAAATAATAATTTATTGTTATAATATAATAAATAAATAAAATGATTTAATTTCACTTCCACTCGTAAATGGAATGCAGAACATGCCTGCATATCTTTGAATGGGCCGAAGTTAAAATACCTCCAGATCCGTATTTTAGTATATTCTAAGTTGATGTATTATTTTGATGATAAATTTGAAACTCTACAAATACTAATTATATGCTGCGACAATAAAGAATAAAATTGAATGCAC
The DNA here is from genome assembly GCA_963920525.1 of Dichetophora obliterata. NCBI lineage: Eukaryota > Metazoa > Arthropoda > Insecta > Diptera > Sciomyzidae > Dichetophora > Dichetophora obliterata. The sequence continues at coordinate 301,576,305 of OY986435.1, read as the reverse complement.
TTTTGAAATGCCTACCTACCTAGTGTAGGTTGTAGGTCTGGTCGAGTACAACAGAAAATATCCAATAAAAGTAACTAGCTCTAAATATTGAGTTACCGTTAAAAAACAGGTTCTGCATACCTTCACTCTCTTATAACTCAGTAACTCAATCAGTTATCAACTGATCAATCAATGTTTTGTCATTTTTAGAAAGCTGAAATACAGACCTTACTAATGATTTATATCATATTGTGGAGGTTATGCAGTTACAACGTGTATTAATTAAGTCAAAGTAAATTTTTTTAACGACATTTTTAAGAGTTTTGTCAAAACCCATAACTTTTTAATTCATATCCAAAAATAACGTTCTTTACCGAGTGCTAACCAGATTCGAGAATCTGGTTCTCCGAATCCTCATCGAATATGTCGTCAATACCACACTCCGACGATCCTACCGACATCCGGTCAGTATCATCTTTAACTGCACCCTCTTTCAGAGAAGTGCTTACCAATGCGCGGTCTGCATCTATTGTCGAGTTAACCGCAGACTCTTCTACAGCATCCTCCTTTAGGTTAGGTTAGGTTAATTTGGCGGCAGGTCTTTAGACTAGTTGTAGGTATAGCCTTGCCATTAATAAATGGATCACCGAAAAACCTTATCCTTTATATACTCTGAAGGTTACATTTATAGCCTATTACATTAACAAATTTTTCTAGTGTTGACAACTTCAAAATACTGTCCTTGGTATACACTTTTTCGGTTTTACCCATATGCATACTCCTTATCAGCATCATCTCCTAAGTCAATTTCTTCATGTCCCTCTGTCTGTCTGTTTGTAATCACGATAACAAGCGTAATTTAAGTGTTTTATTAAAAACTAAAGATTAAGTTCGACAATGAGCCATATCGGATAAAAACCACGCCTACCTCCCAAGAGACTTTACCAAAACTGTAAAACCTCCTCAAATCCCACAAAAATTAATTTAATGACTTAAAATTTTGCACATAAGCTTTAATCGCAAACTCTGACTATGAAATTTGAAAACAAAAATTAAAACTTCACCTACCTTACCATACAAAGTAACTGTAAAATCTCCTTAAATTTGACAAAAATTAGTTCAATGGCTTCAAATTTTGAAAATAAGTTTAAATATTAATTATTCACTCGATGTTTGGAAGAAGTCATCATAATGGAAAAATCTTCATAAATTTAAAAAAATAATGATTTTAACTTGATATTTTACACGAAAGATGTGATAATAAGTATGTACTCTGAGTTTCAAATTTTAAATATTTAAATAATAATAAAATACGGATGTGGGAATATTTTAACTTTCTTTCCAGTCGAAGATAACTCATTGCTTGTTTTTTAATAATAACGAAATGGTCTGCTCTTTTTTTATGATTTCTTAAATTTTTTTTTTATAAAAAGCAAACAAATAATATCTAAATTAAATAAACTATTAAATTCAGCCATTTGAATGTTATGCCTCACGAAAGTTGAAATTTAAAGTTACGTGCACTGAAACCTTTCTTATGGGAATTGGACGTGGCATAAAATATATTTTTTTAACGTACTTATATATTTAAGAGTTTTGAGGGAGTGGTTTTTATATAGGCACAGTAAAAAAATAGCGTTTTAAATTTTTGTCTTATATGGGAAATAGGTGTTGTTGTAGGCCGATTTAAAAATGTTTTTTATGTGATCTCATATAGTTTATTTCAACTTATGTGTCAATTAGTATTGGTCTACAACAAGTTCATCCATTTATTGAAAATTTTAGTATCGGGCTCAGCCATACTAAAACTAACTACGGCGTCATGATGGCATAAATTTCTTGTCTAGTTTTGTGAAGCAGGCATAGAAGCAGCCTATATTGGCGTATAATAATTTTTAATATAGCATTGTATATTTAGCAGGGAACATATTTTTTATTTATTAGCACATTTATTTGTTTTTTTTTTCTCACTAGGTTGGTAAAATCAGATGTCCTGATTGCACCAAATCATTTAAAACCCAATCGAGCTATGAACGCCATATCTTCATTACGCACTCTGAATTCAATGACTTTCCTTGTACAATCTGCAATGCTAAACTACGGAGTGAAAATTTACTACATATGCACATTCAACAACATCAAAATCGTGGCAAACCATACGCTTGTAAGATATGCGGCAAGGATTTTTCACGTTCAATTACCTTGAAACGACATCAAAAGTACTCCTCTTGTAATGCTGACCAAAGTAATGCAATTCATTGTAAGGTTTGCGATAAAGTATTCTTCCGTTTGGCTAATTTGCGTGCACATCTAAAGCAACATTCGGGCGAAAGCTCGAAGAAAAAGCGCGAATACATGTGCCCGGTATGCAAGAATTGCTTTTATAGTCTATCCACTTTGAAGTTAGTATTGAAGTCAGACATATTTATCAAAGAATGCATCTAATTTGTACTCTTCTTTAGCATTCACACACGCACACATGGCGAACGTCCTTATGATTGTGATTTATGCGATAAAAAATGTACATCGCTTGTGGCATTGAAAACACATCGTCGCTATCATACTGGAGATAAACCGCACACATGCTCAGTGGTAAGTTTAAGATTTGGCAATTTTTTTACAACTTAAAATCCGTTTAAGCATTCATACTTATTTCACCGTTAAACTAGTGCTTGCAATCCTTTGTTGTTAAGGGAGTGCTCAATCGCCATATGAAGCGTCATACTGGCGAGCGTCCTCATGTCTGTACTATATGCAAGAAGAGCTTTGTACAAGCTGATGACCTGAAAAGTCATGCAAGGACACATTTTCGCCCATTCAAATGTAAAATTTGCTCCGAAGCATTCAAAACTGAAAAACAGTGAGAAGCACACATAAATTATTTTCTATTTGAAATTTTCAAGTAACACTATTTTGTTATTTAGGTTGTTGCAACATTGGAAGATATCCAGAAACAAATGCACCGATTGCGCAATTTGTCAAGAAATTTTTGATACTGTACAAAATTTGGAAGTCCACATATTAAAGGTGCATAACGTTGATCCTGAAGATTTCATGAACGAAAATACAGCCTCAAGTGACGAGCATTTAGTGCCATCACCGAAGAATAGTCTTGTTAAACTTGAACAGGTTACTACAGTAGAGGATCAGTACATGTCTGATAACATTAAATGTATATCACCAAAATGCAAGCAAAGTAATGGTGAGCTAAACAACATCGTAGTTGATCAGGAATTTATTGTCGACGAACTACCTTCAACATCAAATGCAACTCAGCAAATCTTTCTTCACAATGATACGTACACTATCATTCCATTAAATTCGGATGGCCTTATAGCAACTAAAACAATCAGACAATCGTCTTCCACCGTTGCACAAACAAAAAACGAAAAAATTAATCAACGAAAATCGCTTGCCGAAAGCCTAGCTGCTGCTATTGCCGATGATAATAAAGACAATAAGCCCAATGTTATAAATGAAGAGAATGAAAAGCTGAACGAGAATGTCAGTAAATTGCTGGATAAGCTGGTGGATAAGAAAACGCTCAAGAAGTTTGGCTGGCCTGAAAATTCTGTTGAAAATGTAAGCAACACTGATTTGGTTTTAATTGATTTTTTTTAAACCATACACACATTGCACTGTGCACCAAAAAGATCACTTTTTTGTGAGTAAGAAACCGACAAATGTTTTCAAATATTTTGGGGTCCTTATCACGAATCTGACATCTAAATTTTTTCATAACGTCAGGATTTTGAGAAAACCGTGATTCAATGTCAAAAAATTATCGCAACAAAAATCTACTTAAAGCGTGGTACACGATGTTTGTCGGTGGCAAAGATGTTTGTTATAAGTTTATACAAAATTTTTTTTCCATCCTCCCAATCCTCTTTTTCACCCTTAATTTTACGTTTTTAAAAATTCTGTATTTTAGCATAGCTGTACTTTGCAAACCATTAAGAAATGTGATACTATGTGTTGGCAAAAAATCATACCCATTAGAAAAAACATATGGGGTCTTCCGACAGCAAACTTACCCTAAATCCACCATATCCAAACATTAGACCCCCAAGATGAAAAAAATTTTTGTTTCATTTATTTGATGTAACCCCTTTTCACTCCCCATACCTTTCCTATTCATCCTATATCTCACCTCTCCTATCCCACACCTAGTCCCTCCGATGGGCCGAATCAAGGTGTTATTGGGCCCATTAAAAATAGTCCAGCGCACAGGAACCTCTGTGGGGTGGACCTTCCTTTGTCCTACACTCGTGGGAATTTTATGGAAGAAATAACACTAAAACAAACAAAAAACACCAGCGGCCGCCGGCGGACACAGTGAGGATTGCTCCTCTACACTACTGCGCAGGGGTGCCATAGTCGATGCAGACTCGGACCACGAAAGCGCAAACTCAGTTGAGGACAGGCTTCTCCTCTCTCCGGATAAGTCAGCGGGTTCCAGCTCCTCTCGCAAGGAAGGGCCCAAGACCAAGTCTAAGGAGGTGATGAAGGCCAAGGCAAACTACAAAGCGGCCCTTAAAATCTGCAGCCGGCTGTCAGGCAAGACTGATCTCTCTTCCAAAGAGAAGGAGTCGCTCGCCAGGGCTAAGCTAAAGGTGGAAGAGGGTCGCATACACTTCGCGAGCAGACCAAGCTTTGCACCTACGACTTCGCAGTTCGCGAACAAAGTAGAAGAGCAGGCTGCTCAAAAACGCCAAAGATCGGTGGAAAGTGCGAAAGTCGGAGCTCCAGCAAGCAAACGACAGAAGCAGAAACCAATCATAAACACAATCCCGGAGCCTAAACAGGAGGTAAGAACCAAGGCCAGTGACGTGACTAAACAACACCTGATCGTAGCAGTGATCGACCGGAGTGATCCCCAAGGCAAAATTACCCTCTAGAGATGGAAATCCATAGAGATGAAGCTTCTCGAGGTGATGTTCGTGATGTTGGAAGCCCAACCTGACGCTCCCATGCCCACCTTCGATGGAGCGGGCTGGCTCAATGGGGTTAAGATCCTGAAGTGCAACGATGATCCAACTCTGCACTGGGTGAAAGCAGTAACCCCGACACTCCAAGGCCTATGGGAGGGTGCCTAACTGGAAGTAGTGGACAGGACTAGTATCCCGTCCCTACCAAAAGCGAAGGTACTCTTCCCAAGAGTACTACCACAGGAGTCCGCACTGAAGCTTCTCCAAAAACAAAATCCGGACGTGCCAACAGCTGACTGGAGGGTGTTGAAGGTCGCTGATCCACTACCTGGTAGTAGCAGGGGGCAACACTACATCCTCCAAATCAACAAGGAGGCAGAGGATATCCTCTACGCGCGTTACGGGAAGATGGCGTGGGGCGTTGATAGTGTTTATCTGCGCCTCAAAAAGCGCCACCCCAAGGACAACAACAGCAACACACTAGAGTCCGGAGAGGTGCAAAAAGATCTCGGCCTAGAAGCCGTGACCGACGCTGCCCAAGGGAGTCAGTCTGGAAGATGCGGGTGACGGAGGCACTCTCACGAAAGTTGACCCCATAAAGGAACCTTCAGCCTAATGCAGTTGAAGGTCCTTCAGATAAACCTGCACAAAAGCAAAACCGCCAGCGCAGAACTCCTTCTCGTATTGGAGGAAGGAGGCTACGATGTGGCTTTAGTAGAGGAGCCGTGGATTGCCTCGGGCAACGCAGTATCTGGTCTAAAGTCACAAAACGTCAACTCGTTTTTCGCAACAACAGTAAGTAGAACAGCCATCCTTATAAGGAAAGGCATCTATACTTATCAAATGTCTCATTACAGCACTGACGATCTCACTTTCGTGGCGCTAGAGGGCGACGCGGACGAGCCGATCCTGGTCGCCTCATGCTACATGGCGCATGATGACAACGCACCACCAGACGAGCTACAAAGAATGGTAGCAATCAAGCAGTTGTCATCGGAGCAGATGCCAATGCACACCACCCAGTATGGGGCAGCCCAGACATCAATGATCGAGTTGAGTCTCTACTTAACTTTATTTTACAACATAAGTTGTAAATAACAAGACTTGGCCTTGCCGTCTTGCATTTTGCTTCTAATTAACGATTAATAAATTCGCCAGTTTTCTTTAAATCTATACTTTCTTCTTGTCACTTTTTGTTTTTCTCACTTAATTACTTCAATTGTATACTCTATCTAAATTTCTCTATTTCTACTTAACGTTAAGATTAATTGTTTAAATTAGGTTTAAGAAAATCTTTAATTTGTATAATCCTAAAAATATTGTTCCAACTTGTACATTAAAAGAACTAAGTTCTTATCGTACTATAAATAAATAAATATACATAAGCTCAGTGTGGCTAACATCGGCGAGGAACCCACTTATGTAGGCCCCACCTCGTCGAACGTGTTAGATCTAACGATATCCTCCGACAACAACACTCTGGTCACAAATTGGAGGGTGCTAGCACAGCCCTCCTTCTCAGACCACAATTATATTAGCTTCAGTATAAGCTTTAATTACACTCCAGACCAAATTACCAGCTCCCAAACAAATTAATACGGAAGAGAACATTGAAAGGTCCCTGAAAATTCTCTCGGCCCATCTTCTCAAGGCCTATCATGCCTCTTGTAAGCCCACGCGAACAAAGCGTAAGATCAGTCCACCATGGTGGAGACAGAGCAAAGACGCGACCTAAAAGATTTCTTTAAAATAGCTGACCAAGAGGAAATTTGGGGGAATACAAATGTAGGCTCAAATTTTTTAAAACAAACATACGCAGAGCAAAAAGACACTCTTGGAAGAACTTCTGCTCAAGCATAGAAAAAACTACAAACACAGCAAGGCTCAGGAAGCTACTCTCAAAGCAGCCCTCCATTCAGAGCCAGCTACGCAAAGGCAATGGTCAGTGAAGGGAGAACAGTCAGGAATCCCTCGAGGTGCTTTTAAAGGCGCATTTTCCTGGCTGTACCGAAGCTCCAAACACTGCTATAATACGAGGACACAGGAAAACCCCGTTACAGGTTCCACACGACTTAATAACGTCGGACGGAATCGTATGGGCTATAAACTCGTTCTCGGGATACAAATCTCCGGAACAAGACGGTATAATTCCTGCCATGTTGCAAACGGCCGAATCGCGAGTCGTCCCATGGCTGAAGGATATATTTAACGGATGCATCAGGCTAAACTATGTACCTGTGGCTTGGAGAACAGCGAAGGTTGTATTCTTACCGAAGGCAGGTAAGAGCAGATGGCTCTGAGAGACTACAGGCCAATAAGTCTGACCTCCTTTGTACTCAAAACGCTGGAGAAACTGATTGACTTGCACCTAAGAAACAATTCAATCCAGTTATCAACCAACAAGCACGCATACACGAAAGGGAAATCGGTTGAAACGGCATTACATTCCCTAGTAGTAACCCTAGAAAAAGCCCTCCACCACAATGAATACGCACTCGGGGCGTTTCTAGACATCTCAGGTACATTCAACAATGTATCAACCACCGCAATCCTTAGTGGGTTACGTGCAATAGAGGCACCACCAGCAATAAACCTTTGGTTAGACAAGTTGCTAAGCTGCAGAAAGGTGCGGGCTGAGTGGGGCACTAAATCCATGGTAAAGGAAGCTCGCAGTGGGACACCCTAGGGAGGGGTCCTTTCGCCACTACTATGGAATCTTGTAGTTAATGAACTACTCGAAAAGTTCGCAGGTAGAGCCCCGAGGATAACTGCCTATGCAGACGACATAAGCATAATTATAGTAGAGAAATGTCTATCAACAGTAAGCTCCATAATGGAGAGTACACTCAAAGATGTACTTAGATGGTAAAATTCAGACGGTCTTAGTATTAACGCAGAGAAAACGGATCTGGTTCTGTTCAAAAGGTAACAAGATACTACAGTGGATACCACCGAAATTGAAAGATATACGTCTCATACCGAAAACTCACACAAAATATCTAGGAGTCGTCCTGGTCAGGAAGCTGTCATGGAAAAAACGTAGAAGAAAGAGTGAATAAATCCACCATTGCACTATACACATCCAAGAAGATGCTATGTAGTACCTGGGGTCTCTCACCCTTTCTGATGCACTGGATCTATGTAACGGTAGTGCGTCCTATTCTATTCTATGGGATTATTATGTGGTGGCCGGCTGTGAACAAATCAACATTCCTCAGGCACTTGGAGAAAATTCAGCGGCAGACAGCGCTATGCATCACGGGGGCAGTGAAGTCAACTCCAAATAAAGCGCTTGAAACCATTCTAAGTATGGACCCCCTGGACATACACGCAAAACTAATAGCCGGAAAAACGGCACAACGCCTTACGGCGGCAGGCAACATGCACATTCAAAATTTTGGACATAGTACAATCGGAAAGGATCTACTTAGTAGCACGGACTATATGGTGCCTCTCACGATAGTCAATTCCAAAGCACGAACTCTTCTGGGACCAAATGACTGGTGCAAAGGTATAAAACAAGCACAGCAAGCGGTCAACATATTTACAGACGACTCCAAAATGCCTACGGGGGTAGGTGCGGCTGTGTATTGCGCAGAGCCTAATATAAGGCAGCCATATAAACTGCCGAACCACTGCAGTATCTTCCAGGCGGAAATATTTGCCATAAGGAAGGCTGCTGAGATAGCCCTCAGCATGGACACACAACACTCTTACTTCAACATTTTCGTTGACAGTCAAGCGGCGATCAAATCCATGCGCTCCGCTAGCATCAAGTCCAAAAGTGTCTTGGCTGGCAGAGATGCAGAGATGCATCTACTGGGTCCCTAGCCACCAGGGCATTGAGGGAAACGAGATGGCAGATGGTTTAGCAAAGGAAGGCGCCGGGCTGGAATCAGAACTCGTAGAACATGTACTTACTCCGCTACAAGAGTTGTACAGGAACCTCGAAAGAAGAGCCACACAAGCAGTGAATCGTAGATGGAGGGATACGACATCGTGAAAAATCTCGAAAATCATGTGCAATGCACAATGCGCAAAACGAACTCTGTTCATCTTGGCACGCCCGCGCAAAGATTGCAGGACATTAGAGGGCATGCTCACTGGTCACTGCATGACGGCAGCCCACGCGAAAAAGCTTGTCATCACCACGGATGACAACTGCAGGAAGTGCAAGGAACCGGGCACAGTGGAGACCCTGGAGCACCTACTATGCACATGCCCCGCCCTACTTAGATCGAGACTAAAATAGCTAGGCTCATCGACGTTCCCGTCGCTTAAAGATGTAACCAAAGTATCTCTGGAATCCCTCCTAAGGTTTGCGAATTCAACGCAAATCTTTAAAGACTTTAAATAAACACAAAGGTTCCTTTTGTTCGCTACCGGCACCACTAAGGACCTGAATTGGTCTATGCGAGCCTTCACGAAGACATCCGGATTAACCTTACCTAACCTATTTGATGTAAACTGTTGAGATATGGACAATAGGGCGTATCGAATTACAATTGTTTTTTTCGAATGTAACATTCTTAGAGGTCTCAAAAGTTGCATGGGGGTCAATATCTTTCTAAAAAAACCATGTCTTCCTCTACCATTACGTCTTACAGCGCGGTTTGTATAGGGGTAATTTTCACAACTTTTTTCAAGCAAATTTAAGTATGTTAGTTGTCGCTTTGGGGTATACCTACCAGAGAACTGCATGAGTGGCTTCACTAAAACATATAAGCACTCGTTGAAAATAAGATTTGCTATCGTGCATTGCATTCTCTTTCAACGAATAAACAAAATGTGGACTCGCTCAAGAAGTGAACTTCGCTAAGCTTGCTATTTACCACTGTATTGCTTAAGAGACTCGCTGTAGCGAACAGATAAAGCTACAAACACTCAGCCTCTCAAAGCTCCTCACTCGCCCTATTCACAGAAAGTTGATAAACTATTCGCATGACTCTCAATGCTTGAGCGAATCACAGCGAGTCATCTACGCAGTTAGCTACTGTGCTGATTTCAACTACGCTGATGAATGTCTCAGGATTCAATTATGAAGATCATGAACACAGATTTACCTGTATATAATAGGTTTTTCCAAATTTTTTTCAGAATAAGACATGCGGCGACAATGAAATACAGAGCACCATGCTAAATTTTTTTTGTTACAAGGCAAATTGTAAACTCAGAGCATTTACCGGGTCCCATTAACAACGTTAGAATTTTCACTTTATTCGCAATGTTTGTTCGGAGACTCACAACTCTCAGCTGAATCGCGAAGCAGGCAAAATGATCTCTATATTCACTATGTTTGTTCCTTTGTTCGCCCAACTCGCAACGTGAGGATCGAAGCAAATACATATTGTAGAGCAGAAAGTGAGAGCATAATTCGCACTCAACATTAAAAAAGAGAGTGAGTTAATGCGAAGCAAATAAAATTGTTTGAGGAATGTGAATGCCTGAGAAAACAGAAAATGTAGTGAAGAAAGAGAGTGCGTTATGAAGCGAAGCGCTTGTTGCAGATCTCTGATACCTACATCCATTAATATTCATCGTACAAGGAAAAAATGTATGCCAAAATCAGCTGGACTACGAATGAAACAAATATCTAACTTTGGAGTTTGACACTTCTCTCTCAAAATGATAAAATTATGTTTCCCCGCTCTTGTCAAAAACAGCTGATGGTGAATTGCAATGAAAACAAATTTTGTTAAATTCGTGTCTTTCTGCAATTTTGTAAGATTTGTACTGAGATTAAAGTTAGAATAAAGTGATATGGAAAACATAAAAAATATATGAGACGCTGAGCGTTATGAAAAAAAAAAAACGATGTGAATGCAAGACAATTTGCATGCTGGCCAAAGCTTCATGTCGGCGGCACCTTCTAGCGTACGTTTCTGATAAAATGGCCAAAACATTCAATGACAAACTTGGCAAATCGGCGAAGACTACTGCAATAACTTTTTGTCAATACAACTCGGCACAATAAATTGGATTAAATATTTATGTATACTTAATTCGCATAATAAAAACTATAGCACATCATCTAGCAACTCAAACAAATAACACAATTTGACAACTATCAGCAGTTCCGCTCTTTCGCTCACAGTTTTTTGACAGAAGCAAAGAAATTCATGGTGTTGTCTAAAATTCACTAACACCTGGTTTTCTTACACCATGGGTTTGTCACTTCTGTAATAAAGTCACAAAATAGCAAAATCTAAGAAGTAAGCAATTCATATATTCGTATGAAAAAAGTTATACACACAAGCTGCTTCAGTAGCTGCTTATGCAGTTGTTATGGTTGTTGGTTTGGTTTGCAATCGTGTCGTTTGTTGTTGCTGCTTTTGTGCTTGTTGTTATAAATATGTATATAAAATGTAGATTCATATATATATATATATATACACCAGTTGCTTTTGTTTTTGTCGTTTGTTATTGGTTTTGTTTTTTTCCGCAAGATAAATACAATAGAGAATACAGATGCGTGTAGCTACAGAGCCAGTATATTTTACTACTACACAGGTTTGCGCATACGTTGTGCTTTGAAAATTCTATTTATTTTTTATATATCTGTGGCGTTTTATAATAATAACATCTTAAGTACCGACTTAAGGCAGATCTGAGTTATTGATGTAGCTGTTTTGTACGCATACAGCACTATAACCACACAAAATCTGGAGATTCTAGCATGACCGTAGCCAAAGTTATGGCCGAAAAATGATTCCTATAATTTGTATGGCAGTTGAATCAAGATTTATCAAAACATGATTTTTACACTTAAGATGTTATTATAAAACGCCACAGATATAATAAATTCAAATTTTGTATTTATATTATGCATATTTTTGCCATATTAAAAATATATTTTTTGTTAACTAAAATTTAAATTTTAAATTACTTTTTAAGCATACATATATATGCTCCTTACTACAAGATGAATAAAGTATTCATATTTTTCCGATATATTTATTTCCATTTATTAAACATAACTTTAACCCACATAAAAAAGAACAAGAACAACAAATTCATCACTAAAAATATCAAACGAAAAATTATTATAAAAAACAAATTTGTTTTTAAATAATTTTCATTTAGACGATGAAATGCTTTAAAATAGTTTTGAAAGATATAAATAGAAAAAAAAAACATTTTTTTCTCTATTACTGTATAAAAAGGAATTCTACGTCTATACTTACGATACTATCGAAACTGTGTTTTTTTTTCCTAAAATTTTTTTGGGAGATCTTGACAACCCTATGCAACTTTTAAGACTTCTAAGAATGTTAAATTCGAAGAAACAATTGTAATTCAATATGCGCTATTGTCCATATCTCAACAGTTTACATCATGAAAAATTAAAAAAAAATAATTTTGCATTTTGGGGGTGTAGTGTTTGAATATGGTAAATCAGGGTAATTTTATTGTCCGAAGACCTTATATGTTTTTGTAGGGGTGATTTTTTGCCAACACATACTATTAAATTTCTCATTGGTTTGAAAAATATAGCTATACTATAATAAAGTATTTTTGAAAAACGTAAAAATAATGGTGGAAAAGAGGGGTGAGGGATGGAAATATGAAAGAAATTTTTTAAAACCCCTTTTTAGTTTCGGTGCTTCTAGTTGATTTCTCTTAGGAGAATTTTTGACCTTGAATTACGGTTTTATCAAAATCCTCACGTGATGGAGAAATTTGGGTGATATATTCCTTATTAGGAGCCCGAAAATAATTGAAAACATTTGTCGGTTTCTTACTCACGTTTTGGCTGTCGCACTGTGTTATCAGCCCAATCATAAAAACTCAGGAGATTCAGATCCCAAAAAAAGCATTCTTTTATAAACAAGATTGTTCCATTAGGTCTGTTTCCGTACTCGATTCAGGCATGGCAAAATTAGACTAATTTGCCGTGGATGCAAGTAAATTGAAGATGCTTGAAAGCGTTTTTTACAAATTTTTGAAGCTCGAGGGAGAAGAATACCATGCAAAATGTAAATCTCTATTCTATTACAATTACTTGAAGTTAGTACGGGAACAGACCTAATAGGTTTGTTATTAGGTCTGTTCCCGTACTAACTTCAAGTAATTGTAATAGAATAGAGATTTACATTTTGCATGTTATTTTTCTCCCTCGAGCTTAAAAAATTTTTAAAATAACGCTTTCGAGCATGGTAGAAGAATACAGGTGAGCAGCAGATGAAAGCATACTGCCGGAAATGTCAAAACGAAGCAAAACTTTTCATTTCTTTTCTTTTGTTGCCATTCGCCACACAGCTGAATTTGACAGACATGGCAGTATGGAAAGAGAGCACAGTCAGCGCTGCAGCTACCTCTATCCTTATAACATGCTTTTAAGCATAGTAGAACTAGACAAGGTAGTGTTAGGGCGGAGAGCCGGTGACCGAAACTGTCAAAACGAAGTTGATACGACACTTAATCGAGCGAAAAATTCTATGCTACATGAACACAATTGTTGAGTTAACTGTCAGATGCTGCTACTGACGCTGTTAAAGTAAAAAACATAAAAAGAACGAAGCAAATTTACGTAAGGAACCTTTGCAATTGAATTAAATTTATATAAAAATTATATATAATTGAATTAAATCTAATTTCTGATATGTAGAGTAGCAACACATTCAGAGAAAAACATCGCTTACTAAAGTAGCGCTACCATTACAGTTCACAATAGTTGTCTGCGCTGAATGCAGCCAATATGAAAGCAAAAATTTGAAAGCAAAATAAGGAAGAGAGCATACCCTACAAAAAGACTATAGGTTATTTAACTAAAAAAAACGGTTTTTCTTAACTGAAATTTCGGTTACCTTTTCATACAAAGTTTCGGTTATCCTAGAAAGAGCATCTGGAAGAAAGTAACTCGCACGTTGTTTTTTTTTTATTAATTTCCAATACAATCTAAACATAGCCTTCTCGCTCTCTCTCTAGTTAGGGTTAAGACAAATACATATTACAGGTAACCGAATCTCACCCGATAGATCTAACCGCAAACTCAGTTATGTGTAACCGAAGGAATAACAACGCATGGAAATGTTTTAAATTTATTATAGTTTTAATTTTTTTGTTCATAAAGTTCACTTTACATTTAATTGTTGTTAACATGAAAAAATGTAGAGAAATAAGACATGTAACTAATATCTTGTAGCCACTTGCGTCCATGTTGCTCAGCCGTATGCTTCGAGTCTTTACTCATCTTTTATTCCCGCCATTTTTAATTTTTCCTTTTTAAATAGGTTCTATTGAAATTTTATGTTCTATAATATGTTTAGTGTTATGTTTTTTAATGTAATGTTTATAGGGAGCTCCTAGTTATAAACATATTTTCATTTTACACTTATCCATGGCAGAATTAGAGAAGGTATATGCATTTCAGACTGTGCTCTCTTTCTCATAGCCAGAATTGTCAAACTCAAGCATTTTGCTATTCTTGCCTATTTTCGCTTTCTTATCGCATTCTCATCGTTTTCAGATTTTGTATGAGCTGTCAACTTCGTTTTGACAGTTGCGGCAGTCTCCCTCTCCAAAATGCATATACCTTCTCTAATTCTGCCATGCACTTATCTTTTTGAAATTGCGTCGCAGAAGCTATTGAGTTCAACAGTTGTTATTGCGAGCGAAACTAAGAATGGTAAAACACAAGAATGATAGAATACAAAGATTGCGCCGAAGACAAGAAAATGAGTACAACAAAATTGTCGTTCTGCGCATGTACGTCATAATATCAATGCTGTTTTGGAGAGCGTTCACTTTGCATACGATTTCTACACAGAAATGAAAATTGCATAAATTTTAGTTTGTATAATTAAAATAAAAGAATTAAGAAGCAATTTATAGGAACGAGAAGAAGGTAAATTTATTAAGTACTCCTTTGCAAACATTATTTTTACTATTATTTTATTACAACCAGTAAGCAGCTTAGTAAAAAAAAATTTGCTGAGAAACCAACTTCAGTGAGCATTATTTTTCGACTTGAATTTTATAAAAATGTTCATTACGAGTTTAATTGATCTAGTTTAAACATTCCCAGATATTTTATTTGCATTAATTTGCCTGTGAATTGAAAGGACAAATAAATGATAGTTCCAAGTTTTTAAATAATGAAACAAATTTTGTTAAGTTAATATATTTTTGTATTTTTGTTTTCGTTTGTGTGCGTTTTTTACAATTTCTTGGTTTAATTTTTTTATTTATTGCAAACATTAGGTTTCTGAAAAATATTTGTTTGCTATTGTTACCACAATTAGCAGCTGCACACTTAATTTTTTAAATTTTAAGTTAAAAACTCGCAAATATACTTCGACATATACACAATTAAATAAAAAACAACCGATCGCAGTACGTTTATCAAAGAAATAAAATATTGTGACGTAGTCAACTGAACAGATGGTTGTCAAACTCGATTAGCAGAAGTAACGGACCTGCGCAAAGCGTAATCTCTCATTCTATCATTCTTGGGTAAAACACAATGGCGGGCATGCACAAATTTTAAATAATTTTTAAAATGATACCTTCTCTTTCTAGCACATGCATTTGCTAAAATGTTCATATTTTTCTTGTTTCACACATTTTTACACTGAAATGAAGTATGAGAATGTGGTTGTAAGCAGAAAAATGTATGTGGTTGTGTTGGAGTTTTGGTTACCAATTTCTTGTAGGGTATTCAGCCCTAACACTACCTTGTCTAATTCGACTATGCTTTTGTATTTGGCATTTCAAGTTCTATAACATTAACATCTCCCAGAATTTCTCAAAACCTCCTTAACCCGAAAATTATTGTGTAAAATTCTACCAAAGAAAATTAATGCTTAAACCGGGAGGTCTGTTTCATTAAATTATTAAAAACAAAACTATGCCCAATTCGTTTTTTTCTCGAAAAGAAAAAAAGATTTTCAACCCGATTCTGAAGACTTTTCCCCGGGGAATTGGAAAAGGAAGTTTTCATTTTTAAGATAGCAGATGAATACATAACGGTTTTTTTTTTGTTTACACTCATGAATATTGACGGTTGATGAACAAATTTGCATTAAAAATTTCCATAGTGTTCTTGAAATTTATCTTAAAAATGAAAACTCCCTTTTCCGATTCCCCGAGAAAATTTATTCAGAATTGCCCTGTTTTAATCAAAATGTTTTTCTGTTTGTTCAATTGCAGGTGCTTTGTAAAGTTATCGAAAATTGTGGCCACAATCTGTCGCAAAATTCTGAAGAGTACAAAAACATTGACTTTACAACGCGTATGCGAGAGTATGTGAAGCTTTTTTTTACCGTTGTTATACAAAACGATCCCATTAAAGTGCTACTTAATAATAGCACCATTGACGACGTAATTGAGCATGTTTTAGGCAACGATGACGATGAAGATGATGATGGCGATGGCGTTGAAAGTGGTGGTGTCAACAATGGTGAGGAGCAGCAAAATGTTAATGATCATTAGCAATCGTAATAGAAACGAGCGGTTCGTAGTTTTGCCTTAATATTAGTTGTTAAGTTTATAAAACACAATTTTAAAGAGTTTGCAGGAGTATTTTATTGAATATTTTACTGCAACAATTTAAAAGACGCGATAAGGACTTAAGCACGAACGTTTATTCAAATCAATCACGCTATCGAAGCCTTAAAAGTGGCTGACTGCAAGAAAAGGTTCCAATAAGTATTTTATAACATGTCGTGCTTATAAAACTTTTTTTTATGAAAATAATAACTGGGCTAATAATAAGCGGTTATAATAAACTATTTTATAGGATTATCTTATAGGATATTTTATAGGATAGATTTAAAATAATTAAGATATTAGGTGTGTTTCCGTACACATTGTCGAGTAAAAGTCGAGTAAAGTTCAAGCTGAGAAAGTAAAATTAGATTTAAGAATAATGTCAAAAGTACGGAAACGACTTCTAGCTAGTTTCAAGCACAAAAATAGCTGATTACCTATCAGACATAAACAGCGCCAATTTAAATTTGTCAATTTGTTTTTTAAGTTAGCAAATAAACTTGCTGAGATCATTTGAAGCATTAATATTACTTTTAATATTATTTAACATTTAATATTTTATTCAGTGGCATAATTAAACTCAAAAAACTTTTTTCAATAAATCTACGAAAAAAATATGTACTCAAGTATACGAATGAAAAGAGGAATGAATAAACAAAGAAACAATAAATATTTAATACTGTTACTTTGAATGCATAACAAAAAAGTTACAGAGGCCCAAACTTAGAAAACACATATGCAAGATCGAAGGGTTAAGAAAGTACATATCGCTCATTTCGTGCAGGACCGTTACAACTCAAAATTTGGGTTTTTTCAATTAAATATACAGA
The DNA here is from genome assembly GCA_963920525.1 of Dichetophora obliterata. Taxonomy (NCBI): domain Eukaryota; kingdom Metazoa; phylum Arthropoda; class Insecta; order Diptera; family Sciomyzidae; genus Dichetophora; species Dichetophora obliterata. The sequence continues at coordinate 301,559,078 of OY986435.1, read as the reverse complement.
AATATGCATTGATATCATATCTAACTTAATTTGAGTTAACCCCACACCGATTTGCTGTTGTGACGATTTTACAGATTCTTGTGTCGTTTTGACTTTTAGAAATTTCTTCACTTTTTGTAGCAATAACGTTTCATTTCTGTTTACACCAAAATTGATTTTTAATATCTGCATAATTTTTCTACAACAACGACTTATTCTATCATAAACCATTTTTTAAATAAAAATCCAAGCAAGCAACCTAATTTTTTTTTTGTTGTAATAAAGTACCAACTCAAAACGTTACATCTCTCTAACTTAAAAGTATGTTATCATATTGTAGCAAAATCGTCACAACTCAAAAGAAAACATTTTTAAAATCATTTTTTGTAGTAATAATGTCACAAATCAAACAGACACTTGCAAAAATACTGCCTAAAAATTCACTATTGACGCAAAATGAAAAATTTATCATAGTTTTGGTAGAAAATATAATGGTATACAAATATTCTTAACAATTTTCAGTGTACCTTTACAATTTATGGTCGTGATCTCATTTCAAAATTTTATAAGGCTCTCCTGAAAAATACTAAATTTTGAGTTGTGACGGTCTTGCATAAAATGAACGATATATTGATTTAAATTTATTTCGTCAATTTCTTCTTCGCGTAGGTCAAAATTTGGCTCTTCCATTACCTATTACCGTAGCATTAATCAAGTATCACTTATTTAAGAAAAAAAGAAAAGCTGAAGATTCTTAGCTTATATATTTTTCCTGAAGAGTTGAATTATTTTTTATGATATACGCCTGCAAAAAGGTTATAAGATTTTGGCATCTTACTCCGAATCTTGTGACCTCTTGTTTCGTTAAGCCTAAATTACCTCAAATTCTTATAAAAAATAACTGAAAGCAAATTTTCCATAATTTGAAAAGCCGATACCATGGACACACACTCGTAATACAAAAGTGTTTTAGTGGAAATGACAATTCAAAGGTATACTGCTGAATTTCATTAGTTCAAAGATAACATTTTGTTCTTTTTTTAATAATTGAAATAATTTTTGTAAAATGAAAAAAATACGATTATACATGATTTGATTATGAGCTTTTAGATAAAGTAAGTTTTTGAAGAAAGCAACAACAACAACTCTGTTTAGAGTCAATCACACAGCAGACTAGACAAACTGTTTCAGAAGGCCCTACCTGTACCATATTCAGTAGTCTTGAGTGATTAAGCTGTGACCAACCCACTGTTTAAGTTTTATAGGATTTGGTATTTGTTCGAATAAATTCCTTTAAAAATTGCAAGAATTTATTTCTTATCGGCCTTCTTCCATATCTTCAAGACTACTGAAGATGGAAAGGGTAGCTCCTTCCGGAACAGTCTGTCTAGTCTTCTGTGAGATTAGCTCTACAAAGAGTTGTTGTTGTTGCCTTCTTCAAAAACATAATTGATCTAGAAAGCTCATAATTAAATCATATAGAATCCCAAGAATAGATGACAATTAATTACAAAAGTTAACTTTCTATGGTAGAGCCTGACCAAATTTTGAAAAATACGCTTTTGTTAATTTAATCTAATTAATATTTTTTATGATTGAACCAGGTGTACCAATTCATGTCACTCCAAAATACTATTTAAATGATGTGGTACCTCAATACACCGAAGTCGAATTTAGGCAACACTTCCGAATATCGACGTCGTTGTTTGAAAGCTTATGTAACAAGATGGAAGATTGGGAACACTACAACGCTATGCGGTTCGATAAACGGCTTTCGACAAAAACACATATAGCTGTTTTTTTATGGTTCGCTGGCCACGAGGCATGCTCCTACCGAGACGTGGCTGATCGATTTAACTTATGTATATCATCTGTATGCCGTGTTATTCATCGAACATCTATGTTTTTAAGTAGCATGGCTCCAAGTGTGATTGTGTGGCCAAACGAGGAATTAAAACAGCAGAGCAGCGCCTTTTTTGCCAATAAGTGTGGTTTTGATAAAACAATAGGTATGTGATGAATATTGCAACATACCACGTTAGAACAAATATGCCTTTATACATGGTGTTTGCATATATATACTTTTATATTTATGTGCTGTGATCATAGTCGACATATTTCGCAACCTTGTTTTATTTTAGGATGTATAGATGGAACGCGTATCGTTATTGATCCACCATCTGACCGCAAAGATGATTACATTGACCGCAAGGGCAATGTAAGTCTAAGCCTACAAGGAATTTGCAACGAAAAAAATAAATTTATAGACGTTTTTCTTGGCCATCCGGGATCCTGTCATGACAGTTGGATTTTGAAAAACTCTCCTATCTACAGAAAACTTCCATCGGCTTGTGGAGGTTTTTTATAATAATAACATAAGAATTGAAACAAGTATAATAAATATTTTTTCCATAGATTATTATCTGCTGGGCGATTCTGCGTATCCTTGCAGCCAACACCTTATAACACCGTACAGAGACAATGGACATTTGACTAGAGCTCAAACAAATTTCAACATAAAACTAAGCTCTGGTCGCGTAGCCATTGAACACAGTTTTGGAATTTTAAAGCAACGATTTAGGCAATTATATTACTGCAAGATAAATGGAATAAAACAACTATGTCATTTCATTATGGCTTGTTGCGTTTTGCATAATATTGCCAATGAAAATGATTTGGACTTTGTAAATGCAGAAGAAGTAGAAAGTGTAGATGATGTGGAACTTCAAGGTGGGTCCTTTCAAACAACTACCGCAAGAGACGCTATTTTACAACAACTACAAAATTGAAGACAAACGCATAAACCAAAATTCGTAATATGTATAAATTATAAATAAAAATAAAAAATATAAACAATTTATAAAATTTATTAGTACACCAAGAATACACATATAAATATGACAATTACGATACTGGATTCGATTGTAATAAAAACTAAAAATTATGATAAGCAGATAACAATTATGTTGATTGTGGAATCCGTCGGATTCAATCCGCACTCCCTTCACTTTCCGAAGAAATCCTATTGTTGAATCTGAGCGAATGCACAACAATAACGATCCGCGAAACGAACTCCGAAAAAACAGCGGTTCAGCTGTCAAAACAAAACGAGGAATTTCACAAAACTGGAAAAGTAATAATAAGCATAATAACTTAAAAATAGCAGAACATAAAATAAATAAATCAATTCATATATTAAATATAATACTGTCCAGACAATATTTGGCTCCTGCCGAGTGTTCTGCTCCATTTCACACTTCTCGTCGCTTTGGCCCGTTTTGTTGGTGGTTTCTTTTTTTGGTTGTTTCATTTGAAAATTTAAAAGTTTTGTATATTTCAAAAATTAAATTCCATTAACTTTTTAGATTTTTAAAAAGGCAAAAATTTATAAAATTGCCAATAAAATTAAATTAAAAATTGACATTGCTTTAAATTTTGTATTTTTATAAATTGTTTAGCGTATAAAATATTTGTGAAGTGTAGGAAAAAATCGAACTGGATTCAAGCTAACCGGCCTTAAAAAACTCTGAAAAAGCCTATCACATTTAATTTTTAAGTTCATTTTTAACAAATGCGCACCTATTTTGTAGCAGATGAAAAGTGAACAAATTTGTATGAGGTGCGGACAGCATTTTCAACAATCGATTTTTTTTGTCCGAATCCGCAAACTTTATTACCGATCCACTCCGAAGCTACTTGCCGGATTCTAAAATCGACAAGCCAACAAAACGAGTAATTATCTTTTTTACTACTGATAAAACTTTCACGCAGATGTCGACAACAATTATCCATCCAACAACAATTTCATCCTTAAGTCGCAGCTTTTTTTTACAGGTATTATAGCTCCTCTTTGAAGAGTCCATTGACTTAATTCTTAGTCGAATGCATTTACCCGTGGCAATAGCCATAGTATTTGGCTTTTTCAATTACTTTAACAAAGAATTCGCGTAGGCGTTGTTCAAAAAACTGATAACGGCGATCCTTGAGGTAGGCCATTATCGAGCGAAAGCTTTTGTGAAAAATTACCATCACCTCGCACTGTTTGCCGGTTAGTAAGAAAAGACAATATAACCTTTAGCATTTCCTTAGGGACACCTCCCAATTCATGTAGTTCTTTAATGACAAAACTTGATACCACTCGGTCAAAAGCTTTTTCGAGATCTTCAGATAACACAAAGCTATGTTTTTTATTTTTTAAATTTTCTTTAAGTTTTGCTTCCAATAAATGATACAAAGTGTGAACTCCGTGATTAGGTAAAAATTAATGCTGCTCTTTCTGAAGCGTGTCTACGGAACATTCTATAAGGCGTTTAGTAATAATTTTTTCCAAAATTTTAGATAGCACGGGAAGCAGTAATATGGTTCTATATACAATTGGTTATACAATTCCATGTTTCCAGTCATGGGGATAAGCAACAGTGCCCAAAATGTTATTGTACAGCTTACATAATCTCCCTTTAAGTTTCCTTGAAGCATTTTTTAACATAGAATATGTAATTTTGTCCCCATTAGGACTAGTTCCTTTTGCGGTTTGAAGAATTAAATCTAACTCAGAAATTGTAACTTCTTAAATTGTGTTGGTTAAAGAAGGTATGAAATCTGGTAGCAAGTCAATAGGTCGCGTACTTCTCCAGTAAAATATATCCAGCAGCAACTTGCAAGAGAACAAGTCCCTTGTTATGCTGGCGGTCATGGGCTCGTCACAGCCATGCATTGTTGTTGTTTCAATGTAAATTAAAAATTTGAGAGTGCGAGAGAGTAAATTTTAACCACCACGGTCACCAAATGATTCCACAAAAATCATCCAGGTGGAAACGGGTTTTTCTCACAAAAATTAACACTAACCTTGTAAAAAACGGCTGGTGGCAAATTTGAAGCAAAGCGAAACTAAACGAAGTTTGTGAAAGTGTTGTTTTTTTAAATTTTATGCATTTTCCAAACTTTCAACTAGCTTGTATTATTCCGTCGACGTGTTTTAAGCAAATCGCCTTGCTGACCAACCTTCCAGCTCCGAGCCTAAGTAATACCAACATATTGTGACTAAAGAAGGCGAAGGACTTGCTGCTGCTGCTGCTACTATAAAAGCTGCTGCTCGATTCTTTTGCACACAATTTCTTATCGCGTGCTCTTTTAGCTTTCTGATTAACTTCAGCTAGTACTGAAAACATATCTTAATATATAAAAGGCAAGCACGCTGCTCCATGCCCAATATATCTGAAACTGTTCTCAAAAATTTTCAGCCTGAAAGTATGCACAGAAAATATATTTGATACTTATCACTGACAATATTGGTTACATACTGACAATAGTACGTTTTTGACCTAACTATCTCTTTTTTATCCTTTAATAAAAAAGTTATGACGAATTTAATGAAATTATTTTGATTCTATTTGAATCGATTGTATCAAAATATATAATTGTATCAGCCGCGAAACGACACCTGAGTAGCTGCGTATATGATGGTAGCAAGGCCAGTTTGTAAAGTTGTGTATGAATGTGATTGTTACCAAACTAGACTTTTTGCATTTTTACACTTGAACTAATTTTTAAACGTTTTAATACGTAAAGTCTTATATAAAGTGATACATTTGTATTTTGTAAAAATCAAGTTAGTAAAAAAATCAAGCTTTAAAAAGAGAAAAAACGCTTTAGGCAAATGCCTCCAAAAAGGAAGTGTGCGGAGGACCTGTCGTAGAACAGGCTTTTATACTAGTATTATTAAACAAAACAAAAAAAAAGTTTAAAGCAGCATTAGCGAACGACCAGATACTTTTCTAAAAGCTTTTTATAATGAATAACTTGACACTTATAGCACAGCGTCTCCACGGACAATATGTCCGGCAATGAAATATTGCCAGAATGGGAATTTTCTAAATATTGCCCGTGGAGACGCTAAATTGCCAGCAAGGAAATATGTCCGGCAACATTGCCAAACGCTTGCAGGGCAATATTGCCATGCATAGAATATTGCTCTTGCGAGCAATAAAAATGGCGACAAATGATGATTGGTGGAAAAATAAAACTATGAAATAAACGAGAATGTTTGTGGAAAATTATCAATAAATTGTATGAAAGCATTTTATACAACTTTTAAAGTTTTCTAGAGACTTAAAAGTTTTAATGCAATAATGCCTCTGATTTAACGCCATTTCATATATTACCAATTGCGGCAATATTTTGCCCCACCATCGAAAAATTGCCAGATTTACCAATATTTCCTTGCTCGCAATATTGCGCGAAGATTAACCAATATTTCCTTGCTCGCAATATTGCGCGAAACATTGCTCGTGGAGACACAGCGTTAACAACCTCGTTCTTTTTTAGACAATTTTTGATGTGGTGAAAAAACCGCTTCCACCTGGATAATCACACCATGGACAAAAATATGAAATCATGGGATCAAAACAGTGTTGCGTTGTGGAATTACTCACAACATTTTTTGTGTAGGCAGGAAAATAGTACACTTTTAGTACGAAAAGTATGAAAGCAATAAGGAAACTTTTTCATCGGTTGAAAAAGTACTAAAAGTATCAAAAAGTGTACTGGTGTTCAGGGATCATATGACCACCACCATAACATACTTTCACCATTCCATACAGAACTCATCAAACGAAAAAAATAGTGCATAAAGTGACTTGACCAGGGATCATATGACGACCAGCATACCAAGCACCTAACAGTGCACCATAAACAAGTGCGCGTTGCGCTGCGTACCCAAGCGCCACGCTTAACCTAAACAAGTGCGCTGCGGAAAGAACTACTGCTCTCGAACCAGCTCAGTCTGATGGTTTAAAAATCTTAAAAAACTTTTAGTATTGTGTAAAAATCTATTAATATTGCAAATACTTCCATTTGCAATTGAGATTAATTAATTAATAGCAGCTGATTGCTCTTTGCTTTAATACTTTGGTTTTATGCAGCCAACTTCACATCCGAACGCACTGTCAAAATTGGAAATTCGATTCATGTTGCGGTAGTCCGGTGCGTGTTTCGGTAGGCTTCATAAAAAATGTATGTGCATGAGCCGATTTTGACAGTTAAACCACGCACGGGCACTTGTTTAGGGTGGACTGTAACGCACAATTCTCTCTCAAATAGAAAAATATCCAAAAAAGTACGCGAACGGAAAATTTGCAAAAACTTGCAATCCTCGTTAACAGCTAATCAACTTCTTGCTTACATTTCAAGTGGAATGGAAAACAAAAGAAAATTGGACGTGAACCCAGTTGCAACGTTGTCTACAAAAATTTAAGAAACCTTCCATATTTTAAGGACTGCATTAGTCAATCCTCCGGTTTGTGAACATCAATTTACCTAAATTTGTTTAAATCTTCAAATCATGCCAAAATTAGACAAGGTAGTGTTAGGGCAGAGAGCCGGTGACCGAAACTGTTAAAACGAAGTTGACAGGTCATACAAAATCTGCAACCAATGAGAATGCAATAGGGGTATTCACGATTCAGTGCACTTGTCTGTGCAGTTGAGGACTTGTGCACTTTATAAAAACAAAATACACGTACGTCAAAAATCTGAACAAGTACTTTTCTACTATTGCCTTAGTGCTAGTTTACACTAGCTTCACTCAACCGACTCACTTTGACGTCTACAGAAGAGATGAGGAAGTGGGAAGGTGAATCAAGTGAGGCAAGAGTGTTAAAAATTTTTAAAGTTTTGCGACTCACTTTTATTTGACATGCGGTGAGTCGGTTAAGTGTAAACTGGCACTAAAACTTGAGGACTTGAGCAGTTGTGCACTTGTGTGCATTGAAAAATTTTGACAGCTTTGAAATAGTGTGTTCACGAAAACATAACTGCGCAAGACCCTGTTCTCACTCGCCTTAAAAAAGGCAGAGTAATGGCGTTATTTTGACACTATGCATCTGTCAGGTGTTCTTACTACCGACTTTTTTAAGCCCGCCTTATTTTGCATTCCGAGAACAGTCCATAAATGTGGTGTTAAATTTCGGAGAATTCATTACTTTGTAAGTCTTAAATTAAACAGCAACGCAAACAGAAAACCCAACCAATGCAAAACAAAATTTATTTGCGCTAAAACATAAGAGAACCACGAGGAAAATGAGGCACAATGAAACTTCAAAGTAACAGACGTCAAAATGAATCGCAAAATTTTTAAAATTTTTGAAAATGCTGCCTCACGTAACTTGTCACCTTCCCACTTCCCACCTTACCTGTAGACGTCAAAATTAATCCGATGATCCGCCTAACGTAAGGCGCGTGAGAACAGGCTCCAAGTCCTTAAGTTCTCAACTGCACTGAAACGTGAATACCCCTAATGAGAAAGCAAAATGGCTGAGTTTGACAGTTATGGTCAGCTACTCAGCTTCTACACGGGACAGTGCAAGTCCGAAAAACTCAATACATTTAAATATTTTTACTAATACACTACATTTGATTCACTGTCGGCGGTTCACTGTTAACTATCATCGCTACTGTCAAAAAAAAAATTTCAGTGGTTTTTTTTTGGCACATTTCAGACAGTAGATTTTGGCACTCGCAAGCAGTAAAGGGATTAAAGTGTTGGTTTTGTTGTGATTTTGAAGATATTTTTCGGATTTTTCGGGATATCTGCTATTTAAACAATCAGTAACACTAATAACTTGTTTAAAATTGCATACAAAAATGTAAGTGAAGCTAAATACAACGCAAACATGAAAGTAAATTAAATATACAGAACTAATAGTTATAAATTTATAAGATCTCTACCAACATCTTTACAAAGTTTTCACTCTTTTATTAAAAAAGGGAAATTTTTAGACTTTGAAGCCGCAAATCATAATTAATTTGGTACTTGTTAAAACTCATTCACAAAACGATTCATCACTACACTCAATAACTTTGACGTTTCAGACTTAACAAATGGTATCTGCTAAACAAAAACACGGTGCTGAGCTTGTTAACTTGCTAACAAGCTGCTAAGTCTTTTCCCATACAAAATTTTGACAGAACTTAACAAATTTGTTAAGGTTAGCAAGTTAGCAGGGCTTAATAAATGTAGTGAATACCATTTTTATAATTATGGTTTATTGCAATAACAAGATAAGCCACATGATCTAAAAATCAATTTTTTAGACTGAATATATTACTCAATGCATTGCCAACAAAAACTGAAGATATTTTGGCTATTTCTTATTAATTTCCTAACCTATTTGTAAAAGTTTCCGTGTTCAATTCCAATTCTTCATACAAAAATACGTTTTTTCAAAACTTTACAGTCGATTATTTAAAAATATTTTGGATGTGGTTTATCATGTTCTTGCAATAAGCCCTTTAATTATATAAAAATAATTATTAAATAAAACCGAAATTGCAGCGAGAATCTTCGCATTCGACGACATCTTGTTAATCAACTTGAGTTTTTTTCGAATTTTTTCGAAACTTGCACTGACCCGTGTAGACGAACTAATCAAAAATTTATCAAAAACCATGTAAATACATGGTGTGATTTTGTTTTCGAATCGCATTACAAAGTAAGCCCCTGGTTTATGTTTGCTTGCTAAGTTTTCAAGCGCGAATTTATTATTCATATATCCCTGTATATTCGACTGTAGAATTTTTATGTCTAATCCAAAATTCATAAAAATGTATCTTAACGTTCAAACGCTTTAAAGTGTCAATTTGACACTATTTTTGAAAAGAAAACCTTACATCTTTCTTATTTGTGCCCAAACCCACTTGGGATTTTGGCTGAGTGCAAAAATCATGTTTACATTTATATTTTACCAAAGAAAAAATTCCAATAGATGTCGTTGTAAAGCTATACAAAAAATTTCCGTCAAACGACGTTCAATGTCAAACTGACACCAATTTAAGAATGGGACGCAAAGAAAAAATAAAAACTATAACTGTAAATATTTTTGTTTATTTTTATAAAACACTTGTCTTTCTTTGCTACTGGACATCTTCAGTTTGTCCAATTCATCTTTGTAACCTATGTAAAAAATATGCTCAAACTTAGTGTAGTTGGTGAATAACAATAAAAATAAAATTTTTATTTTTAACATTTTATGAATAATTTTTATTTTATAGTTCTAACGTGACAAAATTAATATTTTAAAATCACATGAATATAAACTGACAATATTTTGTGGTAGTGAAGTTAAATCTTTGGTTGTAAAGCATAGTGTCAAATTGACACCAAACGTCTTTTAGGTTACAAAAAATCAAATGCGTTTGAAGGTACATTAAAAAATAAAAGTAAATTTTTTTATTTGCAAAGTGTTTATGTGAAATTAATTTTTGTTGTTTGTGTTGCTACGGCTTCTTTTAGGATTCTGTTGGGATTTATAATTTCGTTCAAATTGTGAAATTTTTTATAAAGTTGTGAGCATGGTGTTAGTTCAATTTCGTTGTTTATACTTCAGCTATTTCTTGGTGGATAGAGATTTACTTCAAAACTCTATATTTGTTTATTTCTCTTAATTAAATCTTAAATAAAACAGATTCGTTTATAAAATCAGCAATATTAATTCAGTGTATCTTTTATTTCTTAATTTGTTGGTTACTTAAATAATATACATTTAGGATAAAAATAAAATAAAAGAAGAAAATACTTAAAGTTGCACTATTTATAAAAAAACATGGCGGCCGTAGCCTAGTGGATAGAGTGCGTGGCCTCTAAGCTAAAGAACCGCGGTATACCGGGTTCAATTCCCAACTCAGACAGAATGTTTTTTCAATTGAATTAATTTTTCTGTTCGGTCGTCACCTCTCTGCCACCAATGGCAAACCTCAGAGAGTAAAAAAACTGCCATGTAAAACTTCTTGAGAAATGGCCTTGGCCGTTCGGAGTCGGCATAAAACTCGTAAGTCCGTCCCATGGCAAAATTAGACAAGGTAGTGTAAGGGCGGAGAGCCGGTGACCGAAATTATCAAAACGAAGTTGATATTTCATACAAAATCTGCAACCAATGAGAACGCAATATGAAAGCAAAAATTGGCAAAAATACCAAAAAGAAAGAGAACACATTGAGCCCTAACACTACCTTGTGAAGTTCTGTTATGGTAGGTCCAGTTCTCGATAATTTGTGTTCAAACATTTAATAACACCGCACAACACAATTGATTAATAGAAGCTTGATCAAAGTCCTTTCTAGGGTTGAAATGGCCAATTTATTATTATTTATAAAAAAAACATACTTAAAAAAATCAAAATAAACATATTTCATTGATCTCGCGAGGAACAGAAACTTTACATTTTTAAAGTTAAATAATCGTTATTCTGAAAATATTTTTTTTTATTAAATTATTTTGTTAGTTAATTTTATTGTTCGGATTTGTTGACTAATTTTTCTAAAAGGTCAACTACACGATTTTCTAATTTTTCTCTTCGTTTTTCACGTTCTTTCTTTTCTTTTTCTTTTTCAGTTTTATTAAATTCCTTCCTCTCTAAAAGTTCCAGTAGTTTTTGGTGGCGCTTCTCTTTTTCTAATTTGTTGACTAATTTTTCTGAAAGGTCAACTACACGATTTTCCAATTCTTTTCTTCGTTTTTCACGTTCTTTCTTTTCTTTTTCCTTTTCAAGTTTATTGAACTCCTTCCTCTCTAAAAGTTCCAGTAGTTTTTGGTGGCGCTTCTCTTTTTCTTTAGACATTTCTTCGAGTTTTTTTAACAGATTTCCTTTTTCTGTTTCTCTTGCCCTGGAACTGGTTTTTGGTGAATCATCTTCAAATAAAACATGATTGATATTAGTTCTTCATTTTAGTAATGTCTTAGTAAGATGATTAATGCATAGTAATCTATATATAAATAGGCGTAGGCAAAGCAGTTACATTTTCTCCGGTGTTTTTCAAACACCGAAAATTTTTCTTTTAAATGAATAAAAGTAGGGAAGAGTGCGACGAGTGACCTTTGACCTAAAATATGAGCGTTCAAAGATAATTTCTTAAATAAAAGTTAAGCTATTAGAGATGAAAGAACACGGTGTACACGGAAGGTTTAGACATTGCTAAGATATATTTCGGAAATTTTTCGCTATATCTTACGGATACCCTACAATAAGCATTTTTCTTATGTAACATGTGTGAATATGCATTGGGATGGTAAAATTTCTTACAAATAGCAAATATTGAGAAATTTCCGTTATTTATTTTCACATCAAACTGATGACGATAACACGAAAACTGTAGCTTTTCTCAGTACAATCTATTTGTGTATGAAAAGCCGTTGGTTAACACTGAGCGGCAAATTGAAAATAGAAATAGTCTTTTTCTCTCTTTCTACGCTTATCAGATAACGTAATCAAACTCATATTACATTGAAGGGCGACCACTGGCGAACTCTGGTATAGGAAAAAATTATGATGATATCTTACCAAGAGCTTCCTGACTAGATTCCGCTGGCGAATGAGAAAACGAGTGTCGCTTACTTTCGTTGTCGAGAGTATATTCCGAGTTTATACCTTTTTTAACGCCTAGGATTTCGTCAAGCTGACTGGAAAGAAATAAGGAAAATGTAAATCTTGTTAAGACTGCTTTGTGAATACTGTTTTTTCTTAAAGTTTGTTTTGTTTCTATCGATTGGTAACAAATGAGAAATCATTTGGAATTTACCTTTGGTAGATACAAGTCATCCGACCCCTTCCGGTTTGTGAATTATTGAACTTTTTGTACTGCCTCTTCAGCCCGCGGAATTTGTTTTCTACCTAAGTTAAAAGGTTTGTTATATATACATAAACATTTTAATGTTTTTAAAAAAAAATATTTAAAACCTGTGATGGAGAGAATCTGCAACCTTCTTTGCTCAGGTTTTCGGCAATTGTTTGCCACAGCTTCGTTTTATTTTTAATGCTGCTGGATTTGCCGACCTTTCCATACAGCTCCTTAAAATTGCTCAGCATCAATTTTATAGCTGCGTCCGTCCACATGCTGCCCTCAGATAAACTTTTTGTTGCTTCTGTACATTCTACAATATCCACAATTGGAGTGAATATAATTTCATCAAAATGATACTCTGTTTCCTGCATGATGTGTTGCGAATAATTTTTTGAATACTCTGCATTTAGGAATAAATAAACGGGTAGAACATTTTGTTTATTAATACTTTTTTTTTGCAAATTCTCACATTTTGACAGATAATTACATTACTCTTACAGATTAAACTTTCAGATTCCCTCTGTCTTATAAAGGGTTAAGTGGCAACCGTGACATACTAGGAAAAGCACGTGGATTATATGTTAAGGAAACACGATAGCCCGGGTTCAAATCCACCTAAAACAAAATGTTTTTGCAATTTAATTTATATTTCTGTCCGGCCGTAACCTCTCTGTAAAGCATATGGGAATATAATTTTTAATAAAGAAGCCAATGCTTTAAAAAAAAAACCCACAACATATTGCACATTATGGTTTTGGACAAAAAAGTGCACTGCAACTTATTTTTTTTAGAGTTATATGAGCTCAGTGCCAAATGATGCCCTGAACACATTCACGACTACACGACATTGCGACTCGACATCAAGAAAGATTCAACAATCTAAAAAAAATCATACAACTGTTTCATTTGCCCTGTTCACACTCATCAAATCGTTTGTCAAATCCAATAGAACAATGTGGGAATTAAAAAAAAAAAAAAAAAAGGAAAAGAAATAATGTTTACTATGTACAATGTTTAACATTCTCGTTTTGCCTTTATTTCTTATTTTGAAAGTTTCTGCGCACAATTGATTGTGTTCTCGATTCTCCTTTATTTTGACTACGGCTCCGATAAAGTAGATTGAGTTTAGCGTGTTTATGCATTGACATACTCACGCGGTCGTTGTCTCTTTCGTTCATTACTGTACGTGAAGTTTAAGAAATTGTATATATATTTATTTATTTATGACATAACGTCAACGCAAATGTGAAAATACTTGTAGAGCAAGAGTAAAATAGTCTTTAATAATCTCAAGCCGAGTGGCATTTTTTTAAATTTTTTTGATATTTGTAACAGATTATGCTGGCCATACTTGACAGCCACTAAGTTAACTATTAAGATACTGTTTATATCTACTCTGTGAAAAATTGCTTCTTAAAAGACTCAATAAAGTACTAACTTACTTACTGTGGGAATTCATGGAATTCACGTTGTTCTATTGTATTTGACAAACGATTATTTAGTTAATAATCAAACTATCAGAACTGTTAAAGTGTTAAAAAAATGATTTTTGTACTTGGCTGTTTTGGTTGTGAATGTTGTCAAATATTTAACTGAGTTGCAACAAAATAATAAAGTAAGTAAGAAACTGCAACAAATTATTTTAATAAATATTTCAAAAGAATGAAGCTCAATTCATTTTGGGTTGGAGATCGCTTAGAGAAGGACCTTGGAGCTTAAGTGGAGATTAAGACTTACTCATCTGGAGATTGAAAATCCATTTTCCTATAGATTGGCTTGGATCTCAAGTGGAGGTCAGATAAAGACCCAGCACTGGAGATTGGAGAAACGAAATGGAGCTCCAATGGAGGTCAAGCCCACCTCCTAGGTAAATGCTTATTGGACTCTCAAAAAATCAAACACTTTAGTTGTCTAACCATACAAAAGTATTTTTCTGTCTCCTTCACTAATTCTCAAGTTTGACAGATTTAGCAAAAAGTTTAGACGTCAAGTTCACCTTGTTTTCTTACACCATGGTTACAATAAGCCAAGCATCCTCGAGGATGATTTGTTGTAGTTTTGGCATGTTTTCGTTTCAGAAAAAAATTGAATGGAGATCCACGCGAGTCAGAAGAGTCATCAGGGGATCACGTCTGCTGTAGACAATGTTAGAGAGTTAGAACTACAATGTAAAACTTTTTGAGAATATAAGCCGTCCTTAGTCGGCATAAACTCATAGGTCCAGTTCTCGATAATTTGTGATCAAACATTTAATAACATCCCAGCCGCCAGGATATGGTCCTCACTCTAACCTTTCGTTCCTTATTTCATTTGATAATGAGCAAAACTGAAAAATAATACATGTTTAACCCTTTCGTCACGAACGGTCCGCATGTGAATGTCGTTAGTTGAAAGTCAAGTTCAAATGATTAAAGTCAAACAAGTGCGTTTTAGTTCCAAAATATGCAATATAACTTTACAAACATAAACAAAATATAATAGCTTTTGGAATAACATAGATTTTGTACACAGCTTTCGTAATCTTTGCAAAATCAATTTTTTTACCTTTCGAGTCCATTTTTGGGATAAGAAACCAGGACCAGTTAGCGTAGCCCCATAACATAATTAAAAGTAGCTAACGATGAAAGGAACACGAATACAACTTGATTTATTAGACCGCCAAGTGAACGATTTAGTGGCCGCCACATGGAATTCATATAGAATGTTGTCAACGTAATACATTTAATAATGCCTAGTATGAAAAGAAAAAACAAATAATTCAAATATATGTTAATGTTATCGAATAAATGAAAATTATGAAAAAAGTAATGCGAAAGCAGTACCGGATCTACATACGGGCTAAAAGGGCTTTATTCTTCCTTTGGACTATTTTTTGTATGGGAAAATAAGCTCTTAAGGGCGTTTCAACCCTCCCTCCTTTTTCTACAAAACTGATAAGTTCAGTCGCATCAATAATTTTCCAAAGTTCTATAAAAAAAATCAAACATTTAATGTAGCAATCTAAACAAAAATAGTAAAAAAAACACTTTAGAAAAGCTTTCACCTATTAAGGTGTCCTTCATTTGAAAATGTTTTTTCAAATTTATTTTTTTCACAAAAAGGTTACTGCATGTGTAGAATACGTGTTTAAAATTTCAGATCGATGTCTTTAATAATAGCGAATATATACATTAGAGTGACCAGAAAAAAATTAATGTTTAATTTTTAAGGAGAGTAAAATTTTATTGAAAAATATTAATGTTTAGAGGTCCCTTCAACTCGTTTTTTACATTTTCACTTAAAATTTTTTATGTCAACTTTAAAAAAGGAATGCTAATGAATTTTTGATTCCATAACTTTTTCAAAGGTCATTCTACATGTTAAGTGAGTGGTTTAACTCGAAATTGCCGTTGTTTTTTTTTTGTGGCTACAGTAATTGGTTTTCAAGATATTAGCGAATTAATATAAACAAATAGGAAATCTTTCAGAAATTCAATTTTAAGAGGTCATGTAAAAAGAACGGGGATTACTACGCAAAATATTTGTAAGTAGTTTTGTTTAGTATTATTTTCTGATGAAAATACTGAAAACAGTGATGTATTAGGTTCAAAAATGTATATACTATGATCCAAACTCGAAAGAACTAATTTTCGAAAAAGTTATATTACCACAGATAATATAATAGAAAGATGTGCCACCGCCATACAAGCAAGTGGCACAGTAAAATTTGAATGTGGATTTATCATAAAACCACATAAAAGCTTTATGAGAGTCAGCGAGCGAAAGATTTAAAGCTTTTGAGAGCGAGAGAATAAGTAAGCGACAATGTGAGTAAATGTGAGCATAATATTGAATAAAAAACTGAGTAAAATTCAATATTTTGGACCAAAAAAATTCAAGTTTTTGAAAAAAAAAATTCAAGAATATATTCACTGACCCATGGCAGAATAACCAGGTAGATGCAATTCGGAGAGCAAAAAACGAGAGAACAAAACATTGGCGTAGCTATAATGTCACTATTGACAATTTATTTTTATTCGTTCAGCCATATGGATGTATAATTTACTCGTAACCGTATAAATAAAGCGAGTACCCAGATTTTTTGTGTGAAAATATAAAAATTTTTTATTAAAATCATTACAAATTTAATAAAATGAGCTGTGTTTATAATTATAATACAGAACTAATTGTATTTTGGCTGTAAACAAAGCAAATCAAAATTAACTTTTAATAAAATTTTCATTTGACTACTAGTTAGAATGTTCAGTAACCAATTTGTTTGTGTCGCTATGTACGGCTGCTTTGAATTGACAAAATATATTTTGACATTATAGCTACGCATTTGTTATTGTTTTATTTGTCGTAGAGAGCATGTTTCCAGTGAGCCTACCTGGTTATTCTGCCACGCACTGACCTAACGCTACAGTTGAAACTATTTTTGTAGTTTCATTCAAAAAATTTGAATTAAATATATTTAAAAATAGCGGATATATTTCCATCGAAAGTCAAAGTTTTGATTTTCATGTCGTTTTTTCTCATTATTCGTTCCCCGATGTTTAATGAAAAAGTCGTTGTACCAAAAATTTATGAAATTCTAAAAATATGTGAATGTTTTTGGTATTAAAACTACTGAAATTTTTTTAATTTAATTTGCGAAAAATTTTTTTTCAAGAGAGATTTTCATTATCAAAAATTACGTAAGTGAAAATGGGTGGAATGAGCGAGATCAAAATTAAGTATTTTGCAATCTTATCTAGGATGCACACAATATGTGTACTCAAGTTTAGCGAAGTCCGTTAAGCCATTTAGATTTGTATAAATGTCAATTAAACAAACAAACCGGAAAATAAGTTTTATTAATATAGACTTTGTGTTAAATTGTATGAGTATTATAGAACGAATGCAATTCGAAAAGAATTGAAGAATTTTCAAAGATTTTTCGATTTCCTTAAGTTTTGAAAAATATGTCCCCAGTTATGATCAAAAGTATTTTTTCATGTTACAAAACTTATACATGTTTGCAAATAAGACGTTTATATCTTTCATTTAAGCTATCATTTGATCTAACGATTTTTGTATAAATTTTCTAAATACTACATTTGTGAAAGAGTTTAAAAAATATGGTTAAAACTCAAAATTACCTCCTATACAGGCCAAATATGCGATATCGGATAGTCTCAGAATTCGGTATGACCACAATTTACAAGTAGCGTTTCCCGTGGCGTGGCACCTCCTACATCACCCAAATTTGTAATATCGAATTGCTTTGAAGTTATAGGCCGCATAGCCTCGGAATTCGGTATTCGACTACAATTTACACGTTTCACTGATAGCATTTTATGGGCGTTACCCCTCCCACACTACTGAAATTTTTGATATTGAATAGCTTTGGAGTTATAGGTGGCCGCACAGCCTCGAAATTCGGGACTCGATCACAATTTACTCGTGCCGTTTCACTGATAGCATGTTATGGACGTTTAGAAACGGGGACGTGGCAGCAACACACAGTTTTCAGCTAGTTATTTATACCAGCGCGAAGATTTCGTTGTTTTGTTTGGATTTATTTTTGACGTATCTTTGTTTAAGTTATTTCTGTTATTTTACTCATTTCAAAGAGTTTACAATGTTGCAAATCCTATTATAACATAAAATTGCGGCTTAGGGATTTTTAAATTTAGCTAAAAAAGCTAAGAACATTGTTTGTAAACAAAATTTTTAGTTAAATATATGATAGTTGGGTTTTTGAAGTCTGAAGAATTTGTTTAGTACGAACTTTGATGCAGGTAATTTTGAGTTTTTTACTAAAACCGAAATACGTAAATATCCAACCTACCACAATCATACTTTTTACTTGTTGAAATATTTTTTTAACAACAAAGTAAAATTAAAACCAAATTATATATCAAAGTCATATTTTTGCACACATTAATATGGGGGAAATGTTAAATAGACGGTATATTTTAAACTCTTTCACAAAAGTAGTATTCAGAAAATGTCTACAAAAATCGTACAATAAACGTATAAATAATAGCTTAAATAAAAGGTATAAATGTCTCATTTGTAAGTATTTATAAAACTTGTAAAATGAATACTTTTGGAGTTATAGGATCATAACTGGGGAAATATTTTTCAAAACTCAAAAAAGTCGAAAAATTCTTCTAAAAAAAATTTTAACCAACCTGGAAAAGTCTTAATGATTTTTATTATCTAGAAAAAATACTCTAGCAATACGAACTAGCAATGTCGTTTTCGACGCGCAATCTTTTATTTTCAAATTGTTTACCACTGTTTTTAATTTGTTATTCACTTTTAAATAAAAAATACAATGAATAAAAAATTTTGTTATTCACTACTGTTTTATGAATAAAATGTTCGCTATTAATTTTTTTATTAATTTTTTATTCATTATTAATTTTTTATTCATTATAAATTTCGTATTCATTTCTAATTTTTCATTCACTTTTGAATAATAAATTAAATGAAATAAAAGTCTTGTTATTCACTTTTTAATAATGAACCAAGTTAATAGTAAATCAAAATTAATAATGACAGTAAAATTTATAATAGGCAATGAATCAAAAAATAATATTGTACAAAAAATTAATTATTGAAAAGTTTGAAATTCTCTTTGAATTGCATTCTTTGTAAATAGAATTCATATGAATAAAAAAATAATTAATTATTCTGAATAACAAAAAAAAAAAATTATTGAAATTAATTACTAATCATTTTTTTAAAATTCAATGTGAATTAAAAATTTTATTTATAAACAATTTTGAATTCATTGGATGGATTTTTATGTCATTATTCAGTTTTCCTTAACAGTCCACCCTAAACAAGTGCGCGTGCGTGGTTTAACTGTCAAAATCGGCTCATGCACATACATTTTGTATGAAGCCTACCGAAACACGCACCGGACTACCGCAACATGAATCGAATTTCCAATTTTGACAGTGCGTACGGATGTGAAGTTGGCTGCATAAAACCAAAGTATTAGAACAAAGAGCAATCAGCTGCTATTAATTAATTAATCTCAATTGCAAATCGAAGTATTTGCAATATTAATAGATTTTTACACAATACTAAAAGTTTTTTAAGATTTTTAAACCATAAGACTGAGCTGGTTCGAGAGCAGCAGTTCTTTCCGCAGCGCACTTGTTTAGGTTAAGAGTAAAATAAAGTTGCGTGGCGTTTGGGTACCCAGCGCAACGCGCACTTGTTTAGGGTGCACTGTAAGATTCTGAATATATATGCTCTGGCTGAGTCAATCAAAAAAAGTCAATATTAATAGCAATCTGAAAATAAGAAAAATCTGCTTCTCACGAAATAAGGAAATCGTCATGAAAATAATTCAAACATAAACATTTGTTGCTTTCAAGCAGAGATCACAACTGCTTGGTTCCAACATCAACAACGGAAAAACAATTACAACATTAAATTTCACGACTCTCGCTAGCTATGAGAAACCATGCAGTGGTGATCTATGCTGTGAAGCATTGTGGAGTGAAGAGTGAAAGAGCATTGCAGAGAGAATGTGCATGCAATGCATGCACATCTTTATACTATATAATCTTTGATATTACCCTTATGTAGCAGTAACACAGATACCAACAAGTTTTGTATCACTTTACCGATGCTTTTGGCCACCTTTATTTCACCGACATCAATTTAAAAAACCGATCTAATTTGTTAAAATTACTTATGGAAAAACGAATTTAACGATTAGTTTTTACACAAATCGTAGAGTACTGGACTCCGAACGACTCATGTTTCCAAAAAGCTTCACTAGCAGCTTTTACTCTCTAAAGTTTGCCATTGTCTGCAGAGTGGTAACGGAAGACATATGATATTAATTTCAACAAATATAACAATGTTGTTAATTAATGCTTACGTTTAAGATTTAGATCTTGTTCATAACGCACAGTTGAATAAAGCATTCCCCATTCATTTGAAGCTGACATTCCGGTGGTTACTTTTAACTTATTAGCACGCAGTGTCAGCGAGACTGCGAAAGAAAAACGAGGACCTAATAATTGCTGACACCTGTGTGCTAGACAGACACACTGATCAATGTTTCGTACCAGTAACGCAAATAGGTCCTGGCCGTGATGATGGTGGTTGGGTCGCCAACTTATATTAGGTATTAAAGATCACGAGAAAGTAATTTGTATAACGCTGTCCTCAAATTAAGTCACTAATTGCCTTACGCGAAAATCACTGGAAATGAACTGCCACTGTAAACGGTGGCGCTGGCTGCGTTGAAGAAAATGGGTTCTTGGGGAGGTATTTTTTGTCACAACGCCCACCCGGGAGATGCAAACAAAATAAGCGTCTACCAGATTTCAACTTTTATCGTCGACCAATTTTGTTGACATATCGTCAATAAACAATAAAATGTATATACATTTACATTTTTTTTATGGTCATACTTACCTAAAGCTGTTATTTATTAGTAGTCCCCAATGAAAAGCGACGATATCCTGAAAATTCAGCACTCTTATTTTTTACTTTATATGTTATTTAAAATGGTTTTTGTTTTGTTTTTATATCAACACAAAATAGGTAAACCAAATAGAAGCAAATCAGAAAAGCATTTTAACTGCTAATACAAGAAAATATTTTACTTCTTTACAAGCAAACAACCACAATCTTCGATTGTCAAAAATCTGTAAAATGCAAGAGTTTTAATATTGTAATAGATTTAGCAATAGCCCAGTAGATAGAATGGAAGAGCTCATGATAGAACTATCAGGGCCCGAATTACAGCATCTGTGATCGAGCAAAATTACGAAGAGCACGACGAGATAAGTGCCTACCAATCTTGTACAATTTTGCTCGATCACGGATGCTATAATTCGGCCCCAGGTAGTATTAATCGCTATTTTTACTCGTTACTTTGGGTATATAGTGTCAAATAAAAGTATAGCAATCACACCAAGAAGTAAAAAAGGATTTTTTGGTGTTTAGTTTTGTCATGATCTCTACATATACATATGAAGTAAGTAATAAGGGTTTTCATGCAAATGGGCAATACCCTTATAAATGGTATAAACCTTATAAGTTTATCAGCCTTATAAATGAACTGTCAAAATTCGTATGAAAAAGCTTTTGCACAAACCAGATAAATTTGCTCTTCGATTTAGGTGAGCAAACGAGGTGGCAAACTTATATGATCAATCAGCTGTTTTCTTTTTTGAAGGAAAAGTTATAATTTGAGCAAAACTAATAAAGATTTAATTCTAAAAATTTCAGAAAACAAGCAAACAATCCGCAAAGCGTCCCCGTTTAAATGGAACGCATCGCTGGCAGATCGCACAGCTGACTTATATGCTGCAAATGCACAATCGACTTTAAGGGCTGTTCATACAACCTGTCTGATAAAAATAACTAATTGCCCAAATTAGAAGCCTGCCACTTTGCATGAAAACCCTTAATATTTCTGCTGCTACGCAGTAAAAACGTGGATCATCCTGTGACCGATTTGGGAGTGCTCCTTATTGATCCAAGCTAGGTGTATTTTGTGTTTTCTTTTAACATTGCGTGTCCTAGAAAGGGTAGCGCTCCCTTCAACATCCCAGAGGAGCTCAAAAGGAGCGATCAATAAATGATCCAAATGAATCAGCAAAGGAACATTTTTTTTGGGATTTAGGTGTACTCCGCAAGCTAGGCTTCCCTAGCTTAATTAGACTCCTCAAGACCCTAAAGTGGCGATAAAATTAATTGGCCAAATCGTGAGATTTATAACGTCATCAAAAATTCGAATCGTTTTTGATTCTATTTAAAAACTGTACTTTAATTGCGTCAGTCGCATCAGCGGATGCACAAAACGCAATTGCCGTTGGCTGGTTGCACTTCACGACCTCGGCGTTGAAACGACGCGAATCGAATGAAAGGAACATTTAAAATATTTTTTGTTACACAGAGAATAATCATAGATTTTCCTAAAAAGCACATGTTTCACTTTTAGTTCCTTTTTTCATTAATTGGGCTCCCTTGTTGCTCCGCATGGGAGCGATCGCACAATTTTTTACTGGGTAGTTACTTCTGTTAAATTCTATGCCATAGACTACATTTAAGTTTTGAGAAGTCTATATAGGTGTCCTTATTTTTATCAAATTTATTAATCATTTTTAAGCATTAAAACGTTAAATCATTTTCTTCATATTGTTTTTCTTATGTAAAAACCTAATTTTTGATTTAATGAGGCAAAAAACTTGCTATTTATCAATATTTATCAAGTTCAAAGACAAGATAAATAATTCTTTGTCGTTTTCTCATTTGAAATAATACAAAAAGCAACATTGTTTGCATCTACTCGCTTCATTTTGACACTATATGCCCAAAATGACAGTTTAGCCCCAGTTGATTTTCAGCGAATAATAATACCTGGTAATAAATCATGGAAGAGCTAAGCTACGAAGTCGGTACATTTTCAAAACTTGCAGATAGTATTTTTGTTACTAGCCCTGCGACTACTATAACTTGTAAGCAAAGAAAAAACTAGAAATTAGTTGTAAGTTGCAAGCGCTTACAAGTGCAAGGGAATAATTTTATTTTATGGGCCGGAACCGAATATTTTTTAAAGCGTGTGTTTGATAGCCCTAAATCTTAATCCGCTTTCAAAAAATGTCGCTCATTTAAAAAAAAAAGTATATGAATACGTTCACATTTTTTACATGTAAATTAAATTCTAAGAACAATTTTTGCTTATTATAAGGTTGAAATGTGTTCTCTTAAATGAGATATTAACAAATAAAATCCTTTAAGTACTTTAAGAAATACAAAGGAGAAATCGTAGCTCCAACAGTGAAAAATTGCAATGCTTTCGCAAGGAAGTGCCAAGCCTTAGGTGTTGACCCTCTAATTGAGTTTTTAAAAGTGCTGATGAGATATACAATCCAATAAGAGCTCACATTGCATTAAAAACGGAAGCGGAATCCTCTGAATGTACAGATTAATCAGATTCTGTATAAAAAAAGCATACTATTTTATAAAATTGAACAGGAGTGGTTTTATATGATGAGATGGTGATATTAATGGTATTTTTGATTATATTTATGAAGTCATATTTTATGAAAGGAAAGGGCAAATCACGCGATTTTTAAGAAAAATTTTTCAAATATTTTCCGATTATTGCTAAAATCAAATTTCAAATCGGTTCTTAAATTTTCAAGTCGCTTAGAAAGCGCGCAAAACAAGAATTTTTTTAAGCCGATCCGAAAATAAGCTGTTTTGCTTTCATTGAGAAACTTTATTTGAGTTGCTGATTCGAATTGTCAAAATTTAAAAACGCTTCCACAATCGCTTTCTCTGAAGCCGATTCAGTGCTTGGGTATAAACACACTACATTAATCTGTACTGAGTCAAAACTATGTAAGAGAGTGCGCT
The DNA here is from genome assembly GCA_963920525.1 of Dichetophora obliterata. Taxonomy (NCBI): domain Eukaryota; kingdom Metazoa; phylum Arthropoda; class Insecta; order Diptera; family Sciomyzidae; genus Dichetophora; species Dichetophora obliterata. Next base: position 301,535,121 of record OY986435.1, on the reverse strand, counting down.
TTAACATGCCGGATAAACGTGGTAATAAACAAGTTACTAGTGTTGCTTATTGTTAAAATAGCAGATATCCTGAAAAATCTGAAAAATACCCCAAAACGCACAACAAAATCAACACTTCAATCCCTCTATTTTACAGTTACTGTCCGCAAGTGCCAAAATCCACTGTCTCTGAAATTTCGTGGGCAGTAGCGCTGATAGTGAATAGTGAACCGTGGACAGTGAATCAAATGTGATTGTGTTAGTAGAAATGTTTAAATGTATTGAATTTTTCAGACTTGCACTGTCCCGAGTAGACGCTATGTTACTCGCTTCAAGTAACACACTGTCTCCACTTACAATATTTGATTGCATGATATCTCAAGTATAGACCACTCAGATCATGAAATTGTTTATATCATGAAATTTATATATATTCTTGATATGATATTTAGATATATTTAATGAGATGAGCTGAGTCACTTTTCAGTAAAATATGTAAGTAAGTGCATTTTTAAGAACTTTTCAAGCAAAAAATATTGCAAAAGCATTAAAAGAATAAAAAAACATAAAATGGAATGGCGATGGGAAGAAATTATTAATTTAATAAACTTTTACAAACAATTCCAAAATGAGATTTCATGAGATGAAGTGCCCACCTAAATAGTATAGCATGAAATCAGGATATCATGAAATTCAATTTGACAGTTCACATGCAATCAAATATTTTAAGTGCAGACACTGCGTAACTTCAAGTTATACATCATATCGCAAGTGTAGACCGCTCATATCATGAAATTGCTCATATCATGAAATTGCTCATATCATGAAATTGCTCATATCATGAAATTTATCTCTTGAAATATTTCTTGAGATATATTTCATGAGATGTGTTGTCACTTTTCAGTTGTACAAATAATATATTTTACGTTGTGAGAACAATATTAAAGTTAACCCAAAGCCAGTTTGGCATTTTATTCAATCCAAACGAGATGGTTCTGGCATTCCCATATCGACATACTTTAATGGTATACATTCTTTTTCAGTTGAAGATACGGTGAACCTATTTGTAGATTTTTTTAAGTCCAATTACGTAGTTATCAATGTGGGTTTGGATATGTCAATTGTTGATAATGTTGACTCATGTTTAAACCTTAGTTCTTTTGGTATTTGTATTGACTGTTGGAAAATGGCCTCTATTATGGCTGGCAGCAAGAATAATGTATCTCACTATAGGCCTGTCAAATGTTTCTAAGCTCTTCGAAAGTGTCATTAAGATTAGGTTATTCTTCTTAGTGAAACGACACATTTGCTCTGAACAGCATGGATTTTTCCCTGGGAGGTCAACTTTTACAAACATAGCAGTTTTCTCGAAATTTTGCATTTCGTCTTTTGAACATGGACATCAAGTTGATGTTCTCTATACAGATTTCTCTAAGGCAATTGATAAGGTTCCACATAATGTCTTGCTAGCTTAACTTTCTAAAATGGGTTTCCATTCTATTTTTCTCACTTGGATCCAGTCTTATCTTCAAAATAGAGTTTCTTTCGTGGAGATAAATGGTGTCAAGTCTTATCAATTTATTGCCTCTTCTAATGTGCCATAGGGGAGCATTCTTCGACCTTTGTTTATTTCATTATTTATTAATGACGTTAGTAAATGTTTTCAATATGCAAAATTTTTACTTTATACTTGTGATTTAAAGCTGTTCAGTGATATACATCACTTAAATGCAGCTGGCTTTTACAGAGTGGGATTCGTACTTTGAACTTTTGTGAACCCTTGCCTACCTATGATGCACGAATTTTGTTTTTGGGCTTAAAAACTATTGAAACCAAGGACCAAATTACAGCACAATTCTTGTCCAATTTTTCTCGATCACAGATGCTGTAATTCGGCCCCAGGTATTATAAATCGAAAGGGTTGTCATCGAAACTGTCATTGTAGGGATATAATGTCATAAGACAGTGATGACAGTCAAAACAATGATGCTTCTTGTATGTTAATTCAACTGTGCATGTCCAAATATCAAACAAGCTGGGGACATAGCATGTCAGCATAATTCGAATACGCTGAATTTAATGGCGTTTACCATTTTTTAATCCTTTGGCCCGTTTTCGAGAATTTGAAGGTTCAAGATCAAGTACATGCTGATGCAGTTTTTGTTGGAAATTTTCTCATTAGCTTTATCGACTTCATGTCAATCAGTGAAATATTAAGAATTACCTGAAAATGAAATTACAAATTAAACCAAATTAAGGCATATTTTACCTTTAGCTTAAATTAATTTTTCACTTTTTTTCGTGGAAAATATGTGTTAAGGCCTTCTTATTCGAAATCTGAAAAAATAATGGTCGCTCTAGTCTGGTTTAGAAGTTATTGGGGTCCAAAGTTGAAAAATGGGCTAAAAAAAGTTGCTATATCTTTGCTATATAAGCAAAATTAAGCAAAATGGGTATTAAAAGAAAGCCTATTCTATTACCTATTCAATAAGCTATTAATCATGAAATTCCATTTATTACTTTCTAAAATAAAACTCTTTTTATGTACCAACTATTTTTCATCAAAATTTTAGATGCATTTCAGATTCAAATAAAAACGACAAAAATTAATTCCATGAATTCGAATGTAAAAACGACAAAAATTGATTCCATGTATTTGAATGTAAAAATTTAAGGATAATTTAAAAGGCAATAAAATATTTAAAAGAAAAATTTTTGGCCTGCGGCGCTTTCCTTAACCATCGTTAATGTTACTATATAATTTACTATGTAAATATTTAAAACAATATTTTTAAAAATATTTAAAATCGCAATCATTTTTAATAACAATATTTCACCTGCGGCGCTTTATTTATTCACCGTTTATTTAACAGTTCCTAAATATTTCAAAAATTCTTAAAAAATTAATATTTGATGGCTTTTAACTGTATAACTTACTCTGTAAATGTTTTAAAAATTTCTCGAGTGTGGCCTTTTCTTCCTCAATCGTTCATGTAACTATTTAACTTACTTCGTAAATATTCCTCTGTCATATATGTTACATCGTTTATGTAACTAGTTATACCTTAGTTACTTAAATTGCAATTATTAATTTTTTTTATATAATTTGGACTTCCAGCGTAATAGTGTTTTGATCTCGTAAGGAATATTGTTTTAAACACTACAAAACGAAAATATTTAAGTATAAAAGAAGTTATATCTTAAAAAGGTATGTATGGATTTTAATGTTTGATACCTCGTTGAATAGGTGGTCGTAATACCTTTCTTTTGATACCCATAATTCTTACTTTTCTAGGAGAATTGAAAAAAGTACAGCATGTTTTTAAGGCCATTTTTTCTAACTTTAGACCCCTATAACTTTTAAATGTCTTGAGAGCGACCTCTAATTTTTTCTTTATTCGCATTTTTAGCTCCAAATACACATTTTGAAAAAAAAATTTAAAATTTCTGTTTTAGCTTAAGGTAAAATGTTCCCAAACTAACTAACCTTCTGTGTCCCTAAAATGACCCAAAAGATATTACAACTATGTTCTTCATACATATTTTTTTTTTATTTTCTCTGATCGATTCATTTGTTTCTTCAGATTCTTCATGTAAATTCCAAGGGGTTTTGAGGGTTAAACTGTTTAAGAAAATATTCTCCAGGTAATTCTTAATGTTTCACTCATTGACATGAAGTCGATAAAGTCAAAGAGAAAAAATTTTTTTCTAGCAAAAACAATCATCAACATGTACTTGACCTTGAACCTTCAATTTTTCGAAAACGGTAAACGCCATTAAATTCAGCGTCTTTGAATTATGCTGAAATGATATTTCCCTAGCTTGTTTGCAAAAAAGTGACCGATTCATGCACAGTGTTATAAAAATGCGGAAATATTTTGTTAATGGATTTTTAATTTTATGAATTAATTTTTTTATGCTTTCTTATTTCAAAATTTTTTGTATGTTTTATTTTTTAACTAAACACAGAAAAAATCCCCTTTACTTTTTAATGTGCATACACTACTTGTATTTGACACTTTATTCCTACTGGGGTCGAATTACAGCATCCGTGATCGAGTAAAATTGTACAAGATTGATAGGCACTTGTCTCGTCGTTTGACAAGGTAGCCGTGACAGTTTTTTGGCGATTGCAAAGAAGTAAAATATAAGGAAATGGTGTTGCTTACACATACACTGTACGTGAACTGTCGCACCATTCGTAAATTGTGCGAGCGAGAAAGAGTGTGTTTTTTGACATTTTTGAGAACCCTGGCATCTGATTGGAAGACTCCTCAGCAAAATAGTTGAAAATAATTTAATTTTAAGCATTTTTCTTTGCTTAAAAAGCAACAAAATTAAAGAAAAATAACCACTAAAACAAATGCAATATGAGTTGTGCGGTTAAGAATTGTAATAGTTCACGAAAACTTAAAAACAATGCGCATTCGTTCCACAGGTAAATATGTCCATACGGTTTAAATTCTTTTAACAAAAGTGCTTTATTTAGTTTCTAACGATATTTTTTTAACTTATTTGTGTTAGAAATGTATATATTTCTTATTAAAAATGGTTTAAAAATGCAATGTAGACCCCGTTGATTTTCCGCCAGTTTGATCAAACCACATCTGACAAAACACAAACACTGCTTCAGGGGCGCAGTCATTTTTCGCAGTTGAATACATGTTTGGGGCGCTCTTTTTTTCAGCATAGTGAATCAGATTTAGTACCTGTTTGTTAAATTTTTCTGATTTTTACACAACAACTAGGCAGAAACACAAAAAAAATAAGGATTTTAAAAAATTAACCTAATATAATTTGTAATTAAAGTTGAAGTTTAGAATTTATAGGCCTTCAAATATAGAAAAATTACCTAAAAATCTTGCAGTTTTTCTAGTTTTTCAACAAAACTAAGCTTTACGGGTATTAAAACAAAGGTAATGTGCGTATCTATTCAACGAGGTGTCAAATTTAGAATTCCATAAGAATTCATTAAGATATAATTTTTTATAATTAGAATTTGTCTGAAAGACTAGTGGTTTCTCTTTTACGAAAGCAATACATTAAAAAGAGAATTATTAAAAAGATAACTATATTCAGAACTGCTGTAGACAGAGAAGCCTGTGTGGTACTTACTGAGGTTTGTAAACCCTAAGCAGCATCCGAAGGCCTCCTTTTGATACATTTATTTTTTTTTTTATTAAATTTGGAAAAACCTCGCGATTTTAAGTAAAAAAAGGTTGTATCTTAAATGCATGTATCTTTATGTTTGATATCTTGTTGAATAGATACTTGTTTTATCTCTCTTTTGATACCCATAAGGTTTAGTTTTGTTAGAAAACTTAAAAAATCAGCTAAATTTTTAGTCCACTTTTTCCCACGTTGGATGCCTATAACTTCTAAGCCAATTGTGAGCGATCAACAATTTTTTAAATAATTAGAGTTGTTGCTATTCTTGAAGTGTTTCTAAAATTTTAATGCATAAGAACAAACTTTAACAGTTTGGGCCTTCTTTTACGATACAACCGAATACGGCCCTTTGTGATTGTTTCTGTATTTGTGCGAACCAACACCAATATAGAAAATACCACACTTTTCTGCTATTACACCACTTCCTTATATTTTACTTCTTTGAGCGATTGGTAGTTTTCAAAAACAGGGGCCGAATTTAAACAGGGGTCAAATTACAGCATCCGTGATCGAGCAAAATTGTACAAGATTGATAGGCACTTGTCTCGTCGTGCCCTTCGTAATTTTGCTCGATCACGGATGCTGTAATTCGGCCCCTGGTAATTCTATCATGGGTCAGTCCGTGCGGCAATTCTGTCTTTTTCTTTCGTAGACCCCCGATGTGGCGAATTACCATTAAACAGCTTGCGACGAAGTCAATTATTGCTCGAAAATTGTCTTATGAAAAACGGCTCTATGCAATAGTTTTCTTCGTTGAACATATTCACTGTACGCATCTATTACATTTTACTTATGTCAACAAATTAATGACATTTATTCTATTCGTTTTCGGTGTTTTTATAAGACTAGTGTAGGTTTTGAGTACGATGATAAATTTGTTGCCACATTTCAAAGCATAAAATTAGGTAAAGATACAAAAAGTGTTGATATAATTTCAACATCGTGTAGTATTTATTGTAAAGTGATAAAAATAAGGACGCCTTGCAGTAGTTGTACAAAAAATAGAGCATGTATATAAGGATTGTAAAAGTGCTGTTGGGTAACCTACTTTTTCATCATCCAATAAAATGTTTTTAAAATTATGAGAAAACACTTGCGTGCCAGAAACTTTACTTAACATAAGTAGTTGGTTTTAAGTTTTTCTGAAAAGTATGCAATTAAATTTAACGCATTTTTTAGATACAGCAGAACATTGTCCTACAAAATGTAGAAAAACTTATTTCAGGCATCGTCGTACTTAGCCGAGCAGAACTTGTTGCTTGCTTTTGGTTTCCCTGTTTCGTATTGTGATGATGCCACATTAAAAACTTGCTTAAGCACAATTTTAACTAAGTATATTGTTTTTTATTAGAATTAAATTTTTTCTTGAATTTAATGGCTATTTATTTAATATATATCTTTATCTCTGTTCCTTATTTATGCATACATGTACTTAAAGAACTAATTAAGTGAGAAGCTAAATAAAATTCTGGTGGAATTTAATTTAAAAATAAGGTGGCACCTCTAGATACTTGAAAGAAATTTCTGCTTTCGTCATACGATTGCCCTGTGATCGTGTCAGTCGCCATTTTTAATGGTAATTAAAATATTTAGATTGTTTCTAGGCGTTAGTGTCAATCCAATAAATTTTGACTCGAGTTTTTAAAATATTTTTCGCTGTCTAAAAGTATGCAAGAGAATATCTAGCAAATATTTTTAATCCTGTCAATTTTCTGCTTAGAATACTTACTGCAAATAGAAGATCACATTTTATTACCATATCTACAGATTTCAACTAAAATAGTTTCAGATTGAATGAATGCCACCACATGGAAACCAACAACAACAAGATGAATATTAGAACGGAGCGCACTCGAGCTAATTCGCGTGGAATGAAAATTCTTAATGACGAAAAAATAGATGCGCTGGCGCCGATCCCTTGCATTATAGCATCCGTGCCATTATCGCCAACAAAGAAAATCACCAAAACTATAGCGACTATTAAGACAGCGAAAAGAGCAAAAAAAGATGGAAACATGGATCACTATGTGCTGCATACCGTCAAGGGTGAGGCGGATGCAGAAGGCTACGTTGGTGAAACGATAGATTTCATACTCACCGATAATGCTGGTGAAGAAGGTTTGGCCAGACCTAGCGGCGAGATCACAGAGGAGCTGCAATTAAGTGGAGATGAATTTGGTGAAGGAGACGAACCTACCAGAGAAGGCGAAATGAAGACTGAGGAGATTATTGAACATGTGTGCGGAAAATGCTACAAGTCATTTAGGCGCCTTACTGTAAGAATAAGATTAATACGATAAGAATGGTTTTTTAAAATTAAAAAAAATATTGCTTTTCAGGGGTTGAAAAAACATTTAGATTTTTGTCGTTTCGATAGTGGCTATAGTTTACGCAAAGCTGAAATGTGTAGGAATCTGGATAAAATTGAAAAAGATGCAATTATCATGGACAATAAAGATTTATGTTTCTGTTGTGGTGAAAGTTACGATACATGTCATGTAAGCTCTACTTATTTACGTAACTGTATAAATTTTATATTTTTTTTTCAAAAATTTTCTGATGTTTTTCCAGAGCCTTTTGTGTAAAATACATTTTACCTTTTGTGCAAGGTAATAAAGTATTTTTAAATGGAGTGGAATAAGTATACAAATATGTAAAAGTTAGGTTTGTAGAAGCTATATTCAGTGGCAATTAAAAAATAAAGGTCAATCGAGATTTCCTCAAAAATGTCATTTTAATAATGCCTAGTATTCCTACTTTAAATTTAAATAAGGTTCCATTGCAGTTTTTTTATCAGACTATTGGCATGTTCATATAACCAACTAGACCTTTTCATAAAAATACTAAGCAGCGGTTTCTTGCATATTAGGATAATTTTTGTAAATTATTTATTTACTTATTTGTGAAATATTTAACAAATAAATTTATAAAATATTTGTTGGTGCAGGGTAGAGATTGGCGTAGTGCACTAAATTTGCAGTTTCAGCTTACACGTACTGATAGTGTACAATTATTCTCTATCTTCTATTTTTTTTTTTGACTGCTGAATTGAAAAATATAAGCCTCACTATACATGAGTGATAGTGATAGTGAAAAATTTCTCACTCAAATTCATATAACAATAGTGGATACCAATACAGCTTAGTGGAACTTTTTTTTTGCACAAAATGAATAGTGCAAAAAAAAAAAATACTTGCACTAATAGTGGTAAAGCACAGAAAGTTATCACTCAATTGAAAGAAAACAGGAACAGTTTACTTGTAGTGTAGACTCTATACTCTATACTATAGAGTATTTAAATATTATACAGAAATTTGTATGTTTCTATGCTATTAGTAAAATAGAAAAATATTAAGTAAAACTAGAAAAATAAGCTATGCTAACAATGATTTGCTTTAAGCAATTTATTTTTCATGAAACTATTATTTTAAATAACACCAATTTTATGTACAAACTGTCTATCTGATCCTAGCTTGGTGATGTTCATTCAGAGCTGTTGTTGTGGCTTTCTTCGTTAACATATATGACTTGAAGCTCGAAAAATAGTTTTTCTTAATAATAGATTTTTTTTTTTAATTTGAGTCTAACTGAAATAGTTGTAAAACCAGTCATATTTAAAAGTTAAGTGGAAACACTTTCAATTGCAGCTTTCATTTAGTGGCTGCTCAAATTTTGCACTATTTGAGTGTAGTGGAGATTTAGTAACTACCACTCAATTTAGTTATAGTGCAACAATATAACACTACCACTAAAATCCCTAGTGAAGCATCTCTTCACTATCACTAAGCTGGTAAAAAAATAGTGAAGAATAGAATTACTTTCAATATATTTTAGTGCTAGTGAAAGGCTTAGTGCACTCAACATTTAGTGCACTACGCCCAACTCTGATGCAGGACAACTGAGGCCATATTGCACCGATTTTGTCCTATACTTCAAAGAGCAGGTTTTTGTTTTTTTAGCGCATTTTTAATATAGACATACTTTTTTACTACAGTCCAGAAGGTATTTGGAAAGCATTTGGATATAGGACATTCTATTAAAATATGATGAACAGACATTGTTGAAACACAAAAGTTACATTGCGCAGTTAAAGAGTGAAAAGATACAATCCTCACGCGTCAAGTTGATGTTGTAGTTAGGCCTTGATGTCCTCCCATTGTGTTTTCTTAAAAAACAGTTTGAAGACTCCCATGATTGTCGATATTCAAGATTTTGAATTGCAGAGCAATGGTTGGTAATAATTAAGTCAAAGCAAGGTATTTTAAAAATGAGAAAAAACAAGAATGCTTCCTTCGCCGCAGAATCAGCTACTTCATTTCCTTGAATTGCGATGTGTCTGGGAATTCATATAATTTTGATGGGATAATGACACTCTATTTTGTTGAAAATAAATTTAAAGGCTTTGCTTTTTCTGTTAGAGCTTTTAGCACACTTAAGCTATCGGAGCATATCGGATATCGGAGCATATCAAGGTCTTTTTATTCATTTGTACAGCATATTTCTGTGACGATAAGCAATAATAGCTTAAGTCGACTTTAGACAGAACTGAGTTATTGATATAGTTGTGTTTCACGTACATATCATTATGAACACACAAAATCTAGAACTCTTAGCATGATCTTAGCCAAAGATATGACGCAAAAACAAAAGACCATTCATATAAATTATATGGCGATTGAAAACTTTGAAGCAAGATTTCTGGAAACTTTGAAATAAGACTAAAGCTGTTATTGCTCATCGACACAGATTTGACCGTTAAGTGTATCGCAGTGAGTTCAGCAGCAAAGATACCTGAGTGCATAGGCAGAAGAGATTGTTGAATTTTTTTAAAGTTATTTGAAAATTGTCTGCAAACTGCGTATGACGTTACACCATCTTGGAAAGATCCGTCTGTGTAAAGTGTCATATCAGTCGCAAAAAAGTTATATGATTCAGTAAAAATTTGTTTAAAAATTGACGGATTCGTATTGCTTTTGTCGTGTTCATATAGTGATATATCGATGTTGATGTTATGCTCAAATTGGTTGTTTGATCTGATAATCGGCTGTTTAGGTGTTGGTAATTTATGTTCGATCATTTAATTTATAATTTTACTTACTCCGTACAAATCTCTACCATTTGAACTATGGTTGAAAGCTTCGAAGAGTTTTTCCCAGAAAATTTCATGTGTAAACATGTCAATGTTAATGCTTTGAAGCAAGCTTAATGCTTCGATTTTTTTGTAACATTTGAAAGTTTTGGTAACGAGCTTCAATCCTTAAAGCATCTAATGGTGTAGGTGTTCGGAATCCAGTAGCGGTTCTAAAGCACTTGTTAAACGCAGCTGAATATGCTAATACAGTGCTGAATAACACCGGTTAGAGATATGCATATTCCAATCGTAGTTTCGAAGTGGGGACCCTTTTTCCTTGAGCGAATTACTTTCAGTAAATTATTTATTTTGCTTAATTTATTTACTAAAATACTTGTATGTTCATTCCATAGTAATGTTTTTGTAAAAGTCAAACCCAGAATTCTCATTTTATTTTTAATTCGAATTCTTTTCTCCCGTAATATTAGTGTAGAAGAGCCGCAGTTGTGCTTTCGGCAAACGTGAAGTATTTCCGCTTTGTTAGCAGGTATAATAGCTCCTCTTTTAATCTCCCACTGATTAAGCTTTTCATCGAAATCATTTAAGTTACGAGCAACAGTATCAATTGGACCAGAGGCAACTGTAAAAACATTATCTGCATATGTCAACAAATTTTGTATATTTTATTAAAGTGTAGCTGTTATCATCCAAAGTTAGAAATTAGAAAAAAAAAACTTGATTAAGTGGATTTTTACATTAAAACAGACATTTTAAATTTGGACGATTACAGTCGGCTAAAACAAAAGATACAAAATTTGTTGATATTTCGTTGGATAATCTGAAAATTTTAGCTCCGATATAGCACATGACACGAAAGTGGTTGATATATCCCAAGTAACAATTTTAGCCATATATTAATTCTTGCAGAGCTTATAGTGCTATTTTATATAGCAGCAAGCTTCAACTATAGCTTTAGTCGCGCTACTAAAGCTCTTGCAGATAATATATAAGGCTACTTTCCTGAGTTTAAAAGCACTATTTTTGCTTCATATGAAGAGTAGAAGTAGCTGTCAACTTTTAAAAGAGTTCCTGTCAAACCTAAATAAGAGCTCTTGCAAAGCTAATTTTTCTTATTCGTTTAAGTATGTATGTGTTCAAAATAAACTCAATAAATATATAAAATTTGAAAAGTGTTTGTGATGGCTAGAATGACAAATAAATTAAAGAAATAATAAAGTGCTTATTATATCAGACTCATGTTCGTGTATTCGTTATATGCTGCGAATTTCGGTGTGCTTTTGAATTTATCGGAAACGTGAATGTAGTACTTCGAAAAACTACAACGGGCTTAACAAATAATTAAAATTAAGAAGTGTTAATTATTTAAAAATAGTTCGAAAATTTTTAACATTCTTTAAAATCAACTAAAAATGATTTAAATACTTTATTCTATGTATGTTATTCTAATATATGTATCATAAAATCATCAATTTCGTTTAAAATATTATTGTAAACACTAATATTTAGCTTTCTTCAACTCTGAAGATTTTCTATTTTTAATAAGATCGCCATTTTTTTCAAAGAAGCTCTTTATCAGATTTTTTTAATCACTTGTTATTCCCAAAAAATTTATTGCATTAATTTACAGTATTTTACATCTATTCGCATCTATTTACATCTAAATATTATACAGAATCTACGAGTTTCAAAACAGCTGTATAGTTATTTGTATTACTTCAAAAGATTCTTTACAGAGCAAGTAGTAAATTTTAGAGTTCTGGGGCCGAATTACAGCATCCGTGATCGAGCAAAATTACGAAGGGCATGACGAGACAAGTGCCTAACAATCTTGTAAAATTTTGCTCGGTCACAGATGCTGTAATTCGGCCCCTGTTCTTTTCATTTAAAAAACTAAAATTCTTAAATACTATGTGTAGCAGTTGCTTAACAAACTCGTAAACTTTGTTCAGATTTTATAAAATCCTTTACAGAGCTGTATAAAGTATTAGAGCTCAAAATGGTAAAAAAATCATATTTGGAGCATTTTCTTTAAAAGTAAAAGCAACCAGCAGCAAACAAAGCTGCGGTAAAGCTTTAACCACATATTATACACCTATAGAACACTTTTAGGACTCACTCGCACCTAGTTGCTCAAACAATGTTATAAAGACGGAAAAGCTGATCTATTTTCTAAAATAGAAAATATTATTTTTTATTTTATGGTTAGTAGCTTAGATTCTAGATCAATCTGTAAAATTTTACAGTATAGGAGGAAACTTTTTTTTTTAAAGATCAAAGAACCAAGGCATGCGCCTATACAAACAAGGTTTGGTCTTTGACCTGAAAGGAAAGGAATAGATTATTTAGAGGAATTGATTGGAACCATACGTGAATTATTGCTTAGGCGAAACAACAGTGAAAGACAATTTGAATTGCTTTACACCGAGGCTAGTGTTATGCCTTAACTTCGACAAGCATTTCCAGGTCTTAGTTGTTCCTGTCCATTAATTCCACATTTTCCACAATTTCCGCAATTTCTAGTTTTCCATAATTCTTAAATATAAGAAAGAATAAAGAAAGTGAAAAGATCCATGACCGAACCCGATACTGACGTTATTTCCACTTTCGTCTACATTCATTCTCTTTATGCTCATTTGTCTCGAAACTACTTTTTCGGCATGGAGTTGTAGGAAAAACAAAAACTATTTAGCCGAATCATCTGAAATTTAAATATGCTATTTACAACGTCAGTGGCTATCGCTGGAACTAGAATGAAAGATTTATTTCAAAAACATCGTATATTTTACACTAAATAACCTGCAAAATACAAGCTGTTTTAAGAACTTAAACTTCAACAGGGCGTCATTCTGTTTATTAAAATTTTTTTATTTCTAGTTCCACCCATAGCTGCACTCATAGTGATTAGGATTATTCTTGGTTTTTATTTTTCCGATAAATAAAAAAGCCAAAATCTACAACATAGCCCATGCCCCTTTTCTTTGAAAGGGTCTCATTGAGCGCCATTTTGCACAAGATTAACAATTTTTTTAAATTAAAAAAAATAATTGGTTTTATGATGAATGAGTTACAATTACACGACATGAGTTACAGTTACAACCTTAAAAATTCAATATTTAAAATTTTAAAAAAGCCACCCTTAAGTGCTGATAACATTCATGTCTAAATTCGCAATTAAAATCTACACCTAAAACAATCATACCAATTTAGGTGCCGTGACATAACCCCCAGAGACATAACCCCCATTTTTTTATTGGAGGTTAAGTCCGTCCCATACCGCGGACATAACCCCCAATTTGACTGGGGGCTATGTCCGACGTAGTTGGCGGACATAATCCCCAATGGGGGATATGAGCGATTTTATTTTTAGCATAAAACGTTGTAAAAAGGTAGAATAATGTTAATAATTTTATTATTTTTCAACAAAAAATGATGTTTTTTATGTAACAAAAACTAGATTTCATTAGCTTGAGTATTGATAATAAATTTATATTTAATTTTGTTAAATATAGAACTCTTCCACATGACCAACTACTTGTTTACAAAATGGACATAATGTGAGTGTGTCGTTTTCAAGATTTCTTTTATTAATTTCATCAAAACATGCCCGACAAATTTTTCCATGTTTGCATGGTTTAAGAATTGTGTTCTTTTTATTTGTAAAGCAAACTTCAATAATAATGCAATATATTTATACGTTATAATTTCAAATAATTAGGTAATAAAAAGAAAGAAAAATTTTTACCGGTATAATACAATTACCGAACAATAATTTAATCGTGCGATTTTTTATGAAAAATTTTTCATAGGAATCTGCATTTGAAAACTGTTAAAATTATTGTTCGGTAATTGTATTATAACGGTAAATTGTTCAATTATGAATAAACTCATATTTTGTGAAATATTAGAAAAAACAAATTTTGGGGGTTATGTCCGTTTTGCAGCGCGGACTTAACCCCCAAAATTGTGGGGCTTATGTCCGTATTTTTTTTTGGGGATTATGTCCGCCAACTACGTCGGACATAGCCCCCAGTCAAATTGGGGGTTATGTCCACGGTATGGGACGGACTTAACCCCCCAAAAAATGGGGGTTATGTCTCTGGGGGTTATGTCCGGGCACCACCAATTTATATAGCCAGTTTACGAGTTTGTTAAGCAACTGTATACACATAGTATTTAAGAATTTTAGTTTTTTAAATGAAGTTAATATGTATACATTTTCGGGTTTATAATTAACAGCCCTATTCTGGCAAAATAATAATAGTTACCCAGTTTTTTTAATATTTCTATGTGTTTGTTGTAATTTTTTGGTAAATATGATGATCATAAAATGATGGTATGGTATGATGGATATAGTATGATTAGTTGATGGTACAATTGATCTATTTTGCTTTATTTAAATTGAATTTATAAATAAAATGTGTTCTTATTTAATTGCAAACTTTTTGGTTTCTTTTCTCACTAGCTTGGTCACATCAGCTGTCCTGATTGTCCCAAATCATTTAAAACCCAATCGAGCTATGAACGTCATATCTTCATCACACACTCTGAATTCAATGACTTTCCTTGCACAATCTGCAATGCTAAACTACGGAGTGAAAATTTACTACATCTGCACATTGAACAACATCAAAATCGTGGAAAACCATACGCTTGTAAGATATGCGGCAAGGAATTTACACGTTCATATCACTTGAAACGACATCAAAAATACTCCTCTTGTAGTGCTGACCAAAGTGATGCAATGCATTGTAAGGTTTGCGATAAAGTATTCTTCCGTTTGGATAATTTGCGTGCACATCTAAAGCAACATTTGGGCGAAAACTCGACGAAAAAGCTAGAATACATGTGCTCGGTATGCAAGAACTGCTTTTATAGTCTATCGACTTTGAAGTTAGTATTGAAGTCACAGACATAGTTATCAAAGAATGCATCTAATTTGTACTCTTCTCTAGTATTCATACACGCACACATACTGGCGAACGGCCTTATGATTGTGATTTATGCGATAAAAAATTTCCTTCGCTGGTGGCATTGAAAAAACATCGTCGCTATCATACTGGAGAGAAACCGTACACATGCTCAGTGGTAAGTTTTAGATTTGGCCATTTTACAACTTAAAATCCGTTTAACCATTCATACTAATTTCACCGTTAAACTAGTGCTTGCAATCCTTTGCTGTTAAGGAGGTGCTCAATCGCCATATGAAGCGTCATACTGGTGAGCGTCCTCACGTCTGTACCACATGCAAGAAGAGCTTTATACAAGCTACTCAGCTAAAGAGTCATGCTAGGACACATTTGCGTCCATTCAAATGTAACATGTGCTCCGAAGCATTTAAAACTGAAAAACAGTAAGGAGCACACATAAATTATTTTTTATTGGAAATTTTCAAGTAGCAATTTTTTGTTATTTAGGTTGTTGCGACATTCGAAGGCTCATACATTAAGAATACATCCGGTTAATAAAGAATATCATTGCAAAATATGCAATATGTTCTTCGCTCAACATCATACTCTGTTAAGACATTTGAAAACAAAAACACATTGCAGTAAGTAATCGGACTCTATTAGATATTACTCTGTAGATATTCATTGATTGCTCGTCTTAACATTCTAATATCTGCTCTTTGTTTTATAGCTCTTGAGAAGAAAACCAGAAACAAACGTACCGATTGCGCAATTTGTGAAAAAAATTTTGATACTGTACAAAACTTGGAATTCCATATATTAAAGGTGCATGAGGTTGATCCTGAAGATTTCATGAACGAAAAGCCAGCTTCAAATGACGAATCTTTAATGCCATCACCGAAGAATAGTCTTGTTAAACTTGAACAGGTTACTACAGCAGAGGATCAGTACATGTCGGATAACATTAAATTTATATCACCAAAACGCAACCAAAGTAATGGTGAACTAAACAACGTCGTAGTTGTTCAGGAATTTATTGTCGACGAATTACCCTCAACATCAAATGCAACTCAGCAAATCTTTCTTCACAATGATGCATTCACTATCATTCCATTAAATTCGGATGGCCTTATAGAAACGAAAACAATCAGACAATCGCCTCCCACCGTTGCACAAACAAAAGACGAAAAAATGAATCAACGAAAATCGCTTGCCGAAAGCCTAGCTGCTGCTATTGCCGATGAGGATGAAATTGAGGATGAAGTCATTAAGCCCAATGTTATAAATGAAGAGGATGAAAAACTTAACGAGAATGTCAGTAAATTGCTGGATATGCTGGTGGATAAGAAAACGCTCAAGAAGTTTGGCTGGCCTGAAAATTCTGTTGAAAATGTAAGCAACACTGATTTGGTTATAATTGAAATTCTTTTTTAAACCATACACATCATCAGCCCAATCATAAAAACGTTGGAGATTTAGATACCAAAAAGTATTATTCTTTCATAAACAAAATTGTTCCATTATTGGTTGTATTTGGCATTTTAAGTTCTATAACATTAACATATTAACATCTCCCAGAATTTCTAAAGACATGTTTTAGGCAAACAATTTTTTAAAAATTGATTTTTTTTAATTGATTATTGTTGTACAACTATTCAAGAATATTTAAAAATTTTAAGTCAATCCCGCCTATGATACAGATTTTACAGTATGCCAGATTAGCTTTAACAAAGCGCAGTAGCTTTAAACGCGTTTTTATCGAAACATACTTTTTTAAAACGGGCCACACTTTGCAAACAAACTAATCATCCGATTTTATTAATTTTTTAACTTGCTTGTAATGTAATTCTACACATTTTTTATCAAAATAAGTGCCTTTGGAAAATTTGTCTAGTTTTTACACGCAACTTTATATGTTAAAAAATAACGTAAATTTTACTTTTTCTACGCTTCATAATTTTCTTAATTTCCCATATTTTTATTTAAATTTGGTAAAAGATGTGCTTTCAAGGGTCTGTTTTCGAATGCGTTTTTGTTTTTCGTTTTCAGACGATCTGGAGCCGAGCTATGATGTGACCCGATTTTTACCGTTTATTAAGCTATTAAGTCTTGAGATATGGCAACACTAATGTAAATATATCAAATTTGCCATTGTGATCGTAAAGTTTAACATTTTAAGTGGTGAACGTACTCAAAACGTTTTGTCATATAAGTGCCATTTGTTTAGGAGCATGTTGCTCACATTACACGATGTCCGTTTGCTCGGTGTGCACATGGGCGTACAATATGGTTGTTGTTTTCATCTCAAAATTTGTTGACAGTTTCGCATTGGAAGCAACAACAAAATTATTTGTACGCCGAGCAAACGGACATTGTGTAATATGGGCATATCACACTTAGCGGACACGAACAAATTTATTGTTGTTTTCGCGGGTAAAAGAAAAAAATTGAAAATTGAGAGAGCTTCTCCGTCATCCAAAAATTTCCCAGCAACCGACAAAATATATTCAAGTTCCTTACAGATCTTTGGCACATTCATCTTGGTAAAAAAATGGAATTAAATCGTGAACATTTTCATGCGATGATTTTCTACGACTTTTCGATGTGGATTAAACCAACAGCAGTGTTCCGATAAACTCGCTTCGACTTTTGTTTTGCTGGTTTTCCGAATTCAATCGTGGTCGCACTTCGCTACAGACTTTCAATTTCGTGAAAGTTGTCCAAAATCAGCTGTTGTGCCACAAAACATCGATGCTGTGCGTGAACTGATATTGCAAGTTCGTCATGTGACCTACCGTGAGATAGAAGCAACTTTGGGGATTAGTGGGACCAGTATACATTTAATATTGCACAAATATTTGGCCGTCTTAAAGATTTAAAAAAAAGCGTTGGATAATTTGACAATCGCTCAAAAAAAGGCTCGCGTCGAATGGTCGAAATAAATGATAAAAATACATTCGCGGTGCTTCAAAACATGTCTATGACATCGTAACAGATGAAGATTCATGGATTTATGCATATGAACCCAAAATCAAGCAACAATCGACTGTATGGGTCTTTTAAGACTAGCCAAATGCAAAAAAAGTTGTTCGCGCACGAAGCACTTCAAAGCAAATGGTAGCCTGTTTTGGAATAACGACATGTCACCACAGTTTCATTAAAGAACCGTAGAACGGTCAATTATGAAAAGTACACCACTATTTGTTTGCCAAAAGTGTTCGCAAAAATCAGGGAAACCAATCGCAGAAGACGAATCATTCTCCACCACGACAATGAAAGCTCTCACACATCAGCTCAAACAAAAACGCATTGAAAACATCGAATTGATTCCATCTTATTCCCGCAGATCAAAAATAAATTGATCTGCGGTTGATGCGTTCAAATCACATATTTTGGAGCTACCTCAATCGGAGTGGAAAAAGTGCTTCGAAAATTGGTTAAGGTGTTTGCAAAAGTGTATCGATCTTCATGGAGAATATTTTTAAAAACAATAAAGCCATTTCCGATTGTAAATACAGGTGAATCTGGATATAGTGAACAAATTTTTCACGTTTTTTCGCATTTTCGAGATTGTATTTTTAAAAAAATTAATTTAAAAATTTTTTGTTTACTGTTTTGCTCTTATTCTTTTGAATGTTAGTTACTATTTTGTTTACTGTTTGTTCGCTATCGGTTGTTGACTACTTAGAGTAGTCCGTGTAAAAAAAGTTCACTATTTCTAGCGTTCACTATTTCGGGGGTTTGTTATATCCAGATTTGACTGTATTTGTTCTTATTTGTCTATCTCAAGACTTAAAAGTCAACCCTCGTATAAAAATATATGGGTATTTCCACAGAAAAGTCTACCGTGACCAAAAAATTAAAACTTATTAAAAACTTAATATATGTTGATATTATCTAAGAGAAACATTTTAATTTTATTAATATAAGCAATTTATTCATAAATTCATTTTCCCTGAAAATCAAATCATCTGCACTGTGAACAAATTTAGTTTTTCTTTTTCGTAAATGTTTCGTAAGCTTTTTGTTTTAGTAAAAATGGAAGCATTGGCAAGAGATAATAAAAAATAGTTGAGGCAAGGAAAGATCAATATATTAAATTTGTTTTTTAATTACTCAATTACTTAACTACCTAACTACTTAATCTACAGTTGCAATTTAAGCAACGTAACGCCAGATCAAAAAGCCTAATAAAAAAACAACCAGACCAGATTTTTAAATTTGATCACTTGGAAAGTAAACTTATATATTTTCAAATACTTCTAAAAAATTTGTTTACAAAAAGTCTTGCCCAATTCAGAGAGTTTTGCAAATTTTGTAATCCAAGTCAAAAATCACTTCCGTTTTTTGTAACGTAACGCCAGCACATATTTTTGCTTATATCATAAAATCCTTAATGTCAATTGTTGTCATTGTTTTTACTTGACATAGTGCTACTTAATTACTAAGCAAATATAAAAAAGTCTTTTTAAAAATTAGACATTTTTATTTTTTTTTTAATATTTCTTCGTCCGTAACGCCAGTTTGGGAATGCCCATATGTTAAAAAAATTTTACTCGTGATGATTAACATAAAATTAACATGCAAATACAATTTTTTCTATGTATATTAATATAATTTTGTAGAAAACATCTTCTAAAATATGCCTTAATTTTAACCGCTTTTGCCTAAAACCTCCCTTTAAACCTCCTTTACCCGATTACGAAAATTATTGTTCAAAAGTTTACCAAAGAAAATGAATGCTTAATAATGGGAGATGTGTTTCAATTAAAGCATTAAGAAATAAACTATGCCCAATTCGGTTTTTCTCGAAAAGAAAAAAGACTTTTTAATCAAAATTTTTATCTCTTTGTTCAATTGCAGGTGCTTTGTAGAGTTATCGAAAATTGTGGCCACAATCTGTCGCAAGATTCTGAAGAGTACAAAAACATTGACTTTACAACGCGTATGCGAGAGTATGTTAAGCTTTTATTTACCGTTGTTATACAAAACGATTCCATCAAAGAACTACTTAATAATTACCCAATCGACGAGGTAATTGAGTATGTTTTAGGCAATGATGAAGATGATGATGATGACGGTGAAAGTGGTAGTGTCAACAACGGTGAGGAGCAGCAAAATGTTAATGACCATTAGCAATCATAATAGTAACGATCGGTTCGTAGTTTTGTCTTAATATTAGTTGTTAAGTTTATAAAACACAATTTTACAGAGTTTGCACGAGTACTATATTTACAATTATATTAAAAAAAAAAATAAAATGCAATGTGTGGAAATATTTTTTAAATAAACTTTATAAATAAATTAAACAAACGTAAAGTGCCTTTACAACAAATAAGAAATATTGTGTTTTCCTCTAAGCTGATTCAAAAAGCTGGGCTCAGTTACCAATCTAAAAAATCCGATGTACCACTGTAAAATACCAAATCGAATATTTTCTATGCCAAAGCGCTCGCACAATAGAAAACTATAGAAAATAAATAAAACTTCCAACTTGGGAAAGTAGCAATTTTCAATATATACAAATATGGAATTAATATGAGAATATGGCCAAATTTATTGCCAATTTAAACAAATAACAACCTCAAGGCAATCTCGCTCGTTTTATAGCTGTAAAAATAATTTTTTGATTTTAAACGAAACCTGGCTTCTATCTATATTGAATATCAATTATATATTGACACAAAGAAAGTAGAGAACGCAAAATGGCAAAAAGTCAATTAAATACGAAAAAGTAAGTAAAACTAATAAAATAAAGTTAAATTAAGTATTTTTAACAAGTGGTTTACGTTTATTTGTTTCTTTTATAATTTGCAGAGTTTCATGTTACACAAAGCAGAAACAATTCCTGTCAATTTCTTTAGGAATGACTGGAATTGCAATGCTGGCTCTTATCGAATTGCATAATAAACGAAAACGAAGTGAGGCGAACAGTTGAAACACTTATGCCAGGGTTTGCATTTGGGCGACTCAATTGAATCGTTAATTCATTTGAGTCACCCACAAGACATAGATGCATAAGGTACAGTGGAGGCTGTAGACCTAGTGGAACATAAGATAACGGCTCACTTGGTTTTTGGGTTCACCCTAAAATTTGGATATATGTATGTATATAAAAAAACCCATTTTTAGAAGGTGCGTGTGAATTCAATTGAATAACTCGGTTGTTTTTGAATAAAATTAAAAGTTGAAAACGTTTCCTGAAAGCAGACCTTCTCTATTTTATATAAAACCTTCTTGTGTCTAAAGCAGTGTCGACTAAAGAGCTGCAAGAATACATTCGAAACAGTATGGGGAACCAATTATCCGATTTACTTGTACTCTCTTTACTCCATTCGTTCACAACACAACGAATAAAATAGAATATGTTCTTATAAAAAATAATTACTCGACTACATTCGTTTATTCTAAGTATTTGTTTGTTGTCACTCGAGTTTTTAAAAAACTCCATTTGTTTTGCTCGAAGGAGTAAATCGGATAAAACGAGTAGCATTCGAAATACAATTACTTCAGGAATTATGTTATGAAAAAATAAATTAAAATGATTTTTTTCCTTTGGTTTTTAATCACACATATCAATTGAGTGAGAGCAAAGTTTGAATTAAAGTTGCGTGTTAATAAATTGCAATTTTCTATTCTACTCTCATATCGAATTACATTGTTTTGAAAATACATTTTGAAAAGAGTAAAACAAATAAGCTTAAAACTAATATATAGCATAAAACGAATACAGAGTAAATCGATTCCAGAGTAAAACAAAAACAAGTAAAACGAGAACTTCGATGAAACAAGCAGATGTAGCCATAGTAGTCTAGACAAGGTAGTGTAAGGGCTAAATTTGCTCTCTTTCTTAGTGACCATAACTATCAAACTCAGCTATTTTGCTATTTCTTTCAATTCTCGCATTTTCATTGCATTCTCACATTTTCATTGCATTCTCGCATTCTCGCAGATTTTGTATGAGTTGTCAACTTCGTTTTGATAGTTTCGGTCACCGAATTTCTAATAGTTTTTAATTTTTCAACTTTGACCTTGATTGTTGAATACTTTTCCTTAAAACCGCCTAGATATACTCATAGATTCAAAAAGGTTGTTTAATTTCGCGTCTAAAAAGTGTTTAGTTTTTTAGTGGACTGAAAAATACTTACATTATTTAATTCTAAGTATTCGAAATCAAGTGAGAAAACACAGAACATATAAGGGTTATCATCCAAGCATGTAAACATGTAAAACATTTAAACTTTTGATTAGCTATAAAGTGTGAATAGCTTTAATGTCAACAAAATGACAGCTGTGATTAAGGTTGCGGAATCACCTTTAATAACCTTTATTAACACAGAAAAATAAATAAAATTTGTATTTACTTCAACTACTTTAAGTATGTAATGATTTGCGCCTAAGACAACCCTCATTCACATACGTAGATTTACATGCTAGTTTACACTCAAAAATAGGCTCGGAAATGATGAAAATCACGCCCATACAAATTTTGACAGATATAGTAGTTTACACGCATTCAATTTCACAAGGTTCACAATGTTAAAGGGTCAGTTACAAGCTTAGACGAGAACACTTAATATATAGTAGCTCACTTGTAGAAAGGACCTAAATGAAATTTTTGATTTTGCACTGGAAAACAGTGTCCAACAGCCGTCGTCCATCATGTTTGTCGAGTTTTTTCCAAGAAAGCCGATTTTTATGGTTTAAATATCTTGGTTAAACCTTTCCCCCTGTTCATCGCTTAAAGTCCCAAGGCATTTCGGGAAAAATCTACTTGGGAATGTAGGGGTTTTAATCGACATGAGCTTTAAAAAAATTGGTTTTAATCGACATGCTGCTCCCCATCTCACTATACGCAGCTAAGAACTGCTGTACTATATTGCCTAAAAAATTATTGCATAAATATATACATAAAACTATTCCACGCACTTTTTCCACTGTGCAAAGATTTTGTGGATTTGTGGACCAACGATTATAGATTTAAAAAAAAAATCAAAGCTGTTTTCGATAAGAGGTACAAGTTAACTTCCTTGATTTTACTTTCACTTAATCTAGGAAAATCTGAAAACTTAGTATGTACTTTGCTTCTTGTTTAAACATAACACACAAAAAAATGTGCGTTAATGTTTTTTACATCCAGACCATAATTTTTCAGACTTTTATAAAAAAGTTATAGCTTGTTGGTTGCAGAATCTATGAGTATATTAAGTTAGTTTTACAGAAAAATATTCAACAAAGGTCAAAGATGAAAAAATCAGATGAGAAGGTCTGCTTTTGTTCTCTTAGAAAACGTTTGCAATTTTTAAATTTATTAATAAGCAGCAGATTTATGCAATTAAATTCACACACACCTAACAATAATCATTTTTTTGGTTTTATATCCAAGTTTGAGGGGGGACTCAAGTATACACCAAGTATACACTTATCTTATGTTCTACCATGTTTAAAGCTTCCACTATGTCGTCAATTTTATTTTTAGAAGCTACGAGTAGTAACGAAAAACTGCGAAGTTTATGAAAAAAAAATTAATATCACATTGATATCACTGTGCGGCACGAAAATCCGTATTTGATAATTTTAAAGTTTTTCTCTTATTTTTGGTATGATAAATCTCATGGTGACATTTGTTTTACCACTTTATCGAACACTTTAGAACAGGGCTGGGCATTCTAACACAGTCACATTTTATTTTGTCTTGTTAGTATTAGTGCTCTCTCGAATAGCGCACACTGAGCGAAATAGTTGCCACAATTGTATAGATTTGCAAGTTTGTATGTTTATACCCCCACACATACTGTAATATGTGCTTAGATTTTATTTTACGTCATCGGTATTGTTTACTATTTCTTCTATATTATTATTGCTCCAGCATTTTCTTCTAAGTAAATAAATTATATTAATTTCCTTGCAGTGGAAAACTACACATTCTGCATCGCAAGAAAGGTTCTTTGCAGAACAGAAGTCACATTCCGATTCAGAGTTTGTTTTTCAGGTGTTTTGTTTTAATATTATTAAATCCTAATATATACGAATCATTAAAATTATAATAAAAACCTATTGGGGGTTGGAATTAATTTTAAAGGTTTTTTTTCGGTTTTTGAGCATTTATTTAGAAACAACGGTACAATGTATATTATTCAAAGTATTGTCCATCTTTAGCTACAACATTTTCCCATCTTTCTGGCAGCATATGGATTCCGCGCCGGAAGAACGATTCGCCTTTTGAGGCAATCCACGAATCGACCCATTTTTTGGTATCCTCGTAAGAAGTGAAGCGCTGCTCAGCCAAGCCATGCGTCATCGATCTGAATAGGTGGTAGTCGGAAGGGGCTATGTCTGGGCTATAAGGCGGGTAGGGTAGCACATCCCAATTCAGCGCCTCCAACGTTTCCTTGACGGTTCTTGCAACATGTGGCCGTGCTTTGTCATGTTGAAAAACCACTTTGTCGTGTCTTTTGGCATATTCCGGCCGTTTAACCTTTAATGCTCGGCTCAATTGCATCAATTGTTGTTGGTAGCGTTCCCCAGTGATGGTTTCGTTAGGTTTTAGCAGCTCATAGTACACGACACCCTTCTGATCCCACCAAATACACAGCATAAGCTTGGCGGCATGAATATTCGGCTTGGCCCTCGATGTTGATGCATGGCCGGATGGTCCCCACGATTTTTTTCGCTTAGGATTATTGTAATGGATCCACTTTTCATCGCCAGTGACAATACGATGCAAAAAACTCTTCCTTTTATGCCGTTGAAGCAGTTGTTCGCACATGCAAAATCGCCGTTCAACGTCTCTCGGCTTCAACTGGTACTGCACCCAATTTCCTTGCTTTTGAATCATTCCCATGGCCTTCAAGCATTTGCCGACCGTTGATAAGTCGACTCTCAATGATTCTGACAATTCTTGAAGGGTTTGACACGGGTCTTCATCGAGCAAAGCCTCCAATTCCTCATCTTCAAACTTTTTCGGCTGGCCCGGACGCTCTTTGTCTTCCGTATCAAAATCACCACTTTTAAACCGACGGAACCAGTACTCACAAGTAGAAATCGATGGAGCATAGTCCCCGTAAGCCTCAGTAAGCGTGCGTTGTGCTTCAACCGCTTTTTTCTTCAAATGGAAGCACAAAAGTAAACCTTCCCGCAAATTGCATTTTGTTGGAACGAAAGTCGACATGTTCACAGAGAAAAAAAATATATGTTGTTTACACTTCAGTGGAATGACACATACTGAAAAATGAAGCTTAGACAATGTGCTTTGAAATGAATATAGTCACAGGTGTGCCCGATGCGATCTATTGATAGTTACGCCATCTCTTAGAAAACCTTTAAAACTAATTCCAACCCCCTAATAAAATTACGTATCAAAATATTAATGAATACAAATAATATGAAAAAATAATGCAAAGAATCTTTGTAGGCAATATGATTGAATTATATTAAATCTTCATAAAATAAAAAATATATGAAAAGGAATTATGAAACTACAAACCAAAAAGTTGGTTTTTTAAGAGTGTACATAAAATTTCAGATATATGTCTTCACAGCATCACCGTCAGCGAACGACTGAATTATATTCTCTTCTGTTGTGAGTTTTGTGTACATGTGAAAAGTTACGCTCAGTGAGCTATGAGGCGCCCAGCGCTGCTTTAGAACAACATTTTTTTTAAGATATATAGCTCAAAATTAAAAATTACTCAAGATATGCACTCATTTTTATATCGATAACTCTTGAACCATAAGGATTTTCATTTTGGTTTCTTCAGCAAAGTTCTTCCTATTATTTTGGCCAACATCTTTGCTGAACAAAAGTATATGAAAAATTGTTTGAAATTGTCTTTAAACCTTTAATAAGCCGTATATTCTTGCCAGCTTTAAACGCTTCAAAGCAAATAATGTTACTCATACGCAATGCTGTTCTGTTCGAATTTATTTGTTTGACTTTAAGCAAGACTTTTGTAAGACTCATTCGATAAGATCCACTGGAAGCGATTTTTTCACATTTATTTGTTCAGCAGAGTTGTTGGCCAGCATAGTAGGAAAAACTTTGTTGAAGAAACCAAAATGAAAATCCTTATGGTTCAAGAGTTATCGATATAAAAATGAGTGCATATCTTGATTAATTTTTAATTCTGAGCTATATATCTTAAAAAAAATTTTGTTCTAAATTGTTCGGTAAAGTGGTAAAACAAATGCCACCACGAGATTAATCATACCAAAATTAAGTGAAAAACGTTGAAATTATCAAATACAGAGAAAAAACGTTAGAAAAAAGCAAACAGTGTAATAAGCCGAATGCAAACAAACTTCAGTATACAGGAACCGAGAAAAAAATTTATATATTTTGTCAATAAAGTAGGCTGATATGTATAGAAACTGGCCTGAGTCTTAACTATAATGTACCCGAAACATACCCAACAAGTACCTTGAAAGGCACCTGAAATAGGACCGTAGTAAGTCTGTATTATGTCAATAAAGTGTTCAAAAACGAGCGACTATATTAGGACACAATAAACTGACGAGTGCCTGAATCGGTCTTCGTTCGTACATTGTGCCTGCCCAAGAAGGTGTTCCAGAACTAGCACTTCTTTCGGTGCAGAGGTCGGACATTTACCGACACGGGCACCGGACGTATATCAGATACTGTATTGACAAAATATGAAATTGTTTCTCGGGTAATAAAATTAAGCTTATTTTGCATCATTAAAAATGAAAGTAAGCTTTCGGGAGAGCGGGTTCAAGACTCAGCTGGGACAAAAAAATTTTTTTGTATTTTTTTAAATCTACATTTTTTTACAAATGTTTCTGTTCATTTAAAAAATGTTTGAATTTTTTTGTAAAATTTCTTCATACTAGGGTGGACCCTGAAAATGTGTTTTTTTGTTTTATACACTTTCTATCTATATGTGCTGGCAGTATTAAGAGGTCGCTGATCTCGAATCTTATGCTAGAATTTCAAAAATTTTTTTGATACTGGGGTGAGCCTATAAATGTGTTTTTGTTTTATACACTTTTTAGAAGCGTTGATCGCCGATTTCGAATTGAAACAAACATCGCTGGCAAAGGCAACTGCCTATTTTAATCTCTTATAAGAGTTTTTCATCTTAATTTTCAATAAATAAATCTTTTTTCCTAAAATATTAAATTACGCTTTTTGATTTGATTTACGTTATTTGCCTTGAAAAAATTAGTGTATAATATAAAAAACAATAAAAAAAAAATACAGATTTCATTTTGAATTACGTTCGGAGTTGAAGAAAAAGCGTGAGAGCCTTCGCTCCTGCCGTTTTAATTTATTTCGCATAGTGGTCGTTGGTTCAGGGAAATAAAACCCAAAATAAAAGATGAAATAAAGCACAAACATTTTCCATAAAAATTCGGACGTTATTTTATAATGAAGGCCTCAAATTTTGGGCTTTATTTAATTTTAATTGGGCTTTATTTCATTTTTCTATTTTTAGCATCATTTCATTATGAGTATTAAGAAAAGCTCAAACATTTTTCATACACATTCGGGCGTTTTTTCATAATGAAATAAGACCAAATATTTTGGGCTTTATTCAATTTTCTATATTAAGCGGGCGTTATGAAAAATCGCTCTATAAAAAAAGCTAAAAAAAACGAAAAATAACCCAAATGTAAAATTACCCAAAATGAAATGAAACATGACCTCAAAATATAAAATAAAAAATCGCCGAAAAAAATTAAAAATCACACAAAATTTTTTGAAAGAAAATAAAAAATCACCCAAATGAAAAATGGGCTAAAAAATTATATGAAAAATTATCCAAAAAAATGAAAAATTATCCAAAAAAATGAAAAATTACCCAATTTTAACGAACAGTTGAACAAAAATTAATATACCTTGCAGTTCATGGCACTAGTACAAAACTAGTGATTTCGCTAGCCCCTAGTCAGTACTAGTTCCACTTCAATCTACCTTCTTTGCATTCAACTGGCGAATTTTGCATTAGCATGTCATAGGAAAGGGTCAATTGCTACCTTTTACACACCCATTTC
This sequence comes from Dichetophora obliterata, assembly GCA_963920525.1. NCBI lineage: Eukaryota > Metazoa > Arthropoda > Insecta > Diptera > Sciomyzidae > Dichetophora > Dichetophora obliterata. The sequence continues at coordinate 301,506,960 of OY986435.1, read as the reverse complement.
CTAGTGACTAGCCTAAATTCAAATCTGGAAAAATTTTAGGCCGCTCGCAATTGGTTAAGAAGTTATAGGCCTCCAAAGTTGCAAAAATGGCCTACAAATCGTGCTGTTTTTTTTAGTGTTCCGCATTATGGATATTAAAAGAAAGGTAATGCGATTACCTATTCCACGTGGTATCAAACATGAAAATCAATTCATAACTTTTTAAGATATACCTATTCTTATATTTACAATTTGTCTGAAAAACTAGTGGTTTCCCTTTTACGAAAGAACTACACTGAAAATGTTTATATCTTTAAAAGTTATGCATGGATTTTCATGTTTGATACCTAATTGAATAGGTACTTTATTACCTTTCTTATAATACCCATAAAGTGTAATTTTTCTGAAAAATTTCAAAAAAAGCAAGATTTGTATGATATTTTTTCCAACTTTGGAGGCCTATAGCTTGGAGGCGGAAAAAAGAAATGAAAAATTAGAGTTGTCACTATTCTTCAATGGACTAGTTGATACTTTCGATACCGGTGGGTATTAATCAATAAACTATAGAAAAAATAACAAGTATGAAAATGAAAAATTACCAAAAAAAAAAATTACCAAAAAGTAAAATGAAATTTCACTCAAAAAATTCGGGAATTTTTCACATAAAATATGAAAAAACAAAAAAAAAATTAAAAATCACCCCCATTTTGAATGAAGAAATTTTTTTGTATGAAGAAATTGTGGGTGATTTTTAAATTTCTTTTTTTTTTGCGATTTTTTATTGGGGAATATTTTTCCTAACGTATATAATTTCTGACTTTATTTATTTTTTTCGCAAAAATATTTAGGATCTTATTTCGGTGTGGGCGTTATTTGATTTTTTCGGGTTTATTGAATTTTTGATTTTTGGGCGCTATTTACTTTTTTTTAAGCCTAAAATATTTTTTGGGCTTTATTTAATTTTTTATTTTGTGCGTTATTTTATTGGGCGTTATTTCCCTGAACCATCTTCGTTTATTGTTTAAGATCAGTTGATCTTAGAGGTGGGTAATAGCACAATTTTTTGTGTGTTGACTCACCAGCACATGTGCACCCTTGTGTGTCAGCACACTGTGCTAGCACAATTGTGCCACAATCGAACAAAGCACTAATAAAAGTGTCGATAACAAATAGAGTGCTAACACCATTTTCTATTGATTTGTTTACAATAATCACAAATTGCATATTGTCAATTATTGCAAGTAAACCAAAGTAAAAGCAAAATCAACTGTACTAAGCAAAAACTTACAAAATGTAAGTAATACAGTGCACAGTAGCGATAACCAATGAGTGTCAGTGAAGAAGCTTAGCACAACACTCTGCTATTCATCCCAACACAGCATACAAAAGTAACTTTAAGCGCAAAAGCTCGTCAAAGCTCTGCTCTTTGCGTGCTATAGTGCCACTATGACCCTGTTCTCACTCGCCTTAAAAAAGGCAGAGTAATGGCGTTATTTTGACACTATGCATCTGTCAGGTGTTCTTACTACCGACTTTTTTAATCCCGCCTTATTTTGCATTCCGAGAACAGTCCATAAATGTGGTGTTAAATTTCGGAGAATTCATTACTTTGTAAGTCTTAAATTAAACAGCAACGCAAACAGAAAACCCAACCAATGCAAAACAAAATTTATTTGCGCTAAAACATAAGAGAACCACGAGGAAAATGAGGCACAATGAAACTTCAAAGTAACAGACGTCAAAATGAATCGCAAAATTTTTAAAATTTTTGAAAATGCTGCCTCACGTAACTTGTCACCTTCCCACTTCCCACCTTACCTGTAGACGTCAAAATTAATCCGATGTTCCGCCTAACGTAAGGCGCGTGAGAACAGGCTCTATGTGAGTCAACGTAGTGTGCTAGCACACATGGCACACTACAGGGAGTCAGCACAGTGCCATAGCACAGCACTGAGTTACCCACCTCTAGTTGATCTCGTCTTTTAGCCGGTGACAGTCGTTTGTTTGTCTTGTGCTGTTTCTTTATTTTAATTTGTGTATATCAGTTGCTATTAATCTCCGTGTGTTCTGTATTTTTATTAATTTTGTGATTGAAAACTATTTTTCCTGTTAATAAGGTGACGTTATGTTACGTCATGGTGTAGTAAACTTCTTTAATGTTTAATTGTAGTACATATATCGCTTTGTTTATCGTTAATAGTGGTTAATAGTTTGATAGTTAAGCTGCTGCTTAAATACTTTTTCTTTCTCTTTTTTTTTTGCGTTCCTCTTTGTGCGTTATTTGTTTATTTGCATAAACTAAGCACAGAGAACTGTTGCAGTTGTTTTTAAACTGTGACATATTATATTAACCCATTAGCACTTAGTGGGCATTATTTTTGCTCACATTAAAATTTTTCACTTTGTTTTTCGCTATGGAATATTTTTCCGTAGAAAATTTTGCTGCTTGTTCTTTAGACGAACTTTGCAAAAGTCAAAACATTTTGAACCGTATGTTCAGTTGTTCTGGCCCATGTGGGCGTTTGTTCCATACTTCATGTGCTGGGATCTCTAAGTCGTGTCTTGATGATTTAATCTCACCACGATCAGGTCTTCGCTGGTATTGTGTTTCGTGTAGGGTTCTTTCACCAGATGAGTTCTTCTCAAAAATTAAGCTTTTCGGTGATAGTCTTAACGCTTTAAATAACAATTTTAAAGAAATTGTTAAATTTTTTAATGAAGTAAGCACCTCACCCTGTACTAGCTGTTGCGGACACTAAATCTTTCATAATTATTATTATACTCAATGCGCCAGTACACGAATTTCTTCATTAATTTATTTTAATAACATCCCTGCCAACTAAAGTCAAAGTAAATTTATAAAACATCCCTGTATCTTAACGAAGGCGTTCGTCAAAATATTTAAAAATTAATTTAATCGTTTATTTCAATACACGAACGCCGCTTAGAAGGAATACAAATAAGTAGGTAAAATATGAATTCAAAGACATTTTGTTAACTTTTTCTTTATAATACAGATAATAAAACCACCACTACTAAAGCACAGTAAACAAACAGCTACTGCAAAAAAGCGTGCGTTTTATTAAAATTGTTTCCAGCCAACCCGCTGCACATACCGTAGCAAACACTAGCATTTATGATGAAAAGTCTTCATCGGTAAATATTTCGACCGCATTGTCTCAGACTCTTCCAGCCTCTTCTTCTGAGAATCAAATAATTTCATCTAAAAAAGACCTAAATATTTCGAAGAAAAAGATAAATAATTCAAAAAATAAAAATAATAAGCGGCGCATGACGCTTCCAGCCACTTTAGAAACAAAGCAGATCTCGGCTTAACCAGTGTTTACGCCAGTGAGAATGGATAATATAGTTATTAGTCCATCTCCTCCATCTGTTTCTCCCCCGGCTAGAAATGACATAACTAATGAGCGCAAGAGTTCATTAAATTTAAGAGCGTTGTCGAGAAAAAAAGGTTTTCATTTCACGCCTTCAGCCCGACACAACAAGTGAAAATGTATTGACGTTTGTCAAACATAACCAATTAGTAAGTCAGACTGCTTTCTGCTCAAGCAAAAAAATTGGCAATAAACCGTCCCATGATGCGTGCATCATTTATTCTCACAGTGGCTGCTGAAGAGTTTGCAACTGTTCTGAGCTCTAATCTGTGGGCTGATAATATCTTTGTTTCTGAGTTTAAGCCTAAACACAGGTCTAGAAGGACGAATAATATCGCCAGTCGGACCCAAAAAAACTAAATAAGCTTTCCCTTTAATATCAAAATGTAAGGGGATTGCGTTCAAAGACGCGCGACATTTTTTTATTAACTCAGAATTTTTCTGAAGATATTATCGCATTAACTGAAACTTTGTTGAACGGAGGAATTACTGACTTAGAACTGTTAGGAAGACACGCTGACAATAATTCTTCAGTTGGTGGTGGTGTCCTATTAGCTGTAAGGAACTCCTGTGTTAATTCCTTTATTGATATTCCCTGCTCTGCTAATATCGAACTTATATGCGTTAAGGTTGTACATTGCAATTCTAATGTATATGTTATTAATGCATATGTTCCTCCCAAGAGCAGTGTAGAGGTCTATGCAAGCCTTGCGGATTGCATAGAGTTTATCTTAAATTTACTTGACGTTAGTGACGACATTTTATTGATGGGCGATTTTAATTTGCCTGACTTAAAATGGCATTCTTCTGACGATAAAAAAACACTTTTTTGTGCATCTAATTCGAAGACACGCCAAGAACATATATTTGTTGACAATATATGTTCGGAATTACAACAAGTTAGTTATATTTATAATAGTCTAGAAAGGCTGCTTGACCTAGTCTTAACTACAGACAGTAACAATGTCATTGTTCAGAAGGCACTTCATGCTTTGACTACTATTGATAATTACCATCCACCATTGAGTATTTGGTATAAATCCGATAGGGAGAATATGGTAAATTCAAGCGCTGTTGACCCAGTTTATGAATTCAATTTCAAAAAAGCTGACTTTTTGGGGTTGAATCATCTACTTTATAGTAAATTAAATATAATTACAGAATACATAAATAATAATAGTCTTAATAGTTCAATAAATTTTTTCTATACTGAGCTCTTTGCCATGTTCTCTCAGTCTGTACCATATAGTCTCAAATTTGCGAAAAATTCTGCGTACCCTTGGTACACAAAGGATTTAAAGACTCTTCGCAACAATAGGAATAGGGCATGGAAGAAATATGTTTTTAGTTTTGACTCAAATGACTTAAAAACATAAAAAAGTTTGTTTCTGGAATTTGAGAATCGCTGAGCTGCATGATATAATGAGTATTTGGATAATATGAAGTTGAGTATTTTGTCTGATCCAAGAAAATTTCGGGAATTTATTAATGTTAAGAAGAAGACTGATGGATTTCCTTCTTCTTTCAAATTTCGGGATGGATTTACTGACTATTCCATCATTATTTAAGGCCTATTTGCCAATCTCTTTAAACAATCATTTTGTTCAGATTCTTTTAATCCTGATTTAGCGTATTTTGATTATATGAACAACGCAACCAAAGTTTCTTCGGAGCATATATCTTTTACCTCAGAGGATATTTGTAAGAACATTGTATCAATCGATGAAGATTTAAGCGCTGGACCAGATGGGATGCCTGCCGCTGTATTAAAACAATGCGGCTCCATTTTGTGTCAACCACTCTCGTTACTTTTTAATAAGTCAATTAATGAAAGTAATTTCCCTCTTTTCTGGAGAAAATCTTATATCAGTCCTATTTACAAAAAAGGTTGCAGGAATGACGTCACTAATTATAGGCCTATCGCTAAGCTGTCTTCAATTCCTAAACTTTTTGAGCGAATAGTGTATGATCGAGTGAAAATTCACTGTGGGCAAGTCATGACAACTCGTCGGCATGGTTTTGCTACTGGCAGATCCACTGTGTCTAATCTTCTCGAATTCACTACATTCTGCTTAAAATCTATTGATTCTGGTAGCCAGGTCGATTGTATTTACACTGACTTTAGCAAAGCTTTTGATAAATTACCACATAATCTAATTTTATTTAAACTTAAATTAATGGGATTAATGGGTTAAATCGTATTTGATGGAGAGATCTTATCAAATACGGTTCCGAGGCGTGTTGTCTTTTGAATTTGTTGCAGAATCGGGTGTTCCTCAAGCAAGCCATCTGGGTCCACTTCTGTTTATTTTGGCAATTAATGATGTTACCCACATCATCAAACACTCTCATTTGCTTATTTATGCAGATGATATGAAAATATACAGAACAATTGATTCTAATGACAATTCAGACCTGCTCCAGTCAGACTTGAGCTCCTTTGAGGTTTGGTGTTCTAAAAATAAGATATTTTTAAATCCAACTATGACCTTTTCACGTAAAAGGAACAATTTTATTTTTGATTACAAAATTAAAGACACTGCTTTAAGTCGTGTAACTACCGTCAAAGACCTTGGTATATGCATGGATTCTAAGTTATCGTTTAACATGCATATTGGTAGAGTTTGTAAAAAAGCGTCTTCTATGCTTGGTTTTATAAAACGGTGGGCCAAAGAGTTTGATAGTTTAATAACAACTACAACTCTGTATTATTCAATCGTGCGTCCTCACTTGGAGTACGCAAGTCAAGTATGGTCCCCACATTACAATGTGCATGTTGATCGTATGGAAAGTATTTAAAAACGTTTTGTTCGGTTTGCTCTGAGAGGCTTGAGTGGAACTGACACATTTAATCTTCCTCCATATGAGGATCGTTTAAAATTATTAAAGATGCAATCTTTAGGTGAGAGAAGGAAATCTGCTGATATCGTATACTTACACCAACTTATAACTGGTGTATTCGATTCTCCAGAACTCCTTTCTCTTATAAATTTTAACACTAACCGTAGAAGCAGTAGAAACTCTAACAACTTGATTTATTTACCATTTAGTAGAACAAATTATATGTTGACTGCTCCATTAAATCGCATGAGTACCTTTTTTAACAACTTTAGCGTGTTTGATGTTAACTTGTCGAAAGGTCAACTCAGAAGTAGATTGAAAACTATTGAAGGATAAGATCTATGCAAACGCATGGTTAGTTGTTATGTCTTGTGTTGTCCCTGAGCCCAACCCATATTATGGTGGGTAAATTTTTCTTCCTTTTGGTTTTTTTTGGACCACTTTTATCGATATCTTTGAGATATTTCAATGATATTGAGTTGGTTCTTAAAATGATTTATTGCGGAGAAAGTGTGAAAAAATGAATCAGGCAATTTAAGTGGGTTTTGCATAAAAAATAAATAAAAAAATGTTTGTAATTTCTATATTTCTTATTTCTATAGTAATTTCTAGATTCTAAAGAAAGCATATTTCTCAACAGAACCATACGGATAAATTGGTCAAAAAGAGCAAAAAAGACTTTTGCTCTTTCCGATGCAACTGGAAATGGTGAGTACAACATAGATATATATATATATATATATTAGGGCGGGTCAATTTGTATGGACGATTTTTTTGGTGGTCTGGCTCAGCGAAATTCGTAAAATACATGTAATTTCAAGACTTTTTCTCCACTACAGCATATACAAATTCTGAAAAAAAGCTGTGCGGACTTTCGTAAATAGATTTTGTTCTCAATTATAAAATATGAATGTATGAATGTATGTGTATGAATCTATTTACGAAAGTCCGCACAGCTTTTTTTCAGAATTTGTATATGCTGTAGTGGAGAAAAAGTCTTGAAATTACATGTATTTTACGAATTTCGCTGAGCCAGAATTTGACCCGCCCTAATATATATATATATATAATATTATATATATATACATATACATTCCAATTCTGAATGATTTATCTCGGGGAATTGGAAGAGAGTTTTAATTTTTAAGATAAAGTTCAAAGAAATTTTGGAAATTTTTAATGCCAATTTGTTCATCAACCGTGAACATTTATGAGTGTAAAGAATATATGATATCTGTATCTGCTATCTTAAAAATGAAAACTCCCTTTTCCAATTCCCCGGGAAAAATCATTCTGAATTAGGCTAATAATTTTTTTAATTTATTTATTAATTTTCAAAAATTAGTACATACGATGTTCGTTAACGTACAAATATAGATACAGATATACATCTAAAACTGACCATTAATATAAAGTTATAAAATAACTTAAATATATATTTAAATAGGGCTAAATAGGGTTAAATTAATAATCTAGATAATAATAATGGAGATTGCGTACCATTATGTCTTGTATTGTCCCTGAGCCCAACCCATATTATGGTGGGTAAATAAATTTTAATGTTTAAGTATTATTTTCATTGCTTTCGATTAAAAACGAACTCTGTTTTTCTTTAATTAAAAATTATGGAAATAATAGCAATTTGGTTTATTTTGGAATGGCACAGTTTCTATTGATTACTGAAACATTCAATTTGCAGGACTTGTGGTTGCTTCTGATAAAAAAGACTTAATTGTTGTCCATTTAAATTCTTATTTAATATTGTTTTTATATTAACCTAAAATCTTTTATAATAAGTCAAAAGGGTTTTGTCTCCTTTAACTAACCTTTCTAACATAATATCAGATCTAGCACAATATCATGCTGCCATCATATCAATCCATATGGTAAGTAAGAAATAATTTTACAATAAATGGTCGTTGATCTTTTGGGGGTTATTTTTTACTGAACTTTGACGAAATTTGGTCTTTGTTTTTTGCATTAACATGCTGTGACTCAACAATAAAAGAATTCACACGGATTGTTGGCAAGTATGTTTATTCTTTTTAATACGACTGTAACCTAGACAACCCGCTGAAGCCAACAAATAGAGTTTGACATGCATTCTGTTTACAGAAATGAATAAATTAAACAAAGGTGATTTCATCATGTTTCAGTAGAGAACATGGTTTTTTCCAATACAGAATCAAATCTTCAAATAGGATTTAATTTAACGGTTCTATACAAGCAATGGCCGAAGGTAAAGTTGATACAACTCTGATGAAAAGAACGCAGGATTCTTTGGGGAAATATGTTAAAAAACCACCCCTGACAGAAAAGTTACTGAAGAAGCCACCTTTTCGATTTTTATACGATGTTTTTAACGCTGTAAGTTGAACTGTCTATATAACTATGTACAAGCAAGTTATACAGGATAAAAGTGAAAGATTAACACATACATATTCATATCGTTTTATACGTTTTTATAAAGGTTATCAAGGAAACTGGATGTTTTGAGGGACTTTATACGCTGGATGAGCAGAACATAGAGAATATTAAGGATCGAGATGACAAAATGAAGTACCTGCAAAAGATGGTTGATGTTATTAGTGAGTTTCTAAAGTAGAATCTTAAGATAAAAAAAATATATAAGTTTGAGTTTACTAAATAAAAGTGGTATAAGTCATAGAAGAATACATAAAAAAAGGTTTATCTTTCTATTTATACCTTAGAAATTGCCACAAAAAAATCTGTTTCCGTGCGCACTTCGAAAATTGTGGCCGGCCAAGAGCCAGAAAAGACGAATGAGCTATTGCAATTAATAGGAGAGGTTATCGAGAAGAAATTGGACTGGCGTAGCGCTGTAGACAAGGTTGTGAATAAGTCAAGCTCACCCACAAAACCACACAAGGCACCGGAAAAGACAAAAGAAAAGAGTGTAAAAAGTAAGGAACAGTCAAAGGATTCGAGCAAAGAGCCCAAGACTTCAACAAAAATATCCCCATCTACAAAAGAAGAGCAAAAAAATAAGCCTAAGAATACTTCACCAAAGGAAATGCTCAAGACCAATAATGCCAAGTCTAATAAAGAAAAACAAGGAATTGAAACCAAAGACAAAACTTTAAAAAGAGCTAAAGAAGAAAAATTAAAATCAAATAAATCGAAAACTGTAGTCAAAGATAAAACACCCTCACCAACAAAAGATGAACCAAAGGAAAAAAAAACTATCCCCATAGAAGAAAATACTAAAAATGTCTCAAAACAAGATGAAGACGAAAGCAGAGAAAAACTTATAATGCCTTCGAACGAGGTAGTTGTCAGTCCCACTAACAACCAGGACATTAATGAAGTTCCTGCGAATGTGCAAGTGGCAGAGCATCAGCGTACTGCTATTCAGAAAACCGAGACTGTGATACATAAAACAAAACAAAACGAAAATCAAATAGAGCACAAAGAGACAGAGTCTCCCAAAAAATTAGGAATACACAATAGAATTAACAATGAAACTGATACGGAGCACATGGAATCTGATTCTCGTAACAAATCCGGAAGTAGAAAGTCATCAGCAAATCGTAAATCCACTGAAAGAAGTCGGCGTTTCAGCGCAAACAAAATACATACTAATGAAAATGAAATACCTCAGGAATCTACAAATCAGACAGAATCCTTGAACAAACTCAATGAGGAGGAATCACCGAAGTCAGTACCATCAATGGAAACTCAAGTTTCAGCCTTGGAGCAGCCAAAATCAACAACAGAATCGCCTAAAATGATAGACAACTATGTACACAATGTAAAGCGTGAATCCACTTTTACACGCGAGAATTCGAAGGACAATAGCAATAATCGCCCACGCACTTCTTTGCGGCCACCTAGTGCCAGACCGGCGTCTGCACGTCCAGGTGCTCCGCGAAGACGTGATAGAAATATTGAGATTATTTTGCAGCCAAACGATAAAATAAAAATGTCCGGAGTTAATGTGAAGTTGGAAACCTTCGGAGACTTTGGTGACGATGGTGAAAATCTGGTGATAATTGAAAATGCCAATGTTGAAGAGACTTTGGGTGAACTAGGCTCAAAGTCAGCAGTACCAGATAATGCTCTAAACACAGAGGACAATATGGAGCAGCAGGGTCATTTGGTTCAACAAATTTTAGAAACTCAAAAAGAGTTGGTGCAACAGAACAGAACAGATATGACAGGGAAACAAGACAAGGTAGGAGGCTATAAAATATATATTGGTAATATGTATCAATGTCGAAGGATAATGGCTGTATATATATACTTTACTTTCTACAAATAATACCCGTTTTAGGACCTGGAAGTATCAAGTGCAGTCAACATGCGTCAGAGTTCAGCTCGGCAAATGAATAACTTAAGGGATGTCATACAAAATCTGACTAAATCGGTTAATCCTTTCGGTAAATTAATGGATTTTATACCAGAAGATATAGACGCAATGCAGTTAGAATTGACCATGTGGCGCGATTCATACACGCAGACAGCTAATGAGCTGAGAAAGGAGAAAAGGTAAGACAGCTAGCAACCTTCTCACTGTCGTACCTATGAGCGAGCGAAGGCTTGGGGCGGCAAAATAGTCCTCGATATTTATTATTAAAAATTTCTATTAATCAAAATTAAAAAAATTGTTATTTACAGCCATGGTATAAGGCAGAGTATAACTAGACGAGGTAGTGTTAGGGCTCAATGTGCTCTCTTTCTTAGTGACCATAACCATAATAGAATTAGACAAGGTAGTATTAGGGTGGAGAGCCGGTGACCGAAACTGTCAAAACGAAGTTGACAACCAGTGAGAATGCAATGAGAAAGCGAGAATTGGCAAAAATAGCAAAATGGCTGAGTTTGACAGTTATGGTCACTAAGAAAGAGAGCACATTCAGCCCTAACACTACCTTGTCTAGTTCTGCTATGACTATAACTGTAAAATCAACCATTTCGCTGTTTTTGCCTATTTTTGCTTTTTTATCGCATTCTCATCGGTTGCAGATTTTGTATGAGCTGTCAACTTCCTTTTGACAGTTTCAGTCACCGGCTCTCCGCCCTAACACTACCTTGTCTAGTTATACTATGGGTCTTCACTTGTTTTGATGAGCATATACAGTGGTGGTCACGAATTTAGCACACACTGTGTTAGTAACTCTAATTTGAAATTTTTTACATCTTAGCTTGAGAATTGTAATCAAATATTTTTTGTTGAGTATTGTTTATGAAGTTAACTCTATGTACCGTTAGTATGAGTCAATGTAGTTTAAATGCTGGACACGAATTTAGCACAGGTTGGAATTACTGTTCCATATCGTATTTTATTTTCGTTAATTAAACTTTACTAGTAAGATATACTAAATTTATTAAGTTTCTATCTGAGTTATAACAAAAAATTGCAGAAAGATATGGCGAAAGGCTACTGATGTTCAGAGGCTCAGCGGCATTTGATTCAGCAAATGAAAAATTAAAGCACAGTTTCAGAGATTGCTCTGCTTCTTAGATGTTCGTGATTACGTGATTACATAACGCATTACAACATGTAGAGCAGTATTAGAGCATTACAAATGTAAAATAGCGACCAAGAGCGCGAAAAACAATAGCAAGAGAGGGCCATTCGATTTATAGAGCTTCACTTAGTGATCCTTTTAAGACCTCAAATAAAATTTAAAATGAAATTTCATCAAAATATGGCATAAATGTATCCTCAAAAGGCATAATAAGACGCTTGAATGAAAACAATTTCCGTAGCTTTATATCCCAACAAACACCACATGTGTCGCAAAAAAATATTAAATGCAGTCTTGCGTTTGCAAAAGAATATTTAAAAAGTCAACGAATTTTTGGAAAAATGTGCTTTGGAGGGATAAATCAAAGTTTTGCCGGTTCGCATCTGACAGCAAACAATATGTGTGGCGTCCTCAAAACATGCAACACAATCCAAAGTACACGCTAAAGACGATTAAACAGGGTGGCTGAAATGTTATGGCATGGGCGGCGTTTTCTTGGCACGGAGTTTGTCCGATTGTTAAAATTTACCAAAAAATGAATCAGCACGCTTACAAAAACGTACTTATCAATACCATGATACCATTTCAAGAGGATAATTTGCCACTTTAATGGTGTTTTATGCAGGAAAATGATCCAAAGCAAGTGCTCGCATAGTTAAGAGTTGCTTGGAAGACAAACATATTGATATTATGAAGTGGCCATCGCAATCATCGGACTTAAACCCGATTGAGAATCTGTGGAGGGATGTCGAGCAGCAAATACTAACAGTAAAATCCAAAAATTTGGTAGATTTGTTTAGGAAAATCCAAGGGATTCGGTATAGTATTCCAAAGTACCGTTGTGAGGCTTTGGTCAAAAGTTTACCAAGGATATGAGATGCAGTAATTAAGAATAAGGGATTTCATACGAAATATTGAGTTTTATGCAATCAATTTTGATTATATTTTTCATCCTAGACATTTTTTCGCTCGTGTGCTAAATTCATGACCAAGTCGAAATGCTTATTTTTAAATTTTATTTGATTTATAAGAAAAAGTTTTGAAATAAAAAATGTATATAAGAAATAAAGAAGACATAATATATACACTAAAAAAAAGTTAATTAAAAATGTACAACAAATAAATGGAAAACATAAGTATTCACTTTACTTTTTTAAGTGTGCTAAATTCGTGACCACCACTGTATAGTGCATTAGACATCGCCGCAAGCACCTCACGATTCTACGTCACACGCTTTTAAAATACATTAAAGGCAAGCATCATGCCTGAAGCAACCGTGGTGAGAGTCTTAACAGAAAATATATGTTAAGCCCGCATGAAGTCCATGGAGGAAATGTACTTTCAATTGGAGATCAACTCCACCGCAGCGCTTCCTGAAGGCGAAATCTCCTTATTTAATTCTTTAACAAAGCGCTCCCGAAGAGTCTTCCCCCGTCTTTGACACTGTTTTACTGAAATACTTTAAATAAATTAGCAATTAGCCTATTAAGATTCTTTGCATTATTTTTTCATATTATTTGAAATTAATTAATTTTTTATGCTTAATTTTTTAAAGGTTTTTAATTATAATTTTGATTATTCATATATAATAAAGTTTTATAACATTAAAATAAAAACAAAACAACTAAAAACAATGTTTGAATCTGAATTGGAATGTGATTTTTGTTCCACAGAGAACTTTTCTGGCGAAGCAGAATGTTTAATTTACCACTGAAAGCAAACGAATATAATTTATTTACTTAGAATAAAATGCTAAATCAATAATGACATAGAAGAAATAATAAACAATACCGATAACTAAAAATAAAAACATAACATAAAAAATAAACACATTTTAACAGTTTGTGTAGGGATATAAACATACAAACTTGCAAATCTAGATAATTGTGACAAATATTTCGCTCAGTGTGCACTATTCGAGAGCGCCCTAATAGAAAATAAAATGTGACTGTGTTGCCCAGCCCTATTTTAGGCCCATTTTTAGCTATATTGTCCATATTTTTTGAGAACAAAAGTTTTGAGAACTTTCAGAATTTAATCTACTTATGAAATAAAAATACTAATTGGAGTAAAAATATTCTAAAATTTGTTTTAAAGTTTTTACGTTTAACATTAAAACTTTGTCAAAATGGAAAAAAATGCAAAATTTCTTAACTTTTGAAAATCATAGATTCAACAAGGCTAACTCGATTTTCACGTTGGAGGTATTTTTGAAAAGACAATAAAAAGTAATTGAAGCATAATCGCGAATAACGTTGTAAACGACATTCGTTTTTTGGTGTTTTTTTTTTTTGCGAATATTTGTTAGAATCACTCTCTTATATTATATACAAACATAACTGAGTAAGCAGTTGAGCAGTTTGGGGTATTATCATCGCATACCCAAAAAAAATTAATAAACATTAATAAAAGTGCTTGTAAAATGAATAAAAGTGAACAATTACAATTTTGTCGTTTACAACGTTATTCGCGAGAATACTTCAATTGTTAAAATACTATAAAAAAAAATTTTAAATGAAGGTCAAATGATGGCCGAATAACAAAAATCTGCGTTATTGCAACAATGCATAGGCAAAAAATTAAGAAAACTATTTATATTGTATTATATTGAACTAAGCATGTACATTGTAAAATTTTCAATTTATCTTCATATTATGGCGAAATTTAATAATTTGGAATATCTGTGTTTTTATTTAATATATAAAAAAAGTTTGTATTGCTAAGGGGGGATTTGAACCCCTAAACTCTCCCATACTTACGGCGTTGGTTGTTCTATTGACACATTGTATTGCACTTACCCATAAATTTTTTAATCCATATTTATAACACTGCACAAATGTATTAAAATTATTTACAACTGAAAACAGGTTTAATTTTATGTTGAACGAAGCACTTAAAACTGCATTCATTTCATTAGTTTCAACAATTGCCATGTTTCCAGCTAGTTTTACTGCACTATTAATGGACGACAAATTAAAATATTCATTATAATTTTATACAAAACAATATATGTATGTATATTATTCTTATCCACAGTCTTACTGAATCCGTAACAGAACCCATGAAAAACCAGTTGATACAAATTGAAGGGAATATCAAGGAATATCAAGAGATAATCGATGCAAGTCATAGCAAAATTTTACAAAACTCTGAAAAAATACTGAAAATGTTAACCGAGCAATAATTATCATAGACGAAATGCCGACATTTACTTCAACGAGCTTGTTAATAATTAAAACAAACTAAGCCGTGTTTAAGTTAAGCTTCTGGATCAGTTAACTAGATACACTTCTGGTTAATGAAGATGTTAGTAATGTAAGACGACACGATAGATTTCGGCAGAAATATCTATAACACATTCAACAAAAGATGTTGTTATGCAAATTAATTTTTAACCAAATCAAGTTTTGGCTCAAATGTGTTAAATAAATAAATAAATGAAATCATGAAACTAAACCATATTGTTGATTTTTTGTATTATATTTTTGCCTAAATAATATGCTGATTTAGGAAAAAATTTGTTTGAAAAAGCCACTCCTCAGTGGAGATGATGTGAATGGATAGCCATTGATGTCATTTGTGGTAGGTATGTTGTAGTGAGTTATTTAGCCACAAACAACTATAAGGGTATTCAGAGGAAGTCTTGTTACGGTGTTAGATTGTAGAAATTTTGATGTACGTGTGAACACACACAATAAATTATTTTATCACATCTACAATTCTGTCAAAACTAGATTGTTAACTGTAAACAAAAATATTCAACACCGTACCAACAATCATAACAATTGCCCCGTTCACACTCATCAAATCGTTTGTCAAATCCAATAGAACAACGTGGGAATTCCATGAAAATTTCACATTGTTCTATTGTATTTGAAAAACGATTTGATGAGCGGTTTGAAATGTAAACACCCCTAATAGGGTCGAGGTATTGTTAGAGTGTTGAGTTGTTGAAATATGACAAGAAGTGCATTTTGTTGTTGTGTTGTTGAAATAACCAAGACTTCAGCAATCTAACACCGTAACAAGGCTACCTCTGAATACCCTTTATGATTATTAAATTTTCAAAGATTTTGATTACTAGCTGAAAAATCGAAGAAGTGCATGCGTTAAAAAAAGTATTTAAGGAAATATATTTTCCATATTTCTTGTTTATTTTTAGAGTATGTGCACCTTTAATGATAAAGATCTATATATATCTATATCTATACTATTAAATAAAAGGATTTTCACATATCTGCGACGACGCTAAACTTAAAAACTACTGAACCGCTTTTAATAATTCTTTCACTAACATGTAGCTGTTTAACTTAAGATCTTGCATCCTTAATTTTTTTAAAACCACTCGTTAAAATTATTAAAATTTAAATTTATAAAGTAGCCAAAAAAACCAAACATAGAAATCATTGCTTCCCCAGTAGTTCCGTTTTTAAAAAAATCGTAAAAGAATCATGCGTGATTTTTCCGATTCATTGACGAAACATGCTGATTCGGCCATACATTTCATTGACAAAAATTTCATATAAATGTTCCAAATTCGTGCTAGAACGCAATGCAGAACGTTGTATAAGTTTCGTAAACGAAAAGAGAGAGAAAGTTAATGAAATTTCGTTAATGAAGTGAACACCGAAATGTTTAGGAAACTTCGTTCATGATAATATTGAGAAAGTGGATGAAATTTCGTATATGAAGTGAAAACCGAAATTTTTCAAATTGTGAGCGAAAGAGCGGAACTGTTGATAGTTGTCAAATTGTGTTATTTGTTTAAGTTGCTAGAGGATGTGCTAAAGTTTTTATAGTTTATTGTGCAAATCAAGAATAAATAAATATTTAATGCAATCAATTGTGCCGTGTTGTGTTGACAAAAAGTTTTTTCAGTTGTCTTCGCCGCTTTGCCAAATTCGTCATTGAATGTTTTGGCCATTTTATTAGAAACGTGCGCTGGAAGGTGCCGCCGACATGAAGCTTTGGCCAACATGCAAATTGTCTTGCAATCACATCGTCTGCTTCAAGAACATATCGAATGCCATGAAAGAATGTTCAATGCCTCAACTGATAATAGCCATCAAAAGAAATATACAAGGCATTAAGTTTCGATCGACTGCACGTTAGCTAAAGTGGAAAAGCAGCAGCCCGAAGACCAATAAGTCTAGGCCAGAGGTCGGCAAAACTCAAACTGAGTGTGTGTTGGTGAGAGCAAATATTCTGCAGTGAAAAAAATTTATGCTGCATATGATTTTAAAATTTGTACACTTGCACACAAAAGTGATTTAATGAAACTATTTCAAACATACTATGACAAAGGTATGTTATTAATAAGTTCAGAAATGTTAATTTTGTTATCGCAGTTTCTTATTAAAAGAATGCTTTTTAGAGGAGAATTAGTTAATCTATTTCGCTGCTTTGAGCATATGAATTTCAGGTCGGAAAAAATTTGTTCACAAAAGTAGGTGGAAGGATAAAAAGCTAACAGTTTGTAAGAAACTGCTTTTAGTTTTGGGTAAAAGCTGCCATCAATGGTTTTCCAGAATTCTACAATATGCTGTTCATCGATCATTTCTATTTCGGTTCGGAGAATTATCAATTCAGATTGAATCTGGAATTCATACTTCGTTACATCACATTTTAAAGGATTTTCAAATAAATTAAATAACGGCTGCATTTCTTCAAAGTCTTTAAATCTCTTTTCAAAATTATTTATAAGGGTTTCTATTATGTCAATGTGTTCATTCTTTTGTTCGCTTGTAATATTTTCAAAAAATGATGCTCTTGGGAAACTTGAATAATTTTCTTCTTGAATATTAGCTAAAAGTAAAAATAGTGTTGTTTTGAATTCAAAAATGCTATTGTATGAATTGTAAACAGTCTTATTTTTTCCTTGAAGCTGAAGGTTTAGCTTATTTACGAAATTGGTTATATCTGTTAAAAATGCAAAATCCAAATTAAAGCTATTGTCTTGTAAAGCATCTATTAAATGTTCAGTATTATCTATTTTTTCGATTTTCAAAAACTGCATTACTTTATCCCTTAGATCGTAAAGCCTGGAAAGGCAATCGCCACGACTGAGCCACCTTACTTCTGTGAACATTTTCAGGTCATAATTTTCGGCGTCGGTATTTTTAAGAAATTGAACAAATTTCCTATGGGTTAGAGAATGATGTCCTCCTCTTATTGTGTTAATAATTTTCTCTGCTGTTTTCATGGCAGGAAATGTGCTCAAAAACTTTGAAGCAAGTGAAACCTGGTGGATGATGCAATGAAGAGATGACATTTCGATCCCGTGCTTTATCAATTGACCCACAAATCCATCATTTCTACCAACCATAACGCTAGCACCATCCGTACACACTCCAATTAATTTACTCATATCTAATTTGGAGAAAACGTTTTCATTTAGAATATCAAACAAAATTTTTCCCGTAACATTTCCATGTAATGTTTCCATGGAGATCATTGATTCAAAAACTACGTAATCAGAACTTACACTTCGGATGCAAATTACTAATTGAGACAGATCGTTAATATCAGTGCTCTCATCTAATGATATGGAAAAATATTTGCAGTTATTCACCGTTTTCAAAATTTCAAACTCAATAGAGTGAGCTACTTGTTCTATACGTCGAGCTATGGTTCTCGCGGACAAGGGAATGGATTGAACAACATCAGTTTTATAATTTATTTTATTCAAAATATCAGTGCAAATGTTCTTAATAAAAGTTCCGTCAGTAAAAGGTCTGCCATGTTTTGCTATATGAAGAGATATTATGGTTGACAATGTCACTTTAAGTTTCTTTTGGGTTTCCAGATGGTTCATTTCATTATCTGTTGCTTCCATATCAGAAAGCCATAACTTGAATTTTTGTAACACAGAATCTCTTTTTTCCCTAAAAATCCTATATTTTTCAACTCTATTCAATTTAGTTAATTCATTATGAGAATGTTCATAATGCCTTTTAAAAGCGTCTTCGCGTGGACTTTTGAATGCTGTGTAACAAATTAAGCATTGCATTTCATTAAAGGCATTCCTATAGAAGAAAAATTTTACTTTACTTAATTCTCACTCACAATAATCTCACTAAAAATCTTATAAACTTGCAGAAAGACACGAATTTAACAAAATTTGTTGTCATTGCAATTCACCATCAGCTGTTTTTGACAAGAGCGGGGAAACATAATTTTATCATTTTGAGAGAGAAGTGTCAAACTCACTTACACCTCTATTTCTTACACATATTTGTGCTCACATTATTTTATTTTCATTGTTCAAACAACAGTTTGACTTTATTCGTCTGTGTAGTAACATCGTGTTTTTAAACAGGAAGTTTTGCAGGGAATTGTGTTTGTGAAAACCATTAATCTGTATGTTTAAACCAGAACAGAGGTTTATGTATAAAATAACAAAGTATTATTAAACATTAACTTTGAAGTGCTAGCTAAAAGGTAATAAATTCGTTCATTAAATTGTAAAAATCATTGTGGAAATAATTGTGGTGTCATTTGCATTTGTTTGCTTCTTTTCGTTAACTTCTCTTTAGTTTTCGTTGTAGAGAGGATTTTCGTTAAATTTATTTGTGTTCTCTCCAATTTTGTGCGTCATATTTTTGTTCTCTCCTATCTTGTGCATACCTACTCCCATCGGCACTTACTGTATTAGGTAAATGTCATCAGTGTTTTAGCGGCCATGTCTGAACAAATGAAATTGAGAATTGTAAACAAACTTCGGAGGCTCCGCAGCTACATTGTATATAAGAAATAATTTGTTGCGACATATCTCCATTTACCACTGGGTTTGCAAATTTATACTCTCCAATATTGAGTATATATTAATGACAGCTTTAAAGAGCATGCTGAAAACAGCCCAGTGGTAAATGAGCACATGATGTAACCAAGTATTTCTTAAATACAATGTAGCTGCGAGGCCTCCAACACCTGTACACAATTCTGAATTACATTTGTTCGGGCATGGCCGCTAAACAACTGATGGCATCTACCTTGTACAGTAAACCGCTTTTTGCAGAATTCTTATAAGACTTTAGGTGATTTTTTTTTTGCTCTAATTTAGATTGCAAAATTAAATAAATGTGTAGTGGACGGATGTCAAAAGCAAACATACCGACAGACGGATAATGTGGAGTACAGGTAAATAGACGGACATGTAAAAATGCAGACGAATAGTTCAAAAAAATATTTTTAAGCTGGAACAAAAACTGACATGCATTTACAGTAAGGTGCAACGAAAATTATTAGTTTTTGCAAATTTTATTTTGTTCGGCCGCGGTAAAGTTGAGAATGAATATAAAACTTATTAAAATGTGTGTTTTAGTTTTAGTTTTAGATGCGCTTTAGTTTTAATGCGCTTGGTTTTAGCGCATTAGTAAATAGGTATTTTTAAGAAAGTACTGCTAGATGTGGTGTCAGGATTAGCAAAATCTTTAATCTGAAATTATTGGAACAATGTGTAACCCAAAACTGCTTATTTTAAATCATGATTTTAGAAAATTATTAATCGTTCAAAAACTTTTTATTCGTGTTAAATTTTCTAATGATAATTTTATTTCACTAGTAAGCCCGTGAGGCGTTAAAACGCCAAATTCAAACATACCTAGATTTTATTTTAAGCTATTGAATAGATTTTCAACTGATCAAAATTGAAATGAAATTAATTTTGGCCTTTTTGCAATATACGCGGTATTTCTTAATAAATTTTTGTGTAAATTTTTAAAAATTAAAAAAATTTCCGATCAACTGTTTAGAAATCTTTTTTCAAATGTAAGGAATCATACCAGTATCACTTTGATATTGAGTATATCAATACATAGTTTTAGCTGTGAAATTATAAAAGATTATTCGTCAGTATAACAGTTTTATAGCAGTGGCGCTAAATACCTCACACATTTTTAGGCATTTGCTGAAATTAAGAAGAGAAAAAGCAACATAACAACAACAATTATATGCTAACTTTAACTCGCTAGAACTAAAAAAATATAAATTTTTAAGAAATAAAAAGCCCAGTTTGCACATCTACAGGTCTAAACCTATCAAACCATACGAAATTTATCAAGATTGGACTTGTACTTAAAAAGCCTTACGCCGTACAAAATTTGCGTTTGCGTAATATATATAAGAAGAAGATGCTTACATTCAACAAGCAGCACAATACAACAGCAAACAAAGGTTTCCTCTCTTTGTCCCGAGAGCTTCTCTCAATCTAGCACTGCAGCCATGTTGTGTGGCATGGCAAAATTAGAAAAGGTAGTGTTATTTTTTTTTTTGTTTGATTTATTTTTATTTGAGATCAAAAAATTAAAACTAAAATACATAGGAAGTGTCAAGTGGTAATCTATGAGAACCTTATCATGACTAAAAATTAAATTAAATTTTCAATTTAACATATAAGAAATATAAATAAGTACAACGGCAAAAATTAAATAAAAAGCCCATGTGTTAAAATAAAGCTTTGAAACAATCATCAATTAAAAATTAAGAATTAGTAATTATATAAAAAAAAAATATATATATAATTAAACAATGAAATTTAGCTGGTTTTGTAAACCAGCCCTGGGCCATTTCCATATCTAGTGTTAAATATATTAATGGTAGCATTCACAATAAGATTACCAGAATTATGAAGATCAAGTAAGCTTGGCATGCAACTGTATGTTTGGTCATTACCAAATCTGCGCAAAATTGAATCAAATTTAGAGTTTTCAAAATCAGAACATTTGTTATAAAAACCAACATGCGAAAGAACAGCAAAACGGTAAATTCCCATGCAATTTGCAACTTCATATATTCTAGAAACGCGAATGTGTTTAAATGTACCGCGAGCGCGCCTTATATTGGCAATTGATTTGAGGCAGCCCCTCTCAAACACCCTAAGCAATTCCATTTGGTGACTGGACAACTGCGGTTGCCGGCACCAAACTGGAGAAGCATACATTAAAATTGGCCGAATGTACAGTTTGTACATGTTGGTCTTGATTTTAATATCGATTTTTGAATTTTTAAAAATACGGTTTAGATGGAATTTAGCTGTTTTGGCTTTATTTAGCCTAATTTTGACATGACAAGTAAACCTGTTATTTGTTTGGATTTGCAAGCCAAGCAAACGAATATCATTTTTTACGGGCACTAATAGCCCATTTAGACAAATTTTCATTTTGCGAACATCTTTTCTAAGCTTTACACTGGTGTCTCGTACAAAACCCATAATGTGTATAAGTTCAGTCTTATTTTTGTTTAAAATTAATTTCCAGTTTTTAAAATACTTTGAAATAGTAATCAAAAAAATATTTAGCAAATTTTGAGTTTGAGCTGGGTTATTGTGCACCACGTGAAGCGTGGTATCATCAGCAAATTGAGTGATTTTAATAGTATTATGTACAGGAATATCATAAACATAAAGTAAAAATAATAAAGGGCCTAGCACGGAGCCTTGCGGAACACCGGCGTTCATATTGAAAATATTGGACATATGTCCATTAAGTCGAACGGCAAATCTTCTAAAAGAAAGCATTGATTTAATAGTTTTGGTAATAAATAAAGGAAACTTAAGTATATGCAGAAAAGGTAGTGTTAGGGCGCAGAGCCGGTGACCGAAACTGTCAAAACAAAGTTGACAACTCATATAAAGGGCTGAATGTGTTCTCTTAGCGACCACCACTGTCAAACTCAGCCATTTTGGTATTTTTGTCAATTTTTGCTTTCATATTGCATTCGCATTGGTTGCAGATTTTTTATGAAATGTCAACTTCGTTTTGACAGTTTCGGTCACCGGCTCTCCGCCCTAACACTACCTTGTCTAATTTTGGCATGCTTTCAAGCAACTTCAAGTTATTTGAATCGAGTACGGGAACAGACTACAAAAAAGTGAAGAAATTGCAATTAACAGCAAATCGGTATGGAATTCACTCAAATTAAAGATATGATAACAATGCATATTTCCGTATATTTAAACAAAAAAAACCAAAATTTTGAGTTGTGACGGTCTTGCACGAAATGAGCGACATTTATTGTGATACAAATATCTTACAAGCTACTTGACCGATAGATTTCATATTTCATCCAGTTGTTTTTCTTCTCATTTGCTAGTTATAAGAAGAAATAGTTTTGGGGACTTTGAACCTTTGCTTTACTTTGAACCACAACTTCTAGAGTGAATGAAAAAAACTCCAGTTGCACTGTCACATAACTTTCTTCAGCAAAAATGGTGTACATACGGCCCAATTCTGAATGGTTTTTCCGGGGAATTGGAAAATGGCGTTTTCAGTTTTAAGATAGCAAATAAAGATATCACATCTTTTTTTACACTCATGAATATTGACGGTTGATGAACAAATTGACATTAACAAATTTCCAAAATGTTTTTGAACTTTATCTTAAAAATGAAAACTCCCTTTTCCGATTCCCCGGGAAAAATCATTCAGAATTGGGCTGATAATGTCCTCGTTCAGAAATATATCAATAGGAGTATTCACGATTCAGTGCACTTGCCTGTGCAGTTGAGGACTTGAGCACTTTACAAAAACAAAATACAAGTACGTCAAAAATCTGCATAAGTGCTTTTCTACTATTGCCTTAAACTTGAGGACTTGAGCAGTTGTGCACTTGTGTGCATTGAAAAATTTTGATAGCTTTGAAATAGTGATCGTAGTGTGTTCACGAAAATCTAACTGCATAACTATGCAAGTTTTCAAGTCTCCTCAACTGCACTGGCAAGTGCACTGAATTGTGAATACCTTTATTGTTACTCTGTTGCAAAAATGCTATTGGCCTGCATAATCTTTGTCACATTTTTAAAAACAAAATCAGTTGTGTCTTGCAACACACCGAAAATTCTCAAATTCATTTTTAAGCTCTAATTGTTTCTAAAAATATACCCAAGTATGATATGGAGAAAATATTGCTAACTTATTTTGAGATTAAATTCTGCATAATTAAGAAATTAAATCTTTTGGAAATCTTAATTATATATCGCTACCTTAAGGGGGGGGGGGGGGGGGGGTAAAGTTTTAAAACTGGTTTTTTGTTTATTTTTTCTGAATGTACAACATGTCGAAAGTATTGTGACAAAATTTTAAGTAAATCGAAGCAAAACCAGATTTCGCAAAAACTCTCAATTGAAGAGAAAAATTGCACTCGTCCTCATAAATATTATTCAATTGATGAACGATTCACTGTGCTTTCCTCATTCGTGAAGAAAAAAACTTGAACGCTCTTATGTTAAATATTCAGAGCAGAAGCGTAACTATATTTTGTGCGCCCGCCCGCAGATTTCTAAAAGCGCCCTGCTATTAACTTTAAGAGTAAAACTATCATATTACTGGGGTTACTAGAAGCGTAGGACAAAGCAAAATAAATTTTGACACAAAAAGAGAACAAGAAGGGGCTTTTTTAATTCAACAGTTATGATTTATTGCAAAAGTAATATTTTTAATATATATTATTTCATAAATACATTTATATTTTATATAAATAAAATTTGAAAAAAAAGTAATAACGTAAAAAAAAAACTTTTTATAATATCAGAATAATAAAATTTATAATGAATTTTATAAGGTTTTATCTTAAAGAAGTTAAATATAAAACATCACATATTAATATTTTAAAAAAGTTAAAAAAGCTTTTAGTTTGGATAAATGAGATCAATTATTTTCTTATCGATGAAATGATAAGTTTAAAATGTAAGGTTTAAATATTTTGTATTTGACATTACCTGTTACCTGAAGAATTTGCTAACGCCACAAATTATGACCAACTGCGCAAAATGCTGCGGTTTTTGTTATTAGCAAATTCTTTAACAACTTTGTCTAAATCGAGCTTACTCGCCAAATCGTGTTCTATGCTCAAAATAGCAAGTCCGCTTAAGCGGGATTGGGACATTGTACTGCGTAGATACGATTTTATCAATTTAAGCTTTGAAAATGAACGCTCTGCTGAAGCAGAGGTAACAGGTAACGTCAAATACAAAAGAAGTGCTGTACATACATTTGGTAAATTAGAAGCCAATATATTGTAATCTATTAATAAAAATTGAGCAAGGTCACGGATGGTTTTGAGATTCCGGCCTTTGATCTCTTGCAAAACAGTACATTTTAAACTTATTATTGCGTCAATAAGGCTAATGGACAAATCACTGTCATACTTATTACATAATTTAAGAACTGATTTTTCAATTTCGTGTTCGCTTGAGGCAGTCAATTTCAAAGGGTTCAAAAACATAAAATAATTTTTAATCATCCGCATGCTGTCAAAACGAGTTTTTATTTGAGCTATCTGTATATCCAAGGACGCGTTGAATACAGTAATGCGAAATTTTTCACTGGGTTCCTTAAATCGAAAATCATCTGATAATTCCTCATAAAATTTTTTAACTTTTCGTTGCCGTTTTTGAGCGAAAGAAATATCTATCTGCCAGCTTTTAGCAATGACTTCAGCTTCTTCCAAAAGAGAAGAAAAATCATTGCGTAAAGCCGAAATATTATAACTTACACTTTCAAGCAAAGCACACGCTTCCTCCAAAGTGATAGCAGGACTTTGAAGAGTTTTTGAAGCAAAATTTATGAATTTCAATATTTTGCTTTGAAAAACAAGCAACAATACGAACTCGAAGGAGTTTAAATTTTTTCGAATATTCGCTGCTTCTTCTATTTCATTTTTTTTATTCGAAGTGACAATAATTTTAGATAAGCTGTTCATTACAGATGAAAAATTACATTTCAAAGCATTCACCGAATCATACTGAGACGACCACCTTGTAGGACACATCCTTTTAAGAGTTCTTTTAACAATACAATTTGAGTTTGCCGTAATATCTTTATTCAAATTATCCCATCGTGGCAAACTTTCACTGAAGTACACATATATGTGGTTGTCATGGGTATAAAACATGGAAAGCTCTGGGATCGCTTTTATTGAATCTTGTAAAACTAAATTCAAATTGTGAGAGCTGCAGTGCACGAATTCAGCGTTCGGAGACATTTTTTTAATACGAGATTGTAACCCATTGTATTCTCCACTCATAACTGCGGCTCCGTCGTAACCCTATCCGCGGCATTTATTCAACGGAATGTTGTGTTTACGCAAAAACTCAGAAACCTCATTTTGTAAATCTGCAGCAGAATGTTTCTTTACTGCTACGAACCCCAAAAAAGATTCTCTTATACAAATATTTTTGTCAAAATTCGCAGAAACATACCGAATAACGAATGAGAGCTGGTCAGTTTTTGAAATATCTTGTGTCGTATCAACGATAATTGAAAAGAATGCAGTTCCAGCAATTTCATTTACGATTTGATTCGTTATGTGTTTTGCAGCTGTTGTAATTAGTTCATTTTGAATAAGTGGGCTCAAGTACTTCGTTTTCATATCCTTATTTTCCAGGTGGCTACGTAAAAGCGGGTCAAACCTTGATAACAGATGAATAATATTTAAGAAATTTCCGGATTGACGGTCTATTGCCTTGCAATCTTCGCGGTGCCCCCTAAACGCTAAATCACAACGAGCTAAGGTTACAATCACGTCTAAAATTCGCTTCAAAATTTCCTGCCAACGAGTCATTGAACTGCGTATTTTACTCTGAATATCGTGTAGATTTTTCCACTGAGAATATGTTACACACGCATTTATATGTAACTTGCTGATCTCATGTCGAAAAATTTTTTTACTCAAACCTTGCCAATCATTAAGTTTAGCCTCGCACCAAGCAGGGTTAAAATATCGATCATGCCTGTCAGCGAATAACCAACAAGGTTCACAATAAACTGCATCGTTTGTTTTTGAGTAGCATAACCAAAATCTCTCAATTTTTTGGTTTGTTTTTGTGATTACAAAATAGTGATTTTCGCTGAAAGATCTGTTATCAGCCTTTTTTGGAAATGGTCCTTTTGGTCGGCTGGGTTTCAATGATAAAATGGTTCTTCTCAAATCATCGGAGATATCACCTGGATGTAATCCACGATCCGAATTCAAGACAATATTTTCACAGAAATCCACCTCTGGAGTCGTTTGTGTTTCTAGTTGATAAGGTTTTCCAACACACTGATGTCTGAGTTCTTCCTCACACAATTCCTGAAATTAAAAAAAGCCAAAAATGTGTACTTATGCCATATTTTATCACAAACTGTATCCATAATGTTAATAATAAAAAACTCCACTTACAGTATCATCATGCAACTTTTTTCCTTGCCTCATATCAACTTCTGATTCTGGGCTTTTTTCCATATCGTAATCACACGCATTTTTCTTGGGAAAGTTATCTTACTCCTAAAAATAATTACAATTGTTTATACATCTGCATGTTCCCAAGAGTAAAACTATTTGTTTAACCTGTCGACGGTCTGATGCGGTATTTTTAGATTGGTTACCCGTTGGAATGAAGAAATCATCCAATTTAGGCAACTTTTCGAGTTTCTCATCCATTACTTTTTTTCTCTTACGATTCTCACAGCCTGATTTCTTTTTATAAGTTTTGGAACTCATACTCATAATAAATAAATAAGTATACTCGCAGCTGACTCGCAACTAGTGACGGGTAAATCGATTTCGACTATTATCGAATATCGAGTATGCCCAAAAAAGTCCACCTTTTTGACGTGGGTTATTGCACTCTGAGGTATCGTCTGTACGGGACAAAAATTTCATTTCGGCACATATTATAAAATTATTAGTCATTTATTGTTGTCAAATTTAAACAGTAGTATTTTGCGATGGAAATAAATATTTTAGTATCTCTTAATTTTTTTTTAAAGAAATGTCGCTCTCCACTTAATTTATCATTTTCATCAAGAGACTTTAAGGCGCCCCTGGCACTGTTGCGCCCCTGTGGGCCCGCGTTTTATGCCACTGATTCAGAGTGATCAAAACTTTTTCTTCGCTCTTTCATAGTATTCGTTCGCAGATTGTGCTCCTTAAAAAAACTGAGTTGAACAGAGCCTTCGCTCTGTTATTCATTTATTCTTTCTCGCTCGCGAGTTTTTAAAAATATAAACTCATTTCATTGGAATGTTTAGTATTGGTAGCGTTTTTTATGAAATATTTAAGTACTTAATAAAGTTTTAAAATGTTCCATTTTTGTTTAGTTTATCTGTTTATTATAATTTCATAAAATATAACGATTTTTTAAGTTTTTTTAATTAAATATATTACCAAAAAAAAAAATACTTAATATTATTGATTTAAATCCTTTCAGTTTATTATGAGCGAAGTGTTAAACTAAAGTTTCGCATGAAATGAAAGCGAGCGATTCAATGAGTTTATCATTTCAAAATTCACGAACGATGAAAACTCAGCATCTTTCATCAACACGAAGTCGCTCTTTTAAAATTTCTCAGCATACAAACTCACGAGGAAAGCAGTTGAGGATAGGAGTTCAAAGAAGAGTGAATATTTTATCCGCATACGTTTTGAATATTTTAAAATAATAAACTCATAGCAAAGATAACTCAGGAGAGCGGGAGCGCATTTTGAATGCTTTACGCACCCTGAGCAAAACTAACGAAGATACAGCGTTTCAAGCGACTGGCCTTCATACCGGGATGTTCGAGTACAAAAAACTTTAAAGCGATTTTCCCAAGCATGTAATTTTTAAAGTCGGTGTCCATCATTTCGAAAAAATTACAGAACCGATCGTTTTTCACGTATTCTACATACAAATAACTATCAAGTGACGTAGAGTTTTTTAAAATTTTCAGTTAGTATCAATCTTACAGCAACAAATAGCTCAATTTTATTGTCAAAACATTATGCAGAAAATTTAAAAAATTATAAAATAAAAAAACCTCGGCGTCAATTGAGCGATAAACTAATAAACTAATCAAAACAATTTGTCTTTTCGTCACCGCAAAAAAAATTTGTCGAGGCACTAGCGGAGAACTGCAATAAATCATACTAATTTTCAAAATAAATCTATAATGCCAATGTGTTATGAAAAAATTCTTGAAAATAGGCCTTTTTTGACCGAACAAACTTTAACCCCCCTTTATATAGCAAGGCCCTAACTCATTTTTGTTACTTTACTGGTGAAAGAAAAAATTAATAAAAATTATAATTTTGAGGGTGCGATTTTAATGCTGTAGCAATTATCTGAAAAAAATCTGTAAAAAAATCAATTTTGAAAGAAATGAGTTAAGTCCTTTCTATACTAAGATAGCGATATGTATGCATGTTATGTTTAACCTAATGATATTTTGCTGTAAAAAACGTCAACGATTATTTTTCCAATATCCACAGTTCGAAGCGTTTTTGTTTTAGCTAACACAATGTTATAGGGTACTGCTGAGCTATCTTGAAAACAGGTTTTAGAAGTTTGTATTAAGTTGGCTAAATACAATTTTAATTTGAGTAATATAACCTTTTTCTAAAGATTGGAAATGCAGGTACTCTGCTGACACATGGTTCACTTCCTCAGTGTTGTTTCTTTTTATCCATGAACAGCTCTTGCCAACACTTTATTTGCTCGTAGGCAATCAAACTAGGAATAAAAAAAATTTGTTATATATAAAAAAAAAACTTGTTTAGTGCTTCTTGCTTGTGTATTTAAGCATTTATAAGGTTGTGTACAAAGATATGATTATGTGTTCAATTTTAATCTTGAACTTTTACAAATAAATACTAAAAACATAAACATTTTTTTTAAATTAATATTTAAGAAACTCTTCATGAAAAAAGAAAATAAAAATGCGGGAGTACAACATGACTTTAGACAAATTTTATAAGTACTTATAAATTTTTTAAATAAAACTTTTGGTACAACCCGAGTAACTATAGAAAAGAGAAAAGTAAAAAATTAAATTTATACTATCCTGTATTCATAAAAATACTAAATCGATAGTTTATAATTGGTTGATAAAAAATTAAATATTAAGTATGTTTTAATTAAACACTTGATTTAATGAATAATTTCACACTTAGTCATAGATACAAAAACTAAGTATTTGGTCGACTTTACATGCACAAAGTGTGTTAGTTGTTTGCCTGAAAACTCACGCACTATAGTGAAATGCTGTTTATCAACTAAAAGAATCGATGCTATTTAACTTCGAATCTCTATCATTAGACTATTTCTGGTTTTCTGGCAATCCACAAAGCATTAAACGAACACAAATTTGTTTTTGAATAATGACTTAAAATTAGTTTAAGCTCCAGCTTCAATCACTGTTAAGAACCATAACATTCTTGTAGAATTTACGAACAGATACTATTTTTTTTTCCTCAATTTGTTTTATATGCATGTCAAACATGAGCATGGAATATATAAATAGTTTGTTTTTTTTGCAATAGTTAACATCTAAAAAGCTTAAATAAATATGATTTTTGCTGCCGTTGTTGTTGTGGTTGTTGTAAATATTATTTGTTTCATAACTATTTTTATAATTTTAATTAGTGTAAGTTGGTAAAAGGTAACAATAGTTTTCGCCTTATGCTACAATTCGAAAAATTCATCCTGTTGTTTCTCCAAACGTTTTAATGAGTTTTGCACACGTCTCAGTTGTGTTGTATTGAGAAGTTGCGCCGTATCAGAGGTGCTGCCAGATGAACTTTGACGAATATGGTTGTTCTGCTGACTTTGTTGATTATTATTCTTATATGAACTATTTAAGTTATTGTTGCGCCTACGCTCCACAGTGTCAGTGGTTAAAAAGAGATCGACATCGCTTTGGCTTATAACCATGCTGAAAAAAAAATGTATGTTTTAAACAAACATAACATAAAAATACGTTATACATAAAAGGATTGCTAATAAATTTTATTGATTGACCAAAAATTATTGTATGTTCCTAAAAATCAAACATTTAATTTTAAGTTGAAAATTACTGAAAAATATGCATTTCCACTTACTCTTTCGATTTTTCTACATATTTGCGCGACTCAGAAATCGTTGAATCGATTTTATTCAGAAAATCATTAATACATTTGCGATTCTCTTCTTCTGGGCTCATGGCTACAACCGAGTCCAATGACTTGCTCTGTTTAGTGTTGCTGCTGCTGTGACTGCTGTATGTGGAAACATCGGCGTCAGCTTGGGCCAAAAGCTCGCTGCCTGCTATTGAATACGGACGTATTGGGAGTGCGGATGGACGAGGATTGCTAGAAGAATTTGTTGGTGTTGTTGTTGTTGTTGCTGTAGTTATTGTGTTTTCATCCGGCGTAGGATAGTATGGCGATGTCTTTTCCACAGGTACTAGCAAATATTGACGCAAAAATAAACTGTCGGAGGCAAAAAGACGATTCGCTCGTCGAATTTGTTCTGTCTAAGAATAAAGAGAAATAATTCTGTTTAAATTTTGCGTAAATGAAAAAACAACGTAATATAAATAAAATGTTGTTTATATGGCGAGTATATTGATTGATTAGCTGTCAATTGCAACGAAAACGGTACAAAAAGTTAGATAACGATTTGTTATAATAAACGATTATTTGTCAAAAGCTATGAAGATATAAATTCATTTGTTAAAAATTTTACTAAAATAAATTAGCTTGAGTATTTCGAACTGTGCTTTTGACATCAGAACCTTGTGATGAGCAAACATTAGTTATAGAAGGATTCATTTTTAAACTTGTTATACATTTCATGGTTCATTAGTTAATGAATTAATTTTAATTTTATTTTATTAATAAAACGTAAAATTGTCCGGTCAAATTTTCTGTCCAGCTTTATCCCATTATGTTATTATTTTTGTTTCTAGAGATTTTCCAGTGCTACGTTAGTGTGAATTTGTCCAGTTTCGTAATTATAATAATAATAATATTAACTTTAGAAACCTTAACTCTTTTGGTTATAATTTCGATTTTCGTGAAATTAACATTACGATTAATGTAAATAAACAAATTTTAGTAATAAATTAATTTTTAACTGCAGCATATACTTTTGTACCCTACTGCGAAACTCAAAATATAATACTCTAAATATAATTTAGATAATTAAGAGATTCTGATAATATAAAGAATGCCTATGACTAGATCCTGTCAGTTTTTTTGAGAAGAAGTCGTGTTGAGCAATGAGCTTCGAAGAGGTATCCCATGTGTTGGTCGAGGTATGAATTCATGTACCATTACACCATTTAGACTGCCAGATCACTGCAGCGTTTCCAGGCGGAAATAATGACCCGTTATAAAGCTGTGGAATGGCTGAGGTACAGTGAGATATCAAGTAAACATCACTTTGGTTAATACATTTATTATGAATTATACTATTTAAATATTTTATAAACTTAAAATATAAATGAAGAAAATTTTCTAACTGAATAAATAATTTTTTTTTTTGATCGACAAATTTATAAATTGAGAATTGAAACATTTGAATTAAAAAGTTATAAAAAGTAAAGATAAAATAAATGTCACTGCATTACTCCCTCTCCAGTGAAACGATTGAGATGAGCAACTGAATTCAAAAATTAATTAATATTAAATGTAACTTTTTTTGAAGTTGAACTAGTCGTTGTAGGAGTTGTATGTGCAGAGTTAGGTGTAATATGTGCAGCTTTCAAGAGGTCAATTGATATGATTTTAACTGTATTACCTTGTTGAATTTTAAATGTATTTTTATGTTTAGATATTACTTTAAAAGGTCCTTCAAATGGTGTTTGAAGTTCTGATGATCTATTTATTTTAACAAAGACGTATTGACAAGTATCGAGTGCAATGGGTACGAAACTATTTTCTTTGTTGTGATAAACAAATTTAGTTAGTACATAAGAAAAGTGTTTTCTCAGCATTTGTAGAGTTTTATCTGCATTATCGCTGTTGTTATTGTTAGACGCAACTAGTTCTCCAGGTAACCGAAGGGTTTGGCCGTAAACCAATTCTGCAGGAGAGCACTTGAGATCTTCTTGAATGGCTGCACGGAGACCAAGAAGAATCAATGGTAAAAGTTCTGACCAATGCGTTGAGTCATCTGATGTGAGAATTGATGTTTTAAGATGTCGATGAAAACGTTCGATCATGCCGTTAGCTTGTGGACGGTATGCTGAGGTGTTTATTCTATGTGAACCTAGTAATTTTGTTAACTCAGTAAAAAGACATGATGTGAATTGTGTTTCTTGATCGACGGTTATTTTCAGTGTAACGTCAAAACGAGGAATGTAATTGTGTACGGAGATGTGTGTTATAGTGTGTGTGGAAATATCTTTAAGCGGATAAACTTCAGGCCAGCGTGTATGTCTGTCGATAATAGTTAGTAAGTATCGGTGACTTTTTCTGAACTGGAGTCTTTGTATAAATATTAACTTTAGATTTTTTACATTTAAGGCAATTCGTTGTCCATTCATTAATGTCCTTTCGCATGTTAGGCCAAAAGTATTTTGTTTGAATTAAGCGTCTAATAGTTCGAATTCCAGGATGTGAAAGTGAGTGGATTTTGTCAAATATGATTTTTCGCATTGAATTTGGAACATAACGTCGAGAAGAGTGACTAGAAATATCGCACCAAATTCTTGAATTTAGAATTGAATGTGTATTTCTTTAAGATTGCATTTTAAATTTGGGTTTGAAATTAAAGATTTAAGTGCTTCGTCGCCATTGGAATCTGATGGTATGCACGTTACTAGATCAATTTTAGAAAAAAGTTTTGTCTTTGAGTTCAATACTGAGATCGTGAATGTGCGGTAGTAGATAACGGTCTGGAATGGTGATACAGTTGAGTCTCTTGTAATCTTCGCATGGTCTCCCGTCATTTGGATCCTTTTTGGAAACCAAGTGAAGAGGAGATGAGCTAGGAGAACTCGAAGGTCTGCAAATACTGATTTTTACAAGATATTCGAATTCTGTTCGTGCTTTTTTATGTTTTATTGGATCTAAACGACGTGGTATTGAGAATGGTGAAATTCCTTTGGTTTCGATTCTATGAACTGTTGTGTGTTTCACAGGTTTGGTGTATTCTGGTTCTGAGGTGATCGAAGGAAATATATTAAGAAGTTGAGTAAATTTATTTTCTACGACAGGTAATTTTAGTGAATATATATCGCAAAAGCCAGAGGTACCCGAAGTTTTTAAATTGGTTTTGGTGTTGATTATTGTTCCATTTTTCATGTCAACAATAAACCGAATTTTTCTAAAAAATTTGCACCAATTATTGGGGTAGAAACAATTGCTAAAAGGAACGAAAATTCGAAGTAACGACGTAAACCTAAGTTAATTTCGTATAGTTTTGAGCCAAAAGTATTAATAATTGAGTCATTTGCAATTTTTAATGTTAAATCAGAATTTATTTTCAAGTTTTTGAATTTTGAAAAAGGAACAACAGATACTGCTGTTTCTGTATGGATTAAAAAATTTAATTTATTAAACTTATCGAAGATAAAAAGCCGGCGTGCAGGTTTAATATTATTTCCATCATTAGCCACCGTCATGACGGAATGATTTAGTTTAAAAGGTTTGAATTAAAATTGTTACTAAAATTTTTATTAATAAATTGTGGCATTTTGGTTAAATTTTTTATGGTACCAACAAATATAATGATTGTTTTGTTGTGAATTTCTTGAACATTTTCTTGATATGTTGTTGTTATATTGTTCATACTTTCTTCTATCGGCTTTCAGTTTTGAAACTTCTGTATTGATTTTATCGATATGTTGATGAAGTGTTGTTGTCAGTTTATTGAGGTTTTGGATCCACTGTTCCATCGAATTTGTCAGCCTTTGTAGTCTAGTGGAGAGTGCGCTAGACTATTAACCCAGAAACCCTGGTTCGAATCCGGTTAGAATCCTTGGTTGGAATCTGGGTTCGGGCATGGTTCTTTTCACTTTCTTTGTTCTTTCCTACATTTAAGAATTATGGAAAACTAAAAATCCACAACTAAATTGTGGAAAATGTGGAATTAAAGGACGAACAATTAAGAGCTGGAAATGCTTGCCAAGGTTAAAACATAACACTAGCCTCGGTTAAAAGCAATTCATATTGTCTTTCACGGTTGTTTCGCCTAATCAATAATTCACGTATGGTTCCAATCAATTCCTCTAAATAACCTATCCCTTTCCTTTCAGGTCAAAGACCAAACCTGGTTTGTATAAGCCGCATGCCTTGGTTCTTTGATCTTTAAAAAAAATATTCCCATTTATCAAATCATTTTGGTTTTCTGATGTGAGGTCGTGAAGTTTGTCAGCAAGATTCTTGTATCACAACTAGAACTTAAATGAATTTGGAGATGTTGTGGTAGTTAACGAAACCACATCTTGTAAAGGAGTTCATGAATTCTGACTTACGATTCCCTAGATCATTGTTGGAGAGAATTTGTTCAAACTTTTTATCTTTGCTAAGAAAAAATCGTGTGAGAAGTGTTTTCCTCAATCAAAGCATTAAGATATTTGTTTTCGGTGGGTTTAAGATATCAACAATTTTATTAATGACTTCTTGTTGAAGTGCCCGAAGAACGTGGTGAAATTTCGAATAATCATCAATTATATTATGTATGACGAATTGTCCTCCTATTAGCGAAAACCATGCATGAGGACAATTTGTCATAAATGTTGGTAAATTTAAAAGATTTGGATAGTATGATGAAAAAGGAGATTGAATGTTTTGATGTTGTACTGTATGTGAATTAGTAATATGATTTTGTGTTGTAGTATTGTTGTTTGAAGTGCTATGATTAGGTGATGATGTTATAGCTGTGTTGGTATTTTCATTGTTATGGGTAAAATAGGGTATCGAAACCATATTTTCAGTTTTTAAATAAATATAGTAGTAATAGAAAATGGTGAGTGTTGGAGAGATACATGAAATAGTATTTAAAAAAAAATGTTAATAAAGTTAATCAACTGGAGAGAAGTTTACAGTTTCTAGTTATTTTGTAGTATTATTAAGTAGGAACTTATGTCTAAATATTAAATAAATTTAGTTGACTAAGTAGTTTTGAGACTTTTTTATTTTTTTTAAATCGTTTTAAGATTCAGTAAGTTGGAATTTAAGGTTAAGAAAAAAATTAAGTAAGTTTAATTAATATTATTTAAGTTTAAATTTTAAAGTGAAATTATTAATTAGTTGTTAGTTTTAGAGTAAAGTTTATAAAAAATAATTTAATATATAAATGATCATAATATTTTTAATGATGATAATAATAATATTGTAATAGTAATATATAATATATAAGTATTATATAAACTTATCTTGGAAATTTATAAATTGAAATTTGAAACATTTGAATAAAAATTAAAAAGTTGTAAAAAGTAAAGTTAAAATAAATATCAGTACAATCACCAAGAGCCCTTAAATGTCGCTCGTCTCTTAATGAGATGACTGTTAAGTTCGACATTCATATGGTCTGGGTACCGGGACATAGGGACATTCCTGGAAATTGTGGAGCGGATAAGCTCGCTAGAGAAAGCACAACGGTAACGTTGATGCCTGACATGGACACACTAGGCATGCCTCTTGCATCGTGCAAGCTGGCTCTTAGGCAACATGCCATAGAAATGGTTAATTTCAGGTGGAATCACAGCACCACCTTTAACACATACAGACAGATGTGATCCAGTTTCACTGAAAAACGCATGAGGAAAGATCTCTCCATTCTGATTTTGCGTTTTAACAGGACACTGTCTTATAGGTAGACTTCTGACAAGGGCCGTGCGATGAATCGGGTAAATAATTTTTTGATTAATCAAATTTGAGATTAACTGATTAAAGGATTAATCAGTTTCTCTGATTAATCAAACCGCTGATTAATCAGAATTCTAATTAATCGTTTGAGTAATTATTCGATCAATCTTATCAATCAATCAATCTGATCAATCTGATAAATCTTATCTGATAATATCTTTAAACTCAAACAAATATTTCAAATAAGTTTGATCAAAATGATTCATTTTCCGAATAAAAAATGATTATTCGATTGATCAGTTAATCTTAAATCTGATTAATCAAAAAATTAATTACTTGATTAATCGCCTAGTTGCAAGGATGAAGAAGAGGAGGAAATGGTATTGTATCACCTCTGTTCATGCCCCGCTCTATCCCGCAGAAGACAAACATTTAGGTAGCCTCTTTTTTGATGATTTCATGGATCTTGAGGAGGTAGACGTTAAGCGTCTATTATTTATTACTACGGGTTGGTTTTCATAACGGTATCTCTGAGTAGGAGTGGAGGAGTAGATCCCAGTGGTCTCACAAGGAACCAACTATCTGGTCTTTGACCGGCCTCCACTTTAACCTAGCCTAAGCTAACCATGTGTCGTTAGCAACATTGTAGTAAGTCTTTTTGCTTAAAATCTTTTTATGGTTCTACAAATGTCTTTTCCCACTTATTAACGTTTATCTGTTTCTACCATTTTGACTTTAACTTTTTTAGTGTGTAGAATATGTACCACTTACACAACGTTAATTGTTAGTAATTTTAATATTGACTGGGTTATAGGCAAACAAAATGTGTTGAATTAAAATCCATAATTACATATAAATAAATCTGTCATGTTCAAAAAGTCAACAAAATAATCACAAAGCATTTATTGTTCTCTTATCTTTCTAAATACTAAATAACAGAGCTAAGGAGTGTTTGGTTTTTAGAGAAAGCCAAATGATAAGATAAAGAGCGGGGAAGTTGATGAAGCCAGTCGTGGACGATTTGCTGACGTTGCATTAAATTTTTAACATCTTATAAAGAATTCGAATCCATGCGGCAAGAACGTTACGAGCATGTTACGAGCAAACAATGATTAAGTAAATAAAACCAAAACTTACCGTGCAGCCGTATTTAAGTGCGATGCCTTGCAATGTGTCCGCCTTATCGATCTCGTGTCGGATCAGCGTTTCATTGTTACGCATGTGATTGCAGCAGGTGCTGCCATACTTCTTTAGCGAACGCGCTGAGTCGCGGATGGATTGCTTCTCGTTGAACATGTACTCGTCATCCATGTCCGAAACAATTTCTTGAAACTGCAAGCACAAAAACAAAATTAGAAATATAGGTATATTGCGTTGATAAAAATATGTAAAAAAAGCAAGGAGCCTATAGAAGCATACAAACTAATTATAACAATTGAAAAAAATGTATTATGACATCATAGATCATGGCTTCAATTTAAGCCTAGTCCTTTGGGGGTTGGCTCTAGTTGGTCGTGAAGCAGTTGTTGCATGGATTTAAATTAAATTATACCTATAAAATACATGAAAAATTACCTTAGAGCTAAAATATATTTGGATAACTTTCTATACCTTATTGCAACAAATTATTTACTCTAACATTAGCACTATAAATAGTAAAATTGCACCATACCTCAATTAACTCACCCGCTTGCGCCACTTTTGCTCCAAATTGACTAGCAAGTCCAGCTACCAAATCAAACCAAAAATTTTACGACCATAAAACTGTAAACACTTTCTACCTTGTTTTGTTGTGATGGAAACCTGGCTTTGTTTAGAATGCAAATTGTTTGAAGTACAATACAAAAATTCTTAATTAGCTAGCAGCAAGTTTATAGCAGCTTTCAGTTGTGGACACTTTTTTCTTTAGCAGTTTAGCGAATTAAGAAAAAATAATGAATTCATATCAGATTTATTCTCAAATGATATTTTTCACGAACAACGAGATGATGGAAAGAAAAAAAGAGCGAGAGATAATAATTTATTTGACATTTCGAGGCAGGGGGCTTTAATCAACAGCACTGCCAGCAGCACTTAAAACAAATGGGCATTATTATTTTATTTGAAGCGCATGCATTCGTCTTGGGAATTTATTTCAAAATGTGTTTTTACCGTTAAAAAAATGTACATATATAAACATAAAGTTGTATATATAAGTTGCAATGAATGGAACATTTTCAATATGTGGGTAGAAAGCCGTTATGTTAAAAATCTTTTGTGGTGAGCGTACGTGTGCCGAAGTACTTTTGTGAGCGAGATAGAAGGATTTTTTGACACTGGCTATATCGAAAATATAAGCAACACAAAATCTCTTGAATTTTTTTAGCTATCAAAATTGAGTTCCAAATTAGATATATATGCGTTGTTTAGGATACAAACAAATTACAGTTAAGAAAAGTTACAGAAAAGTTAAAAAATAACAAATAAATCGCATGACAATAAATAGCGCGCTATATGTTTGATAGTGCTAGTTTACACTAGCTTCACTCAACCATGGCAGAATTAGAGAAGGTATATGCATTTTGGAGAAGGAGACTGCCTCAACTGTCAAAACGAAGTTGACAGCTCATACAAAATCTGAAAACGATGAGAATGCGATAAGAAAGATAAAATAGGCAAGAATAGCAAAATGCTTGAGTTTGACAATTCTGGCTATGAGAAAGAGAGCGCAGTCAGAAATGCATATACCTTCTCTAATTCTGACATGCACTCAACCGACTCACTTTGACGTCTACAGAAGAGATGAGGAAGTGGGAAGGTGAATGAAGTGAGGCAAGAGTATTAAAAATCATGGTAGAAGGATAGAGGTATATGCAGCGCTGACTGTGCTCTCTTTCCATACTGCCATGTCTGTCAAATTTAGCTGTGTGGCGAATGGAAACAAAAGAAAATAAAGAAAAAGTTTTGCTTCGTTTTGACAATTCCGGCAGTATGCTCTCATCTGGTGCATATACCTGTATTTTTCTACCATGTTAAAAATGGTAAAATTTTTGAGACTCACTTTTATTTGACATTCGGTGAGAGGCGGTTGAGTGAAGCTAATGGCCGCATTCAGCGCAGACAACAGTTGGCAACTGTTGTGTGAAAATTTGCTGAATGGTCGGATTTTGGGAGCGCTAATTAAAACTGATCAGGCAGCGGACGCCTACATGAACACAACTGCTTGGTTAACTGTCAGATACTGCTACTGACGATGTTAAATTAATAAACTCAGAAACAACGCAGCAAACTTAAGTGAGAAACCTTTTTAATTGAATTAAATTTACTTATAAATTATATATAATTAAATTGAATCTAACTTCTGACGCATAGAGTAGCAACACATTCAGAGAAAAACATCGTTAACTTAGGTAGCGCTACCATTACAGTTCACAACAGTTTTCTACGCTGAATGCGGCCAATGTAAACTGGCACATATTTGTAGGTAATGTCAAAACACAAGCAACATGCGAACGGCGCATTCCGCTTTGAATGTGGTATACGTTCCAAGGACGCTCTTCAACGCATAATCAACAAAATTTTAAAATGTATAATACAAATGCCTTAATTTTTATTTTTATTAAAATGAACTCATATAGCATGCGTATATTTTATATTTGATTTATTTAACTAAGATGAACATATTTTCACAAACATGTGGTTTAGTGTAATAAGCGCATTAAAAAACAAACAATGCAATTTATACAAAGTATTTTAGTAATTTATAAAAATTATAAGGGTATTCATGCAAAGTGCCAATATTATAATCTGAGCAACGATTTATGGGGTTTTTTCAATCTGATTCTTAATTATAGTAAAATTGAAATAGCTTATACAAACAATTTCGCACACAAAAATTTTAAATATTATCTATTATCTATTATGGCTCTTTTTTATTGTGGCTCTCTATCTATTATGACATCCAAAAAGCAAGTTTTTTGATATTTTAAGAAACACATTTCGTTAAAACTGCTGGAAAAAAAGTCTTTATTATTATTTTAATAAATTTTGAAGTGGTTCCAAGTTTTTGTACTTTTCACGAGATTGTTAAGTGGCTCATTTTCGCTCCAAAATATTTGTTATTGCAATACGTCACGATTAGTCAGTAACTTTATTTCCTTTAAAATTGCTGGTGCAAGATCCATTTTTATTAAATAGTTTTTCTGAGATAGTTCTATAACTGAAAACAATAAAAAAGTGAAATCTTAACGATTAATAAGTGAACATTAATTATACGAAGCAACGCTGTTCATCAACGAAGACTGTAAACCCTGTAAACATACAAACAACAAAATCAAAGCGTACATGTTTTGAGCACAAAAACTTAGGAGAGTTATTACATGAATGAGTTATTACATGAAAGTCAAATTAACGTTATGCAATTTTAACGTTATGCAGTTTTTTGCACACAAGCTTTAATTCAATCGATAAAGAAAAGAAAGAAGAACTTAATACCTTTCCAACAATATCAATTCTACTTAAATTAAATGAAAAATTTGTTTTTTACAGCGGTTTAAGATATAATACATTGTACAGGAGTTATAATAATACATAATTTAAAAAAATTTTTTATTCCTAAATGTTGATATGAGTAAAGAAGTTATCCTTTCTTGCAGATTTGGATATGATTATGTGAAAAATAAAAAGTTACAGACAAAAAACATGTTTTAAAAAAGGACCTTCAGATTTCTGCGATTTGAAAAAAAGTATGCAGAAATCGTTTTTATGAGTTACTCTAACTTTTGAGGTCCCGAACGGTGGAATCTGAATTTTGATCCGGTCTGCGATTTGAAAAAAAGTATGCAGAAATCGTTTTTATGAGTTACTCTAACTTTTGAGGTCCCAAACGGCGGAATCTGAATTTCGATCCGGTCTAACGTTTTGAAAATTTTACAACTCAATTCAGCAACTCAAATAAAGTTTGACAATGAAAGCAAAATCACTGATTTTCGGAACGGTTTAACAATTAATTTTTGTCTATGCTCACTTTCTAAGCGACTTGAAAATTTAAAAACCTAATTGAAATTTGATTTTATTAAATCGCTTTGAAATTTTCAAGACGGTTTGAAGTTTAGTTTATGCAACGGTTTGAATCAAATCGACTTGAAGCGTCGGATAAACGTGGTAACATACGTATATCGAAAAAATAGTAGGAAGCTTTATGTTGCTAGGTTAACTTTCTTGTATTGATTTTATAAATCTTTTATATAACTCGTATTAGTTATGACCAGGGCCCAGATTTTGCTGACTTTGCCTTTTT
Source organism: Dichetophora obliterata (assembly GCA_963920525.1). Classification (NCBI taxonomy): domain Eukaryota; kingdom Metazoa; phylum Arthropoda; class Insecta; order Diptera; family Sciomyzidae; genus Dichetophora; species Dichetophora obliterata. Next base: position 301,465,441 of record OY986435.1, on the reverse strand, counting down.
TGTTTGTCGTTATATCAACTCGGGGATAAAATATTTACACGTTTTGAGTCTTTCTGATTCCAAATATAAAATTTTGCATTTTTTGCACTTTCCAAATTTCGTTAATATTTTACCGAAGGTTTTAAATTATTTTTAAAGAATTCATTCATTTATTATTTTGGATTTTTTTTTAATTGTATTACTTTTTTTTTGTGTTTAAAAATATTTGAAAAGAGTCTATTTTCCTAGTCTAGTCAAAAAATTAACTGTAAAGCTTGTTTTGACATATTTGAAACGATTAATTTTCCACAAATGATTGCTGTGAGCGGCAAAAAATATTTTGTGGAGCAACACATTAAAAAAAAAAAACACCAAATAGCCGTAGAACTAGTTAAAAAAGGGCGCAAACAATAACCAACTTTACGGCAGCAGTAGGAAAAAACTAGTTTTAGACAGATTTGGAAAAAACTTTGTTAAGGTGCGATATACCCATTCCACAAGCTAAAACGTGCAATGTTAAAAACATGCTTTAAAAAATTCAGCAAGGTCTACAAAAAATACGTCCAAAAAACGAAGTGATCATAGGCTCAAACAATTCTTCTATGCCTAAAAATTTGCGACCTAGAATGGTTGAATTGCTCGCCACTAGTGTCCGTGGATGTCGAACGCTCGTTTAGCACATTCAAGTCACTCCTAAGGGAGAATCGCATAAGTTTGCTACCCGTTCATTTTAAAATGTTCACTGTTGTACAGTGTTTTTATTATTAAAATTATTTTAATTTTAAAATACATTTTAAAATTTGCGGGTAGAAAACTACTGAACAAAACTAGAACAAATCGAGAAAAATAACAAATTTAGTAAATTATGCCCACTTTGCCTTTTTTTGTTTTTAGCGCCACACAATCCGGCCCTGGTTATGAAATGGTTTCTATAAATGGGACTTATAAATGATATACCTGAATAGCACTTTGAAAATATCAAAGCTCTATAATCTAAAATTTGTGAGTTGGATATCTTGTGGACAACATTTATAGATGTTAAGTTGTAATTATTTCCCCATATCACTCATAACGTCAGTTTCCCTTCATTTGGACTTCACTGAAACCAGAGTCAACAACAATTAACATAAACTGCAGATGCAAATACATTACGTTAGATAATGTAAATATCTAAAATTAAGAAATAAATAAACCTATGCAAAAAAAATAGAATTTGCCATACTTTGCATAGTATTTTCACGTGATATATTTTACGTGATTTACCTGTACAAACAAGTTTGAGCAGATTAAGAATCTTAAAAATTATATATTTTTTATTAAGAATATGTATTCATAAAATGAAGACGAGCAAAGAAAAAATATGTCCGTCATTGTAGATCCCAAGATTGTGCTGTTATTACAAAATTTCTGATCACCAAGGTTTGAAAGAAACTTTAGTAAATATTTCTGTGATTGTTAAACAATAATAAAGACAGTGTCATGACAGAAATGTGTTTAAGAATTTACAGAAATGTCACGTTTTCCACAATGCAAATGTAAACATATTAGCAAACCGAAATTTTTTTTAAAATTAAAATTTCACAAATCAAACAAATAATCATATATATATATAGTATATACATACAAACATATGTATATTCGTGTAAGTTTACGTGTTTATATATAATTTGCTATGATGGATTAGTAGTTAATCCAAGCATTAACGCTTAACTGCCAATAGAGAAGATTGGGAGACGTAAAATTATTTCGTGCCATAAGTTTGAAATTAAATACTAATTTGGCCTCTCCTTTAGTCGGGTTCATAATTAGTCTAATGACTCGAATTTCTGTAATAATTATGCTATTAAACTCAAGTTTGAGTCAGTTTAATTTGAAATCATCTTCTTTCACATACGATTGAAAAATACTTATTGACTGTTTATATGTATTTATGTATATTTTTTATTTAGTATATTATTTGTTATCGGTGTTCTTTGGCGGTGTAAACAATTTTAATCTTCCCTAGATTAACTCAACATTCGCACTTAAGTTGTCATTGTTTTAAATGCCTTGGCTTAAAATTGTCAACAATGGATCGATGATATTTTAAGTCTTACTAAATGCCTACCAAATATGGAAGACTTATAAATATTTATTGCTTTTATAGATAGTAGACAGTTATCTTTCATGCACTAACATTAATATTAGTCGGCTTTAATTTAAAAAGTATATTTTGATTCTAAGGCTTTTAAGCTTTTTATTAATGCGACCATATAATTAATTCCTGAAAAATCCAGATGCTTTTAGCGGCGAAGCTTAGACATAACAAATTTTGTGTGACTTCGTAAGCTGACTAAGCTTTCTTATTTTTGCAAGCATTCAGATTAAATTTGTCCTTCGATGGCTAAAAAGTCAAACTGAACAAAGTTCTCAATATTCATTCGCTGTCAAAAATAACATTAATAAATGAATGATGATAATTTATGATTGTAATCTGTTTAATATATATTTTACACGTTTTGGTAGGTACAGATCAGAATAATATTTATGTTATACTTTTAAAGGCCCCTTAGCGGTATGACTTTGTATTGAATAGTATAAAAAATATAAGACAATAAGAAATAATCTAATAAGATCAACTTACAAGTAGTTGAATTTTTTATGTCATACGAGGTTTATTCAAACAAACACAAAAAAATGTTAGGAATAGCATAAGCTTTATTAATTTGTCATTTTATTTAAAAATTTATATTTTTTGTTCAGATGATCTGACATGTTTTTATTTTTAGGAATTTAATGAATAACAACACAAATATAATATTTGTTTTTTCCGTTTTATGTGTATTTATTTATTGTTAATTTTTAACTAATTTTCCTCAATTAAATAAATTCAAAAAAACACTGTTTTAATAAGAATATAACAGAAGTTCATTGGAACTAGCTATTTTTTTATTATATTTCTAAAATAAGTGAGAAGTTCTTTCTCGATGTTTAACACTTGCTTTATGATGCTATAATTTATTTTTTCAATTCTTTTTTGTCGTTTCATGTTTTTTACTCAAGCCAAGTTTTGTCCGGGTCAAAAGGCGATTTGCGTGCATTTACAATTACATGTCATGAGGGGTCACCTAATGCAGCTTACAGATTATCCCACATGTGTGGCACACAACATGGCGGCACAAATTGGACAGATATATTGAGACATCCAGGTATGAGCAGTTTGAACGTTCATACCTGGATGTCTCACGGAAGCTTGGTTTTTGAAGCGAAGCTTTTTACGCCTCGTTTTGTTATTTGCTTGAGTGAAATCTCAAAAAGGACACTTTTTTCCATACACCTTTTTCATAGAATTGTTGTTGTTTTTGCTAGCGTCAATTACAACAAGATAATATAAAATTATATAAATTATTTAAAATTTTTCTATGACAGCAGCGAGAATTGAACCCGCACCCTCTCGTTTGATAGTCCAGCAAGCTACCATCTAATAAAAATAAACTTAATAAAGTTAATTGGTTCATTCAATATCTAGCATTAACTAAAGCTATGTTGCAGTATATGACAAGAATATATTTAAAGGATTGTGCATTAGCTAACCCACATATTCTATTGTGAATGCGTTTAGCTATGATGCAATAATCGATCAAAAGCATTGGGTCTGTTCGGCAATGCATCACGATTTGCAGTACGCGCACAACTGCCATTTTTTAAGCGTCCAAATGACTTAAGCTGAATAGTGCTAGAAACTGATATAACTTTTCAGGGATACCGCATTGCATTTAATGAGATTTAGTATTAGAATTTGTTGAAATCACAAGATTTTAAAATCTTAAACTTGTATAGAATACTCTGTCGATTTCAATATGGATTTTACGAAATCTCAAAAAATCTGAAGATTTCGAATAGATGGAAACTGTAAAACAAAAATTAAAAAATGGATATCTGAAAACCTCCACGCAATTAACGCTGGGTAAATCAGAATATATTCTGACTAGCAAAAAACTGAAACATTTGGAATTGCTTGATTCACTATTTTTACAGTGTACATATAAATAAGTTCGCTGTCACACGGACAGCAATCGTGTTATTGGCCCAAAATACACTGCAGTGCTCAGTCTGCGTGAGCAGTCAGTTATTCAAAAACACACTGTACTGGTCCGTCTGCTTGAAACCAGTTTTGTGTACATGAACTGTGTTTGATTGTATTGGTATCCCCTAAATAAAATCTGATTACTTCGCTTATGTGTGCGTGTCAGTCCATCGTCACTACAGCTTTTTCTGCCAGTGAAATTTCTTGCACCTCACGCCGCTTGCCTCACCTCCCTTGCCCAAGGTTGCAAACAGAGTGAACGCCGATTCAGACAGGTAGGCAGCCAGAGGCAGGCAGTAACCTGCGAAAAAACGAGATAGAAATAAAGTTAAGCTGACTTTTATCTCGCTTATTCACACAGTTTGCCTGCGCCTATCTGCCTGCCTGTCTGAATCGGCGTTCACGCTGTCCGCAACCTAAGAAACCCGGTTTCACGCAGACTGAGCACTAAAGTGTATTTTGGGAAATTGGTAATTCTTCATTGCATGCAGATTTAAAAATATTTTGATGTTGTTGCTTTTCCTTGTTGTTGTTGTTTTTGCACTCTTAAAATAATTTTCGTGGGCATCGCTGGTATAGATGACTCATTTGAATAAGTTGTCAAAACACAAAAATCCCACTTTATATTCATGAATTACCTTAATAATTGTTAATAGATTTTTATGTCAATAAAAAATAGTCGAAAAAAGTGGCTTTCTTTTGAATTATGGCATACAAAAGAAACCATAACTTGCAAGGTCTTTCTGGAGACAATGATTAATATAATAGCAATTCATGTTTGCGCTATTTATAATATGATTTATATTTAATTAATAGAGACTTGTTATGAAGCATAAAAAGTTGTGGTTTTTCTTATGATGCATATTCTTATGTAAGTTCTGGAAAACCTGCTTTATCAAGGAAGTGATGGAAAGTAATGGAAACATTAATATATAATTAATGTTTAAACATATAAGCAAATTAACATTAAACTCACTCAGCCTAACCAAAAAACATTTTAATGTCGACTCTAAATTTAGTGTGAGCTTTTCTGACATTATTTCTATAGAATTTGTTGTCAAAAAGCTTACACTAAATTTAGAGTCGACATTAAAATGTTTTTTGGTTAGGCTGATTGATTTATGCTTTTATAAACAAAAACAAAAAAATACATTTACGTTATTCGCTACATTTGCTTAGTCCTGCTTACCTGCTTAAGTTAACAAATTTGCTAAATCCGGCTAAAATTTTCTACGTGGAACGACTTAGCAGCTAGTTGGAAGTTAATCGGTTGCGTTTCGTGTTTTTAAGCTGGCATGGGTAATTCCAATACAATGAGTTGAAGATAGTATTAATCGAGCTGAAACAGCTGTTCAGCGTGGGCATATATTGTCAAAATGAGGTGATGACATTTAACGATGTTGCTTTTCTTAATTAATAATAGATTTTTTTTAAAAGGGGAAAAAATAATTTTAAAATGGCACATTCTACAGATTGTTAATTAGTCTATTTTTGCAGATTTTTTAAAACAAAAAGGTGGAGGGATTTGAACAAAAGCCGTGGCACAATATATACAATTATTTATCTCAGAAACTATAGAATTAACACTACTTTTAACTTTAGTAAAGTAACCAAATACTGCAAAATATAACAAAATTTTAAAAATATAAGTGTGCCTACCTATTAAAAAAATGTCCAAAAAATTAAAACTGCTTAAAAACATAATGAGAACAATGTGACGCCAAATCCTTGCTTTAAAAACCAAAAAATCCCTTATTTTTTTTGTTTCGGTGTGCATCACTTGCTTGTGACATTTTATGCCCACAGCTTGGCAGCGCAGTTGCTATTAATAATACCTGATCATTGTATCATGGAATTACCTAATTCGGAAACGTCAAACTTATAGTTGTTGTGATAAAACGTTTTGAAAATGAGTATTAAATTATTTTTATCTAGGAGCTTCATAGCCCTAATACTGGCTAATCTTCTATACACTTATATAAAATTGAAGTGAAAATCTAATGTTACCAATTTACTCCAAAAGTACTGGGCCTATTTTTATGAAAAAAGTTTTAAAATATCATATTTGCGCTTAAGTTTTATTTAAGGGTATTTTTCCTTCGAAATTTTAATAATAAGTTTATTTAATTAAAGTGTTAAGTTTTTTAAGAAATCATCCCAGCTTTGCCGCGCATTGCTTAATCGTTTTTTCACGCTTTGTGTTGGGAGAGTTTCAATAAACTTCATGTTGCTCTCTTCTCTTTTATTTTTTTTCAAGCAAGGCGAGGCGAAAAGTGAGTTATAAATGCAGAGTGGTGCTCTAAAACAAAACAAAAGAAAATATGACATTTTTTATTTCTTTGGTATGTATTGTCTTAAGGACGTATTGTGGCGTGCTAGTATAAATATAAAATAAAACTTTTATAAACATTTAAACATTTTTCAATTTTCTGCTATGAAAATGCATTAACCCTTTAATACATAAATAACTAAATAAAAACTTTTTTAAAAAAAATCCGACTTCAAAATCACTACAAAGAAAAAAATAATATTAAATTATTTTTTCCTATTAATTTCTTGGTTAAACTTAATAATTTATTTATTGTACCAGAAGTTACTATCTGATTTGTGTTGCTTGTAACTATAAGCTAATATCTTTTTCTGCATATTATTTTAAGACAATTCAAGATAAACTCAAAAAATTTTAAAATTGATTATTACATTTAACAACAACGTGCTGCAATAGTGTTGATGTATGCACGAAATTATCATTCAATTATTGCAACACAACGTGAATCAATCACTCGACGATAATTTTCGGGACGAAATTCTCCTTTTCCACCAGCAATTCGGCGATTTGTGGCTCGATTTGAAGAAGCAGCAACAACGTCCGATAACTTGCGAACAGGAAGACCACACGGACAAGGTCTTATAAAAAATTAATATAAATTTTTGTTTTTTTTTTTTAATATAGTCGAGCGTATAGTCGAAAGCGTGCAAGAAGATTCAGAAACATAAATAAGAAGAAGAGCGCAACAGTAAGGGCTCTCAAGATCATTACTGCTCCGAATCTTGCGGTCAGACCTACACTTATTTCAGTTAACTCAAGAACTGCTGTTAAATGACTATAAAAAACGTCTGGAATACTCCCAAGCGGTACTAACTCTGCATAATGAAATTCCAGATTTGGTTTCAAAACTGTTAATGTCAGACGAAGCTCATTTGGAGCTGAATGGAACAGTAAATAAACAAAATTGTAGGTTTTGGGGAATTGCAAATCCAAGGCAAACCCACTCAAGGAATTTCTACCCGCGTATAGTGCGAAGTAACTGCCCAATTCATCGTTGGACCGTATTTTATGAAGATGACAGAGGTAACGCATTTACAGTCAATGGCACACGCTACAGACAAATGATTGAACAATTTTTGGTGCCCGAAATAAATCGATTAGGACTGCAGAATATATGATTTCGGTGATAAGATGATACGACCCATACTTCTCGAGAAACAAGGGATGTATTGCTACAGACTCTTCCTGACCGCATCATCTCCAAATACGGTGATTTTAATTGGCCTGCCCGGTCACCAGATTTAACAGCTCCGGACTTTTTTCTGTGGAGCTTTCTGAATTCCAAAATATATATACCTGAACAAGCCGGCAACTTTAGATAAGTTAAAACAAAACATCAGAGCCGAAATCGCAAACATATCACAGGATTTTCTGCTTTCTGTTATGCAGAATGCGATAAAAAGAGCCCAAATTTGTAAGCGCTTAAATGGGGACCATTTATTAGACGTAATTTTTAAAACTTAAATCAAAAAAATTATAAGAATCAAGTTTTTATTTATTGTTAACACTTTGGATATTAGTAAATCCAATACAAAGTTATAAGCAAAACAAATCAGTTAGTGACTTTTGAGACAACCATTGAAAATCTTATTATTTTAATTTTTTCTAAACTGTTGAAGGTATAATATACGTGTAAAAGTGGAAAAACAGCAGCTTGTTTTCAAACATTTTTTTGAATTACAAGGAGTTGTTATATTTTTTTGAAATTTATGCAAGTTGTATATAAATTTATGCAGGTTTTAGGCAATTTTCTGGCTTTCTATAAAGGTCGCTAAAAATTAAATTGAAAAAAAAAACATCCAAAACGGTTTGATCAAAATGGCTCAAAATTTATTGCTTCAATTTCAATGAATCTTATTGCATTTTGTTCTTTAAGCATCCTACCAAAATTCAAATACCTATTTCCTTTTATTTTTTTTATTGACAAAAAAGCGTGCAAAAATCTATTTTTTTAAAAACTTTTTACTCAAACTTTCACCCTAATTTCAAAAAAAGTCCCCGGGGGTCGTTCGTAGGTGGGATGCTCAATTATTGACCTATACTTTAAAATGACATTTGCTTTATCTACTTTATTTGCGACCTCTATGAAAAGCCAGATAATTGCTAAAAAAAATTTATTAAAATAGTTTTTATGTACAATAACCCGTATAAATTTAAAAAAAAAAATATATCAACTCCTTGTATCTCAAAAAAATGTTTGAAAACAAGCTAATTTTCTTTTTTACACGTATATTATACCTTAATTATCATAAATATATTAATTTCTTTATGAATATAAAGCCTTTAAAGTTCGCGCTAAGATAATCACACTTTTAAAAAATTAACTCTTTCAATCACTGAACACAATAACGAGAGCTTTTGTTTGCTGGGAAGTGCGCAGTTACTCGCTGATCTTAACTTCGGGACTTAAATCTCGTTCATATTGGCAGTGCAGGGATGGCGAAAAGATCATGATTGTGTGGCAAGGATTAGTGCCGACTTCAAAGCTTTTATATTCATTAAGAAATTAATATATTTATGATAGTAAAACAAATTAAAAAAATTTAAATAATAAAAATTTCAATATCTCTATCTCTAAGAGAGTGGTGTTAGTTACTACGATTATAACTCAAGAACGGCTGGACCGATTTCGATGATTCAGACCAATCATTCGAACTGGTCTAAGGCCAAGCAACAAGAATACCTAAAAAAAATTCCCGAAAAATCCCGAAAAAAATATGAAGAAAATTCATTTTCACATACATTTTGTATAGAGCTACTTTACGACGCATTCTGGATGATCAATGACTTTTTTTTTTGTAGCAATTTCTTTTTGTCACACATTAAAAACAAACATAGTTTTAAATGCTGGTTCCGTCAGAATTTTTCAGGTTTTAACAAATTTTTAAGTATTCGACCAGTAGTAATAATATTCATAAATAAATTATCAAATTTGACCACGAAATTAATAGGAAAAGTAATAAAAAATAATTTTTACTCTGTATTGATTTTGAAGTCGGTTCTTTTTATGATAATGTTTTCGAATATGATAAATTTTTTTGCTATAATTTTATATACTCTTGCACCTCATTTCAGTACCCTAGTTTCAATATTAACTGATATACAGTGTTTTTCTAGTAGTAACACGCCCTTTTCTTGAATTAGTCGAAATACAGTATTTTCTAATATTTTCACGCCTCAAGCCCACTTTCGTGAACGTAATTTCTAATAAATGAGCCTACCCCTGTACTAAATTTCAGTACCCTTGTGTCAATATTATTCAAGATACAGTATGTTTCTAGTAGTTAGACGCCCTTTTCTTGAATTAATTAAACTTTCTTCATCGTTTTTAGTAATAACTCTACCCATTCTTGTAACGAATTTTTTTACCCTAGTGTCGAGATACAGTGCTTTCTAATATTTCCACGCCTCTTTGTTCAATAAAGCCCACTTTCTTAAACGTAATTTCTAATAAATGAGCCTACCCCTGTCCTAAATTTCAGTACCCTTGTGTCAATATTATTCGAGATGTAGTGTTTTTCTAGTAGTTACACGCCATTTTCTTGAATTAATCAAAATTTCTTCATCGTTTTTTGTAATAACTCTACCCATTCTTGTAACGAATTTTATTACCCTAGTGTCCAGGTACAAACATACTGTAATTTGTAATAAATGTGCCTACCCCTATACTATTTGAGATACAGTGTTTTTTTAACATTGACACGCTCTTTGTCGAGTTCCGCCCACTTTTTTCATCGTTTTTTGTTATAATTCTACCCATTTTTGGTACGGAATTTATTACCCTAATGTCAATATTACTCGAGATACAGTGTTTTTCTCATATTGTCACGCACCTTTGTCCAATAGCACCGAATTGCTTGACCGTAATTTGTAATAATTGTGCCTACATCTGCACTAAATTTCAGTACTCTGGAGTCAAAATTATTCGAGATACAGTGATTTTATAATATTGACACGCCCTTTGTGTAATTCCGCCAACTTTCTTCATAATTTTTGTTATAGTTCTACCCATTTTTGTAACGAATTTTCTTACCCTATTGTCAGTGTTATTCGAGATACAGTGTTTTTCTTATATTGCTTCTCCCCTTTGTTCAATAACGCCCACTTTATTGACCGTAATTTGTCATAATCGTGTCTACCCCTGTACCAAAATTCAGTACCCTAGTGAAAATATTGCTACCAGTGATAATAAGTGTTTTATAATATTGCCACGCCCCTTTGTCGAATAACGCCCTTTTTTGACAGTAATTTGTTACACCTACCTCTGTACTAAATTTCAGTACCCTAGTGTAAATATTATTCAATATACAGTATTTTTTTAATATTACCCCTCCCATTTGCAGAATACCGCTCACTTTTTTAGACGGACACCTCTGTGTTCAATGTTTCAATCTGTTGACAAAAAATTACGGCAATCGGCCGAGTGCTTTCGGAGTTATCGATGTACAATGTACATTGTACATACATTAAAAGAAAAAAAAATAGAAAGAAACCAATGAATTTGGGAACCTCCTCCTTTTCGCAATCGGTTAGTAACGATTATAGTATGATGATTTTTCTAATAAAATAATCCTAACAAGGTAATAAAACTTCTTATTCAAATTCATTAGTAAACTGTTAGTGAAAACTATGATGTGAATAAAATATTCCTTTTATAGTAAAAAAACTATAGTATAATAATAAAATATAAAATAAACTTTCCATTTCAGCCCTTGGAATTGACCAAGCTTCTATTGACTAATTTGTGTTGTGCGTATTATTAAATGTTTGATCACAAATGATCGAGAACTGGACCTACGTGTTTTATACCGACTCCGGACGGCTTATGTTCAAGAAGCTTTACATGGCAATTTTTACCCTCTGAGGTTTGCCATTGTCTGCAGAGAGAGAGAGAGAGAGAGAGGTGACGACCGAACAGCAAATTAATTCAATTGAAAAAACTTTCTGTCTGGGCTTCTTTAACTTAGGGGCCACGCACTCTACCCACTAGGCTACGGCCGCCACCAGTATAATAATAGTAAACTTTAAAAATGCATTGAAAGTTAATCAGTTAAACAACCATGGGCGTCCAAAGGGGGCCAAGGGTAACACCACCTAGGCAGTGAAAATTTTAATATATTTTCATTATACAAGTTAATATATTTTGAAGAGCATACAAAAATCCATTTTTGAGTTAAATTTGTAAATAAAGCTGATCTAAACTATGCATTTTTTACTGTCTTAACAGAAATGTCTAGTGCAAGCGACCGACAATCGATTTTTTATCTATTCATCGAAGATTGCTCATCTCTTGTTGTTATTAATTTTCTGACATATTTATAGCAAGTTTCCACATTGTTTGAGTTTTCTGCAAGTTCTTACAGCATTTTTACAATTATCCTACACTTTAACGCAAATGTGTTTTGATATATGTTTTCTTATCTTAAATTAACTTTTACAGGTTTATGTGTACTAAGCGACACAGGACAATCGTAAAGGAGTCCGAAATCCTGTATATTTAGTTTTGTTTTATAGCTGCATATACATTCACCTATTTTTATATTCCCCGTAGGCCAGAAATCCCTTGACTGATATCGTCAGTGAATCCGAAAAAAATTATAATGATTTACTAATGAACTTTTTTACAATTTTCTCCTACCGGCATGTGGCCTCAAGGCTTGCGACACACCAATCTGGCAGCGCCGATTCATTGTTTGTTTGTTTGACAAATGTTCAAAAAATGTGCAAAAATATAATTGAATAAAATTTATAATAAAAAGGTGGTAAATAAAAGGTTTATAATAAAAGTTTAAAGTAAAGGTAAGAAAAAAGCAAATTAATCTTGCTTTCGTGGAATTTATAATACAGGTAAAAAAAAAAAGAAATTTCATCTTGGTTTCGTGGACGAAATTTGCTTCATCTTTTCGTTGCAGAAATTTATTTCATATTTCTGATTTTTTTTCGTTGCCGAAATTTCTTTTGAATTTCCGTTTTATTTTCTTGGTGATATTTACTACATATTTATTCAACTCTTGCTTTTGTTAACGAAATATCTTGCATTTTTCTTTCAAACTGACGTCGGCGAAAATTTGGACACTTGTATTAAATTTTCCTGCACGATTCGTATTGGGAATTTTCGTACATGAATCCTCCTTGAATCCTTAAGGAAACAGCCAACTGGGCTTATTCATACGTTTTTAATAGGTATATTTCCCTTCTCGATTGTAGTAACTTGCAAGCTGCTAGAGCTGATGCATGTTGGAAAAATAAATAAGTGGATTGGTGTCAATGCAGTGTGTGACCCGGTCAAAAATATCTCCCTTAGCATGTGGTTCATGCAAAGCGGAACATTAAATACATCGCGACATATACATTTGAAAAATTAATAAGCTTGCATTCCTTAAAACCTACATGTATAAATATTCCTAAAAATGTATAAGCCAATTTTTTTTAATTTTAGTTTATATGAGTCAAGAATATCGGGCTTTTAAGTGCTGCACTCTTAAGTCTTTTTGCCTTATATCTTAATGTTCTTGCCTCACCTAAACATTCTAGAATATTCCAATGACATCAACGCATTCTTAAAAACACGGGCATCGTTAGGAAATAGCGGAAATCGGGAATTTCCCCGGGAAATGCGCTTACATACATATGTAGATATAATAACTCCTTACCGTATATTTAGTATAAAGAAATGTTGTTTAAAATTGGAACGTTTTTGTATTCTTATTTGAAAAGTTTAAAACTTGGGCTCAATCGTAATTAATGCAATTTCATTTTTGCATTTTTCCGAACCCTTAATTGCCTATACAACTGACTGATGTCTTGGAAAGATACAAAGCTGATATCACTGCTATCTAAGAAATGCGATGGAAGGGACAAGGTTGCATTCGGCATGCACCTTGTGATATCTACTACAGCGGCCATGCGGAGAAGCGCGAGTTTAGATGCTGATTTGTAGTTGGCAAGAGACTACGGCCCAACATCCAACACATGTGGACAAACGGTTTGCCATAATCCGCATCAAGGTTAAATTTTTTAATATAAGCCTAATATGTGCGCACGCTCCAACAGAAGACAATGACAATGAGACTAAGGACATTTTCTACGAGCGCCTTGAAAATGCTTACGAGCGCTGCCCCGTCACGACGTAAAAATCGTGCTTGGTGACTTCAACGCTAAGGTGGGCAAAGAAAATATATTTGGTCAGTCGGAAAGTTCAGCCTCCACGACAACACCTCCGATAACGGAATGAGGCTGATTGACTTCGCCGCAGCACGAAACATGGTCGTAAGTAGTACTAGATTCCAGCATCTCAAAATTCATAAAGCGACCTGGATGTCCCCTAATCAAAAAACCAAAAATCAAATTGATCACGTTTTGATCGTCGGAAGGCACTCTTCCAGTGTATTGGATGCACGCACGATCCGTGGTGCAAACATTGACTCGGATAACTATCTTGTCGCAGCCAAGATCCGTACACGTCTGTGCGCAGCTAAGAATGCACGCAACCCTACACAGAGAAAGCTAGACGTCGACAAGCTGCAATCGAAACAGACAGCCGAAGCTTTCGCAACTCGACTCTCATTCCTGCTTCAGAGCACTCCTCCAATCGATGATATATGCGCGCAGTGGTCACACATTTCCAACTCGATGCGTGCGGCTTCTGAAGAGGTGATTGGCTACCACCGCCTACGCCGAGACCAGTGGTACGACCAGGAGTGTCGCAACGCCACTGCAGAGAAAGACGCCGCCTACAAAGCCACCCTACAGTCGATTGTAACGCGTGGTGCAAAGAAGCGAAACTAAGAGAAGAGGAGGGAAGAGAGACGTATTTTCAGGCGGAAAAAAAAGAGAGACAGAAAAGCGCGAGCAGGAGAAAATTGAGATGTATGGTGCAGGAATGACGCCCGAAAATTTTTCGAAAATAGGGCCTCTTCCTGCAAGGATGAAAACGGAAATCAGATGTCCAGAATCAACACAGATGTCCAGAGTACACTGACGTTATGGAGAGAACACTTCTATAAGCTTCTAAATGGCGACAACAATCCCGCCAATAGAGATGATATTCCGGAAACCCCAATTACTGATGACAGCCTCGAGGTTCCGCTGCCCGACTATGATGAAGTTCTGACAGCTATAGCCCGGCTTAAAAATAACAAAGCCGAGGGAGCTGATGGCTTACGGGCTGAACTGTTTAAGAACGGAGGCGAAGCTCTATTTAAATGCATTCACGAGCTTCTATGCAGAATATGGTCGGAAAAATGCATTCCGAACGATTGGAATCTCAGTGTGCTCTGCCCAATTCACAAGAAAGGAGATCCCACTATCTGTGCCAATTACTGTGGGATAAGCCTTATTAATATCGCATATAAGGTCCTGTCGAGCGTTGTAATGTGAAAGATGTGGCTTCAGACCTGGAAAGTCCACCATCGACCAGATTTTCACGCTACGACAAATCTTGGAGAAGACTCAAGAAAAATAAGTCGACACCCACATCTTTTTGTCGACTACAAAGCCGCCTTCGACAGCCCAATAAGGAAGCACCTGTACTCCACCATGTCTGAATTTGGTATTCCTGCAAAACTAATACGACTTTGAAGGATGACACTGAGCAACACCAGCAGCGCAGTTAAAATCGGGAAGGACCTCTCCCCACCATTTATTACCAAACGAGGTTTCAGACAAGGTGATTCCTTATTGTGCGACTTTTTCAACCTAATGATGGAAAAGATCATCCGAGCTGCTGATCTGAGACGTAGTGGCGCAATATTCTGCAAGAGTGTTATGCTGCTTGCGTAGCTAATGACATCTATTTCATTGGCCATAATACGCGCGAAGTCAGTGCAGCATTCTCCAGATTAGAAAGAGAGTCAAGTCGAATGGGTCTGGCAGTGAAAACAGATAAGACGAAATACTTGGTGTCAACAAACAAACATTCCCAGCATCTTGGAACCCACGTCACAGTTGACAATACCTCCTTCAAGGTTGTGAAGGACTACGTATATCTGGGATCCAGCATTAACTCAACCAACGACATCAGCATTGAGATCAAACGAAGAATAACTCATGCCAACAGGTGTTACTTTGGGCTCAGCAGGTGATTGAGAAGCAGAGCCGTCTCTCGTCGAACGAAAATCACGCTGTATAAATCTCTCATCATGCCCGTCCTAGTTTATGCATCACAAGCCTGGACGCTGAGCAGTTCAGATGAAAAGACTTCAGGAGCATTCGAGAGAAAGATTCTTCGTTAGATCTACGGACCAATCTGCGTCAATGATGAGTACCGAATACGGTGGAATGATGAGCTGTACGCTGACATCGACATAGTCAAGCGCATTTAGATCGAGCGGCTTCGCTGGCTAGGTCATGTTCAGCGCATGAAAGACGATGCTCTAGTGAAGAAAACATTCGTAGAGGAAAACCTGAAGAAGCTTGGAATTTCCAACTGGCGCCAGCAAACGAGACTTAGAAATGGCTTGCGCAAATTCTTAGATGAGGCCAATCCCAACATACGGTAGTAGCGCCAATTAAGTAAGTAAGTAAGACAGTAGTAATTCTTCGGAATTTTCTGAAAATTTATGAATCGTAGTAAACAATGATGATATAAAAAAAAATTGAAAATTAACCGTTAAAGACAGTTCAGGGATCTCAAAAAAGGAGTCCAAATGCTCTGTGGTAAGAAATGCCTCAAGTTTCCTGGGTGGATATTTATTACTTTTTTGTCAACGTGCAATGTCATCTCAAATGACTACTTCGAAATTAGTAATATATATATATTTAATTACAGGTGCATGTTTAAAGGAGAAATTAAATATGACGTATAAATTTGAAATAGAACTAAAAAGAGCTTCAAAAACTGTAAAATTATTTTCTTTAAAAATAAATGTATTAACAAAAATATGAGTTTAATTTTTTTTTAATTATTTATTTAAAAACTTGTAATTTTTTAATACAAAATTGTATTTTTGGATTTTTTTAAGTTTTTTAAAATTTTTGTATTAAACTTTACTTTTTTATTTTATGAAAATTTTTTGATTCAATACTATATGTGTATAGGCACAATTTATTAATAAAAAATTAATTTCAACTAAAACAAAGCAACGAGTGCTCTTTTTGGCATTAATAAGGCTAAGTAGTTACTGTTTGAGTTATAAGTTATACTGTAGGTAATGAGTTACATTCTGACTTACAAGTAATACGAGGGGAATAAGTAACCCTCTGACTTATAGGTAATACTGGAGGTAAGTAGTTGACCTCTGACTTATGGATAATGCAGGTGGTAACTAATAATTCTCTGACTTATTGGTAATACTGGATGTAATTAGTTCAACTCTGACTTATAAGTAATGCTGGATGTAAGCACCACAAATTACCGCGTATGACAACCCCATGTTAAAATAATGCCTTATTTGTGTGTGTTGTAATCCATCAGGGAACTACCTCCCATTATCAAGTAATCATTATATAATTAGTTTAGTAATGATTACTTCCCATACTTGGTGGTAAACGAAAATTTGCACTTAAATTTTATATAATAGTATAGAAATAGATTTGGCGATTTTTGAGCTATAATGCTCCAACACATAAACATTTTAGTACTTCTAATAACTCATTTGCAAAACGATTCATCACTATATTAAAAAGTTTGACGTTTTCATTTAATGACAAATGTAATGAAAACCATATTAAAAAGCAAATAAAATACATTTAAAATTTGTGCTTATTTTTGTTTTTTATTTGAGAAAAATTTATTTTTCTTGAAAATTTTTCCATTGTTTACCCTTAATCAGAGAATTTTTATGACGGATACAAAATAAAATTAATAATTCTTTGACGCTTAAAGGTGTAGCCCCTTTAAATAACCTTTAATTGCGATAATTTTAAGTTTAAACTGAAAAACGGAAACTAAACTGAAAGCTTAACTCAAATTCAGTTAGGTTGAAGCTTAGGTTGAATAAATAAATAATCGATTATTCTCAGAGGACACAAAGAAGGAAGAAAGAAAGAAAGCATTCGTTAAAATAATCTTTAAAAACCAAAAGAATATTATTTAAATAATATATTTTTTGTTGCATATACAGACTCTTATTTGTTTCTCTTAAAATAATTATTCATAACATATTTTCCGCAGTAAAACAATACGAAAAAAAAGATAAGATTTGCTAGTTATTGTTTTTGTTGATTGAACCTTGAAGCATTTACGAGTATTTTATGTATATATAATAAAAACAGAGCGAAATCAAAATGTAAATATTTGAAAATATATATGTCATAATGTATAGTAAAAAGTTCATTTCTTGATAAAAACTAGTTGACATGTATCTATATTTGCTTGTGCTACGATCAGAAGAGATTAGAATTTAAAAAATCTCGAATTTTTTTAAACATTAAATACAAAAATATCATTTCTTATTAGAGCTCACACTTTAGCACGTGTTTCGAACTACACGTGCACACGGAAGTTCGAACGAAGTTAAAATACCCTCACGACTGTATTTTAGTTTATTCGAACTCTTGAATGTAGCACTATTTTGGTGACGTCATTTGTATAGGGCGTGATTTTAATCCAAATATTTTACATGTGAAACTCAGAATTCTTTTTATATATTAAAGCTTATGTAAACAATATCAAGTTTACTGTTATGATGACATCACTTTGTATTGGAGGTGGGCGAAATTGTAATGTTTTTATTGTAAATTTGAAACAATCGAGTGCATTGTTAAGATTAAAATAAATTTGCAAAGTTTTGAACCATTGTATTAATTTTTGTTAAATTTTGAATGGGAGGTAACCGCGGTTTTCATGCGTTTTTCTAATGTTGCCACGCCTTGTTGCCAGACTAAAATTTTGTAATTTATTTTCTATTTTTTGTGTGTTGTATAGGAACCCCCAGAAAGGTGGCGGATACAGCATAGGTGTGTTAAGAATTTTCATTTCTGTACTGTATACAAGCTATACTGTTTTTTTTTTAATGTTAGGCTGCACAAAAGTACAAAAAAATGTAACCAAATTCTGTGGTAAGCAACAGATTTATTATAAAACAATTACTTAACTTAGCCAGTTACGAAACTCCTTATAGTAGTTTAGCCACTTTTAAAACGAAACGAGTTGAATTCAACTATTTTTTTAAAACTAAAATGCTAAGGCTTGGAGCGTTTTGAACTTATAAAAAGAGACTTAGCCAATTTTGAAATAAAATTATTTATAATGATCCTATGAAGCATGTTGCACTTGGCCAGTAAGAAAAGCAGTATATAAACTTTAAGACTATCACTGTACAACAATTGTCAAAAAAATAAATTAAATTTTTTTAGAATTATAAAAACTATGCAGAAAATTAAACTTTTTGTTTTTATTTTCGTTTGCGTTTTGAAAAACGGTAAACATTTAGTATTATTTTCGTGAAGAAAACGACAACATGCCATAATAATCGCCAACGCTATGGTGAGAAAAACAAAAATTTTACTGCCTCCACTCCATATTAAATTAGGCATCGATAAAACCGATTTAAAGAACTGGGGGAGGAAGGTTAAGGCTTTCTATAATAAAAATCAGCATTTCCTTGTATTAGTAATGCACTATTAAAAAAAGGTACATACATATAAACAAGCGCGTCGGAAGCTAATTTCATCTGGGGGGGCAGTACAAATGGGGGGGAAGTACAAATGGTGGTGCAAAAAAAAGTTCACCAAAATTTCTTAAAAGAAACATGAATGTGAATAAACAAATTTTTTATTTTAGCTTAAAATAAAAAAAATATAAAAATATATAAAAAATATTAAAATTTCATTATTTTTAAAAGTTCTTCCAATTTCGATATTAGAGATCATTCTTTAAAGGATCTTTCATATGGTAATATGAAAATATAAGAAATAATAGTTGCTTTTATAAAGCAAGACTAGGTATATCTTTACATGGTTTAAATGCAATAAGGTACAAAAAGTTATATCAATTTAAATTATTCCCAAATGTTTCTTTCTGTCCTTGCGAGAAACAAACTCTTTCACCACCTCCATTGAATTCAATTCTTCGGTTTTATCTTTGTGAATGTGTATGTATAAGTGCCGCATGAGTGAGTCGTTTCTGTTTCATAGTTGCTCGAAGATACGTTTTAAGTCGTCTTAGTGCACTAAAAGAACGCTCAGATGAAGCTGCTGATGCAGGCACAGTCAAAAGCAAAGCAATAAGTTTTTCAACTTCATTTAATAGTTTTTTTACAGTAACCAAATTTTTCGCAAATTGGAATACAATGTCACTACAATTTCAAGGTGTTTGGCCAGGCAATTGCTTCAGCAATTTCATCTGCAAAAAAGTCATCTGCATAAAGATCAAGTTTTGTTTTTAGATTTTGTTCAGAAGGCACTTTTCCGTTGAAGGCTTCGATTACAATATTTCCCAACGATTCCAGAGTGTCAAGATCTGTTTAAATGTACAATAAGATTTACAAAGTGCCAGTTTACACTAGCTTCACTCAACCGACTCACCGAATGTTAAATCAAAGTGAGTCGGTTGAGTGAAGCTGGTGTAAACTTGCAAAAATAAAAAAAAGTAAAATATCAACCTGTTTGATCGAATCTAGCCGTTATCTCATTTGAGAGAAAATCTAAAATTTCGAAATAATCTTTTCGTAGCCGATCATATAATGGCAACTGTACTGAAGGAACCGAATTTGATGTTTCTTCAAAGCGTCGAGGTGGATTTTAATCAGCTAATTCACAGTAGGGGCTTTCGCATGGTACAAAACATTGGACCAACATGGCAGATTGTACAACATGTAGTACCATGCGCAAGCTAAAACGATAGTCGAAATTTTTGGTTTTTTCTGCCGATTGTACAATATTGTACAACTATGTAAAATTACTGCTCAATTGTTAGGGCATCTAAAAGTTGCTTAGCTATTAGCCGGATGTGTTCTGCTTGAGAGCTTGCAATTAATGATGTTGCTTTAAAAGTTGGATCGTTCAAACGCTCAATCAAATAGTCATATTAGTTTTCCATCTAACTTATCGTACAACATGTCGTCCAATATGGAAAGCCCCTAAGAACATGTCAAATTTTTTCTTACCAGAGTTGCAATTAAAATTTTTTGATGATTATTTTTAGGGGAGAAGTATATAGAATAGCCTACTTCATATTCCAACGATAGATTTTTAAAAATCCATCTTCCAACGATCGCCGAAATGAGCGAAGGAAGATTTTGAACATTTTTCTTGAATCGCGCATTCATTGCTTGGGCGATCGAAAAGTGATCCATCTTCCAACGATCGCCGAAATGAGCGAAGGAAGATTTTTAAGAATTTTCTTATATTGCGCATTCATCGCTTGGGAGACAAAAAAGCGATCCATCTTCCAAAGAACCCTTGGGCGAATCGCAAGTGCTTCACCAAATCAACTTCTCTTCTCAGAATCGCCAACGAATCGAGTCATCCAGGTGTCTCCAAATGTAAGCAGCTGAGGCCATAAAAGCAATTTGCCGGGAAGATTCACGAGCGAATCGCCTTAAGGGTTCGCAAGCGATTCGCTGTGTGGAAAACGAATCACTTTTAGGGTTCCTCAGTGACTTGTTGCGAAGCGTCTTTGTTGAACTTTACACGTTGTTTTATAGGCGACATTCCTTGTCAAATCGATCAACAGAAAAATCGACCACCGAATATCATGCTGATATATTTTTAGTTTCCATACGGCAATTCAATACAAAAAATTATTTATTAAAATTTGCTGATGATTATTTTTAGGGGAGAAATATATAGAATAACCTGCTGCATATTCCAACGATCGATTTTTTAAATTTTTAAAAAGCCATCTTTCCAACGATCGCCGAAATGAGCGAAGGAAGATTTTGAAGAATTTTCTTATATTGCGCATTCATCGCTTGGGAGATCAAAAAGCGATCCATCTTCCAAAGAACCCTTGGGCGAATCGCAAGTGCTTCGCCAAATCAACTCCTCATCCAATCGTCTTCCAAATGTTTGCAGGGAACAGTATGAAGTTTTAAGTATCAGTTTTATAATGTTGGAATTCCAAGAAAAAAATAATCTCTTGACATCCTAACCTCGAAAAATCGTACCACTGCACGAAGTAGTACGAAATCTTACATGACCCTAATAAACTGGTTTTAGCACCCTCCAAAACACTAAATAAAGTCGTTAAACCTCACGGGTTTTAAACAGTTGTACAGTTTAACTAATAGAAATAATTTTAGTTTGGTCTAAAATTTTGTAGACATATAAAAAATTTCTAAATATTTTCCCAAAATATCTCTGGTTTTTTGTTTTGTAATTGGACATTTTCTTTATTTAAGTTTCTTCTTTGTTATCATTTAATACATTTTTCAAAGTCAATTCAACGTTCTTGACTTCACTTAATTAAATCATATTGAGTAAGTTACATTTTTTCACAGCTCTGTGTACAACTCAAGGGCATAGGACAGTAAACAGTTTAACTAATGGGATTTACCTTAGTTCACTCTATCGAGTCTATTGACCGTTTACAGCAACGTTATAATGAACACGTAAAGGTTTTCAATGATTCAAATAAATTAAAATAAGTAATAATTTTAAAAAAACTGATTGCACAGGTGATAGATACCTGCAGCTTTAATCAGGAACATGCAAAAACAGAAACAAACAAAAACAAATATAATATAGTAAATAAACGTATTTTACAGAGTAACTAACTAACCTGTAAAGACAAGTTTTACTTGGTGGGAACGAATAAAACAAATATAACCCATTGGGAAAAAAAACCCGGTTAAACACGGAAGGTTAGTCAATCAGTGAATTGAATTTTGTGCTAATTTCAGCTGATTCTAAAGTGCATGTAAAAGTGGATCCCGCGCAAGTTTAAAATAAAAACAAAATAGCAATAAATTGTGCTGGATTGCATACACGTTTACAAGATTACACAAACATACATGCATACTGAATTAGGAATATGTGTGTGTGTGTGTGTGTATTTCTATGATGCATGCATATGTTTCTTTGTTACATTGAGTCATCGATGGTTTTTGGCCATGGTATTGTTGCTGCAAGACAGGTTTTTCTTTCCAATGAAATACAAAATTCACACGAAATCTTAATGTCTACATATATATATATATATGTATGCAGTTATTTATGGTAATACGGTAAATACATACTAACAATATAATAATGGGATTTTTTTTCAAACACACCTGAGAATGGAGTTTCCAATCTTTGTAAGCCTTTACAAAGTAATCCATTTTATACGTTCGCCTTGGCTTTCAAATAAAATTATTTATTTATTTAATCACAATAGTTTATTGGCACTTTAACAGTAGTGCTATTTAGTAGTAATCTGCTTGGCAATAATATCAAAAGTGACTGGACAATAAAGCAAAAGAACATGCACTAAATTTTGAAGAATAGTAATACTCCCACAAACATTCCCACACACGTAAGAGTATATTAACAGTTATTTAAATGGGCCGAGTAGCCAAACTCTGTATTCTACGTTTTGACAATCTAGAGCGTTGTCATCAACATTATCATCATCCACTTCACTGCAGTCGAGAGCGTCTTTGTCTTTTTGATTTTGTTAAATCAACACGCGTTGTTTATTCAAATCTTCCGCAATTTGCGATAACTTTACAATTATTTTCACGAAAACTATTTTCTTTTTCCTCTTCTGTAGCAAAAAAGCAAAGATTTAACCTTCTAAAAACTACACATGTTACCAATTAAGCGGTCATCAACATTAACAATTTTGCAATATTTGTAAAGATTAATACGATTTTTACGTTCTGCGTCTGATACAACTACGAGACCAAACTGGGCGCAAGGGTCTTGTCTAGTATACGAATATTAATTGCTCGTTTCTTGGTTTTATTTTTTTTTTTTTGTAATAAGATCTGCTAGCCAGCAACAGAAAATTGCATCGTTATTTATATGCCACGCGCACTCAACAACTACTAACTCCGACCTACGGTTGCTAACAACGGACTGAAGTTGTCTCGAGTTAGTCAATAGCAGCTGTTCCTTTGTCTCGTTTACTAAAGTTTAGTTAGTCGTTAGCATGGTGATAGCGTCTTGTGTAGACTAGCAGCCAGTGATTGAGTTGCGGTTACTCTCTGTTAATGTTTACCGCATCTACTTCGTAATCGTTGGTGTCGTCAATACTCACTCGCATGTGGAGATTATATATCATACACAAGAGACTACTATTTGCCTTAATACACAACACGAGTGTAAGATCGTTGAAAGACCCTATTGTGCCCCGCCAAAAACGAAAAATTTAAACCTGTCTCTTGTTACTCTCTACGCTGACGAATTTGCGGCGGAACAGAAACACGAAAACTTGATACCAGCAATTCGGTTGTGAACGTGTTCTATTTTCTTTGCTGATAGAGCGCATTTGGCTGATTGTTGGCAATATTTGATAGCAAAGTTTGTAGAACTTTTAGCTTATGATTTGTATTGAAGAGTGGTTGAGGGGAAAATGACGAGTTTTAATACATTAAAAACGAAAAGTGGCGAATTGTGAACGCACAAGAATATTACAGTAAGTTCTCTGAAAGCAGATAGCTACTAGATACTTCAACAATGCACTATGGTTCAAGAATTCAAATTAGCCGCAACAATTCGTAGAAGTGATCTATCTTCTTGGAATTTTTAAATTAAAAAAAAAATAAAAATATGGGGTGTTGTCGAGTGACCCCCGTCAGAAACAAAGTTCCTTACGCCTTTCTTCAATTCCGAATAAAATTCGATATAAAATCTGTTAACATTATTCTTTTATTCTTTTTTATTTTACATAATTTTTTCAAGGCCAATAATGTAAATGAGCAATCAAATCAAAAAGTGTCATTTAATATTTTAGGAAAAAAGATATTTATTTATTGGGAGTATTCATTTATTTATTTATTTCCGTCTATGGATAAATTATCCTTACAGATTGTTATGTCTTTTATATATTTTATATCAGGATATAAAATAAGAACAAAATTATAAACTGTTTAACAATAGAGTAATAGTAGTTTTAAAGGCATGAAAAAATCAATTAAGTTATTATTATACATTCTGTTTATAGCTATATGTACTCTATTAATTGGCTCATTAATGGCATAATTGGTTCTATGGATTCTTTGTGGAATATTACACGATAATAACTCAAGTTACTTCTCACAGATGATGTTTCCGTTGATCAAATCGTAAATGATCATAATACTGTGCAATAACGTTCTAGCTTCAAGAGAAGACAGACCAATAAGCAGGCAACTCGTTCTATAGGAAGGAAGAAGACCCGACAAACTAATTGAACGTAAAGCAAATTTCAAAAATCTTTTCTGAACTTGCTTCAATCGAGTAATATGCACTGAATAAAATGGGCTTAAAATAAATGAAGCGTACTCAAGGCTAGATCTTACGAGGGACCAATATAAATTTTTTAATGTGTATGGGTCAGAGAAACCGCCCAGCAAACCAAAGTTTCCGAATTTGTCTTAATTCCGATTATTTCGTAACTATTTTGAGAATTATTAACGAATTCGTAACTATTTCGCAACAGTAATTTCGGAACATTTCCGAATAATTCGAAAGAATTCCGAAATCAAATTTTCAAATTAAAATTGTGAGGTGTTTGAAATATTTCGAGTTTAAAAAAATTTGGTAGGCCATGATCCCAGCGGCATTTTAAATAATTTTCCATTTGTAAAATAATTTAGTTTTAAACAACTTTTTCTTTAAAACAGATGATATTGGAGACGGTTCTAATTCTAATTTTTACAGATGCAAATGCAAACTACATGTCAAATTCACATTTACATATGTTCCACAATAGTAGTTGCAAAGAATCTGTAATTTTTGGCATGTTATTTGTACGAAACATATAGTCTGGGGCATCATAAGCCCTAACTAAACTTTGATTCGAAATTGTTATTTAATTTTGTATGACATACAGCACAAAAATCATAAATCGTTGCAAATTTGATGCTTCATTTCGTTACAAATTCGGTGCTAAAATTCGTTAAGAAATTGTTATGAATTTGTAACGAACTCGTTACGAAAACGATAATTCAATTGTTTACGAATTTGTTACGAAATCGCTGCGTCAATTCTTTACGAATTTGTTAAGAATTCATTACTAAAATTCCTTCCGAATTCGTTACGACAATTCGTTACGAATTCGTGTCAACCCCTCCATACGATTTTCGTTACGAAATCGGAACGAATTCGGATGCCGAACTCGGAATAATTTCGAAAAATTCGTAAGGAATTCGTTACGAATTCGGAAACTTTGGTTTGCTGGGCGGTATTATTGCGCCTAACAAACGCTAAAAGGTAATATGCTTTGGTGATAATATGAAATAAATGACAGCTAAAACTAAGGCCTGAATCAAAAATAATGCCTAGATCACGAATTTCGAATAACCTCACAAGCTTAGTGTTATCTAAGGTATAATCAAATGGTTTGAGAGAATTTATCTTATAATAAGAAACAACAAAGCACTTTAATGACAGTTGGTTTAGATTAAACCAAAAAAAAAAAAACGTTTACGAGATCAGCCTGAAGACGATAAGCATCCGATTGATTTTTAACCTTATGGACAACTTTTAAGGCATACAGTAAAAATTGGCCATTATTAAAACATTTGGAAACATCATTTATAAAAATGACAAAGAGTAATGGTCCAAGAATGCTGCCCTGAGGAACCCCTGAAGTTGCTAAAAAAAAAGTGATTTTACATTTTCTATGACTACATACGAAACTCTATTTGAAAGGTAAGATCCCAACCAAGAAAGAAATGTAGAATGGAAGCCAATCTTGGCAAGCTTGAGCAGTAAAATATCGTGTGATAGTTTATCAAAGGCTTTGGATGTATCGGAATAAATGATATCCAGCTGGTAGCGCTTTTCAATTGTGGTGATGCAGTAATTTGTGAATACACTAAGATTTGTTATAGTTGACCTTTTACTGATTACATTTTATGGGCGTTGGGAATGGGGCGTGGCACCTTCAATACAACCCAAATTTAAGATATCGAATAGTTTTGGAGTTACAGACCGCACAGCCTCGGAATTCGGTATTCGAGCACAATTTACACATGTCGTTTTACTGATAACATTTTATGGGCGTAGTACGAGGCATGGCAACCTCCCATAATTTGCGATATCGAATAGCTTTTGAGTTATAGTTCGCACAGCCATGGAATTCGGTATTCTACCACAATTTACACACGCCATTCAGAGGGCGTGGCACCTCCCTTACAACCCAAATGTGCGATTTGCGATATCGAATAGCTTTGGATTTATAGGCCGCAGAGCCTAGGAATTCAGTATTCGATCACAATTTACACATGCCGTTTTACTGATCAAATTTTATGGGCGTTAAACAAGGGTGTGTTGCACCTCCTTAATTTGCGATATCGAATAGCTTTGGAAGTATAGGTCGTACAGCCTCGGAATTCGGTATTCGACCACAAGTTACACGTGCCGTTTCACTGATCTTATGGGCGTTGTAAAATGGTAAGTGACACCTTCCATACAGAAATTCCACCTTCCAAAGAAATTTGGGCGTTTGTTCATTATGAACAATGCGTCTAATGCGTGGGCGAATATGCGCACAGACTTATATGGCTGTGCGAATAATCACCCAAACTACAATCGCCCAAATTGTGAAATTAATAGTCGACCAAAATAGCTGCGTTCCTTTCACCTTAATATAATCGCGATAAAAAATTTTCTCAAAGGAACGGCAAGAAAAACGACTCGTAGAGGGCACAACCGCTGCAGTCAAAATTAAATTCAAACAAGCAATCATGATACAATAACTATTAGGTGTCATGAGAATGTGTGTCGTTCAAAACTGTTGTGTAAGCAAATGGTAGCGATACCTTAGTGAACGATGTTTTTCTCTGAATGTGTTTTACTCAAAACGTCAGAAAAATTATAAATTATTTAATTTAATTATTAATATTATGCAATTATATAAATAAT
Organism: Dichetophora obliterata; assembly: GCA_963920525.1. Taxonomy (NCBI): domain Eukaryota; kingdom Metazoa; phylum Arthropoda; class Insecta; order Diptera; family Sciomyzidae; genus Dichetophora; species Dichetophora obliterata. The sequence goes on along the minus strand of OY986435.1, from coordinate 301,438,130 downwards.
TTAAGTGCAATTGTTGGCTCCGCTGAATGCGTCTAATGTGTGTGACACACGCGGTTTGTTTTGCTTTCTTTTGTTTAACATTCGATTGTCGCAGCTCGTGAGAAAATAGGTCGCTGTCAATGCTACCTAATAGTCATTGTATCAAACAAACAAATAATACAAAAAATGAAATGACAGCTCATAAAAATATACAGGTGCGGCACCTGTGTTTCAAATTTTTTAAAGGCTATATCACAATTTTATATGGATAGCAAAAATAATCCTTTTTGTTATAGGATTATTATTTTTGTTTTTGCTTTGCATGTAAAAAAAAAATAATCTAGATTATTTTGAAGCGAATGGAACGCAGCTAATATTTGTAGATTGTAGAAAAAATAAGTAGATCACTATAAAGAAGATTTTATATAATCCAAAATAATCGTAATTACTTTAGACACACAACTGAATTCTTAGATATAAATGGGGACGTTCAAACTGTATAGAGAATTCTAACACAAAACTAAGTTTTATTAATAGTCTGGTATGAAAAAATAGATTTTTAGCCATAACTTTTGATTGGAAAGAGATATTGGGATAATTTTTTCACATAAATTATTTTTTCACATAAATTATTTATTTTTTCGGGCAAAAATAACTGTTACTTTTGACTTTTATTTTTTAAGTCAAAAATAACAGTTATTTTGTGCCTTTTATTTTTTCGGTCAAAAATATCAGGCAATTTGTATATTTTCAAAGGCCGAATAAAAAACTTTAAAAACTAAAAAGTTTGATAGCTCAAAATGTGCGCACTGATGAGACGATAAAAATTGCACAAAACTTTTTTTGCCATTCAAGTGGCCTTTAAAAAAATTCAAATTGCCTGATATTTTTGACCGAAAAAATAAAAGGCACAAAATAACTGTTATTTTTGACATAAAAAATAAAAGTCAAAAGTAACAGTTATTTTTGCCCGAAAAAATAAAAGGCATTAAATAACTAGTATTTTTGTCGGAAAAAATAAAAGTTTAATGATAACTGTTAATATCCGACTTTTTTGATAAAAACCATAACCGGTACGGTACCTGATTTTTTGAGTAAAAGTCAATACTTTGGAGCTTTTTTGACATAATCATAAAACATATATACACTGACTTAACGGTACAGTTCAACCTATTTCTGTGAAGTGCTTTTATTGAACTTTTGAACAAAAAAAATTTGAATGAAATATATTAATGGACAGCGGAGATATTTACATCGAAAGACCAAACTTTGATTTTCATGTCGTTTTTTTCTCATTCTTAGGCAACAATGTTTTATGAAAAAGTCGTTGTACTGAAAATTTCTCAAATTTTGAAGATATGTGAGTGTTTTTGATGTCAAAATAACAGAAATTTTTCAAAACTAAATACACAAAAATTTCCGATACTAAAAAGTTTCTTAACAACAAAATTATCGTTAGTTGAAAAATTTTAGAGGGGGCGTGGCAAAAACTAAGTATGCAACATTTTAAGTTGAGATGCACTTAATATGTATACCTAGTTTGAGCAAAATCAGTTGAGCCGTTTAGATTTGTATAAAGGCCAAACAAACAAACAAACAAAAAATGAGTTTTATTACTATAGATTATCAAGTGTTTAATTGGAAAGTAATCAGCTGAAGCTGTTAACTTTAACAGCTAACCTCAGAAGCAGTGTTGCCACTAGCCCAAATTTTTATTTAATTCCTCTGTAGAATATCTCATAGATCGTGTGCATACTTTTTTGTCGGAATGTGTTTGATAGTTTTGACGCTGATTTGGCTTCTGAAACCATAGTGCAGAGTGGACAGATGTGAACTTTTTAAATACCATCATGAAAATATTTGACATTGTTGCGGTTCTTGTAAAGTAGATCAATAACTCTGTGGATGTTTTCTCTCTCAACAAGACAAGCGTAACAAGTTAAAATTTCAATAGAACTAGAGTAATTGAAATGTTTCTGAATAAATTAATAATGTTTATCGTCTATGTGCATTCAATAATCAATTTAATAACAAGTTTCCTTGACAATGTGAGTGGTTAAAGGTAATTAAAAAACTAGTTCTGGTTAAGACATTTGTGCGGAAACATATCAAATACACAATATGTACATGTCTTTAAGAACTGCCGTGAATAGCAAAGTTATTGTCTTTCGGTAGCTTATTGTTATGTTTATTGTTAGACTGATCTTGAAAGTTCAGTTCAGAGAGGTTATACCTCTGATGTTTTTCAAGATTATGTTTTCGGATAAGAGTTCAAGTTTTTGGAAACGGCACTGTCTCGTATTGACTTGATTATTTTTAGGGAATTAGAATGGAGTCCATACATATATATAACTTGAGCACCCATTAAACCTTAATCAGGCGTAGAAATCGATATATGATCAATATATGTTCAGAATCCTGTGACAGTACCGCACGAACAAACCAAAGAGTTTTCTGTATTACGAAGGTTTGCTAGCAATCAATTGTCTGCGATGTATTCTTTGTTCGTTTAGGCACAATCTTTGTCAAATTTGTCCAATCTAACATAAAATTATTCTAAATATAATTTGTACTTTTATATAGAGCTATTATAGAAAAATTTTGTTGCAATCTTAACCCTATATCGCACCGTGTTGCAGATCTGCAACATTTAGAAATTACTCAAGAAAAATAACTCAAAGAAAACTTCTTATAAATGACTCATAGGGCTAGAAATCTTATAAAAATGCATTTTTTGTAACTGGCCATCTTAAAATGGAAATGGCTAAGTTATCTTTACGAATCATGAAGTTTTCTTTAAAATTGCATTCAATCGTAAGTGCATGTTCTTGTATATTTTACAATAAATGCATGTTGATTTTGCATATTTTTGCTTTTTTGACTTGCAACCATTTAAATTTAGTGCGACATCTTTTGGGAAAGGTCACTTACATTTATATATTATAAATTAGTTTTATATGTATTTTAAAATTATTTGAAGGGCTTAATGAAATAACGGGAAAAGACACATGATCTAAGAAATCAATTTTTTAGGCTGAATCATTACTCAATGCATTGCCAACAACCACTGAAGAGATTTTGGCTATTTCTTATTCATTTTCTAACCTATTTGTAAAAGTTTCCGTGTTTAATTCCATTTCTTCATACAAAAAAACATTTTTTCAAAACTTTAGAGTCGATTATTTTAAAATATTTTTTATGTATCTTATCATATTCTTGCAATAAGCCCTTCAATTGTCCTACACGCAATACTTATTTTTGTGCAGATAATTAATTAGAAAAATATTTTTTATTGCATATTGTACCTGTTTTTATCGCATATTTAAGATTTTTAAGTGCATGTTATATGCGCATATTTTAAATTTCTTAATGCAAGAGATTCCTAGCCCTACTCATGAACATTCCAAATAACTCTAACTCTAAAAATAATGTCAACAATGATCAACATTTACAAAAATTGACAAATGTGAAAAAGAAGACAAAGATGCAACAAAATCTGTCTACACACTAATATTATACACACAACTTAATATCATAGTTTAAACAATTTAAATTGTTCAGTGTCATATGTTAGCTCAATGTTTTTGTTAGTTATTTTTAAAACATTAATTATTATTTGTTAATTGTGCTCTAAAAATGTAAAGTTAATCTCTTTTATTAAAAAAATTGTGTTAGTTTGTAGTGTAATTTATCAATCTTACATATATTACGCAAACGAAAATTTTGTCCGGCGTAAGGCTTTTTAAGTAAAGTCCAATCTTAATAAATTTAGTATGGTTTGGTAGGTTTAGACCTGTAGATGTGCAAACTGGACTTTTTATTTCTTAAAAATTTATATTTTTTAAGTTATAGCGAGTTAAAATTTGCATATAATTGTTGTTGTTATGTTGTTTTTTCTCTTCTTAATTTCAGCATATGCCCAAAAATATGTGAGGTATTTAGCGCCACCTATCGGCTAATAGCTATGAAACTGTTATACTGACGAATAATCTTTTATTCAATATATTCAATATAAAATATCAATATCTTTTATTCAATATTCAATATCAAAGTGATGCTAGAATGATTTCTTGCAATTTAAAAAAGATTTCTAAGCCTTTTGAACGGAAAATTATTTAATTTTAAAAAATTTACACCAAAATTTAATAAGAAATTGGAAACTGGTAATGAAATATTTTTGTTCAAGCATTATTTGGGTATGAAGTTAAATATGCTAACATTATATCGTCGTTGCGTGTGCAATACCGCGTATATTGCAAAAACGGCAAAATTAATTTCATTTCAATTTTGATCAGTTGAAAATCTATTCAATAGCTTAAAATAAAATCTAGGAATGTTTGATTTTGGCGTTTTAACGCCACACGGGCTTACTAATTTATGTATATAAGTTAAATAAATATGTTCGCAGATTCAATCCCTGAGGAAGCAGAAAAGAAATCATCAAAATAAGGCATCCAATCCCGGGACATCAGACTTTTCTTAGTCCCGACAGTCCTGGGATTGCCTCCACTGCAAAGAAGTTCTAAAATGAAAAATGGTGGAATGCATCCACCGAATGAATTTTTTATTGGAATATTTTAGAATTTTTTGCAAGCATTTGCAAAAAATAAGCATTTGCTCCGACTCGACTTTTAAAGTAAAATCAATAGAATTTATAAATTTTTTACTTGAAAAAATTAAAGGAGAAAAAATTTATCTGATTTTAAAAATTTTTTAAATAAAAACCTTTCTTAAACTATCAGTACAAAAAACACGTTGGGCCTTATCAATAGTCATTTAAATGCCGACTCTAAATTTAATGTAAGCTTTTAGACAAAAACTTGTAAAGAAATAATGTCAGAAAAGCTCACATTAAATTTATACTTCCTAAAAAATACAAAAAATGTGATTTTAATAATACAAAAATAAAAATATTTTTTAATTAGCTGTACAATATAAAAAAAAAATAAACTGGCCATTTCAGCCCTTGGAAGGACTTTGACCGAGCTTCTATTAATCAATTGTGTTGTGCGTGTTATTAAATGTTTGAACACAAATGACCGAGAACTGGACCTACGTGTTTTAAGCCGACTCCGAACGGCTTATGTTCTCATGAACCTTTACATGGCAGTTTTTACGCTCTGAGGTTTGCCATTGTCTGCAGAAAGGTGACGACCGAACAGAAAAATTAATTCAATTGAAAAAACTTTCTGTCTGAGCTGAAATTGAACCCGGGCTACCGCGGATGATCTAATTTTATTAATTTTTTGTTTAAAGGATTAATCTTTGTTTATTAAAAAAAAAGCAATAAATACTAGCCAAACATTTAATCGAAACTGTGTTTTTAGTTTTTTATAATCTTTTGTAATGTTTTGTGTTGTAAAACAACGCATAACTTCTTTGAAACTTCATATTACGTCTGCCAAAAAATTCGTTTTCTAAGGTTTGTCAAACCCGGGTCTAGTCCCGGGATCCCGTGATTGTGTTTTTAAAATCCCGAAGTCCCGGTATTGCCGAAGCGTTCCGAAATTGAATACCCTACTGCGAAACATCGGAGGAAAACATAATGTTAGAGTTATTTATTTTTACTAATATTATATAAACAAGCAAGACCAAAAAGCCAAAAATTATTAAAATTAACCACAAAATTCAATTTAATTTTATTGTAAACAACTCTTCGATAACCTAAATTAAACAAATTAAATTAACCTCTAAACAAAATAAAATAATCCCCAAACCGAATGAAATAGCCCAAAAAATTTTCAAAATGAAATAAGCCCCAAATAAAAATTGACTGGGGCTTATTTCATTGGTCTTTATTTCATAATGATATATTACCCAAACAAAAAATGAAACATTACCCAAAACTTTTGAAATAGTAACCGAAAATTGGGAGTTATTTCATACACCGAGAAAAAACTATTGGAAAATCAACCAAAAACTTATACAGACTTACAGCCCTATTCTGGCAGCTTAACTAAGCTCACCACATTAACAAAATAGTTAATATTAACAATTTGTTAAGGTTTCGTATTCTGCTGCAAATTTAAAAGCTCTTTTCCTTACAATTTTAATAACAAATTACAAAATACAATTAATAATAGAAAGAGTCTTAACAACGAACGAAATGTATGTGCTTAGATAGAAAATTGTTGTGAAAATAATAAAAAAATACAAATTATAATATAATATTAAGTTTAAATACATTAAACTGAAAGATGGAAGAATTTTTTACTTATTTTAAGTGTTGATAATTAAAGCTTTCAGTAGCCGTAGCAAATTTTTCAAGCGCTTGCAAGGTCACAAGCTGCACTCGAAGCATCTGTTTATATAGCGCATCTCTTCTTTCAATAGGCATATCGATTTTCACCATGCATGGTGAACTTTAAAAGCTTTTTAAGCTTTTATGTTGTTAATAGGGGTATCCACGATTCAGTGCACTTGCCTGAGCAGTTGAGGGCTTGAGGACTTGTGCAGTTGTGCAGTTAGGTTTTCGTGAACACACCACCATCACCATTTCAAAAGGGCTGTTCACATTTCAAACCGCTCATCAAATCATTTGTCAAATCGTTTGACCACAAAAGTGTTCAGACTCATCAAATTTTTCATCAAATTTCATTTTATCTTGAACACCGAAGTAAGCACATCGCGATGACGGAAAATTATTAATACCACTTGTTATTAAAATCGTATTGGAAGAAGAATAAATTATTTTATAAATTATTATAAATTATTTGCAACAGTTATTTATTATTATTTTGCTATTATTTTCTTCCGCTCCCTCTTTTACCGCGATGTGCTCAGGTTGAAAACTTTTTAGAACTGATAAAATCGTACTACACAATTTGACGAGTGTTCACACTCGTCAAATCATTCGTCAAATCAGCAGAAAAATCAAGAAATTTTGATTTTCATCAAACGATTTGACCAACGATTTGATGAGTGTTCACACTCGTCAAATTGCCATCAAATCCATACAAATTCTGTTGGTCAAATCATTTGTCAAATCAGTTGATGATCGATTTGATGAGCGGTTTGAAATGTGAACAGCCCTAAAGCTGTCAACATTTTTCAATGCACACAAGTGCACAACTGCTCAATTCCTCAAGTTGAAGGTAATAGTAGAAAAGCACTTGTGCAGATTTTTGACGTACATACAATTTGTTTTTGTAAAGTGCACAAGTCCTCAAGACCTCAACAGCACAGGCAAGTGCACTGAATCGTGAACACCCCTAATGATTTTTAAGAATACGAACATTTACATAACATAACAATCAGCTTAACAAGAGCTCATTAACTATTTCTTGTTAAGCTAACAACCAGAATAGGGCTGTTATACACTGGCTTCGATAATTTTGAGCATGTTAAGTTCTTCGAAAAATCATCTAAGTTTAAGTAGTTGATCCATCGAATTTTATGTGAGCAATAAATTATCGATATATATTATAGTTTAACAACCAAGTAACTAATTAGAAACATCGAAACTATGCTACTGATATGGTTGAAACACCTTAGCTTATTTGCTGTTAAAGTGTCAAAGCATTATCATAAAATATAAAAAAGGTTGGACAAATAAGTGTAAAAAAATTCGATAAAATCAATATACATATAATTCTATGATTTACCTTGGCTTAATACATGAACTAAAATTATAAAGAGACACAGTTTCGATAGTTTCGTTTATATTTTTCAAAACTACTAGTATCGCCTGTGGCCGAAATTCGACCAACCTTCTGAAATTTCAATCGTTTTTTTCTAGTTCTGAGGCATGACCTTGCTTTAAGAAATGTGCTGTACTAAGAAAATCTTAAGTTTCAAATTATTGCAATAATTTTGATATACAAAATTCGAAATTTTTTAAAAATATCTGTAAAATATTGCACATAAAAACTTTCGTACACCGTTATTTTTCACAACCAGGGCTTTTCATATTATAATACGTGTTAATGAGAAAAGCTATTGTTTTCAAGATATCGCCATAACTTTGATGTCAAAATAAAGAGAGTTTTTCAAAATTTACTATTTGTAAGAAATTTCACAATCACGATATATATTTACACATGTTACATACAAAAATGGTCATTGTAATGTATCCGTAAGAGATAGCAGAAATGCTATATGTACATTTTATCAATGTCTAAAAATCTCTCTTACATCATGTTTCCATCTCTTACAGCTTAGCTTTTATTTAATAAATTATCTTTTTACGCTCAGATTTCAGGTCGAAGGTGAGCAATCTAAAATGCAAGTATACTGTGCAGCCAGACCTTTCATCTGATACCTCATTCACCATTCTACCTCTTCCTAGCCCTGAGATTCCCTACTAACCCTAAACGTTAATATTTCGGGTCAGAGATCATCAATTAAAAATCTAACATGATTCGGCATATCTTTGGTGCAGTACCTTTCGAATGATATACGTTTCACTGCTCTTATTCTAAAATAAATATCAAAAAGTGTAAGACAACATTTGATGTTTACGTATTAATATATAAAAAAGATGGAGCTAAGGAAATTGCTTAAAACATACATAGATTTGTGTATATACATAACTTTGGAGTGGTTTGAAATATTTGAAAATGTTTTTCACAGAAATTATTTCTTGAGCTGTAGAACTTTGTAAAAAATGTAAAAACAACATTTTGAAAAGTTGAATTTTCATAAAAAAAATCATAGGGGTGGTAGCTCATGATTTTCGATGATAGAAACTGTTTATTGAATTATGTGTCAAAATGAGACAATTTGCAAATAAATGATATGTCATATGAAAGAGTGTGAAAAAATAAAATGTAATAAGAAAAAAAAAATTACAACAAAAAAGCGATTGTCTTATTTTTTGAGCAAAACCTAAATATTTTAGAGGTTTTTTTAAAACAATATAAAACATTGAATTGATGAGATAACGGTTAATCTTTTCTTATTTCTCCAAAGTCATTTGGTTGATCTTTTAGACGTAGAAAATTTGTTGAAAATCGATTAAAAAAGGGCTGAGATATTGGTTTGCTAAGTCAAAACTTGAAATTTCAATAGTTTTTTTCTCATTCTGAGGCGATGGCATTGCTTCAAGGAAATACGTTGTACTGAGAAGATATAAATTTTTCGAGATATCTAAATAATCTTAATGTCATTTTAGGCGGATTGTTTTTAACATACTATCCGTGGAAAATATTAAAAAGTAAGCTTTCGTATACCGTTATATTCCTCAACCAACGACTTTTCATACATACGTTGTACTGAGAACATCTATAGTTTTCGAGATATCGCTATAATTTGTATGTCAGAATAACGGAAATTTTCCAGACTTTACTATTCGTAAAAAATTTCACCATCACAATATATATTCACTCTTGTTGTATAAAAAAATGCTTAGTGTAGGGTATCCGTAAGATATGGCGCAAAATGTCGGAAGTACTCTTTGCGTACCTTATCAATGTCTAAAATTCCCTCTTACATTATATTCTTCCATCTGTTACAGTTTAGCTTTTATTTAATAAATGCTTTTTTTGCGCTCATATTTCAGGTCGAAGGTCACCAACCTAAAATTTAATCAAGCTGTGCAGCCAGATTTTACATTTGATACCTCATTCACCATTCTACCTCTTCCTGGCCCTGAGATTCCTTATTAAAAATAATACAAACTTTCAACGTTAATATTTCGGGTCAGAGGTCATAAATTTAAAATCTAAAATGATTCTGCACAAATAGGGCGCAGTACTCTCGAATGATATAAGTGTCATTGCCCTTATTCTAAACTAATATCGAAAAAGTGTACGACCACATTTTATGTTTGCCTCTTAATATATAAGATTTATTTATTTTATAAACAAATTTGTTGTTGTTGCCTTCTTCAAACATACTTGATCTAAAAAGTTCACAATTAAATTCATGAAAAAATTTGTTTTGTTTTGCAAAAAGTTTTCGTTTGATATTTTTAGTGATGAATTTGTGATTTTTGTTCATTTTTTATGTTGGTTAAAACTAAATGTAATTCAAAGTTTTGTTTAATTAATGGAAAAATTTTATTTATTTATTTTCCCTGTAGTAAAGAGCATATACATTGTATATGTATATTTTAAAATTAATTTAAAATTACAATTTTAGTTAACAAAATATATTTTTAATATGGAAAAAATATAATGCATAACAGAAATAACTCGAATTTATTATGGTATTTCAAAAATAAATGGATTTTCAAAGAACAACGCATTCTTAGTAATACATACTGGCTCTGTAGCTACACGCGTCTGTATTCTCTATTGTATATATCTTTCTGAAAATAAACAAAGCCAATTACGAACTGCAAAAACGAAAGCATCTAATGTGTATTAATATATGTATATTTTACATTTATTAATTACAACAACCACAACAAAAGCAGCAAAACAACAAACGACACGATTGCGAACCAAACGAACAACAACAACAGTATAAGCAGCTACTGAAGCAGCTACTCAAGCAGCTTGTGTTTTTATCATACGAATATATAAAATTTTTTCCTCTTAGATTTTGCTGTTTTGTGACTTTATTAAACAAGTGACAAAATCCAAAGTTAGATATTCGTTTTATTCGTACTCTAACTGATATTTTGGCATATATTTGTTCTTTGTATGCTGAATATTAAAGGCTGTAGGTATACCCCCAAGTGTCAATTAAACTTCTTAAATGTATTTGAAAAAATTTACAATATATATAACTTTTATTTGAAAAAAGCAAACTTTTTTAATCTATATCTTTATATATACTATTATAAAAAATTGAAGTGAAAAAAAGTTACGACTTTACTCCAAAAGTACTGGGCCGATTTTAATGACAAAATTTTTAAAATATATTTGTGCTACAGATTTATAAAGGGGTATTTTTCTTTCGAACTTTTAATAATAAGTATATTTAATTACGGTATTAAGTTTTTTAAGAAATCATCTTCGCTGCCATGCATTGCTTATTTTTTTGTCTTTTGACTCGTTTGTGTTGCGAGCAGTGTTGCCGTATTTTTGTGAGTAAAGACCGTCATTGATCGATTCAAAATACGTCCATTTCAAATATTTTCGAGAAAACATAACAAATAGGTGCATATTTTTATAAACATTTATTAATTATATGAGTATTTCATATGAGACAAGACAAAACAACAATAAGTTCATTTTTTTTAAAAACTTACACTTTGTACTCTTCGTTCGAATTGAAGCGGACATCGAAAAAAATGGATTTTGTTTATAATTGGGTTGGTTAGACTTATGTAGGACCTGAAAACGTTTAAATCATTATATTTTGACGTAGACTAACGTATTACAGCGCCGTTATGTGAGACTCATTTAACAAATTTTTTCAAACACATGTAACGTTTTTAGTTTACACTTTGGGGTATACTTACACCCTTTAATATTCATCGTACAAAAATAAAATAGATAATAAAATATCAGTTACTGGGCGAATAAAACGAATATCTAACTTTGAATTATATCATTTCTTCAAGAAAGTCACAAAAAGCAAAATATAAATAAAAAAAATGCAAATTTTTATTTGAGAAAAATCAAGCATTAAATGCTTCTGTAACTGCTTATGTTGTTGTTGGTTTGGTCCGTGCCGAAATCACAAACGCCAATCGTGCTGTTATGAATATGATTGTTTCCATACGGAAATTCAACAAAAAAAATTTTTTAATTTTTTTTCAATGATTGTTTTTAGTGGAAAAGTAAACAATATTTATAATAATTTGAATTAATTGTACAGGAATTTTTATTTAAAAACCGCAAACTAACGCTGTCTTTGTTCAGTCTTGAATTTTTCTATATTATTACTTTCTACTTGTTCTAGGCTTTACAAATATTATACAAAAGACAAAGTTCAAGGTCACCGAAAGACCATAATGAATAGAAACTGTGGAAGTTTTTAATATTAATTCTGAAAATATGTCATCATCTATTTTTGATTTTTGAAATTCAGAGTATTTATACATACTGCTACCATATGTCAAAAATATTTCATTCTTGGTTCTTCAGAATTTTCAAAGGTATGACATTTTTGATGTAAAATTAATGATTACACTGCGCGCTACAATTGTACACTTGCATTAAATAATTCATCGTTCTTAAACAAAATTGTTTATCTTATTCTGACAAACTTTGCAGAACAAATAAACATAAAAAATCGTTTGAAATTGTATTAAAAACTTTTACAAGACTCATACTTCTGACCCGTTTTCAACACTTCAAAGCAATTAGGTAAACAGGGTTGTGCACCGTTACAGAAACTTCTGCAGGGGCCCATGGACATTCGCATAGAAGGTAAGTTATTGTTTCTGTTTCTTCCGAATTCTTGCAGCTCTGACAAAAGTCGTTATGTAATGTTTATGGGCTGCTATATTCATTCTATTAGCCATTACCCTAATGGGGTAATGACCTGTTAGCACCCCCACTAGAATCCGGATTTCTCGTTTGGCCAAAAGCAGAAGGCTTTCGGTTTTCTTCTCATTTAGCTCCGGCCAGAGCCTTCGAGATATGTTGTAGTCACCTCTGGAGGCCCAATTAGTGTTAGCATCTCTGGCTTTAAGGTCTATACTCCTTTTGAGGACGCCTATTGAAATGTACACATATATCATGTATTAGCTCTGTTTGTACTTGCGGTTACCCCACGCCTAGCCAGTTCATCCGCTGAGTCGTTCCCTTCGATATTGCTATGTCCGGGAACCCAGCAGAAAGTGACGTTGTGGGTATTGCAGATACTGTTCAGTGCCAGTTTACAGTTTTGTACCGTTCGAACCTTCATCGTTTTATTATTCAGCGCTTTTATGGCCGCTTGGCTATCCACAAAAATTACTATCCTTGTGGGGGTAAGATTTTTTCTATGAATGGCCTATGCAACTTTTTCAATAGCGTATATTTCTGCCTGAAAAACGCTACAGTTGTCAAGGAGTTTGTAGGACTCTTTGATTTGTAGTGTTTCGCAATAAACACCTGATCTAGTTCCGTTTTCCATTTTGGAACCATCAGTATATGATTGGAGATTGCCATTGAATTCTACGCCCGTTTCTTCCCATTCTTATCTGTTGTGGATGGATGTGGTGTATTCTGTGCAGAATCTCACACTGAGTATGATATAGTCGGTTGCTATTTTCGATTCCAAAGAGATTCAGATTAGATGCTTGTGATTCGTTGAGGCGAATCGCGCTTTTGGTCGCCGAACACTTAAGAACATCTTCTATGGGGAGAAGATTCAGCAGCATTTCCAGACCCACCTGTGGTGTTGATCTCATGGCTCCAGCTATTCCTATGCATGCTAACCTTTGAACTTCTGTTAGGGAGCTAAGGTAGCTCTTTTTATGCGCTATCGTCCACCATACAAGAGAGCCGTAGGTAAGAATAGGTCTCACAATTGCTGTATACATCCAGTGGATTATGTGCGGTCGCAGTCCCCATTTCCTGCCAAAGACTCTCTTACCTGCGTAAAGAGCTCATAGCGCTTTTTCCTTCTTTCTTCTGTGTTGCGTTTCCAGCTCAGCTTGTTATCAAGGATAATTCCAAGGTATTTAGATACCGTGGAAGGCTTCAGAGTTACTGCTTTCAGTTTAGATAATGTGAAAGTTTCTATTTTCCTTCAGCTTGTGAACAGAACGAGTTCGGTCTTTGTTGGGTTTATACCTAGTCCATTCGATTCTGCCCACTACGATAGCTCATTCAATGCCCCAGTTATAATACCGCTAACTGTTTGCAGATATTTCCCGCATATTAGAATGGCTACGTCATCGGCAAAGGCTGCCACTTTTGTTCCACCAGTTTTGAATGTAGTAAGAATTTTGTCAACCACAATCAGCCACAGCAGGGGTGATATGACTCCTCCCTGCGATGGGTCTCTTGTGGCCTCTTTCCTCACTGCGATCATTCCCATTTGTGAGCTTATACGTCTGCTGTTGAGCATTTTATAAATCCACTGGTTTATTTTACTGTTGACTCCTTTGTCAACTAGAGCATTCTTTATGGAATCTGTATTCACATTGTTGAATGCACCTTCGATGTCCAAAAAGTAGCTAAAGTATATTCTTTGTGATGAAGGGTTCCTTCTATGATTGAAACCACCTCATGCAGTACCGTTTCCACTGATTTACCTTTAAGATAGGCGTGTTGCACACTGCAAAGATTGGTATCGTTCAAGGATTCTCTTATATGAAGATCTATTATTCTCTCTCTAGCGTTTTCATCATGAACGATGAGAGACTAATAGGCCTGTAATCCTTTGGCGCTCAGTGCATCGATTTCCTAGCTTTGGGAATGAAGACAACTCGCACTTCTCTCCAAACTTTTGGAACATATCCTGTCTTGAGACAACCGGTAAAGATTGCTATAAGCCAGGGCATGATTCTGGGAAGGGCATGTTACATCATGACCGGCAGGATTCCATCAGGCCCTGCAGATTTGTAGGGCTTGAAGGACTTGTAACGGGGACCCCGGTCGGACATCCGAAGTAATTTCTTTTAAGCTCGGACTTTTCACGACGGCTTCGGTCGGTAGGACATCCGAAGTAGGTTCTTTTCGGCTCGGACTTTTCACGTCGTCTTCGGTCGGTCGGACATCCGAAGTAGGTTCTTTTAAGCTCGGACTTTTCACGTCGGCTTCGGTCGGTCGGACATCCGAAGAAGGTTCTTTTAAGCTCTGACTTTTCACGTCGGCTTCGGTCGGTCGGACATCCGAAGTAGGTTCTTTTCAGCTCGGACTTTTCACGTCGGCTTCGGTCGGTAGGACATCCGAAGTAGGTTCTTTTCGGCTCGGACTTTTCACGTCGGCTTCGGTCGGTCGGACATCCGAAGTAGGTTCTTTTAAGCTCGGACTTTTCACGTCGGCTTCGGTCGGTCGGACATCCGAAGTAGGTTCTTTTAAGCTCGTACTTTTCACGTCGGCTTCGGTCGGTCGGACATCCGAAGTAGGTACTTTTCAGCTCGGACTTTTCACGTCGGCTTCGGTCGGTCGGACATCCGAAGTAGTTTCTTTTAAGCTCGGACTTTTCACGTCGGCTCAGGTCGGTCGGACATCCGCTACATACATTTATGCTTAAGAGTTTATTTTCTTTTCTTTTCTTTCTTTTTTATTATCATTAGAGTAATAGTAAGGCGATTCACGCCACATATAAAGTTATATATATACCACAAGATTAAATGCTAAATAAAGCAGCGTAGTCGGGTCTTGCCTAAGTCGTCGTCATACCGACCGTACACCGAACACCATCAAACCAGCATACGAGGACTTCATCGGCAGATTCAATTACGTATCGTTGCATTTATTTGTAACATTGTGTATTGTAATAAGTAAGGCTTGCTCATTGAATTAAATACTAAGAGAATATATATATATATACTATGTATACTGCTAAAAATTACAAACAATAAAGCAGCAATTATAATAAGAGCATTAAATTCTTCAAGTCTTCTTATTTATTGGCGAAAGTTTGAGGGTCTTTCGTCTGATCCTGGAACGGCTGAGCAAACCTCAGCCTTTGAATGAAACCCCCTTACAGACTCAATCGACCATTCTACTGTTGACCTTGTAATAATGTTGGGAAGTTCCTGTAAGAGTTCTGGTATTGTCATTTCCAGGTTGCTGTTAGCTCCGTTTTGCTCCGGTGCTTTACAACCTGGGAAATGAGTTTCCATGATTGGCAAAAGCGTTTCTTGACTGGAATCTGTGCAGAATCCGTCAGATCTATTAATGTGTCCCGGCACCGATGAGTTTTTGGATAGCGTCTTTCGAAGTATGGATAATTTAATTAAAATTATTCATACGCTATGATGATCTAATTTTTTCGTTGCAACTTATGCTGAGTTTTAGCTAAACTTTTTGTAAGACCTACTCGGTCCATTTGTTCAGCAAAGTTCAATACATAAAAAGCTTATAATATTGTGCATCCTACGAACTAATAGGTATTTAAAGTGTATTAAAAATTGAAGGAAATTCCAAACCATCTAAACCATTTTAAGACTCATACAAAAATATTGTCACTTATTGTTTACTTTAGCCAAAAAGAAATTATATTTTTAGATTTTTATGACATTTCAAAAAAGTCAAGACGCTAAGAAGCCAAATTATCAGATAATTTATAAACGATTTAAATGATTAATATAAGCATTAGGTTTTTAATTTTTTACCTATTTTACTTTTTTATGCCAAAAAATGTATTGAAGAAAAAAGAAAAGAAAAGCCCAAAAAAAAAAAATATGCAATGGCAATATGTGCAAACAGTTTTGCCGAACATGAAAATATGAGTGCAACTTTAAAGGTATTTTCACAATGTTGTGTTTTAAGTGTTTTTATGTAAGAAAAAAGTTTTCGTGTGCAAAATACGTCATTTTAGCCTCAAAATACGTCAAACGTCACTTGGGTTCGAAACACGTTTAAAAGACGTATTGAACATCATTATGGCAAACTCTGGTTGCGAGAGATTCAATAATCCATGTTGCTCTCTATTTTTTCCTTTCTCTTCGTGCTCAGCTAGCACAGCGCGACAAAAAAAAAACTGATAAGCTTCGAGCAAGGTGAAAAGTGAAATAACTGCAGAGCGACGCTCCCAAACAAAACAAAACAAAAAGAAAAAAAAGACCATTTTTTAATTCTTTTATATGTATTGTCTGTACCCATGGCAGAACTAGAGAAGGTAGATGCATTTCAGACTGCGTGCTCTTTCTCATATCCAAAATTGTCATAGTCAGCTTTTTGCGAATGAGAACAAGTGCTGGTCTACACTGGCCTCACTCATGGCACAATTACTGACAAGGTAGTAGCGTAGACTTTCTCACGAGCGGCGATGGGTAGTTGTCAAAATTAGCTGTTTAATCAATTAATGAAAGACATGTGAAAAAATAAGCAACAATCAATCGCAGCAAACTAAAAACATTCCAATACTTCGCGAACAAATTTAATGAATCAAAGAAAAGTTAAAAATAAGCACATAGCTAGTCAACAGCAGCAAACTACAACTTCTTTAGCTGTTTTTGACAACTACCAATCGCCAAAAAACTGTCCCGGCTACCTTGTCAAATAATTATACCATGGCCTCACTCAACCGACTCACTTTGACGTCTACAGAAGAGATGAGGAAGTGGGAAGGTGAATGAAGTGAGGCAAGAGTATTAAAAATTTTGCGACTCACTTTGATTTGGCATTCGGTGAGTCGGTTTAGTGAGGCCAGTGTAGATAGGCTCCAAAAGGAAATCAATGACCGCATTCAGCGAATTTAAGTGAGAAATCCTTACAATTAAATTATTTACATAATTAAATAATTATAACAATTAAATTAAATGATTTAATCAACTTTTTTACGGTATCGCTACCATAACAGTTGACAACAGTTAACTTTTCTCAATGCGGCCAATTTTCGCTCTCTCATCGGTTTCAGATTTTCTATAAGCTGTCAACTTTGTTTTGACAGTTTCGGCAGTCTGTCTCCCCGAAATGCTTCTACCTTCTCTAATTTTACTATGGTCTTAACCCAATACGGACGATGATGCCATATGGCATCACTAAGTCGCATGTCGCAAAACTAAGGCCTTTTCCACACTTGGTCAACGCAACTCCAACTCAAGTTGCTAGCCTGTGTATTTATACCGGAACCTTCAGATTAAGCAACTTTCACGCAACAAGCTCTCGACACGTTCTCAACCTGTTCAACGCAACGCGGCTTTCCGCAATTTTCATCGGCGATGTGTTGCATGAGTTTGTTTGTTTTGTGAATTCAAGTATATGCAGTGCAGTAGGCTTTATATTAATCAAGGTAAATAAGCTTATTAATTAGTTCCTAATAGAATCTAAAAGAAGAAGAAATAGTTTGCAAGATGAATGAGCAAGTGTTATATATTAAATTAGTGCAAGAAGTCGAAAAACATGAGTTATTATATAATAACAATTATTATATGTTGTATGACTTTTGAAGGAAGTCTGAAAGCATTCGGTTTATAATTGCATTGCTTTTCAACTTTTTCACTGTTGTGTTGAAGTTGTGTTGAAATTGCGTTGACCAAGTGTGGAAAAGGCCTAACTGTATCACATACAAATTATCTATACTATTATATAAAATTTAAGTGAAAATTTAAAGTTACGACTTTACTCCATGATTCCACTAATGTTTTTTCTCGGTGTATGAAATAACACCCAAAAATGTTTGGACATTTAGTGGGGCTTATTTCATTTTTTTTTTCTTATTTCATTTGGGGTTTTTTTCGTCTTGCATAATTCAGTAATAATCGAAAACTGAAAAAAATGTAATTAAACTTTGTACTATACGCGTATATATAATACTTATAAAATTCCAACTTTTGTCACCATTTTTCAACTTTTGCTGCCATTCATCATGTTTTTTTGCAATTTTTATAAAATTCAAATCAAGAGTAGCTCTCAGTACTCTCACAATATAAATTTGAACATTTTGTTCTCCATGATCGACTTTAAAAAAATTTTCAGTAACATTTAATTTTTCAGCCCCGGTAAACCTTTTGGTGGAAATGCTCATATAAGTTATCTGAAAAGGATCTTTCGTTTTTGTGTTATAACTTTGACTAAGTTTATGCTAGAAATTCCAGATTTTGTGTGTTTATAGTGCTATATGGTTAGTTCTTTTTTGAGTAGACTTACAGCCCTATTCTGGCAAATTAACAATTGTTAACCAGTATTTTTTATATTTCTATATGTTTGTTGTTTTCAAAACAAAATGTGAAGCATAAAAAATAAATTTTTTGAATGAAATTGTCAATAACTGAAAAGCAGTTGACAATTTTTATCAAAATTTCTTATTTTTGAGCTTCAAATTTTGTTTTGAAATAAAAAATTACAAAAAACACATAGCAATATTCAAAATACTGGTTAACAATTTGTTAATTTGCCAGAATAGGGCTGTTAAGCTTTTATTTACAGATTTAATGATGTTTTATATCATTTGTTTTAACATGCAACATTAAAAATATTTTTATGTATAAACTTTATTTTTGGTTAAAATTTTGTTCATTTAATAAATAAACTTATGCAATTAAAATTGCTTTTATAATTTTGAATTTTTGAGAGATTGTTCGGCTGTGTGAAGAATAATCGCCCGAGTTACAATCGCCCAAATGTACGGAAATGAAAAATCGCCCAAAAAACCGGTTAAAATTTTTGGGCGATTGTTAATTTTTTTATTATGAACAATCGCCCAAATTTGGAAGAATGAATAATCGCCCAAAAAAGTTTTTTGGGTGATTGTTCATTTTGGGCTTGGGCTATTGTAACTTGGGTGATTATTCGCACAGCCGTGTAAATCTATGCGAATATTCGCCCAAGTTGCAATCGCCCAATTCCAAAATGAACAATCACCCAAAAACATTTATCCTTGTACGGAATGTAGTTTTTAAATTCTATATAAGGGCAAATCATTTTAATGCTATAATGTCCATAATTATCTTCATTCATTCATATATAAATCAGAATGAATGGACGATTGCAACTTGGGCGAATATTCGCATAGACTTACACGGCTGTGCGAATAATCACCCAAGTTACAATAGCCCAAGCCCAAAATTAACAGTCACCCAAAAAAATTTGGGCGATTGCAGCTTGGGCGAATATTCGCACAGACTAATGCGGCTGTGCGAATAATCGCCCAAGTTATAATCGCCCAAAAGTACGAAAATAAACGATCGCCCAAAAAACCGTCAAAAGTTTTTGGGTGATTGTTCATTTCGGGCTTGGGCGATTGCTCGTTTTGTTTTTCATAATGAACAAACGCCCAAATTTTAAAGAATGAACAATCGCCCAAAAATATTTTGGAAGTTAGCAATTTAACTCTTACAAGCTCATCACTGCATGCTAAATTCCTATCTTCCTCACATGCGCCTTTATGAGATAAATCAGATCTAAAAGACTCTAACGCCTTGTCAAATAATTGCTTAGTTCATCGCATTTTTGGGAGATTGTACATTATGAACGAACGCCCAAATTTTTTTTGCGATTATTCATTTCACGATTTGGGCGAAAGTTCGCAGTTTTGGGCGATTGTTTATCGCTTTTTTGGGCGATTGTACATTATGAACAAACGCCCAACTGTTTTTGGGTGATTGTTCATTTTTGGATTTGGGCGATTGTAACATGGGCGATTATTCGCACAGCCAGATTGTTCATTCAGTTGGGTGATTGTTCATTCTGTTCATAATGAAAAAAAGACCCAAAAAGTTGGGCAATTGTTCATATAAAAAGAGTGTAAGTGCTCGTATAGATTTCACTCAAAATAGAGAGGCATTTAACCAAACTGTATTGAGTATTGTATAAATCCTTAATTTTATATTCCTATAATAATTCCATTATAATTATTGTTTAAGTGTAATTTGTGAAGTAATAAATTGACTGTTAAACATTATTGTCGATATAAACTATCGATAAAATAAATAAATAAATAAATAATTTTTGGGCAATTTTTCAACTTTTCAAAATATTTGGGCATTGTTCATTTCTGAATTTTTGGCAAAACTCTCACATTGTAAGGCTGTACAAACGTATAGTTGGAAATAGTAAATATATTTTTATAATATTATTTAATATAATGTATCGAAGCTTAAACCACAAAAAAGTATTCAAATATTAAATGAAATACAATTTGTGGAAAAAAATATATACTCTTCTGTTTCTTTTTCTTTTACTTCTCCTTCCTTCAATTTTTTTGCATATATGGAAATATTATTCGTAGAAACAAATAAAATTAACAAATTATTAAGTGATAAATTTTCATTATTGCTTTCATAGCATTTTTCACACTATTGTAACTGTCTCAATTTCGTGATTGTCATAAAAGCTCTCAAAATTATAACAATTAATTAAAGTCTACAAATCAAAAAGACGCAACACGGCAAAATTATATTTATAAGATCTTAACATTTTTATTGTCTTCATAAATTACTAGTTAAATTTTAGATGTTATTTCGATGTAACCTCCAAAACAATATTGATAATGAAGTTTTTTGAGCATTTCTTGATCACTCAAATCTATACAAAAACAAAAAAGATATCGTTGTAAATGTTATTGATTTATTACTCTTAGTAAAATACTGAATCATTTTGCTTGACTCAGTCACAGCTCTAAAATCTACTGTGTTGTGCAAACTCTATAATGAGTTTGACTATATTTTTGTTTTTAAACAAGATTTATTGCGACATACACTCAATTTAGCCCCCTACATCGATTTGAGGACTCAAAAATGTGATAATTAAATTATCACATCGAACGAAAAGAACGTGGTTTTTTGCTATGCCGGGTTGATGTGGATTGACGTTGTGCAGCGAATCTTCTTGGGGACAATGGGATAGGCAACTTCTGCTTTCTTCTTGCTCAATCGTGTTAATTGAACATAATATTTTGTACAAAGTTTAACATCGCTGCAAAATGCTATTTTTGAAAAAAATGTGTATGTTTTTCAATTCGTTGATCGTTTGTGCAAGAAACAATAGCGAAAAAAAGGTGACAAATATTATCATACGTATTCAAAAACAGTATTGAAGCAATTATTTGTAGATTAAATTTAAAAAAATCCAACAATTATTTCATTTTTAAATGTAAAACATTATTGAGGAAATAACTTAAAATATCTTTATCATAGAATTATAGATAAGATTATTAATAATTCAATTCGGAAATACAGAATGAGTCATTAGAATTGAAACAAAAGAGTGTTTGTTTTCATGCTCATTTTTAAATGTCACTGATTACAAATATTGCCAGAATGTATAATCACAATTGTGAATCTATCAAAATATGTATAATATGTCTGTAAACTCCTCCTGTGTCAAAACTAATTTAAGAATTTTTAAATTATTTTGTTGCTATTTCAGGAAATTTTTTGTTTTTATATACAGACAAACTTATTTTGCATGCAATTTTGTTTTCGCCCCCAAAATTTTGTTTTTTGCATAACAAACAAGTTCAATTTTCATTATCGATAGCAAAATAATATTTAAACCTTGTTCAGCGATCATAGTTCTCAAAATTAACTGATAAAGAATTCTTAATCAATCGATCATTATCTTAACCTATGTATGTTAGAATTATTGCTCAAAAAATCGTTATAAATAATCCAATATAATCGCTGCAAAGATTGATGAGGAGTTGAGCTCTATTTTTTTTTTTTTTTTTTTTTGTATAAAATAATAAATCATATTCAGTTGTCATGAATATAATAAACAGAATTATTACAGTCATTGCAAAAGAAATAGGTTTATATCGTTGTAAATAATAAATGAGCGTCAAGAAATTATTTTAAAAAATCGGCATAGACTTTAAATCAGGTGACACTACTTTCTTTGATCAATTAACACCTTTTATTGCAGTCAGTTGATTGCGTTCAATTTCGCGACGCATATATTATGTCATAATTTAGAAAGAAATATAATTATATCTTCGGTTTATTTAATAATTAATTTCGTTGACACCTTCAGAATAGTTATGGGTAAATCGACTTCGAATATAATCAAACGAAGTTCCTTACGCTTTTTCTTCAACTCCAAATGTAATTCGAAATAAAATCTAAAAGTATATTTTTATTTTTTTTTAATATTTTATTATATAATTTTTTTAATGCAAATAATGTAAATGAGCAATCAAATCAAAATGTTTAGTTTTATATTTTCGAACAAAATGATTTATTTATTGAAAATAAGATTCACAGATCAGATTTAAAGTCAGCGACCAGCGATCCTTAACGAGTATAAAACTAAAACACATTTTTAAGGTCCAGCCTTGTGTTAAACAATTTTTTTAATTCTTACATAATATTCGAAATCAGATACCCCTTAATACTGCTCGGCACATACACAAAGAGTATAATACAAACAAAAAACACATTTTTAGGGTCCACCCTAGTGTCAAATAAACTTTGTTAAATTCTTACATCACGTTCAAAATAAGCGACCCCTTATACTGCTAGAACATATATAAAGAGCATAAACAAAAAAAAAGTTTTTTAAAATTCTAACATCAGATTACACTGACCCATGGCAAAACTAGACACGGTAGTGTTAGGACAGAGAGCCGGTGACCGAAACTGTTAAAACGAAGTTGACATTTCATACAAAATCTGCAACAAGGTTCATTTATAAGGTTGTGGCACTTGAGAGAAATGCACTCTTTTTATCGCCTTTGCTCGAACTGTCACTGTGCTTTTCTTTGTTCTAAGCATTCATTTTCTTCATTTCTTTTCATCCATTCTGACAGTTCAACCGAGCTCGCTCTCAAGTGCCACAACCTTATAAATGAGCTTTGATCTGCAACATTCAGCCCTAACACTACCTTGTCTAGATCTACTATGCACTGACCTACACACATTTGCAGCATTTTCCATTTCTTGAAACTTAATTTTTACCATGATAAGATTATTAAAGGTAGCCTTGACAGCTACCTATTTTCTCATGAGCTGCGACAGTCGAATGCCACTTAAAAGAAAATAAAATAAAGAACGTGTGTCACACACATTGACTGCATTCAGCGGAGACAACAGTTGGCAACTGTTGTATCGAAATTTTAGTGAAAATCATTTGCAATTAAATTACACTGTGTAATAAAATGAGAAAAAATGGAATTACTTGGCTCAAGACATGGTGAATGTTGTTGACTGGTAGAATATAAGATATCTGCATACTTAATTATTTTTAATATACCCTCAAAATCGTGATTTGTGGTTTGAGGTTTGAGATTTGAGGTTTCAGGTTACAGGTTATTTTTAAAATAAAAGAAAAAAAAAATACATTTTTATCAACGGGACGCGAAGGTTTTTATGTTTTTTAACTTGGAATTGTCAATACCCAGTGGGGTAATGAGATGTCATTACTGCCATAACTAGCTCAGTAACTAGTTATCCTGTACGAACATGTCATTACTCCTTCGCTTACAATTTGTAAATAAATAACGTCAAGCAAAATGCCCCGTAACAACAGTCGTGAATGCAGCCTATTAGCTCAAAACCTTACGGCCTCGCTTACGATTTTCTAATAAATAGCCCATAATACAACTAGACAAGGTAGTGTTAGGAAGGAGAGCCGGTGACCAAAACTGTCAAAAGGAAGTTGGCAGTTCATACAAAATCTGCAACCGATGAGAATGCGATAAGAAAGCAAAATATGCAAGAACAGCAAAATGATTTGAATTTGACAGTTATGGTCACTAAGAAAGAGAGCACATTCAGCCCCAACACTACCTTGTCTAGTTTTACCATGAAATAACCTAAGCTGTAATACCTGATAATTAACAACAAAATTTTTTTATGTCAGTTCAAGGTTCATTTATAAGGTTGTGGCACTTGAGAGAAATGCACTCTTTTTTCCGCCTTTGCTCGAACTGTCACTGTGCTTTTCTTTGTTCTAAGCATTATTTTTCTTAATTTCTTTTCATCCATTCTGACAGTTCGACCGAGCTCGCTCTCAAGTGCCATAACCTTATAAATGAGCCTTGTGTCAGTTCATGTTTTTAAGCTTTAAAAATTTTCTTGCCTCCTCAAACAAAAACAACAACAAATAAGAGAATAAAAAAATGCGCATTCAATTATTGATCTGTATTGAGACCGGTTTCGACACGTAAAACGCAATTTCTAGAGATTTAGTGCTCAAAGTGATTTCCATGCGCTTGGTTGATTAAGCTCATACTATAAAGTGAAATAAAACAAAACATTTAAACAACAATCAATACGGTAAGTGTGATTGGAAAATTAAATTACAATAATATTTATATCTTTTTATTAAATAAATACTTATATATTTACTATTATAATAAGGGCATAGGCAAAAGAAATTTAGTTCAGCTAGTTAAAAAAGAAAAATATATTTTGAAGCTAAGAAAAAAAAAATTTAACTCCGCAGACACTAGTCATTCTTCAGAAGTTTCTGAGAATTTATGAATTGTATGGTGATATAAAAAAATTTAATATTAACCATTAAAGACAGTTCAGGGATCTAAAAACGTAGTCCAACTGCTCTATGGTAAGAATTGCTTCAAATTTCCTGGCAAGTTTCAGTTTTCAACGTGCAATGTTATCTCAAATGATAACTTCGAAATTAGTATAAGATTAGTAAATGGGGCATTATATTCCAAATCGGCCTCGATCCGGACTTGAAATCTCGGACTTTTTTCATATTTTCAGGGTGGATAGAGGAACTAAATAAAGACATATCTGATCGATTTTAGCTCAATCCGAGCATTTTTGTAACTGTTACGGCTTTAATAAAAAAAGGAACGCATTATGTTATTTCTGCATATTTTTAAACTGAAAAGATATAGAATAATGAAAAATTTTCGGGCATATGTGTGTTATTACTGTCTTCCTAAAATATATTTAAAAAAAATAAAAACTCAAAAATTAATTTTAAAAATATTTTTAAAAAAATTCGATATTTTTAAATCGAAAATCCCACAATAACTAGTCTTTATGCAATATGGATACATTTTTATGGAATTGTTGCATTTAGAGGGAACAAAATTAACATTCTCTACACTCAGAGAATTTTTGCTTTGGGTACTGACAAGATGCCTGTTTTTATTTTCAGTTCCATTGCTGTCTTGACCATATGCTTGGAAAAATTCAATTGTTATTTATTGTAATGCCAGTAATGCTCAAAGATGGCAGCGATGTCAAAATACGGTATTTATCATCTCTGAAATAGTAGAATATTGTGATTACGGCTGTTTTGATCATTGAGAAAGTGAGAAATCAATAGTACATTACCTATGTGTATTTTCAGCATTTAATTTTTCTTTAAACAATCTCATTATTTCATCAAAACCAATGGTTTTTTCCTCTACCGTAGAGATTGGTTTGCCTGCCACTTTTTCGAAATTTTTTTTAATGCATTTTTGTGTTGACTCGACTTTTTCGTCAACATATTGCATTCGACTGAGTCTGTGAGTAGTTTCAAATAGTTGGTTCACATTTAACGGTATTAAGTATTATTGTATTTACAATTACTTTGTTTATTATTGAAAATAGCTCAGATTGCACAATTGTATTATATATTTCAAATAACAACATTAAATTTGGAATCAATATTCATTTTCATCATATTTTTTCGTGCTTTTCGAAAAAAAGTAATCAATATTCAATTATTAAGAAAACAATTCTATTTATTGTGTATGGAAATCTTATATGATACATAAAATCCAAGCAAAGTAAAATAAAATCAGCAACTTACTATTTACATTCTGACTTACAAGTAATTAGAGGGTAATTAGTTACCCTCTGACGTATAGGTAATATCGGTGGTAAGTAGTTGACCTCTGACGTATGGGTAATTATTTGACCTTTGACTAATAGGTAATGCAGGTGGTAACTAGTAGTACTCTGACTTATTGGTTATACTTAATGTTACCAACTATACTTACTTTGTAAGTATCATACTTATTTTCAGCTTCATATACTTACTAAAATTCCATACTTATAAGTATACTTACTTTTAAGATTTATACTTAATTATGCTTACTTTTCAGCTCCGGTTGAACGTTTTTATTTGCAAAAGTGGAAAAAGTTTGAAAAT
Source organism: Dichetophora obliterata (assembly GCA_963920525.1). Taxonomy (NCBI): domain Eukaryota; kingdom Metazoa; phylum Arthropoda; class Insecta; order Diptera; family Sciomyzidae; genus Dichetophora; species Dichetophora obliterata. The sequence goes on along the minus strand of OY986435.1, from coordinate 301,411,659 downwards.
TGTAACCAACAGCGTTAAAAATACAGACTCTGGAGTCAATTTTATTTTTTAAAAATAATATTGAATACAGCTGTGTCGAATTTTACAATTTTTTAAAGACAAGACCTGAAATATTAAGGGTGTACTGTAGTTCGTCGGCTAAGAAAATAGGCTATTTTTGGGAATTTCTCGTGAGCTTGCTATGAAAGATATGTTTATATAAGTAGTAAGGAATGATAAATGAAGTCTTAATTTATAAAAATAAAAAAAAATTATTAATGTTTTTTAATAATTTGGAGGCAGGTCGGCTCCCACACGATATCTCGGCATCTGTTTATCTGAAACAGAAAACCAAACTGTTTTAGATTCAATATGACAAGGACTATAAAATAGACTATTAATATTAATTTTTAGCAATTGTTGTTAAATTTAAGTAACAAAAACCAAAAAAAATTTTTTTTTCGCTGTTATTTGTAAAAAAAATTTTTTTAACACGATTATAGTTTTTTTGTGAGTAGTTTTGTGTTAAATATGTGGTTAAAATTTCAGAAGGATCAGCCCACCGGAGAAATAGTGTGGGGCGTCCGTGAAAACGTAGTTTTGAGAAAAACGCTTTTAAAGTTTTTTAAATGCGTTCTTACATGAGCTCAGGTAGAGAAAGTTTTGGGTTGAAAAAATTATTTCATAAAAATTTAATACAATATTCTTAGTACATATACAAAAATTTAAAAAAAAAGAAAAAACTTTCGAAAGTGACCAATTAGACTTCACACTTAAACGAAATTTACAGCCAAGACAGTACGATTTCAAGCAAAAAGAAAAAATCAAAATAATGTAGCGCTTCAATTCAGTGACAGTGAGAGCGAATAATGATAACTTTTCTTTGGTCTCTGTATACATTTGAATGTGATTTTTTTATTTTTTTTATTTGACTACTTTGAAAGTGCGTATAACTTTTAATTTTTTGTTATGCTTTTTTTTTGTTTTTAACCTATTTTATATATTAGAAATATATATGAATTTCAAATATATAAAATTAATATTTTGTTTTAGATAGATCGTATGCAAAAAACTTTTCAAGGAAAACAAAAAGAGGGTGTGACAATATTTAAAGAATATTGTGGGTTCTATTGATTTTAACATAAATTAGTTAATTGTATCAAAAAAATATTCAACTTGTTTTTCTAAGGTAAAATACTTACTTATACTTATTTTAAAAAATTATACTTACTAATACTTACTTTTCCGTGTTCTAAGAAGCAAATATACTTATTTTTTAATAGCATGAGTTGGTAGCATTAGTTATACTTAACGCTCCCATCTCTTTTTTCTCCAAAAACAGGACAAATTGAGAAAATTTTGAAGATTTTACAGGATTTACAGGACGTCACGCAAAAAACAGGATATTTTCACAGGACGCAATTGAAAGTCGAAAAATTATTATTACTTTTATGTTCAAAGAATTAAAAGAAGCATTTTTATTTATAATATTATTAAATTTATTATTTATTATGTTGATTTTATATGATTTAAATACAAATTCTAAATGTTTGATAGTTTAAAACATATTTGATTTGAAATACAAATTTAGTTGTTTGATAGTTTAAAATCGTTTATTGAGCTTTAGGTCAAGGTTAGAACAATTAATTGTTCTAACTAATCTTTCCAAAGAAACAACAACAACAACAACTTTTTCAATATGAAAAAGGAAAACATTACTAGCTGATTTTATTGCAATTTCGGGTCTGCTAAAGGCTTCATCAGAAATCTTTGTGATACGCCGTGCAAGCGCGCATTAGCGCACTGCACCACAGAGGCGATGAGATTTTAAGTGTCAATTTTTCAGTTTTTCTCCCATTTCATATTTTCGTGTTTGTTGTTGTATTTTTGCTTTACTTTAGCCTTTATGCTTATGTTATTATTATGGAGTCCAACAGTCTGTTGGAAGTCTTAAACTAACAAAGCATGGTTTATTATTTAATTTAGAAATTGCAGCATAACGTCATTGCGCGTGCATTACTATCGGGCAAATTTTGATTTTTATTTTTGCAAATAATTATTATTTTTTGCTTTTTATTATAAAATGCATACTCAGTACGGTCTCTGGTTTAAACAGTGAGTTGATCACAGCTTAATCACTCAAAGACTACTGAAGAGGAAAATGTAGCGATTTCCGAAACAGACTGTCTAGTCAGCTAAGTGATTGACTCTATACAGAGTTGTTGTTGTTATTGTTGTTGCCTTCTAAAAAACTTACTTGATCTAAAGCTCGCAATTTAATTCATACTTACATTTACATGCAACTTGAGTTTCTTTTTAATTGAGATATTGAAATAGTGCCGAAATTAAAAAGTACGTGCCTAAAGTGCCGTCTGATCTCGAAATTGCCGAAAATAGAAATTGTGCCTAAATTTCTATTCCTGATGTGTACCCCAAGAGGTACGCTTAGACAGGGTACGGACTTTACCACTATTGTAGTAGATCTACATTTTTTAAATTTTAATATCTACCACTTTTATCACCGAAGGCTTAAAACATACCACTAATTCCACCATGAAAATTTTTTAATGAATTTGTTCTCTATGAAATACTTTTAATAAACACATCGATTGAAAAGTTAATTGTGAATATCATTAGATATTGACATGTTCTTATTTTTTTAATAACGTTGATATTTTGGCGTTGACTGTCGGCTCTTAATAGGGGGGTTCACATGGTCCTACATGTTGTAACGCCTGGTAGGACAAGCCTCGTATTTGACCGTTCGAACGCTCGATACAGCCGACTGACTACGCTATGTTGGCTTGAATTTGAAATTTTTCAAATTCAAGGTTTGATGAGCAACCATCCTACCATTGTGAACACGTGTTGGGCGAACACGCCTAGCATCGCCATTTAAAAACTAATGGCAAAGACAAGATAACATAAAAAGTTAAGTGTACAAAAATATAAATGCAAAAAATAAAGCATAAAAAGTGTTTTTGGCAAAAAATGCACGGTTTTTTATGTTTACTTAAGATGTATTGTTAATTTTTGAAAAAGTTATAGCATGAAAAAATGTTGGTATTACAGCTGCTGTCAAATCTACGAAGTTTTTAGCCAAATGAGGTTTGACAGCATGTGTGCTCGTTTGGCCGCTAAGCAAAATTTACAGTTATTCACCATCACGCCAGGCGTGACAACATGTAGGATCATGTGAACCCCGCTAATAAAAAGTTGGCGTGGGAGGCTTAAATTCGACACAAATAGATAAAAGTTACCGTCCCGGTAAATTCGCAACTTGCTGGAAAATCATACCTCTGTAACTTTAACCAAACTGTAAAGAAATTAGGTCTTAAAGAAGTAAAAACACATATTTAAAATAAAATAAAATTAGGCTCCTCCTGCCCGCAAACTAGATTCGTACCATATTGTTTTGTTTTTTGTTTTATTGGCTGAAAGTTCGATTGTAATCTATTTTTTGTTCTACAGGGTGTCCCGTGTATGAGTGCGAATATTTACGGAGGTGAAAGAGGAGGTCAAGTTTAGAAAAAAATCGTACGGGAGGGTGGTGTCTATTTTCGCATCCTTAGGAGTTACGGGGTTAATTGTTATTTCATGACTTTGATACATACTATTGTTTCTAGCAGAAAAACGAACTCATGGAAAACTTATTTTAAAAACTAATATTTAAGACAATAAATTGGCCTTTCTAACGGTATATCAACAAACTCACCCAACCTATCCATTACCGAGCTGTGCTCGTGTGAAGATGAAATAAATACGTTGAGACTACAAAATTTTAAGTTTGAGCACAATTTTCTCAAAATTTCGTTTTGTAAATGAAAATTTTTTTTAAAACAAATTTATGTTTTATTTCATTTTCTTTTCAACGACATCAAAATCATTTACATATCTTTAAAAATAACAAAGTAAGTTGTACTTCAAAAATTTTACTAAATTGAAAACACATTGAGCTAATACTTTTTATTAATGCATTGCTTGTTTGTCTATTTAGACAAATGCAGAAGTCTATTTAAATTTTCTTTGTGACACTCTACCAGCTCCTCCCCATTACAGTAGCTCCTCCCCATTACAGTAGAATTGTTAAAGATTGGCTAAATAGAAACAATCCAGCAGGCTGGATTGGAAGAAATGGTCCAATTAGATGGCCCCCAAGATCACCCGACTTAATCCACTTGATTTTTATTTGTGGGGACGAATGAAAAAAGTCGTATATGCAGAACAACTGACATCGAGAGAGCAGTTGATCGAAAGAATTAATTCAGCTGCTTCCATTGTACGTCAAAAACTGCAAAGAATTAATCTCAAACATGCAATAAGGCAAAGATCAATGATTTGCATCCAAAACAATGGAAGTCTCTTCGAGCAGTTCTTACAGTTTTGTTTTTTTTTTTGACAATATACAATTATGTAGATGAAAATATCCTTATGTTTTCAATTTAGTAAAATTTTTGAAGTACAACTTACTTTGTTATTTTTAAAGATATGTAAATGATTTTGATGTCGCTGAAAAGAAAATGAAATAAAACATAAATTTGTTTTTTATTTGTTGTACTCAAACTTAAACTTTTGTAGTCTCAACGGATTTATTTCATCTTCACACGAGCACAGCTCGGTAATGGATAGTTTGGGTTGGTTTCTTGATACGCCGTTAGAAAGGCCAATTTATTGCCTTAATTATGAGCTTTTAAAATAAGTTTTCCATGGGTTTGTTTTTTTGCTAGTAACAATAGTATGAATCAAAGTCATGAAATAACAATTAACCCCGTAACTCCTAAGGGTGTGAAAATAGACCCCCTTCCCATACGATTTTTTCGTAAGCTTGACCTCCTCTTTCACCTCCGTAAATATTCGCACTCTTACACGGGACACCCTGTATTTTTGTATTGAATATATATACTATTTATGTTATTGTGAACTGTGTTATGCATATTATTTTTTAAAAAAAGACATATCGTCGCTGCGGCTACAAAAATGGTTATATGTTTTTCAGCAACTTTTCAACAGAGCCAAAAAAGTTCTTTTTTACAGAGCATTTCTACAACTGCGAGCACATAGTTGCTTTGATCACTTCTGAGCCAAAAGAGATCTAAAAAAACGGTAAATGCAGAAATATGTTAATAAAATATACAAGAAAAAAATTTACAAAAATCACACAACCATTTTTGTAGGCGCAGCGACGATATAAAGTTGTTATATGAAATATCAAATCTGCCACATTTTATTTCAATCTACCACATTTTTGAGTCCAATCTATCACTAAACATTTTTTCAAGTCCGTGCACTACCCATAGAGGTTGGTTGAAAAGGGGTATGAATAATGCTACCAGCTCATGTTATAAAAAAATAAGTATATTTGCTTCTTAGAACACTGAAAAGTAAGTATTAGTAAGTATATTTTTTTAAAATAAGTATAAGTAAGTATTTTACCTTAGAAAAATAAATTGAATATTTTTTTGATATAATTTACTAATTTATGTTAAAATCAATAGAACCCAGAATATTCTTTAAATATTTCACACCTTCTTTTTGTTTTCCTTAAAAAGTTTTGTGTATGCAATCTGTCTAAAACCAAAAAGTCTTTAGATAAAAAAAAAACAAAATATTAATATTATATATTTGAAATTCATATATATTTCTAATACATAAAATAGTTTAAAAACAAACAACAAAAGCATAACAAAAAGTCAAAAGTTATACGCACTTTCAAAGTAGTTATATAAAAAAAAAATCACATTCAAATGTATGCAGAGACCAAAGAAAAGTTGTCATTATTCGCTCTCACTGTTACTGAATTGAAGCGCTATATTAATTTGTTTTTTTCTTTTTGCTTGAAATCGTATTTGTCTTGGCTGTAAATTTTATTTAAGGGTGAAGTCTAATTGGTCACTTTCGAAAATTTTTTTCTTTTTTCTACATTTTTCGAATGTATATGTATCTAAGAATATTGTTTTAAATTTTTATGAAGATCCGAGCAGTATAAGTAATTTTTTTCAACCCAAAGCTTACTCTACCTGAGCTCATGTTAGAACGCATTTAAAAAATTTTAAGAGCGTTTTTCTCAAAACTACTTTTCACGAACACCCCACACTATTTCTCCGGAACCCGTAGGCTCATTCTTCTGAAATTTTACCTACGTATTTAACACAAAACTACTTACAAAATCGACTATAATCGTGTTAAAAGATTGATATTTACTATATTTTTTTACAAATAACAGCGAAAAAAATTATTTTTTCATTTATTTTGGTTTTTGTTAAAGTTAACAACAATTGCTAAAAATGAATATCAATGGTCTATTTTTTAAATAGTTCATTAGTTTAAATAGTTTAATAACAGTTTTTGTCATATTAAATCTAAAACATTTCGGTTTTTTGTTTCAGATAAACAGATGCCGAGATATCGTGTGGTGCCAACCTGCCTCCAAATTATTAAAAAACATTAATAAAATTTTTTTTATTTTTGTAATTTAAGACTTCATTTATCATTCCTAAAAACTTATTTAAACATACCTTTCATAGCAAGCTCACGAGAAATTTCCAAAAATAGCCTATTTTTAGCCGACGAACTAGACTACACCCTTAATATATCAGGTTTTGTCTTTAAAAAATTGTAAAAATCGACACAGCTGTATTCAATATTATTTTTTCAAAATAGAATTGACTCCAAAGTTTATATTTTTAACGCTGTTGATTACAATTTTCAAACTTTTTCGATTTTGCAAACAAAAACGTTCAACCGGAACTGAAAAGTAAGCATAATTAAGTATAAATTTTAAAAGTAAGTATACTTATAAGTATGGAATTTTAGTAAGTATATGAAGCTGAAAATAAGTATGATACTTAATAAGTAAGTATAGTTGGTAACATTAGGTATGAATAGTGTAAACTTCTGATTTTAAAGGCTGTATTACTCAAGCGTAAGGTAACGTAGCGCGACGTTGCCAATTGTCAAGCTAAAATCTGTTTAATGATAAATGTGTACAAGTCGTTACCAAAATCGTAACGTGGCGTGACGCAGCGTAGAAGTCTGTAGAAAATAGATTTCTACGCAACGTTACGATTTTTGGCAGTTCGACAGCTGTGTTACAAGCGAAAAATTTGTTTAACTTCACATTATTGTAAATTTTAATACTATATAAGAAAGAATGCAATCTTTTATTGACGAGGAGAAGTAAATAAGCCTACTAGAATAAAATGAGTGCCCTGCACTACGCCACCTGCACTACGTTGGAATACGATTTCGGTAATCGCTTATCCTCGAGGCAACGTCGCACTACGCTACATCCCGCTGCGCCACCTCACGTTACGTTTGGGTAATCAAGCCTTAAGAGTTTTTGTTTATTTTATAAAGAGTTTAGCGTATTGGAATCGCTTAGAGCGCTCGTATAACATGACAGCATCTGACGCTTTAAAACTTGAGATACATATTCTTTGATGTGTAAACTAATAATTTATGAAAAAAAAATACATATACTTGTATTAATATAGATAATAAATAAAAATATAGATTTAAAACAGGTTTTCTTATACAGTGTACTTAGGCGTTGTTGAAAATGTCAACAGATGAACATACCCCCAACGAAATGCAGCTAACTTCACTACACACCTGAAATTTTTGACAGATAGCGTGCCTTGATCCAAGTTTGCCATATGGAAACAACATTTTCAACTTGAATTTCTTTGCAAAATAACAATCATTGTTTATTTAACCAACAAAATAATTACAATATCTGATCAAGAATGTCGTATCAATTGTATAGAAACACTACTTTGGGCAACACCCTGCAAGAGAGTCTAGACGAACTCATACAAGTGAGTATCAATAGTACTTTGGCCCTCCTATTGGGAACTATTAAATTTTTTATTTTAATCATCCTTCAAGTACGGACAAATCACTCCGGCACTGGCATTCAAGGTTCTGTTGCAATTCGATAAATGCATCAATACTGCTCTCAACCAGCGTGTGAAGGCGCGCGTCACATTTAAGGCCAACAAGCTGAATACCTATCGATTCTGCGATAATGTCTGGACTCTGATGTTAAATGATGTGGAGTTCCGCGAGGTGCACGAATTCGCTAAAGTCGATAAGGTGAAGATAGTGGCTTGCGATGGCAAAAGTGGCGAGTTCAATGGATAAAAGCAACAAATAAACTTGATAACAAGTGTTAGGAAAAACGCTGCCTCTTCTTTCGGACTGTTCCGAGTGGCATGTTGGCCAGTATGCGTCTGTGTGTGTATGAATGTGTGTGTTTACGTGTAAATTTTATTTGTAATCTGCATTATTTTTTCATATTTAAATCTTCTATATTTTGTTCATTATCCACTTCTTATTCACCAACAATCATAACTATTAATAAAAATGAAAATTCAACAAAGCTTGCTAACACTTGTTTAAAAATTATATTTTAAGTTTCCATCGTAAAAGAATTTGAATTATATCGTCGGCACAAAAGTGAACTTGTGAATCAAAAAATTTCATTTTTAATTTTCCATAGAATTTGCAATACAAATGAAAATTTAATTTTTCAGATTCGCAAGTTCACTTTTGTAACGACGATCAGCCCAATTCTGAATTATTTTTCCCGGGGAATCGGAAAAGGGATTTTTTATTTTTAAGATAAAGTTCAAAAACATTTTGGAAATTTTAAATGCCATTTAAATGCTATTTGTTCGTTAACCATCAATAGTTATGAGTGTAAAAAATTATGTGATATCTTTATTTGCTATCCTAAAAATGAAAACTCCCTTTTCATTTCCGATTCCCCGGTAAAAATCATTCATAATTGGGTTGGATATGTTAAACGAAAATTCACGTTTAATCTTACAGATCTTCAGCATTTTAAAGAAACCGGTTACAACAAAAACAAATGTTAAAATAATGTATGGGCATTTCCACAGAAAAGTCTACCGTGACCAAGCAGTTAAAACTCAGTAAAAACTTATTATTTTATAATATTATCTAAGAGAAACATCTTAATTTCATTAATTTAAACCATTTTTACATAAATTCATTAAATATGATAATGAAATCGTCTGCACTTTTTAACAAATGAAGGTTTTCTTTTTCGTAAATGTTTCGTAAACTTTTTTGTTTTAGTAAAAATGGAAGGCCTTGGATAAAAATAATGAAAAAGTGGTCGAGGCAAGGAAAGGACAATATATTAAATTTGTTACTTAATTACATAAATACCTAACTACCTAATTAATTAATTACCCAATTAAACTTCAAAGAAAATTTAAGTAACTTAACGTCGGATAAAAAAGCTAATAAAAAACAGAAGTTTTTAAATTTGATCACTTGGGAATTAAACTTATGTTATTTTAAACTTTTCTAAAGAAAGTTGCATACAAAAAGTCTTGCCCAATTCAAAGTTTTTAAATTTTTTCAATCCAAGTCAAAAATCACTTCTGTTTTTTGTTAAGTAACGCCAGCACATATTTTTGCTTCTATTTTTAAATCCTTAGGGTCAATTGTTGTCATTGTTTTAACTTAATATAGTGCTTCTTAATTGCTACGCAAATATAAAATAACCTACGCAAATAAAAAATTAAACTTTTCAATTCTGTTTTTATACTACATTTTCGTACAAATTGTACGTAACGCCTGTTTGGGAATGCCCATATATAATTTCTATTAGGTGAATTAACCCATAATGTCAAAGTAATACACACGTATTCTTTGAGCGATTTATTGCAGGTTTCGACAAGTAATTAAAGCTGTTGTAGAACTTGCAATGATCATTACCAGGGCTAGGGTTTCGATGACATGTCATCTTTTTCTGCTGCTTCTAAGACATTTCCTGGCTATTTAGAACGTCCATTTATGTATCCTAAATTCCAAATATGAGAAGTTTTTAGGTCATTTTTACGTAATTTTTCATCGGTTTTTAGTTTTCAGGTCATTTTCGAGAGTTAGGGCATTTTTTGGTTATTTTCAGCGGTTTTAAAATTATTTTATTGTAATTTTTGACATTTTTAATTTTAAGAGCATTTTATGGTTTTTTAGGTTATTTAAGTGTAATTTTGAAATAATTTTTTTCGTTCTTTTCGTAATAAAATAAATAAGAAGTAAAAATTTTTTTCAAAATAAACTTTTATTTAAAACAAAGCGTGAACTAAAAAGAAAAAAATAATTTAACTGGCATTTGTCATATATGTATATAGTAGGCATAGATAGGCATTTTCCATTACCATTATTTTTCCATTACCAAAATAAATTTCCATTACCACTAACTACCTAGTGTTATGTAACAATGCTTCAAAACGGGGAAGTACAGGTTTTTTTGTTTAAGGCAAGCTCGAAGCGGACTTATTCTGCGAAATATTTTTGCATATTATAATCCAGCTTGAGCCTTTCACTTCAAATTTATTCTTGGTTTTATAAACGCGTATTTGTGGTTTTCACAGAGAATTTTGTGTGAAGTTACATAAGTTTTAATAACTTTTAAAATTCTAAAAATGCCAAAAAGAAGTTATGCAATTTGTCGGACAACGTGGAATAAAGTCATCTAATCTTATTTACCCTTCATAAAATTTCTTTTGCAAGAAATAACATTAATAAAGAAAACTGGCATCTCTAAAACACACTTTAAAATTAACGATAGGTCTTGTCACAGATACTCACCCTACCTTATTATTCGCCATGGTCTGGGGCACCTTTACATACCGTCTCACGGGGCATAGCACATGCCATAATTTACATCAAGGCATCGAAAAATCTCGTGGAAACCGCCTAAGCCATGGCATATCTTATGCTCTGCGATATATGCCACGATTTATTTCATGGCACCTATCTCATGTACTGCATACCTGAATTTTAATGGACAAATACTGTGGCATATTTTGACAATTGGTGCCCATGCCTTGATGTATATGATGGCATGTGATATGCCTCGTGGATACGTTATGTTAAGTAAAGAAGCAGCTAAGGTGAGTGCACACTTTAGTTCTACGTGAAGGCTAGTACTTCGCGAACATTATCCAGCACTATATTTTGCAACCGTGACAACGCCATCTGTACTCAGATGTCAACATTTTTGACAGTTCACTTTGTGGTCGTCATTCTGTCTTTGCACCATTTTTGTAGCGTTTCTTCTACTGGAATCTATAAAACACCGCAAAGAGAGTAAATCTAAAGAGATCTCGCCTGTGTCATGGTAAGAATAGACAAGGTAGTGTTAGGGCGGAGAGCCGGTGACGGAAACTGTCAAAACAAAGTTGACAGGTCATACAAAATCTGCAACCTATGACAATGCCATGAACAAGCCAATAGGAATGGAGCAGCTTTTGTGTGTGACCATACAGTTGGGGCACAAAATTGTAATGTACATTTGGCAAAATTAAAACTGTTTAGCACCACAAACTGTATTTTTCTTGCAGATGTTAATAATAATTTCTTAAAACAGACTAATTCAGTGATCAAGTACACATATTTAAAATAAATAACAATATAATACAAATTATACAAACTGCAAAAGTAGCATGCACTAAAACCATCAAAACTAGAACCCGTGACAACAACTGGATCACAGCTGAACTACAACAACTTAAAATGATCTCAATAACCAAGCGGAATGTAAAAAAATTCTGAAAGAAGTAGAATTACTTATAAAAAGTAAAAAAAAACACATAAATGAACAAATAAAAAAGGTCTGGAAACAATTTAAGAAAATTATGGAATATAATAAACACAAAAATAAAGAATAGAGAAGAAACATCAAGCTCAAAAAATAATCAAAAACACAAAAACATAGACAAAATAAACACTGCAAACTGTTTTAATAAATTCGTCAATCAAGCAGCAACAAACAGCAAAAAGTATAGCAAATGCACTTACGCCACCAAATATATACAATTAAAAATATATTTTTCTTAAACCAATTACACATTAAGAAATACACCATATTATTACTAAGCTTAACAGTAATGCGGCGAAAGGCGCAGATGATATATCGTTTAAGGACCTAAAATTACTCTCAACAGCAATATCAAACATTTTGGCTAATATAGTAAGCAAATTTTTTACAACAGGGGTCTTCCCAAATAGCCTTAAAAAAGCTATCATAACGCCTATGCAAAAAAAGGAAGAAAAGACAACTGTAAAAACTATAGGCTGATTTCTGTGCTCAGTGCAGTCAGTAAAGTGTTTGAAAAGGCGATTGATAACAGAATAGACAATTTCATCAACTCTTCAATCCGGTTTGATAGCAACAAGTTTGCTTTCCTGACGAGCAGTGGCACGGAGTCTGCAATCACAATCTCCAGGGGAAAAAAATGATGCGTTGGATGAAAAGGAAATAGTTTCGGCAATGAAAGGTTGCTGAATATGATGAACGATATGAGCATACGAGGGACGGCAAATAAGCATATACGAACGCATTTAAACAACAGATCTCATGTTGTAAAAATGGTGGGATGACATAACGTCCACGGACATAAAGTCCATAGAAATTTTATTTTAAACAATTTTACTGAACACGTTATATATATCAAATTTTTCATGAAAAATATCAGTTTAATATGTCAAAAACAAAATTCCGTATAAGAGCAAATCTTTTTATCATAAAATAATAATTTGGGAGCGGGTCAGTATTTTGCTTCTCAAAAGTCTGTATTGTCAAAATGCTGTAATTTTTACAGTATTTTCAAAATACTGTTTGTGTAATTTTCCTTTATTTCAATATACTGTTTTTAAAAATTTTGCTCTCAAAAAGTCTACTCTCCATTTACAGCATTTTATTTTTATTTGGGATACAAAAAGGTGTGTTTTAAGATTAAATTATTTGCCCTTGTACGGAAAAATGTTATTTTAAGCTTATTTACTTTAGTTGTTCTTAGTCAATATTTTGCAGAATTTCGGCATACAGAATTTTTTAATACAGTTTTCTGCTAATACAGAATTTTGTAATGCAGAATTTTGTAAACAGAATTGCATACATACAGAAAACATACCAAACTTTAATAAGTTCTTAAAATTAATGTATAAAAAGTGAACAATTTGTGTTAAAAATCACGCAGTTTTCCAGTCTGAAAACGCTATAATGTCCATGGACTTTATGTCAAACCTCAAAAAAACGCAAAATATAGAAAACAATATTTATTATAGTTCGTATAAATAAATGTATGACCCAAAGTATGGTCTAATGTATTAGCTCGTCCTATTTATTTTCCCCCTCAACATATCTTCTGAACACACCTACAATCTATCTGTTTTTTTGAGTCATATTTCAGGCTTAACGCGCTATAGAGTTTTGGGCATTATGGTCCTTACCACACGTCTCGACAGGCAATTTTTCCTTGCTTACCATCTGTCAAATTCCTTAACAAGCAATAGGGCCCCCAAACGGTACTACATGTCCATCCGATCTGTCAAGTAATCACACATGTAATACCATTAGTGTGCAAAAAATCAAGTCGTCCGATGGAAACCAAAAATTTGCGATTTTTTGCTAAGTCCATTCGACATATAGTTCCGTTTGTGTGCGTGGCCATCCAACTTAGTGTATTTTTTAATTTGACGAAAATTTTTTAGAGGAGCACATCTCGCGGCAACTGCCGAACGTAACAAATTTTCTATCTTTACCTAAAATCGTGGTGGCTTGGAATATATAAAGTTAAAAATATAAAAATAAATGTCTTAAATACATAAATCTTCGAAACATAAAAAATAATGAAGTCCATCCCAAATGTTTGATGTGTGTTGGGGCAACCAAAAAAGTCTCGTTACTATATCGAACTACATGTGCATCCAACATGTAGTATCGTTTGGGGGGCCCTAATGGCAATTTTGCAAGGATGAACTTTCCTTTATTTTGAAATCAATAAATAATTTTGTCATTTATTAGTCAAATTAATTATTTTTTAAATTTCTTCTGCGCGCCACTTAATTTTTAAGATAAACACACTTAAAATTTTGAAGAAAAGTGCAAAATGGCCTGTGAAACAACAAAAAATACAACCCATTGCCAACTCCATCTTGGCAATACAAGGCATTTAATCTTTCATGCCATATATTGCTAACTGTGGCAAATGAGTGGTGTCCATTGGCCATATTTGTTGTTTGACAGACGGTATGCAATGAATAATTGCCTGTCGAGGCGTGGGGTTGTGCAAAGCGGGGTTCACATGGTCCTACATGTTGTCACGCATTGTAAGACAAGCCTCATATTTGACCGTTCGAACGCTCGATACAGCCGACTGACAACATGTTGCCATGAATTTGAAATGTTTCAAATTCAAGGCCATCACACTAAGCGTGACAACATGTAGGACCATGTGAACCCCGCTAAAAAAAACACGTTCAGTCCTAACTGTGCGTTTAGACTGCCTGAACAAACGAAAGAAACCTCGTTCGTTCGCTCGGTTTAAGCACTTTGCCCGAACGAACAGTGTTCGCTATAAATTTATCGCGAATGATGTTTGCCCGGTGTAAACAGTAAATTAGGGAGAACGCACGAAGATTCCTTCGTTCGCTCTGATCGAACAAGCTTCGATTTTTTTTACGAGTCCGGTGTTGCGCAGTGTTTAAAAACAGAAAAGTAGCTAAGAGGAGTAGCTTAAGAGAATAATTTATGAAAAGTACTAAAATATGTAGTAATTTATGTTTTTTTAAGTGTTCTGTTAACTTTCGCTGCAATATGATTGTGTTGTGTAAAAGGCCAATTAAAGTTTTTTAAGCGAAAAAACCCTATATTTTAAATTTAATTTTAAAGCGACTATTTATTTGAGGTAATTTTTTTAATTTTTTTTATACTTTTAATGCAAAATTTTTAAGTTTATGGATAGCAAATATTATTTAATATAGCAGGAATTCGCAAAAGAGCTTGTTCAAATAAAATAAAAAAATATTTTAGGTTCTGCTGAATCTTTTTGAGTTTTTAATCGAAGATTTTATAAAAATGTGATATTAACTAAAATTAATGTTGAAAAATCGATTTGTGACTAAAAGCGATTCCTTAAAGTTATAACATAAAAAGTACTTCTCTAAAATAAAAATCGAACGACTAAAAGTACCAATTGTATTTGCTTAACAAGTGCATACAATTCGGTAGCAATTTTTAATTAATTGACTTAAAATTTACGGAATTTTTTGACACATGAAAAATATGATAACATTTCATTTTTGTTCATTGCAAAACTCAAATGGGCCCTTAAATTAAAGAAATGTCCTTTTTATAATAACTAATACGAGTAATATATTGTTATGGAGTGGCAAACCATTTGCTGTTGAGAAACGGAGTATAAGTTTTAGTACTAATATAAAAATAAGGAGTAATCAACCCTGCATTTATTGATGTTCGGCTAAATGCACAAATTGCTGTTTACACCGCCTGAACGTACAATATAGCGGCCAATGTTTGTTAGCGATTGATGTTCGTGCGGTCTAAACAGTTCTCCGAACGAAGCATTTATTGCAATAAATTGTTCGCGATAAATTTTTCGTTCGTTCAGACGGTCTAAGCTCACAGTAACAATACCTTTTCTTGTTCTACCATGCACTGGTACATCGACGAAATCTCTTCATATATATATTTTCTTTGTGCTTCGAAAATGGCTTCGTTGCTTTTGACTTTTGAATCGGTATTTATGATTGTTGTTCTTCGCTGCTTTTCAGTCTTGGAGTTAGTTCGAATTATGTGTGTTGGTGTAATTTTTCATAAAATTGCTTCAAAAAATCTAAATAAATAATAGATAAAACTGTTTTCTAGACAAATGCAAAAGATTAAAATTGTATTTAAACAAAACAAGTGAAATAAATTAAGATTTAAAAGAAGTTCAACCTATCGTCGCAAAGAAAATGCTTGTAAAAAAATGCAATTAAATTAAATAGTAGCTAGAAGCAAATCGAATATAAAAGTGCAAATAAAGTTAATTGTGAGTTGTGTGCTATAATAATAATAATAATAAGTGAAAGAGTACCCAAATTTTAAAATTTTTCACACAATAATCGATAAAAGTGCATTGAAATAGATGAAACGTGTAATAATAAAACAAAAAAAAAAAGGGAAAAATTAAAATACAAGCACTGTGAAGAAAAATGTAGCGAGCTAGAATAATCAATCGAAAGTGCGGTGCAGGAACGAAATCTTGATAAAAATATAAATATTTACAGATCTGTTTAATTTCAGTGTTTTTTTTTTTTTCTTGTTTTCTTATTTGGGATTTAATTTCTGTTCAAATATTTTCGCATAAGTATTCTTTGTTAGGGCCTGTGATTAATAAGGGCCCCCCTTATACATCCGTTGTGTGCTTGTTATTGCAGGGGGAGTACAATTAAAACTGTTGGTTGTAGAGTTGCCAAGTACAATAGTGTAAATTCAGTTATAATTTCTTGATTTAACTGAAAGTCTTATAGAAAAATATTATTGATAGTTTCCTTGTAAATAAAAAAAATCTCTACAATCTTGAAATATCCCAGCAAAAAATTTCAATGCGCATTACTTGTATGCACGTAAAGAGCGCTTCATTTTCCTTGCAAATAGTGCTAGATTTGTTGCACTTTCCGTAACGATAACGTTGCACTTGAAATAAAGTATTAGATTTTAATGTCAAAAAAATAATTTTAAAAAACTAAAAATTCAGCAAATCGTTTTAAAACTATGTTTTCTGTTTTTCAGCAAATGAAAAATCAGATTGGTCAAAACTACATTTATGTCCTCTTTTAATTTTGAAATAATTTTACTTTAGGGCCCGGACATGAATATTTTTTTTAATTGTACTTGAGCCTCCTAAGCCTAAATATGAAAACAAAAATTGTCGCTCTCGTTTGGTTTAGGAGTTAAAATTCGCGAAAGTTTGAAAATTCAGTGGAAATTTTTAACCGTATTGAAGCGCTTTTTCCCTTTTACGATGTAATCGCGTCGAGTTTTATTTTTTGAAAATTTTCAATTTTTGAATTAATGATGAGTAGTATTTAATACAAGTGATAAAATAAAAAGAATTGGAATATATTACCTTTAGCTAAAATTAAATTTTTCACTTTTTTTTCGTGGAACATATGTATTAAGGCCTTCTAATTCCAAATCTGAAAAATTAATCGTCGCTCTCATCTGGTTTAGAAGTTATAGGGGTCCAAAGTTGAAAAATGGTCTAAAAAAACTTGCTATATCTTTGCTATATATAAACAAAACTAAGCAAAATGGGTATTAAAAGAAAAGCTATTCTATTACCTATTCAATAACCTATTAACCATAAAATTCCATTAATTACTTTCTAAGATGTAACTCTTTTTATGTACCAACTATTTTGCATCAAAATTTTAGATGCATTTCAGATTCAAATAAAAACGGCAAAAATTAATTCCATGAATTTGAATGTAATTAATTAAGGATAATTTAAAAGACGATCGCTGTGATTTTTAATAACAATTTTTCGCCTGCGGCGCTTTATTTATTCACCATTTATTTAAAAGTTCCTATTACTTAAAAAATTCTTAAAAAAAATAATATTTCATGGCTTTTAAGAAATTACTCTGTAAATGTTTTAAATTTCTTCCTCAATCATTCATGTAACTATTTAACTTCGTAAATATTCCTCCATCATATATGTTACATCGTACATGTAACTAGTTATACCTTAGTTACTTAAATTGGAATTATTCCTTGTTTTTAAAATAATTTGAACTTACAGCTTAATACTGTTTTGCCCTTGTACGGAATATTGTTTTTAACACTACAAAACGAAAATATTTAAGTATAAAACAATTTATATCTTAAAAAGTTATGCATGGATTTTAATGTTTGATACCTGTCGAATAGGTGTGCTCCTATTGCATTTCTTTTGATACCCATAATGTTTACTTTTCTAGGAAAATTGAAAAAATTATATCATGTTTTTAAGGCAATTTTTCCTAACTTTGGACTCTTATAACTTTTAAACGTCTTGAGAGCGACCTCTAATTTTTTCGCTATTCGCTTTTTTAGCTCCAAATACTCATTTTGAAAAAAAAAAAAATTAAAAAGTCGTTTTTAGCTAAAGGTAAAATGTTCCAAAAAATTATATGCAGAAGTACTGTAGACTTCGTAAAAGGGAAATTTGGTTCAACAACCTTAAATATTTGCACTGAATTTTCAAACTTTCTCGAATTTTATCTGCTAAACCAAACGAGAGCGGCAATTTTTGTTTTCATATTTAGTAGGCTCAAATAAATTTAATAAAAATAAGAAAAAACAATATTCTTAGTCCGGGCCCTAAGGTAAAATTATTCCCAAATAATAAATAATTTTCTTTGCCTCCTGAACAATAGAAATAAATAAAAATAACACCCGTACACCTTGTCATAGAGGGAGTAGCTAAGCGAACTCTGCTATGCATTGCTAAAAGGAGACAGGTTTAGGTAAAACTATCAGCAGCAAAGAGAAGGAGGATATTGCAAAGCACACCCCTTAGGAGGAGAGGCAGAAACGCTCAAATCTTTGGAAAAGCCTCCCAGAGCTAAGACAATCCAAATAGCTCCTCAGAGATTTAAACACTCGGAGAGCAAAATTGTGCATAAGCTTAGACATATCGATTCTAAGGATTCTAACGGGGTTCCTTACAGGACACTGTAAACTTAAATATCACCTGATGAAATTTGGCATAGCAACCGATAGCAACTGCCGTTTCTGTGAAGAAGCAGAGGAGACTCCAATACACCTACTTACAAACTGCGACGCCGTAGCTCGCAGACGTAAACTAACACTGGGGCACTATGAGCTGAGTCTAGAGCAAATTTCATCCCTTGAAACTAAAAATATTCGAAAATTCATTAGAGAAATAGGACTGTAGGCAATAGGCATCTCCACCATACAACAATAACACTAACATTATGAGGTTTTGTGGTCACTGAACCAAACAATGTTTATAAAAATAAAAATCAACATCTGTCCACACCTGACTCCCATAGACATGTGTCAAAGTTAGTGTTCGTTTCATTGAACACTGTCTCTCAGCCTTTACACTAAACTTTTGTGCGTTCTCTACGGGTGACAATCGGCTCCGTAAATTCTCAGTTTGGTCTTAGATCCAATACTTATCGAAAGTTAAAAGGATGGTGCTCATAAAGAAGGCCTTATTTAGTCTAGAAATAGACTTTTAAAATGAATAAAAAAATTGTTGGTAAAAAATGGGTTACAATGTAATATATAAAGCTTTCAAAAAATAAATTCCGTTGAGTATTTCATATATTAAAGCTATTTGTTCCTTACAGGGTTACCTTAAAACGTTATTTTCTCAAAAACTACCGTTGCTATTATGGACAATTATTGAAGCTTAAAAACTTATCTTGCATTTGGTTTATAATATACTAGCAGGCCACTGTTGTCCGAAAGTGCCCATTCGAAGATAAATTCGTAGCTTTAATTGAGGTAAAAGAAGCCGCAGAAGAAATGTTATTTAAGTACGTTGTAGATTTTTTTGAAGATCTCAATTAACAATCCCTTTTGAAGAAGAACTTGTTGGTTATTCAAGCATATTGAAATTATTATATTAATAAATATAGTTTGTTTATAAATTTGCCTTGCTTCTTTTTCTATGGATACAGTATTTTTAATTTCTAAAGAAATAGCAACTTTTGTGCAAAAATAGTTATTTCAAAACTCAGTTCAGAAGTTGCCAATATTTTATGTTACATCATTGCTTATAGAGTGTGTTTTCACCGAAATAGGTCTTTTAAATTGCCAGTTGAGTATTGGGCGAATTCCTTTCGTGCAGGGTACTACAATGAGCCAAAGAATATTTTAGACCGAGTTTATCAAACACTTAATATTTTTGTATGGAGACTGACCCGGTCTATTGAGCATGAGCTGAATTGTTTTATTTTTTTATTCCGTATCATTAATAAATCAATCCCTCTCTCATTTTTCTGAATCTATTGTTAACTTTATGAATAATATAGATTGATAGTTGGATAAAAATGTCCAATCATATTTGTAATATATATTAAATATGTGTCGTTCAAATATGAAATTAGTTTTCCGTAAAAAGTAATTTTCGATAGAATCGAATTTCAAGTGTATAGCTTATTTTTACGATGACTTTCGCTTTAAATCATCCGTTTTTGTTTAATTAAACGTATTTTTATTAGTAGAAGTGGATTCAAGTATCGATTATTATTCCTCTTCAATTTATTATGATTGGCATTACTTTAGTTTTATGGCTTTTATTATTTAACTTCACTTAATAAATTCATTTCCATAATTTAAACAGCTTCGAGTGCATTCTAAAAACTAATCTTCATTAACACGTTGGACTCCAACATTTAAGAAAGAAAAAAAAATAATAAAAACAATAATCCATACACTGCCAGAATACGTGTACAATCTAAAGGAACTCCAATCAGAAGAGTTGACATAATATTTAAAAAAATTTCAAAATTAATTTCCGGCGTATAAAAATTTTCTCAAAACTGGATTATAACAAATCCGACGGCATTGGATCTCAGCAGGAAAACAATTCCGGAGTGACGAACAAAATGGTTAAACGGTAAGTTTTAATTTTTAAAACTAAAACGAATTCTTTAAAAAACACTACATATTAAAAAATAAATTTATTTATATTTCTATTTAAAGCTGAAATAAATTTATCTCGGTAATTTGATAGCAAATTTTTATTGACTTCATAAACAATTCGGGGAAGTTTTCATTGTGTGTGTATGAGAATCAGGAAAATTACTTTCAAAATAAGTAGTCAACAAACCCAAATGCTCACAACTTGAACTTTATTCAGCAGAGATAAGCTTTCAGATCAACGCACCCTCAGATTATCACTTGTCTAAACTGAACTCTTGCATATAGAAGAGGCCTTACTTGATTTTGTTGATAATAATCACAGCAATTTCTAGTCATGTTGATAATTGGCTTGAATTGCGCAAAAAACTCAATTGCGACTCGATCGATATATTTTCATGTTGATTGAAATTTTTAAATATCAAGTGCTTTGAACCATCATTCTGAATGTGGTGGTTAATTATACTTGGTATCTGTCTATCCACCTTTTTTATATTTTATTTATTTTTGCAGTTATCGCTGCAAGTGTTTATTGTTAACATTCTTAGCAACGACGATTTTGATACCAATATTTTTTAGTATAGTTACCAAGTTAGTTGGTTTTATTTTAAATATTAAGAAATTAACTTAAGCTAGATTATGTATCATTATTTTGTGTAAGGTGTGGCCTAGAACTAAATAGTTTGTGAACTGGTTATGTATTGCTTTTCAATCAGTTTTATCTAGCATTGTGTGAAATATAGCACAAATCAATTAAGAAGTTGCCTACCAACGAGAGTGTTAAAAGTATTAAACACTTTTGCAGGAACAAGTTGAAATGTCTCACTAGAAAGAACGCAGCAAAATTGAGCATGGCTTTATGCCTGGTCGGTCTACAATTTCCAACTTGGTTATTTTCACGGAATATGCTTATCTGCTTTTATCGGGCTTCCTTGGCTGGCTGACTTCATACTTATCTAATAGGCAGTGTGTCGTGGCTACGTCTGGTGTCTCGCAAGGTAGCATTTTGGGACCCTTATTATTTATAATTTTTATTAATGATATTACTACCATTTTTCAGATCTGTAAATGCCTTTTGTATGCCGATGACCTGAAGGTTTTCCTCAGAGTAAAGAACTCTGCGGATATTGAATCCCTTCAAGATGAAATTTGTAAACTTAACAACTAGTGCTGTAAAAATTTACTCTTCTTGAATCTGGATAAGCGTTTTTGTATTTCTTATTCTAGGTCTTAAAGTCCCAATCGGTCGTCTTATTGCATTGATGGTTCTAACTTATTATTCATAGAGCAGATTAAAGACCTTGGTGTTGATGTCAAACTCATCTTTGTCCCGTACTTGGATTATATACCTATACGTTTAAAGTTCTATTTACAAGTCTAGTCCGGTCGAGGCTTGAGTATGCGTCTGTCGTTGGAAACCCATTTTATGAGTACCATAAGCTAAGACGGGAACGTATCTAAAAATCATTTACTCAGTTTGCTTTGCGGTTCCTTAACTTTGAAGGTTCTATTCCATCATAAAGTACCCGCTGTCTATTAATTGGTCTTAAATTCTTAGAGATTAGGAGAAATATTTTATCTCTTCTTTTTGAATATCATATCTGGGGTTGTTGATAGTCCCGATCTGTTATTAATGATTAATTTCAATATTCCTATTAGAACACTTAGAAATTTTGATCCATTCTATTTGGACATGTGTAGCACTAACTATGCATCAAATGGGCCTTTTTCTAGAACTATGAAATTGTTTAATGTGATAAATTCTAATCTTAATCTGGATTTTTCTATTTCTAAAAACCAAATGAAAAAAGTATTAAATATTTTTTGTAATTTTTGTAAATAAAAAAAATATAAAATAAACTGGCCATTTAAACCCTTGGAAGAAATTTGACCTAGCTTCTATTGATCAATTGTGTTGTGCGTGTAATTAAATGTTTGATCACAATTGATCGAGAACTGGACCTACGTGTTTTATGCCGACTGCGAACGGCTTATGTTCTCAAGAAGCTTTACATGGCAATTTTTACTCTCTGAGGTTTGCCATTGTTTGCAGAGAGGTGCATTCTGTGCAGGAGAACAGAAAAATTAATTCAATTGAAAAAACTTTCTATCTGAGCTGGAATTGAACCCGGGCTCCCGCGGTTCTTTAGCTTAGGGGCCACGCACTCTACCCACTAGGCTACGGCCGCCACTTTTGTAAATACTCATTTATTATCTATAGTATAGATTCTATACTATTATATAAAAGGCTTCTCACGTATCTGCGACGACGCTGAACTTAAAAACTACTGAACCAATTTTAGTAATCCTTTCACTAATATAAAGCTACATGTTTAACGTAAAATCTTGCATCCTTTATTTTATTAAAACCACTCTTAAATGTTATTAAAATTTACATTTATAAAGTAGCCAAAAAAACCAAACATAGAAATCATTGCTTCATTAACCTTCACCTGCCATGCTCATCCTGAGTGTCATACTTGGACTCGTGGGGTACATACGAACCCCAGTGATTAAAATCTTTGTAAAAATTTAAATGTTGATTATTTTGTCTCAAAAAAATTCAGAGATCATCCACTTTAGATACCACTTTAAACTGTAGAATAGTCCAAGTTGAAAAAAATAAAGATCAGCGTTCATAAAAAAATCCGGAAAACTAGAAAAAAATTCCAAACAAATCAAAACGAGAAAGAACGGCGGGTATTTATGTACCCCACGAGGCCAGGTGAAGGTTAAATTGTTAGACACACAAGCAGCATAAAGCTTTATCTCTCTTTTCCTTTGCTATAGTGTTTCTCATTGTTTCTATTGCGGTGTCGGGTAGCTTTGCACATTTATACTCTCCCATATTGATTATGTTTAATGAGCGCTTTAAAGAGCACACTGAAAACAACCCAGTGGTAAATGGACACATGACGTAATCAAGTATTTCTTGAATCCAATGTAGCTGCGACGCCTCCAACACCTGTACACAATTCTGAACTACATTTGTTCGGGCATGGCTGCTAAACCACTGATAACATATACCTTACACAGTAAATTGCTTTTTGCAGAAATCTTATAAGACTTTAGGTAATTTTTTTGTGCTCTGATTTATATTGCAAAATTAAATAAATGTGTAGTGGACGTACTGTCAAAAGCAAACATGCAAATGATTTGAGAGGAGTTGCCAGAATTCAGATATAAGCATAAATTATGTTTTGCAGCCTTGCCAGCTAACTTTTCCCGACTTGAGATTGTATTAGTCTATCTATCTATACTATCTATACTATCTATCTATCTATACTATCTATCTATCTATACTATCTATCTATCTATACTATCTATCTATCTATACTATCTATCTATCTATACTATCTATCTATCTATACTATCTATACTATCTATCTATCTATACTATCTATCTATCTATACTATCTATCTATCTATACTATTAAAAGCGTTATACAACTGTACGGATGTTTGAGAATCGATATCATACGATATATTTGGTACGATATAGGTACCAAACGATTTGTTATTTCAACTAAATCGTGATAGGCTATTGATATTTTGCCACTCCTACTTTTCTATATTTCAGAAGATTTTAGTCGTACAAGACTACAACTTGGTAATTTTATTTTTATTGCTATTTTCGACAGCTGTACTAAATATGGATTTCACCGCCCTCTTTAACGTCCCAAAAATCAATGAAAATGCTATATTTCAAACGGTTTTGGTCGTATAATACTACGTTATATAATAATTTAAAAGTGCTTACAGTGGTTTTTTTTTGCGAAAGTATCTTATTTAGTTTGACAACTGGTTCTTTGTTTTGCTTTTACTGGTTGATATTGATGATGATACACGTGTATACAATGATTTTTTGTTTGACATTTTCGTTTGTTTGTTTTTAGAGTGTTAGTTCGAAATAAATTGTAATAAGTTTTAAGAACGTATCCAATCTCATTCATTTGTTTTAAATGAGGTGAATTGCAACTGAGAATTTGTATGAGAAATGAGATGACTTCGTTTCTCATTTGGCTGAAAGAGCTGAAATTAGTCATTTGGCCAAATGTTAACGTAGTATAAGACTAAAATTTGGTAATTTAGTTCGCATGGTTACTTTTGGCAACTGCACTTAAAATAGGTTTATACCACTTTAATTACGCCCAATTTTCGGGGGATAAGCGTGGAGTGAAGACAGTTTAGGTCGTTTTAAACTAACATTTTTTAATTTAGCTTATATGATTACTCTTGGCAACTGTACTAAAAATGGGAGTGTCCCACTTTGGTTACGCCCACTTTTCAGGGGATAAGCGTGGAGTGAAGCAAAGCTCGCTAGGTTTAAGCTAAATTGAGATGAAATTTTGGAAGTCGATTTGTTTCGAGTACGAGATGGTTTTAGGGAAAAAATGTTCCCACACCTCCATTACCGCCCACAAAACATCAAAAATGCTATATTTTAGACGGTTTTGGTCTTATTAGACTAAAATTTGGTAATTGAGTAAAAAGCCGTAAGGCGATCTGTGTGGCTCCTGCGTCTGCCGGAGAATACTTTAAATCAATAAAAATTCTAATAATAACGGGAGTGTTCTTATTATACTTAACGCTCCCATCCGTCCTGTATTTCGCAGGACAGTCCTGTTTTTTTCGGGCAATGTCCTGCGTCCTGTGTAACGGGCTCAAAATCCTGCTTTTTTATATTTTGTCCTGTTTTTTATTTCCTCCCATGATTGCAATTTAGTCGACTTTGTTTATTATTCATACTATTTTTAGTATTATGTCAAAGTTTTCCCTTAGTACACTTTTCCTTTTTTTACTAACTTGTTAAAAGTTTCTGTGCAAATTTTTTTAAACTTGTCGAAATGTCGAAGCGAAAAAGTGTGTTAAGCAATCAACTTAAAAAAATATTCATTCCTGGAAAAAACAAATATTTATAGTAAGGTGCTCAAAGTGCAAAGTAATACCTGGAAAATCTAATTAACGTGCAATTTTTATAAGACCAATTTTGATTTTTTTTTGTTTTGTTATGTTTTTGTTGTATTAAAAAAAATTTAATATTTATATAAAATTGAATTTTATTTTTGTTTTAACAAAATTACATATTAAATACAAATACCTAGTACAAAGTAATAATAATTTTTCGATTTTAAATTGCGTAAATTCTGTAAAATTTTAAAAATTTTGTCAAAAAAAAAAGAGGTGGGAGTGTTTATTATACTAGATATACGTACACATATATATTTTCGAAAAATCTTTCGTTTACCGTTATTTTTATTAATCAACGACTTTTCATACAAAAATTTTCGTTGTATTGAGAAAATCTATAGTTTTCGAGATGAGAAGAATATATTCATGTTTAGAATTTAAGATAAAAAAATTACATTTTTAATTACAAATTTTAAAAACTTTTTGCCCAAATTTCTTATAATCCTGTGACTTATTAAAAAATTAAAAAACAGAAAAAGCCAAACAACTTAAGATAATTCAAAATAAATAAAGTAATTTTTTAATATTTATACCATTTTTTTATTATTTAACAATCACAATTATTTTTATATTTTGCATTTCGAGATACAAAAAACACTTTAATTTTAAGATTTCAAATCTTGACATGGTATTTAATATTTTTATAGCAGGCGTAGCAGCGGGTATTTGCTAGTATGCATATAATAGCCTGTAAGAATTATGTTCATAAACTAATCAAATAAATAAAAAAAAATATAAATATATAGTAAAAATAAAAATTGAGTGTGAAACTTTTGCAATTAAATTATTTATATAATTTAATAATTAACTTATTTACATAATTTAATAATTAAATTAAATTATTTGTATAATTTAATAATTAAATTAAATGGTTTAATAGTTAAATTAAATAATTTAATAATTAAATTAAATAATTTAATAATTAAATTAAATAACTTAATAATTAAATTAAATAATTTACAACTTTTCTGACGAGTTACAACACATTCTGAGAAAAACATCGCTCACTAAGGTATCGCCACAATAACAGTTCACAACAGTTGACTCTGCTGAATGCAGTCATTAAGAATTTTTAACGCTCTCTTTGTGAGTATATTTTTTGACAGGAGTTAGTTTCCAAACCAACTGTCAATGCTACCTGGTAATTATTAAACCATTGTCTCAGATGGGATTTGAATTCGACACGCACTCTAAGCATTATGCAACAGAAAGAGCAGAAGGAATTACAAAAAACTAAACTTGACTCGTGTGAATGAAAAAGGATGTTATTGAGGAAACCGTTTAATCCTTTAAAGAAAACAGAATATCCTTAAAATACTTTACAATGTTCCATTACATAAAAGTGCTCATTAAACAATGAAAAGACCACAATAAAGTTTTTCAAAACACTAGGTATAAGAGATTTGTTAATATAAAAAATTTTATTTATGTCCCAAATTTTAAGTTTTCTCACACAAAATTCACTAAATACGATTTTTAAGGGGTTGTTTATAAGTTCAAATTAAATTTGTTCAACCATAAATTGATTTCTATTTAAAGAAAAAAAAGAAGAAAGAAATTAGTTGTATTTACTGTAAATTTACATTATAATTTTCCATTTTGGTTATTAATAGATTTACACTATTCGATTTCCTTTTGCCTCAAATTATCGGGGATTCGATAAACAATGCAGTAGTAAATCGTTAAAATCTCGCTATTTTCAGTGTTTTTGTGTTTTCCTTTAGTTTTTTTTTTAGTTCAAATTTGAAATTCATGTAAAAGACGCATGCGCTGCTTTCAGTCGCTACAAACTTTTTGGCTGGCAATAAATTTAGACCTTTTTTGGTAAGTTTTTGTTGTATCTCCTTTTAGCTGCTGATGCTGCTGTTGTGACCAAAGTGAATGTTGTGGATGGATGAGTAGATAGATAGATAGATGGATGCATGTATGGATGGATGGATGGTTGGATGGATGCATGTATGGTTTCAAACTTGAATAGATTGATGCTCGATTTGTTTTTGCCTTCACATTGATGGGTTTTTTATTGTTGTTTCCGTAACGTAGATGTTAGTGGGTCTGCTCTACAGATGATGTAATTTTTTATTTTTTTGTTTAGTACTTTTATTCAGTACTGTTGTTTTGAGTTGCTGTTCGGGTTATAAAAAAATTGTCTGAAAAGAGTACGGGTTGGGGAGAGGAAATTAAACATGTTGCTGTACATTGCAAAAAATTGTTATTTAAATCAGCACAGATGGAATGCACTCTAAATATTGATCTTTCAATATTTTTTCCAACCAAATGTCAAATTTTTGTTGTTATTTTTGTGCTTTCCCTTTTTGAGTTATTACTTAGTTCCAGTGTTTACTAACTTACTAATGTGGTCATAACAACCCGTGGTCGGGTTACGGCCGACTCCAGTGTCTCTTCTTTGGTAATTCTAGAGATTTTGTTATTATTTGTTTCCATACACTTGCTTTCATGCCTTTCGTTTTGCGATTGTGTACCATTTGAACTTCCTTGTATCTCCATTTTCGTTGTTTGTTTCCCAGTTGGAAAAGGAGCCCTGCTGTATGTCTGCCGGCAACATGACTCGGAAGGTCAGGAGCCATGCTCGCCGCCATGCCGACAGGTCTGCGAAATGAAATGCCGTAGCAGCGATACTGCATGCTTCTCAAGGCATTAATGCTGCATTCATCACACGGTATTAATTCTGCATAAAAATGAAGAATAAAAACTAGCCCCAGCCAACCGAGCCATTCAAACTTTTCTGATTTAGTTGAAATAATATACATAACAACATTGTTACTATCAAAAGTGCTTAGGCGAAAACACGAAGTGTCGACGAATGGCAATAATCATGAAAATATTGAAGTTGTTGACCCCTAAAATTAACCGCAATTTTGCATAAGCAAACATGATACATACCTCACTTAGAAGTAAAGAGGAAGTTTTTACAATTTCAAAAAGCAGACTTGAAAACTTAGCATTATAATTATAAACTTCCACATTCCTTCCATCGGCAAGCCTGCTTTGTTTTTCATCTGGGTTTATACTCGTACACTTTTGTATTAGTACTGTTTTTTTAGTCTTTGTGGCTCTCTACTCGGTTCATTGCATTCTTGGCTATATGCAAGACTGCGCAGTTGTTGTTCTTGTTAATATCATACTGTGCTGTTGTCGTTTTTGTTGCTGCTGTTCCTGTTTTGGTTGGTTATACAAAATTATGCGGTTCTGTTTGTTGATTCTGTGTGTTATTTTTCGTGTTTTTTTGTTTGTTCCATGATGAAGAACATGAATGCTTTTTACTCTCTGCCTATGCAGCTGATGATTAAATTTGTTGCATTTTTATTGGTTGAATTTAAACTAATTATCTGTATTAATGGATTTTTATGTTGTATTTCATTAGTTTTTCGAAAAGTTTCTCAGTACGGCTCAGATAATTATTTTAATGTGTTTTTTTCCGAACACATGACTCAGTAAAAAAGAGCAAATCTAAAAGTTGCTTTGAGAATTTCTTTAAAAAAAAAATTTAATGATTAACACAACAACAAGATCGGATTGTAAAAAAGTTCAAGAGTTTAAATGATTGATCTTGCATATATCGAGGTTGAGGAATGTCAATGTCAAACCAATTTTAAAATAAATAAAATTTAGTATGAAAAAAATACATGTGCTGAATGCTCAAAAAGTTTCAAAATCAAGATGGCGTACTTAGTTTTTTCCCCATCACGATCACTCAATTTGATATAACAGTTTTAAAAATCATGTTTATGTATATTAAAACTTCACAGAAGATACAGGGAAAAAGGAAGAGTGCAATCAATTAAACAAAAAGGGCGCCCGAAGAAATTGACTGTACGGGAAGATAGGAATAAAGGATAACCCTCTCTTGAGTGCACAAAAAAAAAAATGCTTCAGAAGTAGCCCCAGCCTATGGCAAGGCAAAATTAATCGATACGCCTCCCCAATTCCCCGACTTAAATCCCATAGAGAATTTATGGGACGAATTGGATCGGCGTGTTCGCCAGAATACTGCATCTTCCATACGGGATGTGAAAAGCAGACTTCAGGAAGAATGGATAAAAATTGGAGCCGATTATGCTTAAAAAATAATTTCCAATATGGGCATTTCCGCCAAAAGGTGGTCTACCACGACTGAAAAATTAAATGTTACTTAAAATTCGTTTAAACCTCCACTATAGAGAAAAAAATGTTTAAATTTATATTGAGTACTGAGAGCTGAGTACTGAGTGCTGAGTACTGAGAGTACTGAGAGCTGATCTCAACTTGAATTTAAAAAAATAGCAGCTAACATGATGAATGGCAACAAAAGTTAAAAAATGATGACAAAAGTTGAAAAATTTTTATAAAAGTTGAAGTTTTATAAATATAATTAAAACTCGTATAATACTTACTTACTTACATGTTTTTCTGGTTCAATTAAATAAATAAAACTATAAAATATTTACACTTCTTTGAAGGAAAAAATTTGTCACATAACGTAATCACGTAACGAATCATACTATGGTTTCTATTAAAATAGATTTTTCAACGAAACAGTTATGAATATGTAACAATATTATTTCAGATTATATTAAAAAACTTTCATAAAAAAACTAGTGCACACTTCGCAGATTTTTTCGTTTATATTGATGCAGGTAAAAACCACTTCTATTTTATGTCACGTAACGTATCATTTTTGGTGGCTTCTATCTGAGAGCCGAACTTTAGACAACTCTTGGCTTTTACACCTTGTATAGTGCGCTTAGTAAACAATTGAAAAATCATAATAAGAAAACTGTAAGTTTAATTTTTCTTTGTTTTTCTACTCATTTAAGTCGTACGACTGTCACGTGCGTAGCTAAAGAAATGCCCATATGCCAAAACGTCTAGACGAGGTAATCAAAAATAAAGGTTACAGCACAAAATATTAATTTTAACGTATTGATGATGATAGTTTCTGCTAGAGATGGATGCGTGAGTAATTTTGACTCGCTCACGATGGTTCTTTTTAAATCACGCACACTCACAGTTAAAATACTTTCTTTGACTCACGATCAATCACGCTCACGATGTGTTTTCTTCTAATCACGAATGGTCACGATTCAAATTGTTTTTTGACTCACGATCACGCACTATGGAAAGAGCAGCACACAGGCAGGAGCAGCAGCAGAAATGACGCTTTTGCACAACACGCACCTGGCAAAAGTAGCAGAAACCACACTCTCGCAGAAACAGCAGCTGGTAAGAGAAGCACACGGGCAGGAACAGCTGCTGCTGAACAGACGTTTCGCGAAATAATTAAAGAAAGCGAAGTTGGTTGTTGTCGCTTTATTAGAAGTGGTCAGTGTTGCATTTTGTATGCAATCGGTGGAAAAAGCGTAAAACAAACTTATCACTAAACTTTTCACAGATTTGAAAAATTAAGATAAAAAGTAATGACACGAAGAAATTTAAGTCACGCACGCTCGCTCACGCATACTCACGCACGAGGTAAAATACGAGAGTAGGGTTGTTGCTCTTGATATTTCAAAAGCGTTTGACCGAGTGTGGCGTAAAGCGCTCGTGTCAAAACTTGTTGCATATGGTTTTGGTGGTAACTTCGCTTGATGGATCACGTTTTTTCTCAAGGACAGAACGATTAGGGTCGTAGTTGACGGTATTTCATCCGAGAAGCACGCCATCAACGCAGAAGTACCACAGGGCTCAGTCCTATCGCCAACCTTGTTTCTGGTTTTTATCAACAACCTTCTGTCGTTGACGCATAACCCAATACATTCGTTTGCGGATGACAGCAGCACTTGTCATTCATATTCATTAAAAAAAAACGCCCAAGCTCTATGGAGATTGAGTGAAAGAGGCAAATTATGAATAACACACTCGTTACTGATCTACAAAAAATCTCCGAGTGGGGTCTTGCTAATAGAGTAGAGTTCAATGCAAGCAAGACCCAGTACTGTCTGTTAACCCACAAGCGAATGGATTGTCCCTTAGCTCCCATCAATATGAATGGTGTGGGTCTTGTGAAATCAGCCGCTCTTGACGTTCTGATCATATCGATCCAATCAGATCTTCGTTGGAATGATCATATTTTCGATGTGTCAAAAAAAGTGGGCAAGTGCCTAGGTTTTTTAAAACGGTGCAAAAAATATTTCACTTCAGCTGATCTTCGCATGATATACACCTCATATATTAGGCCGAAAATGGAGTACAATTCGCACATTTGGGCAGGGGCTTCAAGATCTTATTTAGAGCTTCTGGACCGAATTCAACGTCGTGCGATATATTTGATAGGAGATGAAAGTGTTTCATCATCTCTCAACTTTCTTGGGCGTCGACGTAATGTTGGTTGCCTAAGACTTCTGTATAGATATAACCATAAGAAGTGGTCAAGGGAGATACATGGTCTAACGCCACCAGCTCGTGTGTAAAAAAAAATCACGTACGATCACGAATATCTCGTGATTTTTTGTTGGTTTCGCTCACGATCACGACGTGATTCATCGTGACACGCCGTGTTACGAATAAATTCGTTACATGCGTCCATCTCTAGTTTTTACACTCAATTAAAAAAAAAGAATATTAAAGTAACATGAATTTTTAAGTTTTATTTTTTGTATATTTTTATTTTCTATTTTACTTGATTTTATTATTAAAAACTATATACAGCTACGCGCAACTATGTAATTAGACAGTGCTTTTTGATATGAACAGCGATGCATACAATTTTTAAAACGCAACACAAAAATTCGTATTAGAAATACTTTTTAAAAAATGCAACTATGGGTCTTTCGAAAACACTACATATGCATCACTTTTTTAACCGTTATTCTGTAGCAGTAAAGCCATTTGAAATTTTTGTTAAAAGTAGCTCGTGCAACAAATTAGGGGCAGTGACAAAATACAATTTTTTATAATCTTCTAAAATAAAGAAAGTCTATTTTATATACATTTATAGTTACAAGTTATTATTAGAGTTATTTTTGGTAGTTTACAATGGGCAAAAAAAATCTTGTGACGTTAGCACCCGAAAAATCATTATTCAGATGCACAAAGATGGAAGATCATGTCGACAAATCTCAGCTGCCTTAAAAGTTTCTAAAACCATGCTACGTAATGCTCTTCAGTATTGCAAAAAGGATTGGACTGCAGAAAGGGTGCAACGCAAGCACTCAAAATTCAACACGTTTTTCATTATTCCAGAATTGAAAAAAACATATAACCGAGAAGTGTATATTAAAATGTTTATATAAATACTCTCGAGTAACATCGGGTATATCAGCTGGTCTTAATTAAGCACTTTGAGTCAAAACCACGCCCTCCTCCCATCAAAAATTACTTTATATAAACGGTAAAATCTCTTTAAAGTGCACATATATTAATGTGTTCACTTTACATTTAGCGAATGAGCTTAAATCCTTATTAAACACTTTAAGTTTAAACACAAATGAGCCAAATCGGCTGAAAACCATGTCTACCTTCCATACAAAATGACTTTATAAAAACGGTAAATTAAAATTTCTCTTGAAATTTAAAAAAAATTTATTAAATCCCCAAATTCACGGGTAAAATTATTACCCGTGTTAGAGTCCATAGACCTCAAATTATCTCCATGTCAATTTCTCAATATCACAACTGTAAAAAACAGTCGAAACCTGGTTTTGAAATTAAAATAACTAGCATTTTTAAGGCCATCAAACAGTTGAAAAAACAAGGCAACCGAAAGTTTGCGCAACTTGGCACTCATAGAGCTTAAAGTAGATATAAAAGTGATTAAATAAAAAAATATGGTTATTATTTGAAGTGGCCCCTTTTTTTCTCTTGCTAAATGATTTACCATATTTCGCGTTTTTACAAAAAGAAACCCTCATTAAAATATTTTTTGTTTATTTTATGTGTTGAAATTTATTTTCAGTTTAATAATATAATATGACGTATAAAGAATTTTTAAAACCCCGCATATAGTCTCACCGTCCACAAATGCATACGAAATAGTCAGAGCCTGTTTTATGCAGGCATATTTTGGGCCATGATATAGAATAGAAGATAAAATTACCATGACACTTCCAGGGCTTAAAGTAGATTCAATAGCTATTAAATAGAAAAGAAATTTGCAAATATTAAGTTGCCCTTTTTTTATTTTCCAAAATATTTTACCAAATTTTCCGTTTTTACGCATATATATCCCTAAAAACCGTTTTATAGCGCCAACATTTTAAAAGATACGTCATTAAATTTATTTTATATCAAAATAAAATATCTTTGTCATTAAGTATGCTAATTTTTAACGTTTTTGGATATTAGAAAATATTTCAAAATTATAATTAAGTATAATGAAGAATTTTCGTATTTTTTGTAGAAAGCGAAGGTAAATTATTCCTTAGGTCAGTAGATATTTTTTAAGAGTTCTACATGCTCAGAATTGAAAAATTCGATTTCGAATTAATTTCGGCTAGTAGGCCCTTTCGCATCATTGTACGACGTTGACGTCACTTACAGCTTGATTTCTTACACCATGGCTCAATATAGCAAATGTGTGGCTTTTTTTTGCTGCCTTTTTTTATATGGGGAAAGTGTTTTTAATTTTTACTTATCTAAATGACAAAACATTTGAATAAAAATTATATTGTGCACTTGCTTTGAACTAGAGCTCTCAAATAATATAAGTTTCATTCAAATGTGTTATCTAAAAGTCCATAAAAAGGCGGCTAAAGTTTCGTTTTTGCGTACTAATGTATGGATTATGTGCTTAACTTCTTATAAATAGACTGAGTTCAACGTCTTCAAAATTTGTAAAGAACTTAGCTATTTTTATTCTTTATTTTTTTGCTTCATTCATAGCTTTTATTTTTCAATAATATATTGCAAATATTATAGAAAAATTTTCTAATTGTAGAAAAAATTACAATAATAATATTGGTTCTTGCATTAAATGTTCTGTTTCCGGACAAAATGTTGTATTTTGCAATATATTATTCGATTTTTTGCAGTCTGGTAAATCAAATATCATATTTGAAAACCATCGTTCAATAACAAAAATTCAATCAATGGTATCGAGTTGAAATGCTGGGTGTGCTTAAACCTAGGGTAGTGTTTATATGACATTTATATGGTGTAGTGAATTAGGGTTCAACATGCGAAAATCTTCACTCAATTTCTCGACTTTCAAACACATTATTTCATTCTATGCTAATCACCGGTTTATTGCATTGTAAATATTTTAAAGAAAGCTTAACACTTTGAAAAGTAAAAATGCTATTTCCGCTCTTAAAGTTAGCAAATTTATAATTATTTCTAAACTCTCTATGACACATGGCAGCACAAACCGAGCACATCACAGCACAATCTTCGAATTTCTAGAAAAAAATGTCGTTTATGGTGGAACTTACCCCACCCAAACTACATTTCATTTGAAATTTTTTTTATCTTATAGGTCACATGACATTACATATACATTATGCACATTGTAGAACATGTTTTTTTTTTGGTTTTAAAACAAATATTTAATCAAAAATGAATGAGCCAACTTTATGTGCATGAAGTTACTTATGCGTAACTGTTGTGTAATATGTTGCGTAAAAACGTCTTGAATTGCATAACTTGAAAATTTTAAGAATAATTATGTAAACTCTTTAGAGAAAATATAAAACATACACTTTTTCCCGAAAAGAAGATTTTAAAGAATGTATCCTTTTTACTACTTGGCTTTCCTTATAAACTTTATTTAAAGTTAATCTTTGAATATATCAAAATTTGCAATATGATGTTGTACATTCAAATTATTTGTGACTTCCCATCTACAATACTTATTGAAATAGGCATACTTTTTCCTAAATTCATAAAGAATTTGTATTTAAAATCAAGTATGATTTAAACTATCAAACATTTATTATTTAAATCATATAAAATCAACATAATAAATAACAAGGTCATTTAGAAAAAACTTTATTCTTAAATATATTTATAATATATACAGTGATGTGCAAAGAAATAGGGACACCTGGATTTTTATATTTAAAGCTGCATGAATTATATACAATATTTGCCCCTCGGTTAGTGATTCTCCATGATTAGTTGAGTAAAAAATGCAATGATGACGGTTACCCCTCCCCATTTTGGGAGCTAGAGAGGAAAAACTTGAAAATATGTGTCATTACATTTTACTCCATATTTAATGTATCTCTTAGGGCGCGTTTATAGTGGCAACTTGTTGCTTTGCCGGACCGAACCGAGAGGGAAAGCTGAAAAACGCTGTACATACAATTATATGAAATAAGCTCAAAGTGCGTGTAGTGAAAGCCGAACAAGCAGCTTAAAGCGACTTGTGCGCTGGTTCTTAGAATGCCGATTGTTGCTTTCTCGCTCGCTCGCACGGTAAGCAACAAGGAAAACTCCGATAAAATACTTCAAAATATTTTTTGTTTTTGCTGTTGCGCCTTCTCTTCGTTTTTTCTTGGGATCAAAAAACGTGGATGAAAAAATAAAGCTTTTGTTTTTCTCATTTTTTTTGCAAAAAAACAAGCTAAGTTTAATCAAACCAAAGACAACAATAACGAACACTTTTTTCTGTAGAAAGCTTGCTGAGTCTTTCACAAAGAATTTTTTTGCCTTTCTATAAAAAATAGTTATATACGTGAAAAACTACAAATTGCAGCACACTTGAGCTGCCAGCGTACCGATCAATTGACCACCATGGTCACCGCAAGATTCGGCTGTCATGTAAAGCAGTGTTGCGTTGTGAAATTATTCATAACATTTGTGTTTTAGTATTCGTACACTTCTAGTACGAAATGTATGAAAGCATTCTTCCCTCCCATTTCATCGTACAAAACGTTAATATGATTTGTTTATTGTTACTTCTTTTACAAAACCGCAAAAAAAAGTTCGAGATAAAAACGCAACAACAAGGCAATAAGAAACAAAAAAAGTCAAACAAGTGACTTGAAGCGGCTTGAAGTGCGTTTCAGCTGAAGAATAGAATCGAATAGTCTTGGGTCAGCAGCTGATGTACGTATTTTAATGTGTGTTCTTTGTACGCAATTCTATTTTGAAAAATTCTAATTAAAAAAAAAGCCCAGCAGCAAGGCAACAAAAAAGTAGCGGAAAACAATTGCAAAAAATTCGAAACTAGCTGGAACAGCAAGTGACTTCAAGTGACTTAAAGCGATTTACAGTGGCTTTAAGTGCGTTTCTGCATAGTTTTTTTCGCATTTTCGTTTCCTCACTTGTTGTCCACTGGTTTCAGGAAAGCAAAAAGCACACACGAAATATCGTGACTTTTTTAATCCTTCGATTGCAACAACAAAAAGGGAATACATACAAAAAAACACAAAATAGTAAAAAACCTGCTGCAACAAGTCAGCGGCAGTAAGTGCGCACTATGCGCACTTTACGCACTACAATCAGCGTTTAGCTAGACGCGCTTTCAGTTTGGCTCGGTAAACCAACAATAGAGAACACAAGTCATGCATCTGCTCAAATGCATGTTTGAGTTTCAGCTCGGCTCGGTTCGGTCGTAAGTTGGCAATGTCAACGCTCCCTAAGGGCGCGTTTATAGTGCCAGCTTACGACTGACTTATTTTCAGCTGAAAACGCGTTCAGCTGAGAGCGCCTATAGTGCGAGCTTACTTCGCGTCGGCTTGCATCAGCTGGTTTTTTACTTTTTCTCGCTAATTTTGTCAAATTCGCATTTTGCTGCTGTTTTTGCTCCTATTGAGTTGATTTTGCTCTCATAGCACCAGAAAACAAGAAAAATGCCCGACTAATGGCAGACATGCGAAAGAAGGAAGTGCAAGTCGCGCTTTCTCTTTTGCTTCAATGGGTTTCTCAGCGACAGCACGGCTGTTATATTTTCGCATTAACAGCCGTGGTGCTGTTGCTGTGGGTATTCAAAAGATCACAAAAAGCGAAGAACCAGTGGAGAAACAAAAGACGCGAAAAAGGCAGCTTATCATCATTTTGCATTCCCGCTTGTTTAGCGTTGCTGTACAGGGATTTCTGTGTATGAAAATATTTTTTTTCACAGCTCGCGCTGCTTTTGACCCCTTTTATATTGATCAAGACTTGAAGTCAAGTTTCTGAGTTTGTAGGCAATTCGCCGCACATCGGAAGCGACGGAAGGGAAAAAGAAACTTGAAGCTGTACTGGCAATTTTTCGTATTCCTTTTGTTATTTTCGCGTTGTTGACAGTGCTTTTTATTTTATTTTTCGCATATTAGTGTGAGTTTGTCAGACTTCGGTTGCATTAAAATTGTTTTGCATTTAATTTAATATAATTTTACATTTAAATTTTTAAGCAAAAACATTTTGTTAACTTCCATCGTGTTAAAAAATTAAAATCCAGTTTGAAAATTTCTGTAAACTATTATTTATTTGCTTGCTACATATCTGGTTTTATTTTTAGAAAACAAGGAAAGAAGACAAGAAATTGAATTCAACTCTTGACCAATGTCAAAGCTTTCGTCAAGTTCAAAAGAGAACGTCAAAAAAACTTGACTTCAAGTCTTGATCAATGTAAAAGGGGTCTATGCAAAAGCTCACAAAAAGCAAAGAACCAGCGGAGAAACAAAAGACGCAAAAAAGGCAGCTTATCATCATTTTGCATTCCCGCTTGTTTTGCTTTGCTGTACAGGGATTTCTGTGTATGAAAATATTTTTTTAACAGTTTCGAGAAAAATGCGTTTAAAGATTATTGATTTATTATATATTGAAGGGCGGAGCGCTTTAGAAAACAGGAAAAAATAGTATGAAGAATTTTTGGTTCTTTAAAAAAAATTTTTTAGGTGTTAACGCAGCTATTGTGTTTCTTGTTTTTTCATTGTTTTATATCCTCGATATGTTTTTTTGCTTCATTATTAGTAATTTATTAGAAAAACATTTAAAATAACATGCGTAATGAAATAAAAATGAAACAAAAACCGTGCGAGCAAGTGAGAAAGCGTGAACCAGCTCGCCGAAAAACTGTTCACAGGCAGCTTTAAGCTGATGATTCAGCCGGCACTATACGCACTTTCAGCTGATTCCATATGATTGTATTTGCAGCGTTTTCAAGGCTATCATCTCAGCTCGAAATAAGCCGACTTACGACCGAACCGAGCAGAGCTTAAACTCAAACATGCTTTCGAGCAAAAGAGATGCATGACTTGCGTTCTCTATTGCTCCCATGCGTTTTTTAGTTTCAGCTCGGCTCGGCAAAGCAACAAGTCGCCACTATAAACGTGCCGTTGGCCGATTTCCGAAATTTATAACTTGTTGAGATGAAAATCAAATAGCCATTAGTTGTTTATAAAAAAATGTTGCATAAAGTTCCATTTAAGAATGTTATGAGCAACTTAATTCTAAAAAAAATTTTGAATTCAACTTAAATTTTTTAAAAATTTTGATAATGTATTTTTCTTTTATGATAAAGTTTTCTATTGACTTGGTTTTTAATCTTGCCATATTACTTGAGTACGGAATGCGAACACAACTAATTTTTTATTCTAAATTACCACATGTTTAACAGTTAGCTTTTTGTGTGGTGAGATTAGAAAACGGCTTTTGTATCATTGGTTTGAAGGTCATGTAGTTTCTTTTTCAAGATGCTTTTGACTTTTGAGATAGGTTAGACGTAATGACACATATTTGCAAGTTTTCACTTTCTTGCTCCTACGAGGGGGAGGACGGATCCACATTCATAAAGTTTTATACTCGGCTAATCAATGAGAATCGCCACCCGAGGGAATTAAGGCTATACCTGGGGCACCTTGTATATACTTATTTCTATCTTTGCATATCACTGTATGTCTTTATTCTGATATTGAGTTAAAGTTAAAATATTTCATGACGGTTTTAATAGCCCATAAATTTCTTTATTGTCTTGGTTCAATGTCGGCACATGCGGCTTAAGAGTCCAACCAGGTCAATAGACACCATTCAAGCTCTCTGCAAATAAAAGATAATTTTAATTTTTATTATTTCATACAGTTATTGTAGGTAAACAGAAAAATATTTAACCCCGCTGAGCTCATGTCTATAAAGTAAAGATTCCTAAAGTTCCAGTCATTGCTCTCATAGCGTGTTCTCCTTCGTCTTCTCATTCTTATTCTTCTTATTATTTTCATCTCATTTCGACATTTATGTGAGGCTTGAATGCACGCGTTACACTGTTGTTAAACGTAAAAATCTTCACTTAATTTCTTTGAGGTTTTCTAACTAACACCCATGCATTAAATTTTGTATTGTGTTACTAGTCTATAAGTAATAAAATTATGGTGGTTTGTCGGTGTCGGCTTTGTCATTTGGTGTCTGCAGCTTGGGGGCAACAAAACTTTTTCGGTGTACCGAAACACTAAATAGGACGTCGACATCTGTAACAAATCACAGACAAACAACGCAATGATCCCGAGTTGAATGAATCCAACCAAATCCCATAGATGTTGCCACAAGGTTATGCTAGCCAGTTGTTTGC
Organism: Dichetophora obliterata; assembly: GCA_963920525.1. NCBI lineage: Eukaryota > Metazoa > Arthropoda > Insecta > Diptera > Sciomyzidae > Dichetophora > Dichetophora obliterata. Next base: position 301,371,793 of record OY986435.1, on the reverse strand, counting down.
TTAGGGTGGCAGCATCAGTTAAAATCTTGTTACGGAAAGTATGAGTTAATTCGCACAGTGAAGTAAACATGCCCCAAATATTTTTTAATGGCAACCAAGTTTAAATGAACTTTAATGAAAGCTTAAATTTAATTCAAGAATTACTATTATAAATAAGCAATGTTTTGCTATTATTATTTTAAGTTAAATTTTTTACATTTTTGTTATAATGTTATTTTGAAAGAAATTTCGAATCAAAGTTCTAAATAAAAACCAAATCTGTGCGAATTTAAAGACAACTCTAAACAAAATATTGCAAAAGAGAGAAAAATATCGTTTATAAAAATTTTAAACAAGAACTTATTTGCATTTTTTTAAAGTAAAAAAAAAATCTCTACATATTTCGTAAACTTACAAAAGCTATTAAATTTTATTAATTTCCTATAATTTATTTTAGCTTAATCTTTTACGTTAAAATTAAAAAAGAACTCCAAGCATAAACAGTTTTAGCATAAAGCATTTATATTAAGGTAATCCACGATCTTGTTGCAACGTAGCTAATGCAAAATTTACTGCTTTTAAAAAGACAAAAAGCATTGATGTGCATTTGCAAGATCAATGCATTTGCTATAGCAAAAGGCTGTAACAAATCCAGTAATATTACATCACGCTATTGTGAATGAATGTGTTAATTTTGCATTGAACATCACCAGCGCTACTTTTTGAACACAGCTGTTTACTCAGCTGTTTTTTTGCGTAAATTTTTAGCAGCAAAAAAAGTTGAATGTATTATAAAAGACAGAAATTAGAAGGAAATGGAGGGAGTCTTAACAAAGAGTGTGAAAAGGGGGAATGCTTTTTTATTTACTCTTAAAATATTGCATTCATCTAGCTAAACACTTACCACAAACAGATGATGAAAACAATTTAAACAAAAAAACAGCTGTAGTAAAGCACTTGCAACATAATATTAAAGGTGTGTTCACAAAAATCTACCCTTGCAAAAACGCATTTGCAACGATATAACAATATCGTGAATTACCATACTGAAATGGGTTTTATGCCGGCAATTTATGTTGACTTGTCAAAATCTTCTATAAAGAGCTTTCAAATTTTTAAGCACATTTTCAAATATTCACATACATAATTGTTAAATTTTATTTAACTCTGCTGACTCTTCACTAGGGATCGGATTTTTATGCAAAACGTATAAAAAAATTAGTGTCAAAAATCTAAACTGTACAAATTTTATGCAACATTTTAAAACATTTAGATAAAATATGTGCATTTAATCAATATTTTTAGAAAACAAAATTTTTGTTGCTATCCTATTTTTAAACAGGATTTGATTTAAAAATGATTTTGCATAAAAATCCGATCCCTACTCATCACTGTTTAACCCTTTCAAGACCACAATATTTCCAGAAATGAAGCAAAGATTTTGAGATCATCAAATGGTTTTATTAAAATCCTTTTGGCATATTTAAAAACAATTTAAAAAATTACATTATAGCGTAATGAAAGAGACAGAGAGAAAGAGGGAGAGCATCTCAAAAGAAATACACTACAAAATTTGCATAAAAAATATTCCGCTTATTTAATATTTACACTGTCATTGGTTGTGCTTCAATTGGTAATTCTGATTTTAATGGTTTGTTATAACTAAAATTTGAGACGAAAATTGCATCAATTGTAGAGGATCTATCTACTGTATAAAAAAAGACCAGTATAGCGCGTACAGTACAGGAGTGAATCTTCTTAACTTCTAAACACACCTACGCTCTATCTACCACCCTTCTGAGATTCCCATTCAACACAAAAAAAAGAAAGTAAATTACTAAATTTTAGTTTAATGCGACCAAAACCGTCCGAAATAAAGCATTTTTATGAAATTGTGGACGGGAAAAGAGGTGCGGCAACACTTTTTTCCTTAAACAATTTCGTACTCGAAGCAAATCGACTGCCAAAATTTTAGCGCAATCGGCCCATTAGTAAATTTTAATAATTCATCAAAAAGTGGGCGTGGCTATAGAGCGATCACGCGCATTTTTAGTAGTTCCCGAAAGTAACCATAAAAACTAAATTAAAAAATTTTAGTCTTGCACGACCGGAATTTCCTGAAATATATAATATTCACTAAATTGTGGGCGGTAAAAGGGGCGGCGTGGACACACATTTTTAGTACAGTTGCTGACAGTAATCATACAAACTAAATTTTCAAATCTTAGTCTAATACGATAAAAAAACCATCCGATATATAGCATTTTTATTGATTTGTGGTCGGTAATAAGGGGTGTGGCAAATTTTCATAAACTATCTTGCAAACACCTACACTCTATCTGTCACCCTTCTGGGGGTTCCAATACAAACATCACAAAAAATAGAAAGTAAATTACTAAATTTTAGTCTAATGCAGCCAAAACCGTTCGAAAAAAAGCATTTTTATGAAATTATGGGCGGTAAAAGAGGTGCGGCAACACTTTTTGCCTTAAACCATTTCGTACTCGAAACAAATCGACTGCCAAAATTTTAGCGCATTTAAATAATTAGGTGCGTGGACACCCATTTTTAGTGCAGTTGCTGACAGTAATCATACAAACTAAATTTTCAAATCTTAGTCTAATACGATAAAAAAACCATCCGATATATAGCATTCTTATTGATTTGTGGTCGGTAAAAACGGGTGTGGCAAACTTTCATAAACTATCTTGCACACACCTACACTCTATCTGTCACCCTTCTGGGGGTGCCAATACAAACATCACAAAAAATAGAAAAATAAAAATATTTTACTATTTTGTCTTCTGTCTTGGCTACTGTCTGGACGCTTATTCACAGACACAAAGTTTGACAACTTATCCGTATTCTGCACTGTCTTGTGTAACCTCCGTGTAAATTCCACCTTACGACATATGCCATTACTCGTGCACCCAAAAACCTTTTGCATACTTTTTGCATATGGGCATTTCCAAACTGGCGTTACGGACAATTTGTATCAAGAAATATACAAAAAAAGTAATGAAAATGTGTTATTTCTAAAAAGGCGTTTTTACATTTGCGTAGTAATTTAGTAGCACTATATTAAGTAAAACCAATGATAACAATCGACCCTAAGGATTTTAAGATATAAGCAAAAATATGTGCTGGCGTTACGTTACAAAAAAACAGAAGTGATTTTTGACTTGGATTACAAAATTTGAAAAACTCTCTGAATTGGGCAAGACTTTTTGTATACAATTTTTTTAGAAGGTTTTAAAATAACATAAGTTTATTTTCCAAGTGATCAAATTAAAAAAATCTTCTATGGGTTTTTTTATTAGCCTTTTTGATCTGACGTTACGTTACGTTGCTTAAATTTTCATTGCAGTTCGATTGGGTAATTAAGTAATTATGTAATTTAGTATTTAATACTTATAAATTTAATACTTATATTGTTCTTTCCTTGCTTCAACCATTTTTTCAATATCTTTCGTTTTTACTAATACAAAAAAGCTTACGAAACATTTACTAAACATTTACGAAAAAGAAAAACTGCATTTGTGAAACAGTGCAGACGACGTAATCATCGTGGTTAATGAATTTATGTAGAAATTGCTTCATAAAATTAAAATATTTCTCTTAGATAATATCATCAAATAATAAGTTTTTAATGAGTTTTAATATTTTGGTCATGATAGACTTTTTTGTGGAAATACCCATATTTGTGCAGCCCCACAAAAAGTCTATCTCAATGGTATCTGCTGTGGCAGAAACATTTTTGTGACGAGGCTCGAATCATGTCGAAATTAAAAATCTTCGTTATGAGACTCGAAAGATCGCCGCCTAAGTTTCACTTCAAAAAAGTCTATTAGAGTTCATATTAAAAAATATATGATCCCTATGGGGGTCAAATGTATCAGCTGGTCCTATTAATTTTTCTCCCTCAACATATCCTCTGAACACTCTTACATTCTATCTGCCACTTTTCTGGAGGTCCCATACAAAAAAACACAAAAAATAGAAAACATCATTGCTTATGCACACAAAAACGTGACGAGACTCGAAATATTTTTTATGACTAAACTTTTTCGTGACGAGACTCTTAAAATTTACCCTCAACATCAAATCGCCGCCTAAGCAGTTTTACTTCAAAAATTAAAGAAAATTTCGAAATCTTTGCATCTTGGTATTTACTAAAGAAGACTGCCAAAATTGCAGTAACAACTAGTTACTCCTTGTGCTTATTGAATATTTTTCTGCTCATGTCTTGCTATTAAATTCTTTTTTAGTGTGCAATTTTAAAACAACCTAAATATAGTTTTACGAGCATTCTTCAACAGCATGCTTGTTGCACAAAAGTTGAGTATTGCAACGAGACAGAAACAAAAACAGAAAACAAAGTGTTCGCCTTCATGGAACAAAAGAATGTCGCATGCGATTCTTAAGAATTAAAAGAAAACAAACTTTACATCCGGTTCCGGTTGGTGTTATTTGTTTTTTTTTGCACGCCAAACACCAGCAAAATATATAAATATGAAAAAGTTTTTAGCACAGAACCTTAACCATCCCACCAATCCCTACTCTACCTATCATCATTATCATCATCATCATCATCATCCCCGCCGACATAAGCGACAGTTGCAAAACGAGTTTGTATATGATTTGACCTTAATTCCAACATATTGAATACTGAAGCATTGAGAGAAAAAAGAAGGTAAAGAAAGAAGTGTGCAAACCACAACAGCCACTGTCTCAAAACGTACAAGAAACAAAGAATATTCAAAACAGTCCATGAAAATCTTGCATAAGATAATTTAGAAGTCTTGAAAGAAATCCTTCAACTTTTCAATTATAAAGCCTGTCACAGCCACCTGCCCCACGCAGACACTTACTGCGTCTCCCCAACATCTTAAGCGGAAGTTTGGTCGGTCGTGATGCTGAAAGATGAAGCGGTTGGCTGTTAGTGAATGAATGACAGTGAATGATGTTGCGGCAGGAGGTCGTTGAACGTACTTTAAAGTTGTTTTATGTTGGAGATTGCTATGTTGAGGACGTTCTTGTGCGTGTGCATGAGTGTGAGAATGTGTGTCCGACACGTTTTCTTAGTTTTTTCTCAGTTTCTCATGCGTACAAAACTTACTTGAGCTGTGATGACACACAGTGAGTTGGCTCAATAGAAACTATGGCAAAAATATGTATTACATGGGCTGAAAAGTTTTTGCTCTGACAATAGAAAAACGACTGATGATAACGAATGTTTTATTGAAAAAAACTAATAACACCAAACGAAGAACGATTCGTAAACGAGCTCGCTAACGAATCCGAAATCTCGAGTTAGCAATCTCGTACTCGTAAACGAATTCGAACCGAACACGAGATCTCGGATCCATACATTTTTCTAAATGACTTTTCCTAAGAAAAACTTGAAAAATTTTCCAGTGAAAATGATAAACATTAAAATAAACACTAAATAAAATGATATATGAAAAAAAAATCCATAAATTTCTTCACACAAAATTAAATCAAAACACTTAGAATTATTTCATATAAAAATTATGAACATTTTTTGTGTCTTAATTGACATATTTTTTAGCAGCTAACAATGAAAAAAGTTGTCTTATTAAAAAAATATTTTCATATAAAAAAGTCCAGTACGTAAAGGAGCTCAAACGCACACGAGATCTCGGACCCATACAAAATTATGTGAAATGACTTGGAATTTTTCATACAAATTTCTTCATGGAAAATTATATAAAAAGACTTAGAACTTTTTCATATAAAAATTATGATTTTTTTTTTATTTTAATTGATGTATTTTTAGCAGCTAACAATAAAAAAAAAATTGTTATTAAACAAAAAATTGTTATTAAAATAAAATATTTTCATACAAAAAAGGCAGTTCGAGAGAGCTTCGATATTTTTAATTAACGATACGTTCTCGAATCGTATTCTCGGACTCTGTAACGAATCGTATTCTTGGACTCGCTAACGAATCGCATTCTCGGAATCGTTTGCGAAGGCGTACCCGAGATCTCGTGTTTGTTTCGTATTCATAACAAAGCCGAGTTTTTTATATGGAAATATTCATTTTCATAAAAACTTTTTTATCATTGTTAGCTATTAAAAATACGTCAATTAATATAAAAAAAATTCCAAGTCTTTTCATATAATTTTGAAAATATTTGTGGTTAATTAAATTACTTTATGGTTTTTTGGTTTTGTTTTTTTAAATAATGTTGGTTAAAATAAATAACTTTATATAACTATTATTTGAATATCAATTTTGTTTTTTTTCTATCTGCAAAAAATACGTTACTACAATTAAAAAATTTTCAAAATTGTTTTCATATAATTTTTGTATGGATGCAAGATCTCGTGTATGGTTCGAGCTCGTTTACAAGTCCGACTTTTTTATGTGAAAATATTTAATTTTTATAAAAACTTCTTTCGTTGTTAGCTGCTACAAATATGTCAATTAAAATTAAAAAAATTTCACAGTTTTTATATGAAAAATTCCAGGTCTTTTTATATAATTTTCTATGTAGAAATTTATATAAAAAAATTCGAAGTCTTTTCACATAATTTTGTATGGATCCCGAGATTTCGAGTTTGTTTCGAATGCGTTTACGAGTTCGAGATCTCTTTGTTTCGAATTCATAACAAAGCCAAATTTTTGACATAAAAATATTTTATTTTGAAAGTTTTCTATATGACCTTGTTATTTATTATGTTAATTTTCTATGATTTAAATAGAAAAACTAAATGTTTGATAGTTTAAATCATTCTTGATTTTAAATACAAATTCTATTTGTTTGAAAGTTTAAAATCGTTTATGGAGCTTTAGGACAATTAATTGCTCTAACGAATTTTTTTCCAAAAAAACAACTAGAATGTAAAATCAAGAATGTTTTAAACTATCAAACATTTAGAATTTGTATTTAAATCATAGAAAATTAACAATATTTTATTTAACAAAAACTATTTTTTTGAATGTTAGCTTCTAAAAATACGTTAATTTAAATAAAAAAAATTCTCATAATTTTTATATCTCGTAATTTTTTTATCACATAATTTTTATATGAAATTTTTTTTAGTGTTTTTTGTATGGATCCGAGATCTCGTATTCGTTTTTCAATTCCTTGTAAATTTTTTTTTAAAACTTTTTTAAAAATAAATCATTTATTTTTAGTTCGCTGTTATAATTACATGTTTAAAGCAAAACAATTTTTTTAGCTATAAAATAAAAACAGTTTATAAAAAAATAACATTCCAGACTTTCGTAAAAAAATTTTGTATAAATAAACATGTATTTTAAAACAGGACAACAAAAAATTTTTTTTGTCCCGGTTGGGGTTTGAACCCACGGCAATAGGATAGCTCTCATTCTTAATGAAGCAAATTAAGCGACGCTTGCTTAACAACTGCGATGGTCGAATGGATAATCTCATGGACTTACAATCACGCGTCCGAGGTTCAAATCCCCAGATGGTGGTGATTTTTCAATTTAATTTAATGTTAATAATAAAAATGTTTGCAGTTTTTCGCCAGTATAAAAATCATAATTCTTATGAGACGTTGTTTATAATTTTAAAAAATTGAGGTTTGTTTTGCAAAAGAAGTTGTTGGGAAATATCTTTAATGTTTTAGGCAGTTTGAGAAGGATTCTATATTTTTAATTAACGAATCGTACTCGAATCGTATATTTGGACTCGTTAAAAAATCGTAATCTCGGACTCATTAACGAGTGGTGATTTTCTCTCGTTCGCGTATTCGAAAACGATAATTGTTGAAGGCGGATTCACTGACCACCTTCAGCAAGTTATTTGTGACAGCTTTCTTGCTCTCTCTGTGAGAAAATGCCGCAGATCGATTCACTGATATGTAAAACTTTCAGCAAGTTTTCTATTTTTATTTGTCATATTCAATATTGCCAGGCGCAATGCTTCCTTATTTTGAAGCTTCAAAAAATAAAACATGCCAACTTCATCTCAAGAAACTCCATTCTGGCAACACCGCGCAAGAAGATTCAGTAAGAAAATTGAAATTAAGTTAATCAAGTCAAAGAGAGTGCAGTAAGTTTTTGTTACTCTCTCATTGAGTTTGGAGAGAGATAGACCACAAAAATTTTCAAAACTTCATATAAAAAAAAACTTGCAAAACTTGCTGAAGGTGCTCAGTGAATTAACGATTAAAGTGTCCGAGAATGCGGATTTGTTTCGAATTCGTTTGGCTTATTGGGAACTGTTTTATTCTTCGACATAACCTATATGTAGAGCAATACACCTTTTTTTAATCGTCCTCCTACACTTCGATGCCTTTCTTGTAGTATCTGGCATCAAGTCTCTCAGAAAAGGCATTTGTTTCTAACTCGACCAATTCATTTGAGTAAAATCTCTTACCAGCGAGCCATGCTTTTTCTATCAAATTTCTTGGCAAAGTCCAACGATGAAATTAAAAAGACTTGTGCAAAGCTTAGTAAACATTATTCCGGGGACATTAAGTTTTAGTTTATAGACAAGATGGTGCAGTTCAAGTACTTCATCTTACAATTAGTGGATGCGGGGAAAGATAAAATTGTAGCTGCCGAGAAATCGTAAAAATTGATTTTTATTAATATGGCACAATCAATTGCATTGCAGTGATTATAGTGATTATAGTGATTATAGCATTGGAAAAATATAGAACTCTGAAGGCATCAAACGCCACGGGTAAACGCTACTTTTAAAAACTAAAACTAGTAAAAAACTGTCTTCTCTCATCAATGTCACAGAACCGTTTCAATTGGTTGGTACAGATGAACGTACATACATACATACCGGTCAAACACATATACTGCTCCTTCCACATTTCCGCAGTCGGGTAAAAACTAGCGTAATTTTGAATAGTATTGCGTTGTGGTAGAAATAATTAGGGTATTCACAAGGTGTGCTATCATGTCATATTATCATATTGTCCTAAAACTTTTGTTGTAATATATTAGTACTTTTTTATATGGAAAGCAACAATGAAAAGTTTAAACTAGTGTAAAATCTTAGAACAATATGACATTATGACATGATAGCATACCTTGTGAATACCCTAAATGTATTTTAGGAAGTTAGAATAGTGTAAAGGGGCCACAAAAATTGCATTGCCTTTGGGCCTCGACATGGTTAGTCCGGCCCTGGTCAAACCTATATTTTCCCCCAAATATCAGTATTTGTATAGACATTCACTGAATAAGTCTATAGCAAATTAGTATTGAAAACATGCCAGGGGTTTTTAGCATTGTAAAAAGGGGGCGTGGCCCTTCTATACAACCCAAATTTGAGATATCGAAGAGCTTTGGAGTTTAGGCCGTAGATCCTAGGAATTCGGTATTCGACCACAATTTATGCGTACCGTCTTACTGATAACATTTTATGGACGTAAGAAAAGTGGGCGTGGCCCCTCCCACTGGACCCAAATTTGCAGTATCGATTAGCTTTGGAGTTGTAGACCGCACATACTCGGAATTCGGTATTCGACCACAATTTACACGTGCCTTTTCACTGATAACATTTTATGGACGTTGAAAAATGGGGCGTGGCCCTCCCATACAACCCAAATTTGCGATATCGAATAGCTTTGGAGTTATAGACCGCACAGTCTCGGAATTCGGAATTCGACCACAATTTACACGTGCCGTTTCACTGATAACATTTTGTGGGTGTTGAACAAGGGGGCGTGGCACCTCCTATACAACCCAAATTTGCGATATCAGCTTTGGAGGTTTAGGCCGCAGTCTCAAAATTCGGTATTCGACCACAATTTACACGTGCCCTTTCACTGATAACATTTTGTGGGGGTTGAAAAAGGGGGCGTGGTACCTTCCATACAACGAAAATTTGCGATATCAAATAGCTTTGGAGTTATAGGCCGCACAGCCTCTGAATTCAACCTCGGTATTCAACCTTAATTTTCACATGCAGTTTCACTGATAACATTTTATGAGCCTTTGACAACGAGGGCGTGGTAGCAACACGCCAGGATTCAGCTAGTAGTACATCTCGTCTCTTGAGAAAATAAATGTCGTATGTGAAAATTTTCACTTTTGAGAATATTGAGAAAAGGGGGCTATAATTCAAAATCTAGCGGAGAAATATTCTGCAAAATTTTAGACCTATTTGCAGACACATTTTACAATAGATTACGAAAGATTTTTGTGCTCTTACCGTTATTTTTTTAGAATTTATAATCTCAATAATCTCAAAAGTGATAATTTTCACATACGACATTTATTTTCGCAGGCGACGATCTAGCGAAATTATTATAAAGACAAATAGGATTTTTATATTTATTCTTAAGAAATTCAAATGAAATTTTTTAATTTTTTTCATATTCATTTCATTTAACACAAAAATAATTGAATTTTGAAAAAATAAACTTAATCTTTAACTTTTAAGAAAACAGAACAAAAAATCATTTAAAAAAATGTTGCGAAATATATATATAAAGTCATTATGGTTTGCAACACATTTACAGAACTAACAAAATATTTATTTAATTTTAGTAAGACGTATGACCTATATTATTATTAAGAACCTCTTCTAGACGTCTTGGCATGGAGTTAATAAGGAAATTAATGTAAAAATGATACATTTAAATCGAAACTAAGTCGAGAGTTGGAGTGCTTCGAGATTCCATGAACTATTTTGTCTTCTTCGAACGATGTATTGAAGCTGCTGAAAAATAAGTTGTGGAATTGTAAAAAATTTTAACAACGGAAATTGTTTCGGTGTTCGTCGTGTGCAGCAAATAATGAAGCAAGATTTGTGCCTATCGTACGAGAAAAAGAATTGCAAGCCTGCTCTTTTGCCAAGGCACAAGTTCGCTAGATTTCGATTCGCTGAAAAATACAAATTCTGGGATGAGGAATGGAAGAGAGTCGTGTTTTCTGATAAAAAGAAGTTCAGTTTAGATAGACCAGATGGTCTAGACAAATCCTGGCGCCCAAAAGGCTCTCCCAAATCAAGGCATCAGCGGCAAAAGTTCGGTGGCGATTTGCTTGTAGGTTGGGCAGGTTTTAGTTACAGAAGAACCTCCAATTGGCTTTGTTTCCACTAAAATGGATTCAGAGTATTACATTCAACTGTTGGACGAAGTTTTATTTGACTTTGGAGAAGAAATGGCCGTTCCAGAATTTATTTTTCAGCATGTCAACGCTTCAATACATCGGTTTAAGAGGACAAAAGAGTTCCTGGAATCTCGAAGCATTCCAACTCTCGACTTGTTTTCCATCATGAGAGCTAGTTTAAGGACACTTAGGAGTTAAAAGTCGCTTTCCAGGAAGAGTGGACAAAATATATCTTTCTTATATTCATTACTTTATTAACTGCATGCCAAGACGTCTAGAATAGGTTTTTATTAATAAAATTAAAGAAATATTATGCTAGTTATGCTAGTTATAAAAAAAAAATAAAAAATTTCATTTGACTTTCTTAAGAGTATAAAAATCCTATTTGCCTTTATAACTATTGAACTAGGTGTAGTATAGATTGCAAACAATTCTGAAAGAGAAACATTAAATGAGTGAAAAGCACAGAGCATTTTTCAACACAGTTTCTTTGAGCGTATGTGTTAATGAAAGTTATTCAAGAGGTATGAAAAACTTTTAAGCACCATTTTACAAAAAAGCGCTCATATATTTTTCTTTGAATGAATAATATTAATGACGATAAGTGTAATTTTGCTCATCACTTGTGAGTATTTGCGAACCCTGCTTTAAATATCTAAATATTAGTATTAGTTAAGTATTGAAGTTGTGTTGCTTTCTTAGCTTCTGTAACTAATGGATGTATATGTATATCAAGTTTTTCGAAAACTATGATTATATGTATATAGTACACTTGTCAGTTGTGGTTATAAAAAGTCACTTTTAGCAACTTAAATGCTATTTATGCTTGCAACATAAGTTGCCACTAATAAAGAAAAACAAAAAGGAACAAAACTACAGTGTAATCAGTTGATGTGATTAAACGAACACGCCTCCTATTTAATTTATTCAATGAAAAACTAACCACAATTCATAATTATTCGTTGCCGCTTATTTTTCAACTTGCATTTTTTTCCAGTTTTGTGTTTTTACTATTGCAAGATCGATTTTTATCACTTTCACACGTTTACGTGTATCTGTTTTCATGCGAGAGAACGTCAAAACTGGTCACCGGCTTAAATCGGCTGCTAGGTGCTGCTCAACATTGCTTCATCGCATCCGAAACGCTAGCGGCAACGCATGCCATTAACTTGATCAAGAAATACAAAGAAATATATTTGAACCTGGTTTTCTCTCTACATGGTTTTTTTTGCTTACTAACAACAAACATTAAAATAACAAGATTTAAAAAAACATCACTGCCACTCTAATGATGACGCAGTTAATGTTGCTGTTGTGGTTGTTGTTGTTGTCGTCGACGTCTTTGCTCCATTTGCAATCAACACGATCTAGCTTTTCGTCTGCTCGTGTGTGCTCATAAGCTAACTAGCTTTGGCTTTATCATGCTAGCTGATGCTGGTGATGATTTAATCATTCGACGTTTGCACATGCGCAGCAATCAGCAAAATTACATTGCAATAAAATCGAATGTGATTAAATGCAGCTTTTGCTTTCTTAGAGAAGAAGTGCAGTAGTGTAAACAGACATAATTTTGTTTTATTTAATATTTTAAAGGCAAAAATTATATTTTTATAAATAAAATTTAAAGTGGATCAGTAATTCTGTGGATTTTGGAAAACCCGAGTGCAGCTTTCAAGGCTTATATTAAATAAACAATTCCTTTAATTTATTTATTCCTCAAATATATAGGCCTTGCCACCATATTGTTTGAAAAGTGTCTTATAATAACAAAAATTTGTTAAACACCATAGGGTCCAAATGTATACAAAAATTAATAGGGTGAGAACAAAAAATAAAATAAAGTATGAAAAATATAATAAGTGGGTTAAACTCAAAAATAGTAATATATACCCTCCAGGAAATGTGAGCATTCCCGGATGTTATCAGGAAACATTCCATGGAATGTAGGAAGCATTCCCCTTTGTTGCACACTCCATTCCTTTTTTACATAGCATGTCATTAGAGGGAAACATTCCTCTCAGCTGTGTTAAAAATGAATGTGGAAACATTCCTCTCCGCTGTCTTAAAAAGCGACTTACAAGCAGTCCTCTTCCCTGTTCTAAGAATTAATGTCGAAACAATCCTCTCCCTTGTTACGAAAATGCCCGGCCAGGATTCGAACCCGGGAACCCTGAGCGACAGTCGAGCGCGCTACCACTAGACTATCGAATTCTACAATAAGCGGCTAGAAAACAATGATATTAATATTTTCTATTGTCATTGCTTGACAATAAATAAAAGTTTCCAAATGCATTCTTAAAGAAGCGGTTTGGAAACAATATAAATACAAAACTACCCTTAAGCTTCCAAAAGATACGGTTTGGAAACAATATAAATACAAAACTACCCTTAAGCTTTCAAAAGATACGGTGGGGAATTTTTCTTTATCACTTTTAGATGGAAGCCTTCCGATTTTTCCTGGAGGAATAGTTAAGTTGGGATAATTTGCAAGTATCTATTCAGGAATAAAGTTTAACAAAGAGCCTTAAATTACATCTACGTTTAAGTTTATGTGTTAAAAAATGTGAAAAATAACCTTGAAATAATTCTCTGTTTGCATTATTTCACAGAAATGTGAAATTGTTCTTTTTCATATTAAAAAGTAATATTTTTTTAATCGTTTCTTATTGTTATTTATTGAATCTTTCTCATAATAAAAAAATAAAGAATAACTGTAACAGATGGAAGAATATAATGTAAGAGGTAATTTTAGACATTGATAAGGTGTGCAAAAAATACTTTCGACATTTTGCGCCATCTTTTACGGATACCCTGCAATAAGCATTTTTTCATACAAGAGTGAATATATATTGTGATGGTGAAATTTCTTACAAATAGCTTTACATCTGAAAAATTTCCGTTATTTTGACATACAAATTATGGCGGTATCTCGAAAACTCAGATGTTCTCAGTACAACGTATTTTTGTATGAAAAGTCGTTGGTTGAGGAATATAACGGTATACGAAAGCTTTCTTGGTAATATTTTCCCCGGATAGTATGTTAAAAAAATCCTCTATGTTATAGTATATCTCGAAATAGTATGTTACAGATATCTCGAAAAATTTATATCTTCTCAGTACAACGTATTTCCTTGCAGCAAGGCCATCGCCTCAGAATGAGAAAAAAACTATTGAAATTTCAAGTTTTGACCTTGCAAGCAAATATCTCAGCCATTTTTAAATCAATTTTCAACAAATTTTCTTTGTCTAAAAGATCAATTAAATGACTTTGGAGAAATAAGAAAAGATTAGCCGTTATCCAATCAATTCAATGCTTTATATTGTTTTAAAAAAACCTCTAAAATATTTAGGTTTTGCTCAAAAAATAAGACAAACGTTTTTTTTGTTGTATTTTTTTTTCTTATTACATTTTCTTTTTTCACACTCTTTCATATGACACATAATTTATTTACAAAAATTGCCTCATTTTGACATATAATTCAATAAACAGTTTCTCTATCATCGAAATTAATGAGCTATGATTTTTTTTATGAAAATTTAATTTTTCAAAATGTTGTTTTTACATTTTTTACAAAGTTCTACAGCTCAAGAAATAATTTCTGTGAAAAAATTTTCAATTATATCTATGTTTTAAGAAACAGTTCTCTTCCACGCACATTTCTACAATATATATTCCGAAATGGCTTAAAACATAGATATAATTGAAAATTTTTCCGTGTTTCTGAACCGATTTTGATAATTTTTTTAAGGAATATTTTTGTGACCTTTGACCTGAACTATTAGCGTTTAAAGAATATTTCTTAAGTAAAACCTAAACTATAAAAAATGGAAGAGGAAATTTTAGACACTAATGCAATGTACAAAAATAATTTTACGCTATCTCTTGCGAATACCCTACAATAAGCATTTTTGTATGTAACATGTGTGAATATATATTGTGATGGTGAAATTTCTTTATTTATTTTATTTATTTAGTTATTTATTTCTTTATTTTATTTTAAGAAATTCCCTTTATTTTGACATCAAAGCTGTGGCGATATCTTGAAAACTAGAGCTTTTCTCAGTACAACGTATTTTTATATGAAAAGCCCTGGTTGTGAAAAATAACGGTGTCCGAAAGTTTTAATGGGTAATGTTTTTACATATATTTTTAAATAAATTAAGACCATTTTTATATCAAAATTATTAAGATAATTTGAAACTTAAGATTTTGCAAGTACAGCACATTTTCTTAAAGCAAGGTCATGCCTCAGAGCTAGAAAAAGCGATTGAAACTTCAGAAGATTGGTCGAATTTCGGCCACATTCGATACTAGTATTCTTAAAGGAATGAATAGAAGCAGAAATGAGCAGTTCATGAATGAGCAAATGCGAACACTGGATATAAGATCATATCCTGGTGCTTTCTTAGTATGAAGTTGTGTTTTAATAATTCCATCAATATCTTCGACTTTCACTTTCAGCGGGCTTTCCCTCGCTTGAGTAGGCAAGGTAGGAATCTAAAAATTGTTACCGGTTGGATTCAGCTGAAATAGAGATTTAAGTGCTCAGCAAAGGCAAATGCTTTTTCTTCATCACTCCTCGCCCATCTCCCATTTTTTGCTCGTAAGAGCGCTTCACATTCTTTTGGAATTTTTATGTTTTTATTTGCCTTCCATAAGGAATAATTAGTTGCTTCTGTTGGAGTTAACTTTTGCTTATATAGCTTTAAATTTTGTTCTAACTTAGTATTTAGTAATTATTATAGTTGCCTGACGACTGAAAGGATTTTTTGCTTAGCTTGAAGCGATCTTCTTTGCTGCCATTCTCTTCTTAGAGTTCGTGTTTCTTTGAGAAGTTCTACAGTTTCTATTGTGGTCCTCCTTTGACTTTGTGCTTGAGTTATTTTATTTACAGGAGTTTCATATTCAGCCGCTGGGATTAGTCCCAAAGCTATCAATAGCTGCATTCCATTCGCTTCAAAATAATCCAGATTATTTTTTTTTACATGCAAAGCAAAAACAAAAATAATAATCCTATAACAAATTGGATTATTTTTGCTATCCATATAAAATTGTGATACAGCCTTTGAAAAATTTCAAACACAGGTGTCGCACCTGTATATTTCTCTGAGCTGTCATTTCATTTTTTGAATATTTTGTTTGTTTGATACAATGACTATAAGGTAGCCATGACAGCTACCTATTTTCTCACGAGCTGCGACCGTCGAATGTTAAACAAACGAAAACAAAACAAGCCGCGTGTGTCACACACATTGGACGCATTCAGCGGAGCCAACAAATGCACTTAAACTTTTTATATAATTGCATAATATTAATAATTAAATTGAATTATTTACAATTTTTCTGACGTTTAGAGTAAAACACATTCAGAAAAAAACATCGTTCACTAAGGTATCGCTACCATAACAACAGTTTTGAACGACACACGTTCTCATGGCACCTAACAGCTATTGTATCATGATTGCTTGTTTGAATTTAATTTTTACTGCTACGGTAATGCCCTCTACGAGTCGTTTTTCTTGCCGTTCCTTTGAGAAAATTTGCTATCGCGATTATATTAAGGCGAAAGGAACGCAGCTAATGGCTGAGTCAATCTCATCTCCACTTTTTAGCGAGGGTTTTAGCTCTAAATGTCCCCTCCAGGAAAAATCGGAAGACTTCCATCTAAAAGTGATAAAGAAACATTCCCCACCGTATCTCTTGGAAGCTTAAGGGTATTTTTGTATTTATGTTGTTTCCAAACCACTTCCCTCTTATAAAAATTGGAAGACTTACATATGGAAGTGATGAATAAACATTCTCCATCATATCTTTTGGAATGGTAGTTTTGAATTTATGTTGTTTCCAAACCGCTTCTTTAAGAATGCATGTGGAAAATTTTACTTATTGTCAAGCAATGACAACAGAAAATATTAATTTCATTGTTTCCTAGCCGCTTATTATAGAATTCGATAGTCTAGTGGTAGCGCGCTTGACTGTCGCTCAGGGGTCCCGGGTTTGAATCTTGGCCGGGCATTTTCAAAAAAAGGGAGAGGAATGTTTCCACATTAATTTTCAAAACAGGAGAGAGCAATGTTTCCCTCTAATGACATGCTATGTAAAAAACGCAATAGAGTGTGCAACGAAGGGCAATGCTTCCTACATTCCATGGAATGTTTGCTGGTAACATCTGGGAATGCTCATATATCCTGGAAGCGACTACTAATGTATTGTCGGTACCAGAGATTTGCATGAGACCATTCGTCAGTTTTTGCCACTCGAGTAACAATCGTCGTCAGCCGTAATCGCACACAAGAAAAAAACGCATATATAGCGCTCGAGTTCGTAAACAACGATTGCTGCAAAGCAAACATTGTCACGATTGCGAATTGATGCAAAGGCAGCCTCCAGACCACGAGATCATTCGTATGCTTCGCTTAAAGCTCGAGTGTCAGCTGCTGCATGAATTTTTGTTGTTTCCATACTTCTCTGACCTTCTCTAGCAGCGTGTTATTCTGTGTGCTGTGTGTTACCTTTTAGTTTATTGTTTTCTTTTCTCTACTGTGAAACAATCAGCATTCCCAGTAGCAAGTTTTATGGCAGTAAATTTTTAAAGAAACCTGAGTTAAATTTGGACCAAGAGTGCATGGAAGTTAATCTTGAAAGCGACCTAAACTAGTAAATAAACTATTATTGAAAGTTTGTCGGTAAAATAACAACAATGTTTTGCTTTCAATGAACATTCCTTATCCCTTCAAGACAAGCGTAACCAAAGCTCCAACACAATTAAAAAATGTTTGATGAAAACCAACACAAACTTGCCATTAATATGTTTTTTTTTTATGAATGTCAGAAAGTGCAGGTTTAGCAAATGTCAGGAGCTGAGCTAAGTTGTGTAAGTTAGAAAGAGATCCTTCTGACAACTGTTGTAAAGAAGCGACGTGTGCTGCAAAGTTTTATTAAACTATTTTATAGAATAAGCCCAGAAAAATGAGTATTCAACACAAATGTATGGAGTTTTTCAAAACGAGCAGGTATTTATTAATAAAACAAATTTTGTACAACTGTTAATTTGTCAAAGAATGGCTAAAATTTTAGGTTATGTTGTGTAGTCGAACTTATAAAAAAACTTCAGTCTTTAATTTTGATTCATTTAATTAAATACCTCTAATTTCGGGTGTAAGAACGGCGAAATTTCTATAAGAACTTGGTGCCAAAATATGTTTAGAAAAGTCCAAGAAAGGCGTAGAATATGATTTGATCAAAATTATAGGTGCCTGTGATATTTATCAAAAGCGGCGAATATGGACAATTTAAAATTATGTTACGTATAAATTAAAATCGGCTATGTTTAATAGTAGATACAGTAAAACTGAAAATAAAAATTAGTTTAATATATAAAAGAGTTTGCTTAACCCTTGATTACTAACCTATGAAAAAACCCGTAAATAAAACTCACAATTATAAGGACTCAAGTGTATAAATCTTAAAAATTTTTAAATTCGAAATTAGTTAAACCTTTTTTATTAGTTATAAATAGTTTTTTTATTAATTTCATTCACTAATTCTATGCTTAGAATAATTTTGAATTTAGTGCTACTAGGTGTAATCCACCCTACTTGTGAAATCACACGTATACGTTAGTTTAGTCAGATTTTTCACATCACCATCCTAAAACTAATAGAAACTTTATTCTGCAAACTTACTTAAGTACTTACAGCAACACGTGTTTAGTCATGTTTTATTTCTAAGGCTTTTTTTTCTTTACTTTTTTATGTAATTGTTTGCGTTTTTTATGTCACTTATGTTAGTTTAAAGGTCATCAAAGTACGAGCCCTGGTTATTAATATATTTATTATATTTTTTCTATGATATGCAACTGTTTTATTGTTTCTATGATAAAAATATTTTTTAATACATAGTTAGAAATAATAAAACAACATTTTAGATACAATATAAATATCTTTTAAATAAATTATACTAAATATTTTAAAAGAATATTTAATAAAATATTCCTTTCATTCGCCAAACAACTCATTTATTTTATTATATATTTTTTCTTTATGCGATGAATATTAAAGGCTGAAGGTTAAGTTGTTTGTGTCAGTTCCTCAAATATTTCGATTCTAGTGATAGTTATTCGTGTGATGGAATGGTTTGAAATAGCCTCTAAAAATAAAGTTTTTTGTCAAAATATTGGTTGGTGAAATAGTTTTAAAAAATAAACTGCCAGAAATCATATGGCGAAAAAACTCTTCCTATCTGCATCAACAATTGAAATGTATGCAATCGGATAAAAGATAATGCTTTTTCATACATATTTTTGATGTATTTTGTTTTAAAATATTAATACAAAACTTACTTGATCTAAAGCTTGCAATTTAATTAATGTGATTTATACAAAACTTTTTAAATTAAAATATCTTCATAAGTTGTATTTTTTTTTTAATTTCTGACAATATTTTTTAGTATGTGCTTATTTTATAATTTATATTTTAGTTTTTATATATAGCAATATATGGAATTCTGACCAGGAATCAATCAATAAATTATTTGTGTGTGTCTCATATGTCCCACCAAATAGTTCAATTGATTTATATAGTTCTCATATCAACAATTTAAAATCACTAGTCGATTATAATCTTGCTGATAATCAGCTATGTGTCCTTGGTGACTTTAATTTAAGTAAAGTTGTGTGGAATAATGTTCATTGTAATAATGGATTTATTCCTTCTAATGTATGTAGTGATCTTGAAATATTTGTAATAGATAGTTTTTTAGACCTTGAGTTAATTCAAATCAATGGATTTAAAAACAAGTTGAATAAGATTCTCGATTTAATATTTATCAGCAATAATTTAAATTTTAAAGTTGAGGAATCGGCTTTTCCCATTTGCTCCTCAGACATGCATCATATTCCGCTAAATGTGGTTCTTGAGTTTTATAAATTTTTGTTACCCGCATCTAATTATAGTTCTACCTCTAATTTCAATTTTAACTTATGCAATTTTAATCTACTTAATCGCGTGTTTTCTACCGTAGATTGGAGTACTCAATTTTATTCACTGAGTTTGGTGGATTCATTTAATTTTTTTAAATATACTATTTCTAATGTTTGTAATGAATATATACCTCGCACTCATAGAAAAAACTATAAAATACCTTGTGCTTATAAAACTTAAAAATCTCAGAGACAAATTTTATAGATTATATGCTCAAACAGGTATTATTGAAAATTTTTTCAGATATCGACATTACATGAGGGAGTTCAACTTTTTAAATAAATACCTCTATAAGCAATATATTTTAAAATTTGAAATAAAATTAAATCAAACCCAAAAGAGTTTTGGCGCTTTATTAATTCTAGGAAAAAGAGCTCATATATTCCTTCTTCGATGTTTCTTAATAATAAAACTTCTAAAAGTGCGTCTGAAACGGTTTTTCCTTTTCGTTTCGTTTTTTCTTAAAAAATGCTGCTCATCTCTTATGAATCCATTGCAAATTTTGTTTAATAAATCTTTACACACAGGTGAATTTATAGTCAATTGGAAAATTGCTTCTATTACTCCGATCTATAAATCAGGAAATAAAAACAATATCATTAATTACAGACCGATTACTAAACTATCAACTATTTCAAAGCTCTTCGAAAGAATTGTTAAAGATAAGATCTTCTTTGCAGTGAAAAGTATAATTTCTCCATATCAACATGGCTTTGTTCCTGGTCGTTCGACTATTACAAATCTTACCGTTTTTTCTGAATACTGTATCAATGCCTTTCAAGAAGGGTGTCCAGTTGACACTATTTATACAGACTTCTCAAAAGCCTTTGACAAAGTTGCTCATATAATTCTGATTAATAAACTATCTAAAATCGGCTTTCATTCAAACTTTTTAAACTGGCTCAATTCATACCTAACTAATAGAATTTGCTTTGTGAATGTTGAAAATGAAAAATCTAGGCCATTCTTAGTAACTTCTGGTGTCCCTCAGGGAAGTATTTTGGGTCCGTTATTATTTATTTTGTTTATTAATGACATAACTGATTCCATTGTTTATTCCCGCTGCTTGTTATTTGCGGACGATTTAAAAATTTTTTTAAAAGTAAACAATTCAGAAGATGCTTCTAAGCTTCAGGCTGATCTCGACTCTGTATATGATTGGTGTGTTAAGAATATGTTGTCTTTGAATCGAAGTAAATGTGCTTTTTCCACTTATTCAAAGTTAGATCATTCTCACTCAATTACTTACATTCTGGATAATACTCCGATCAATTGTGTCACTGAAATTAAAGATTTAGGTGTCATTTTTGACAAAAAAATTTAATTTTATTTCCCATCTTAACTACATTATCCCTAAAGCGTACTCATTGCTTGCGTTCCTGCGGCGAAATTCTTCCAACTTTAATGATCTTGTCACGTTGAAATCTTTGTATATTTCTATGGTGCGGTCAATCTTGGAATATGCCTCTTTTATATGGAACCCTTTTTATACTATACATTCTAATCGCATAGAACGGATTCAAAGGTCATTTGTTAGGTTTGCTTTTCGATACATAAACTTTGAAGAACCTGGCCCTTCATATGATGCCAAATGCAAGCTCATTAATTTAAAAAGTCTTCACATTAGAAGAATTAATCTTGCAATGTTATTTGTTTTTGATATATCAGTCGGTAAAGTCGATTGCCCTCAACTTTTGGATTTAATTAACTTTAATGTTCCGACGAGAACACTAAGGCATTCTAATTTATTTTATTTAGGCTTACGCTGTACAAACTATGCATTAAACTCTCCAATGTATAGAGCTTTATTTGAACTTAATAAGTTGTCTGAATATTGTGATGTAGATTTTGCTAATTCTAAGGATTCGCTAAAGTCATTACTAAACAGAATTTAATTCTTTAAGATATATTAAATTTTTTGTATATAGTTATCGTAGTCTGTAAGAATATTGTTCATAGACTTAATAAATGAATTGAAATGAAATTGCAGCCACTCAAAACCTATCTAACGATATCTTGAAAGTGAGAATAGCATTTGAACTAATTATGTTTTTTGTATGTAATTAAAAATAATTGAAAAGTAATTAAATAATTAATAAATGCACGAAAAACAGCATTTTCATTCATCTGAATGCAAAAATTTAACATTTGCTGATGCTGATTGGAAGAACTTTTTCATAACTATTATTTCTGACCATTTATATTTTTTAAACTACCACAACAGCCAATATTTTTACAAAAAACTTGATTTTTAGAGGTGATTTTAAACCATTTCAACTCACGGATGGCTATCGCTACAGCCGAAATATTTGGGGAATCATCTATATTAATATATAAAATTCCTGACTACCTTTTATATGAAATAGCATTCTTTTGCAAAAAATCGTCCAGTTTTGCGCAAAAATTGTTAAACTGTTTTTGCCTATTTGCCTATATTTAATGTCTCAAAAATAATTTACATGAAAAAATAACCCCAATATCTCTTTCCAATCAAAGGTTATGGCTTCAAACAAATTTTTTATACCATTGGCTATATTAATAAAAGTAATTTTTACATTAATCGTATTCAATTCCTGCTATCCACCTTGCAGTCAAATTAGCATAGAAGTTGATTGTTGACATATTTTTTCGCCAACTTGTGCGATAATAACTCTAATTAAAATCTTATTTTATAATATTGCAATTTTTTGTGTCTGGTAACAACATTCGCAGAATAAAAAAATGCAACACTGCAACTAATATTTTTCCTTTGTACGAATGAGCATAAAAGCATGGATTTTCCTTGCTTTGGCGATTGTTCCTCATGTCTGGCCTTGTTTGCCATTCTTGTGTCGCAGACGTTCGTAGTCGCTAGCACTCACACTCTTAGCATTCGTATCAACAGCGATTGGTAACATGCATTTGCGCATTAATTTAAGTGCAGGAAGCACATTCGGTGCTCGTTTATTGACGACAAAACGAGCAAAATCCGTGAGATTAGGTATCTTTTGTGGGTCAGAAGGCCAGTAAGTTGGCTGACCGGAAGATATAAAATCTAAATTATTTTTCCTATTTATTAAGACAGAAAAAAGTACTTTTCCTTTGGGAATTTGCTAATTGCGAATTTCAAAATGTATGTTTTGCAATGCAGTCACCTGCTGCTATGAATTTTTTCCCAAGTGTACTAAAAAACTCAATAAATTGCAAGTTTGACACACGATACTTTGGGGGAAAATAAACTGAGCTCAGAGCGATATTTTCGGACATGCATTGCAGAGATATAGATGTTGCTTGTAAGTAGTCTTAAGCAAACTCCTCTAAAGGATAGTGTTTTAATCGATGTTTTATAAGTATTCCTGTTCTCCCTCGTGCTTTTCCATCAGGGTGATTTGTTTTATAGAAATGAAGTCCTTCGATTAAAAAATTATTCTTATTGGTTAAGTGACTTTCGGATATAAGCATGATTTCGATATCACTGGAAGTTAGAAAACCTTTAATTTCAAGTTTATGTTGGCTGATGACATTAGAGTTCCAGTGACAAATTCTAACTGAACTCATTTTTTTGTAGCAAGAACTTGTAAAATTTTGCATACGTTAAATTTGAAGAGACTGTGGTGGTAGTGGGTTCTCTGTCAAACACATTTGAATTAGAAAGAACTGCTCGCCTTTGAACTATTGTTTGTCGTTGGGCAAG
This sequence comes from Dichetophora obliterata, assembly GCA_963920525.1. NCBI lineage: Eukaryota > Metazoa > Arthropoda > Insecta > Diptera > Sciomyzidae > Dichetophora > Dichetophora obliterata. The sequence continues at coordinate 301,348,085 of OY986435.1, read as the reverse complement.
TTGAGAGCAATCACATAAAATAAAAACTATAAATTTTTTTCTCCATAATGTTGAGATTTTTTAAATTTAGTGATCATTTAGTGATTGAACAAATCGTAGAGCCAGTCAATCACTAGCATTTATGCATGATGCTTTGGTGCAATTTTTTATTTTAATTTTTAGAGAATTCACTTTTGTGAGTGAGAGCAATTTTAGAGTTTTAAAAATTTTTAATATTCTGCACATGACAGCAATAGATGGCGGGTTATTTCATCTTTTATGAAAAGAAGGCACGCTAACTAGTTATTTGTGAAGGTGGGTTTATTCAGAGTCATCATCATTCCGTCATTCTAACCACGCACTTGTTCTCGCTCTTAGCGTTCGTTCGTTCATTCGTTTGTTTGTTCCACACTTGTTCCAATTAAGTTGTTTGCTTTAATGATTTTCGCTTTTTAAGTATCGTCGTCATATTTTTTGTATGGTGCACATTTTGTGGTTTGTGCCAACCTAGTAGTTGAACTCTGCTAATCTTATTGTTATTGATGTTTTGCTTAGTGTTGTTGTTATTTGTTGTTGTTTTTTTTGCTATGGTAGTCAAGTGTTTTTGTAATGCTTTGACCCACTTTCATCAATACAAAGGTTGTCTAAATAAAATTAATGTCAATAATGTACTAAACAATGGATGATTGTAAAGTGAGTGCATTGCTAATAAACGTAGAATCAAGTTTTCAGAATGTATTTCGAAACGTATTGCATATAATTTAAAGTTCTAATATTTCACGCTGAAAAAAGGTCTCTTCCTAATCACATTTATCATTCATATTATATGGGCATTCCCGCCTAAAGGTTTATCATGACTGAAAAATTAATTGTTACATAAAATTCTTTTAAACCTCCTTAATAGGCAACAAAAGTTGAAAAATGTCGAAAAAATAGAACAATTTGAACGAAAGTTGGTGTTTTATAAGTATAATAAACACTCGTATAATACTTACTTACTTAGTTGGCGCTACAACCGTATGTCGGTCTTGGCCTCATCTAAGAACTTGCGCCAGCCATTTCTGTCTCTTGCATGCTGGCGCCAGTTGGAAATTCCAAGCTTCGTCAGGTTGTCCTCTACTTGGTCTTTCCAACGAAGATGCGGTCGTCCTCTTCTGCGTTGTCCGCCGCTGGGTACCGAATCGAATATTTTCTTTACTGGAGCATCGTCTTTCATGCGCTTAACATGACCTAGCCAGCGAAGACGCTCGATTTTAATGCGCTTGACTATGTCGATGTCAGAGTACATCTCATACAGTTCATCATTCCACCGTATTCGGTACTCACCATTGACGCAGATTAGTCCGTAGATCTTACGAAGAATCTTTCTCTCGAATGATCCTACGAAATATATTTCATCTGAACTACTCAGCGTCCAGGTTTATGATGCATAAAGTAGGACGGGCATGATGAGCGATTTATAGAGCGTGAATTTGGTTCCTCGAGAGAGGGCTCTGCCTACTGAGCCCAAAATAACACCTGTTGGCAAGAGTTATTCTTCGTTTGATCTCAATGCTGATGTCGTTGGTTGAGTTTATGCTGGATCCCAGGCAAACGAAGTCTTTCACAACTGGAGGTATTGTCAACTGTTACTTGGGTCATCGAGGGTTCCAAGACGCTGGGACTGTTTGTTTGTTGACACCAAGTATTTCGTCTTATCTGCATTCACTGCCAAACCCATTCGACTTGACTCTCTTTCTAGTCTGGAAAATGCTGCACTGACTTCGCGCGTATTATGGCCAATGATATCGACGTCATCAACATACGCAAGCAGCATAACACTCTTGTAGAATATTGTGCCACTACGTCTCAGATCAGCAGCTCGGAAGATCTTTTCCATTGAAAAAGTCGCACGACAAGAAATCACCTTGTCTGAAACCTCGTTTGGTAATAAATGGTGGGGAGAGGTCCTTACCGATTTTAACTGCGCTGCTGGTGTTGCTCAGTGTCATCCTTCAAAATCGTATTAGTTTTGCAGGAATACCAAATTCAGACATGGTGGAGTACAGGTGCTTCCTTATTGGGATGTCGAAGGCGGCTTTGTAGTCGACAAAAAGATGGTGGATGTCGACTTGTTTTTCTTGAGTCTTCTCCAAGATTTGTCGTAGCGTGAAAATCTGGTCGATGGTAGACTTTCCAGGTCTAAAGCCACACTGATATTGTCCGATAAGTTCGTTTACTTATCGGACTTCATGGGCTTCAATCTTTCACATAAAACGCTCGACAGAACCTTACATGCGATATTAAGAAGGCTAATCCCACGGTAATTGGCACAGATAGAATGGAATTGGGATCTTTTTTCTTGTGGATTGGGCAGAGCACACTGAGATTCCAATCGTTCGGAATGCATTCTTCCGACCATATTCTGCAAAGAAGCTCGTGAATGCATTTAAATAGAGCTTCGCCTCCGTTCTTAAACAGCTCAGCCATCAACTCCCACGGCTTTGTTATTTTTAAGCCGAGCTACAGAACTTCATCATAGTCGGGCAGCGGAACCTCGAGGCTGTCATCCGTAACAGGGGCTTCCGGAATATCATCTCTATTGGCGGGATTGTTGTCAGCGTCGCCATTTAGAAGCTTAGAGAAGTATTGTATCATAACGTCAGTGTACTCTGGACATCTGTCACTCGATTCCCGTTTTTATCCTTGCATGAAGAGGTCCCGGTTTTAAAACCATCGGCAAGGCGTCTTGTTTTTTGGAAAAATTTTCGGGCCTCATTTCTGTCACCATACATCTCAATCTTCTCCTGCTCGCGCTTTTCTGCCTATCTTTTTTTCCGCCTGAAAATACGTATCTCTTCCCTCCTCTTTTCCTTGTATCACACCTTAGCAGCGCGCGTTACAACCGACTGCAGGGTGGCTTTGTAGGCGGCGTCTTTCTCTGCAGTGGCGTCGCGACACTCCTGGTCGTACCACTGGTTTCGGCGAGGGCGGTGGTAGCCAATCACCTCTTCAGCAGCCGCACGCATGGAGTTGGAAATGTGTGTCCACTGCGCGCATATATCATCGATTGGAGGAGTGCTTTGAAGCAGGAGGGAGAGTCGATTGGCGAAAGCATCGGCTGTCTGTTTCGATTGCAGCTTGTCGACGTCTAGCTTTCTCTGTGTAGAGTTGCGTGTATTCTTAGCTGCGCACAGACGTGTACGGATCTTGGCTGCAACAAGATAGTGATCCGAGTCAATGTTTGCACCACGGATCGTGCGTACATCCAATACACTGGAAGAGTGCCTTCCGTCGATCAAAACGTGATCAATTTGATTTTTGGTTTTTTGATCAGGGGATATCCAGGTGGCTTTATGAATATTGAGATGCTTGCATCTAGTGCTACTTACGACCATGTTTCGTGTTGCGGCGAAGTCAATCAGCCTCACTCCGTTATCGGAGGTGTTGTCGTGGATGCTGAACTTTCCGACTGTTGGACCAAATATATTTTTCTTGTCCACCTTATCGTTGAAGTCACCAAGCACGATTTTTACGTCTTGACGGGGGCAGCGCTCGTAAACATTTTCAAGGCGCTCGTAGAAAATTGCCTTGATCTCATCGTCCTTGACTTCTGTCGAAGCGTGCGCACATATTAGGCTTATGCTCGTATAATACAAAGTTTAATTCAAATATTTTTAGCGTTCGATTGTTACGGTTCTGAATTACTCTTACCATGTTTTTCTAGTTCAATTAAATAAATAAAACTATAAAAACTTGTACTTCGTTAAAAATTTGTCACGTAACGTATCATATTATGGTTTGTATAAAAATACATATATGTAGCAAAATTAGTCCATATTATATAAAAAAAACTCGTTCACACTTCGCAGATTTCTTCATTCATATTGATGCAGACAGAAACCACTTCTAGTTTTTGTCACGTTACGTATAATTTTTAGTGGCCTCTATCTAGGACCCAAACATTTGAAAACTCTTAACTTTTTCACCTTGTATAAACTATTAATAAACTATTGATAAATCGAAATAAAAAAACTGTAAGTTTAATTTTTCTTTGTTTTTCCACTCATTAAAGTCATACACGACTGTCATGTGGGTTGCTACAGAAATACTTATATTTGATTATAAAATTTTCCAATCATGTATGTTATATGAATAGTAATCGAAAGAGTCCGAGATATGAGAAAGAGAGAGAGAGAGGGAGATGAGAGCGACTTGATCAATAAAAGGGCAGTTCACGATATTGTTACATTGTTGCAAATGCGTTTTTTTTTACAACAGCAGTTTTTTTTTGCATTTTATATTGGACTCCTCTAAAAAACTAAAAGGTTTATATTTCTTTTTCCGCCTTTTATATATCTTTTTTTTAAATCCCTCCATTTCTTTAGCATTTATTTTTATTATAAATTAACCAACTTTTTGCCGCTTAAAATGTAAACAATGAAAACAGCTGTTTAATAAACACTGTTCAGAAAGTATCGGTGGTTGTGTTTAATGCAAAATGATTTGCATATGCAACAGCATTTTGTTAGAGCATATGCATGAATGTTGCAAATACATATCAATGCTTTTTGTTTTAGTAAAAGCTGCATATTTTGTATTTGCAACAATGCAAGGTTGAACCAAGTTAAATTGATAAAGCAAAAATATTATTCGACTTTTTCAATAAAACTCAAATGAAACGGTATTTCTTATTAATTTTTTGTTTTAAACACAAACCATATTGACATATCGACCCTTTTATCGTATGTGCCAAAACCCAAATTCTACAGTGGAGCATTTTTTATACTTTTCTATGCAATATCAAAAAGAAATTTTACATGTGCTTGGATAATGTACTAATTTACTATAAGGATTGCAGCTATAATATTTTACCAGATGATGCGTTGTTGAGTGTCTTGATTCTTCTTCTCCTTGCTAACGGTTTTTACAATAATTAATGCGAAAGCAGTGGTTGATATGCATTTCCTGTTTGGTTGCAGAATACTCTTGATCTGTAGGAGCTGTGGATTCTGGACGCAACCAAACTACCATGGAACTTTCAATTTATACCTTTGCACTACCGTTTGAAATGCTTACGGATGGCAGCACCATTCTTGTTTAGATGGTAAAGATTCTTTGAAAATTAAACTATTTTATAATGCGCAGGATCTTGACAAACGCACTTGGCCTATATTCTAAAAATCACGAAAAAGCATAACAATCTTAAATGGGGTCACATTCTCAAATGGGGGTGGCATGACAAGCCCATGTTAAAATAATGCCTTATTTCTGTGTGTTGTATTCCAGCAAGGAACTACCTCCCATTACGAAGTAATCATTATTACAAACTAGTGCAGTAATGATAACTTTCCCTACTGGGTTGTTGCGTCATGAAACCAACATCGCTGGCAACGGTAACTGACTATTTTCATCCTTCATAAGGATTTTAAATCTTAATTTTCAATTAACAAATCTTTTTTCCTAAAATATTAAATTAAACTTCTTAATTTACTGTTCATTTAGGGTTGGGCTCGACACAAAATCCCCAAACACGAAATACCCAAATCAAAATCCCCAAATACAAAATCCCCAAATTTTGTTTGACAAGCTTCGCTGCAATTTTAAACCTAATCCAACCTTGTTAAACTAAATTTGGTGGCTATGTGCTTATCAAGTAATAAATTTGATAAATAAATAATGCCGGCTTCGCTGTCTACAATACTGAGTTCTGGAAATAATTCTCTTTTTAATAGACAGCCTTCGGCTGCTGCTTAGGTATTACAACCCTCAGTATAAACCGTCAAGTGTACATAATAGAGAGTAGAATCCCGGAAGCTTTTCTCGATCCCGGGATCCCGGGATTAGTTCGGGATTGAAAATTTAAAGAAGTAAATAATTCAAAACGTTTTTAATACCATTGTTTTTGTATTAAAAACGTAGTATTATACTTTAATGTATGTTATGTAACAAAAACAAAACACATTAAGGGTATTCACAATTGCGTTGTTTTCAGTGTAGTTTAAAAACCCCGTGGTATTGATACCGAAAAACCGAGCGGTTTTTTATTTTTTATTGTTTCACATGAAATCTCTAAAAACCAAGTGTGGTAATTTTAAATAGCCCAATAATATGTTCAACAAACGTGGTTTCTAAAGTTCCATAAATAACTGATCGGTTGCCAGTTATTTTCTAATTGCAAAAATGGAAGAAGCTCAAAATGCAAGTTAAACTTTTTTATGCTATATATTAATAAAATGTATCAATTTGGATAGTGCATTTATTTACATAGTAACAAATAGCTATAGTGGGAGGTTCTCAACCACAAATTCTATTTTAAAGGGTGCTCATAATCGTAATTTTCAACTATGGCAAAAAAAAACAATAATACTATACCACACAATTGTGAATACCCTTATTGTTAAAAAAACAAAGAACTTATATAATATTAAGGACTAGCACATTGTATTAATTTAACCCTTTCAGTGGATTTGCCCAATATATTGGGCACGTCAGAAAGTAATTTTTATATGTATTTATTTTCCAAAGCTTTTTTTTAAATCAAATCGTTTGGTTCTATGAAAAAAAGATGAGCAAACATGATATAAATAAATTTAGAGATATATTTGATATTCAAGTCAGTTGGATTTTCGATTTTGTGGCGAAGAAAAGCAAAAAATTTTTGTTTGCCTATTTTATAAGAAAAAATCAACCGGAGAAAGATCAAATTTATGTTTTTTTTATCTTTTTATGGCTTTAATGCTAAGAATATTAAGAGGGTTTAAACACAACGATCTAAAGGGTTGAGAAATCTTTAAGGGTTTAAAAAAACAACTTTGTGCCGAATAGGAGAAACACAATTTTTTTCTTTGTACAAGCTTGTAAAACGTAAGTAGCACAGGTTAAAATGAAAATTATGTTTTTTTGCATCTTCAGGACCTTAATGATAGGAATGAATATTACCTCAAAATAAATTATTTTGTTCTTACTTTAGCCTAGCCATTGAAAGGGTTAAAGAAAAAAAAAATATAAAAAATAACAGTATTACTATACTGTTACTAAGGTATTACTAAGGTATTACTATGTAAATGTTACCCTTTTTTTTGTACACCGTCTTCATGTTTTTTTGAGTTTAAGGCAAATTAAGGTTGGAAAAGACTTTTCAAATTAAATTTTTTGTTTTAATTATTTTTAAAGTAATTCATTAAGATGATCAACGCGTCTTATTTTTCATAAGAGAGTTTTGTTCAAATATCCTTACAAATATAACCCGCTGATGAGAAGCACCGTTCTGATTCTATGCTAGTTGGAGGAATACTTGTACAATAGTCGTAAGCAATTTGTAAGTTTCGATCGCGATTGCCTTTACCATAAAACAAAATTATTCCCTAAGCCAGAATATCTCACAATTTTGATATACATAGCTGACTTCCCGATGTTGCAAATTCTACTAAAACTATGTAAAGTCCCTGCTCCAATGATTCACACTCATCGTCCTTACAATCTTTTTCAGCATCAATTAAATTTTTTTTTAATTCTATATTCAGATCAACTTAAACTGAAATGTTTGCTTATTCATGAATATTTGTAATATAAATTTTTTATTTAAATTTTTTTTTAAATCCCGGGATCCAGGAAAGACAATCCCGGGATTTCAAGTGGCTTAAATCTTCCGAAATCCGGGATCCCGGGATTGACTTCCCTAGTACATAATACGTAAAAAAAATGCCAGAAGTTTGGTTTTCCAAGTTGGGGATTTTTGGGGATTTTGTGTTTTGAGATTCTGTGCTTGGGTATTTTGTATTTGGGTATGGTAAAAAAGTGGGGATTTTGTGTTTGTGGATTTTGATTTTGGGGATTTTAACTTTGGAGACTCTGTTTTTGGGGATTTTGATGTTGGCAATTTTGATTTGGGGGATTTCGAGCCTTTCCCGTTCATTTACATTATTTGCCTCGAAGAAATTATATAAAATAAAAATAATTGAAAAAAAAACATTTTATTTCGAACTACATTCGGAGTTGAAGAAAAAGCGTACATTGAATTTTCGTTTGGAGATATCCCAACAAATTTTGGCGGAAGCACCTTTTTCGAACCCCAAACGAGAGGAGCAAACGTTTTTATTATCATTGAAAATAATCATCGTTTTTATTTTTGTCGAATTTTTCGTTACTAACTTTGTCGTTAAAACTTGAGTAATGTAGCTTTACTGGTTGCCTAGTACAAGAGCAGTATATTCCATTTCCTGCCCACTGGTACAAAATTCCAGAAAATCTTTTGTTTGCACTTTTTCATACTAAAGACATAAGTAATCATTTTCTTCTAAAGACATGGAAAATAATCATAAAAATGCATAAAATATTTTTTCTCGCCTATACAACACCACACATTGCAAAAGCAAGTAACCAACATAATTACTTTTTGTTTGAAAAAAAAATAAAATGTTGTGTATTGTTTCATTTGTGAAGGAAAGCAAAGTTTGTATAAAAAAACTTTATTACTTACTGAAATAAATAAAAAATCAAAATTTGTGAATACATTACAACTATCAATTAAAAAATGAATTTCTTAAAAATATCGCAACGAACTTAACATTTTCAACTGCAACCATTATTCTCACTTTTTACAAGTATTCCATTTTGTTCACGTTTAACAAGTACATACATACTTATTTAATTTTGTTCTTTGTTCGCCATCAAAGAATGTACCTGATTGAATGGTAAAGAAATACTTTTATTCTAATTCGAATTTGGCATGTCCTTCTTGTACTTTTGTTACTTTTTTCCTCCTTCTATTTTTCGTTATAATAAGCGTAAATTTTGGTCAATTTGGCCAAATTATTTAAAGACTTTGATTAAGGCTACTTTCAGAATTAATACCTCGATAATAAAGTCTACTAAAAAAAACTTTATTTTTATATCAACCCCTAAATCGCATGAAAATCATGTTGAGCACAATGGCGCCTAAAACAACGCTCCCTGACTCTAATTTTAGGTCCCAAGACAAGAGGGTATTTTCGGGGTTCAAACCCCCATATGCTCCAATGGTAAAAAATTCATATAAAAAATGATATTTTTAGAAAAACAAATAATTTTTTTTGGTTTGCTTAATTTCGATAAGGCGATTTTGGTGTTGAAAATGCACCACGTTCTGGAAGACCAATTGAAGCTGATGGAAGACACAATTAGAAGGCATTAATTGGTTGATGCAGACTGGCAAATAACAACGCATGAGCTCGCTGAGAGATTAAATTTATCCAACTTGACCGTTTATGATCATTTAAAACGTTTAGGTCTTTAATTTTCATAATAAAAACGAAATTACTTTCCGAACAACCCAATACCATAACATATTGTATGAAATTTGTTGAAATGTCTTTAATACCATTTCCAAGTAAAGAGAAGTCCGATGTATGAAAAAAGGTTCGGATGAGTGAGTTCGCTGTTTACATAAATATATCAAGGTTAAAACTTGAATAACACAAATATATTTTGTTAAATATAAAAAAATTAAAAATTATGACCACATGGGCATTTCTATTGTGACGCATGTAAAGTTTGTACGCCTTTCATATGTTGCTAAGAATTAGGTAAAGCGAAGAAAAATTTAAACTTTTTGTCCTTTTTTTTTTAATAGCACACTCTGGTAGCACTATTTTTAGTGTAATAGATGAAAGCGATCGAAAAAATGGATTATTAATATAAGCAAACAAAAAAGGACGCGTTACGTAACAAAAAAGAAGTGGTTTGTACCTGCATCAATAAAAACGAAAAAAATTTGCAAAGTGTGCACGAGTTTTTTTTTATGAAAATTATTTTAATATATTCTGGGTAAGTTGTTTTTGTTTAAGGCTCAGACAAAACTCAGTCGTCCTAGAATTCTCTGAAGGATCCACTTAACCTCCAGCAAATAAGAACGCCATTTGCGTTTGCTTTTTCAGGCTTTCTTGAACAATTTCCATTCCTTATCATAGTTCTTATTATACTTTACTAATTTGTTGCAGTAGAGCGTATGTAGTCGGAAGAGGTTCTACGTAACGGGTACTCGGCTCTGTACAACGAGTGACCGGGTTTTATGAAAGGTTCTTATGGCGGGCGACGTGTTGCCAATTCGTTGGTAATCAGGTAGCTGGTTCTTGTGACTGGTAATCGTAGTCAATCGGTTCTTACGATGGTAATCGGTTCTTTAAACCGGTTCTTATGACTAAAATCAGTTTTTATAACTGTAATCGGTTCTTATGACGGATTATCGGTTTTTATGACGGGTGACCAGTTCGTTGGTAATAAGGTAGTCGGTTCTTATGACGGTAATTGGTTCTAATGACGGGTTATCAGTTCTTGTGACTCAGTTAGCCGGTTCTTATGACTGGTAATCGATTCTTATGACGGTAATCTGTTTTTATGACGGTAATCGGTTCTTATGATTGTAATCGGTTTTAATGACGAGTACTCGGCTTATGATATTTCTTATTATACTTTGCAAATTTGTTGCAGTAGAGCGTATGTAGTCGGAAGAGGTTCTACGTAACGGGTACTCGGTTCTGTACAACAAGTGACCGGGTTTTATGACAGGTTCTTATGACGGGCGACGGGTTACCAATTCGTTGGTTATCAGGTAGCTGGTTCTTATGACGGGTAATCGTAATCAATCGGTTCTTATGATGGTAATCGCTTCTTTAAACCGGTTATCGGTTCTTATGACGGTATTCAGTTTTTATGACGGGTGACCGGTTCGTTGGTAATCAGGTAGTCGGTTCTTATGACGGTAATCGGTTCTTATGATAGGTTATCGGTTCTTGTGACGGGTGATCGATTCTTCTTTATCGATATACTTTACAAATTTGTTGCGAATGTAGTCGGAAGAGGTTCTACGTAAGGGGAACTCGGTTCTGTACAACGAGTGACCGGGTTTTATGACAGGTTCTTATAACGGGTGCAGGTTACCAATTCGTTGGTAATCGGGTAGCTGGTTCTAATGACGGGTAATAAATCGGTTCTTACGATGGTAATCGGTTATTTAAACCGGTTATCGATTCTTATGACGGTATTCAGTTCTTATGACTGCAATCGGTTCTTATGACGGACAATCGGTTCTTATGACGGTATTCAGTTCTTATCACTGCAATCGGTTCTTATGACGGATAGTCGGTTTTTATGACGGGTGACCGGTTTGTTGGAAATCAGGTAGTCGGTTATTATGGCGGTAATCGGTTCTAATTATGGTAATCGGTTCTTATGATGGGTTATCGGTTCTTGTGACGGGTGACCGGTTCGTTGGTAATCAGGTAGTCGGTTCTTATGGTGGATAATCGGGTGGTATGACGGTGATCGGTTCTTATGACGGGTAATCGGTTCTTATGACGGGTGACCGGTTCATTAGTAATCAGATAGCCTGTTGTTATGGTAATCAGGTAATGGGTTTTTTTAGTTGTTGGTTCTGGTCTTCAATGCCATATGACTACGGTTGTTTAAGTATTGAATATGTGAGGCAACTTATATACAGTTGCGAAGAAAATAATAGCAGTCCTCTTATATTCAGATATGTTTGGATAAATAATACTAGTCTACAAATTTCGTATCCGCTAAACCCATTATCATTCTTATATGCACTTTCAACGCTGGTTTCAAATCTGTTTTCAGTTTCCTCTTATATTGTAACATTTTCAATATACAGGGTGTTTTACTTTTTGGCACGTGTTTAGTATTATTGATCTAGAATCTGAACTACTCACCATAAAATAAAAAAATATTATATTGTATTTTAGAAAAAATATCAGCTTTTCAATCAATATATCAACCACTTTCGTGTCATGTGCGGTAGTGGAGCAAAAATTTTGAGATTATATAACGAAATATCAACAAATTTTGTATCTTTTGTTTCAGCTGAGCTGTAATCGTCCTGTAAATGTAAATGCATGATATCTTTGAATTTTTTCGTAAACGGTTATACTTAGGCCTAGTATTTTGTAATCAAACCTATTAAAGACAATTAAAATCGGCTAATGCGTTAAAAAGATATATAGTCCCGTTTTCAGAAAATGAAATGCTTTTTTAATTTTGCCTTTAACTCCTAAGCTCGACCTGATAGAGAAAAACGGACTGCGTATTTGATTCAGTGCGCGAAAATACACATAGCAACACTTTCATCTTCGCTGGTACAAAAGTTGACCCTTATTTGTAAACCTGTGCAATTAGTTCTGGGAGCCAGGGTTCGATCCCGGCGGTCTCAGATGAATATTTTGAACTTTTATGTTTTATATATTTAAATGTATTTATTCTTTTCTAATACTATTTCCAAAAGTAATTGACAAGAAAATTGGAGCTAATGAACTTCAAAATAATTTACTTCGTTAATTCAAAATTGTAATTTGTAACTTAATATTTTTTTTGTATTATATACTTGGGCGTTCAAGATGCTGCCAGCCTAACAAAGACAACACAAGATTTTTTGCCAAAACTATTGTTTATCCTACCGCGTAGTCCCCTCTCAGCTCGATACGCTTGTTCCAACGATTTTCTAACATTGCGATGCCCTTTTCAATTTCACTTGTTCAATTCGACCTGTTCATTCGTTGCAAATTTCCTTCCCTGGAGCCACCTTTTCAAGTTTGTTAACATATGAACATATGAACACAGTGTGGCGTAAGTCCATTTCTATATTTAGACTAGCTAGCCATTTCCTTGGAATTGCTTTTTTGAACTCGTTATCCAATTTATGATTGTAATCATTTATCAATGCATTAATTTTTTTATTTTAAGTTTTGTAAATATTGAAATTTCTACAAGCTACACTTGTGCCCTGCGCAGCTCATATAATAATCTCTGGGGGCCAAATCTGAAGAATATGGGGGATGAGGAACTAAAAAAAAGTCTACGAAACATTTACGAAAAAGAAAAACTGCATTTGTGAAACAATGGAGTCCATTTGATCATCATGGTAAATGAATTTATGTAAAAAATTGCTTTAAATAAAAAAATTAAAATGCTTCTCTTAGATTTTGTCATAAAATAATAAGTTTTGATAAGTTTTAATTTTGTGGATACTGTGGACTTTTCCGTGGAAATGCCCATATATAGTGTATATCGCTCGTTTTCTTCAATAACTTTACAACTCAAAAAAACTGATTTTTCAGTAGAAGCATTTGAAGTTTTAAACAGATACAGGAAATTGGCCCTTAAATTTTTAATTATTGCTCAAACAGAAACTATGCCTTAAGTTGTGAATTAGTTGAATCTACACACAATGGTATCGCAAAAATAATTTCAGGTATACTCGTTTCTTACATAAATAAAAAAAAATTTATTAAGGTGACGTAATCACAAAGTCAAACCTAACGCGGAGAATATGAAAGACATCATCACCAAAATAACATATAATAAAGAGCATGGTAGAACGAACGTCCCTGCATAGTTTACTCGATTTTTATGTTTTTGAGTTGTAACGTTACTGAAGAAAACGAGCGATATTATTTTTTATAAGAATGATAAAAAAGTCATTTTAACAAGTAAAAATAAGCTATTTTAATATGTATTTGTAACGTACTGTTACATCTGAATAATGTTGCTAAATATTCATCATTTTTTATTTGAAAAATCTTTTTTAATTATTTTTATAAAAATCATAATAAACCATAAGATATATACGTTACGGTTCAGATTTTTTCCTTCAAATGAGAAGGCTTTTTTTTTATTTTTTATTTTTTTAGAGAATTAGAAAAATATATAAAGTGTTGTCTTTTGTTGCCATTCATAGTTTGTGTTGCCGTTTCTTTTTTATTCAAATTGAGATCAGCTCTCAGTATTCTCGCAATGCAAAATTTGGACATTTTCTCTATAATGAAGGCTTAAGAGAATTTTCAGTAACATTAAATTCTCGGTCGCGGTAGAACTTTTGGTGGAAATGTCCAAATTCAAAACTTATTTTAATATAAACAATTTTGCACAAAAAAGCCCCTTTATACTTCTTTTAAATATCATGTTGGTATCGTGAAATTTTTGTAATTAAACCTTCTCCCCCCCATGTAAAATCTTGGCTACGGTCCTGGCTTACTCTAACCCAACCAACTCGGCAACCAAGCGACAATTCGTCTTGCCGCCACATGAACAGCATTGATTTTTTTCACTTTTTTTATGGAGCATTTAAACTTGCGTTCCATGTGGAAAAATGCAGCAAAATAGGCGCCCGCAATATTGAACGACTCGTGGCAACACTTGAATTATAAAACGCAGACATGCTTCTAATAAATAAAAAAGGGGCAAAAAAAAATTACAAAAAAGGGGAGCTCAATACTCGTCTGATGTAATAGATGAATGTTGCCTCTGAATATGCTTGTGTGTTGGCTTCGTGCAGTCGACGGAGAGAGGACGGGGAGGGGAAGGGGCGTGAGATTCTACATACATATGCATAGTTAAAATGTAATAAAAATCATGCGACTTGCATAAGAGTTGAACACAGAAAGCAGCCAAATAACAAAACATAGAAGAAGACGAAGAAAAAATATATGATGGTATTTTTGCAGGTACCAACATACAACAAACATCATCAGAAACACCGACAACAACTGTGCGCCGGAAAATTTGTCTGTTTTCTTTGCTTTTTGCACCGTTTAATGAGGTCGGTCGCTAGTCTACTTTATTCCCTGCAACAATTATTGCAGTGGTGCCAAACAAACATTTGCTTCTTTTTTTTTGCCGAAGTAGCAAAACATTTTGCGATGATGATGATGTTGATAGTTTTTAGTTTGGAACAAAGGAACCTTCAACCACTACATTTTCTGCCTTAGTTTTTCTTTACTAATTTACACAATTTATTTGGAGCCCGTATTTAAACAGTTTTGTAAAATAGTCTTATTTATTGTTAAGAATAGTGGATTCCCAGTTTTATCAAAGTGTTGTACATAGTTGTGTAGGAGGAAGCAGGAACCCATATATATTGTTTTGTTCTTAGCAAGAATCTTTATTTTGCTTACCTAATTCTTAGCATCTCTCTCCTTCAGTGTTGCCAAGTCAGTACTTTTAGCAACTTTAGTACTTTGCGATGTTACAATACTTTTTTTTTTTAAAAAGGCACTTGATAAAAAAGCTCCTAACATTGTGCATTTCTATTTAATTAGGGCATTTCACGATCTTGTTGCATTATTGCGAATGCAAAATTAGCTGCTTTCATAAAAACAAACAGGTTTGATAAGTAGACTGCGGATTTTTATGCAATTACATATATGTTGTATATTCTGCATATTGCATACATTCTGCATATGGTATATATCTTGAATACGCTGCATATATCTTGCATACGTGGCATACAATTTGCATACGTTGCATAAAACTTGCATATACTGCATACAACTTGCATACAATTTCCATACAACTTGCATACAATTTGCATACAACTTGCATACGTTGCATATCACTTGCATACGCTGGAGCTTCTTGAGTTACCCAAGCAAAACCTATGACACAAAAGTAAAGACCTTTTCATATAACTTTTATATGGTGATTGAAAACTTTGAAGCAAAATTTCTCGAAACTTTGAAACTAGACTTAACCCATTCAATACGGATTTTTTTTAAAGATCAAAGCTCCATCAATGGCCTTAGGGCATGAAATTGCAATAACGTCTCCTTTTTTGTACCAACTTCTAATAACGGAATTAAATTATGCGTAAATAATCGCATGACTTGCAAAAACTGATGGGATGAAAATATATAACACTAGGGGTATTCACTTAATTGCTGAAATTTCAGAAATCGGAAATTTCCGACATATTGAAGGGAGCGACCGTTTGTAATGTTTTGTTTTTCACATGCATCTGTCAAGCTTAAAATCGCCATTGCTTCATTTCGTTGGTAGGTTTGTTACCAAACAAATAATTATGTTAAAAAACTTGTGCTTTCTGCCTTTTAATAGAAAAATAATGCCAAAACATAAAGCAAAACTTAATTCTATGATCGACTAAAATAGAATTAATGATAATTTTGTTCTTGCTCGCATACATTGCAAGAGCTTTTATGTAATTTTTGACAGAATGCTGTTCTTCTTATCGAAATTATCATATTCAAAACGATTCACAGTGATTAAACAGATTTGCTTATGGTTACTGAACACATATTTTCTTCATCTTCATCAACTCAATAGGTGATTAAATTTAAGCAAACTTCAGAAAACCAAAACAACAACAATTGAATTTAAGTTTTCGTAAATTTCAGCACTGAAGTGAATACCCTCAATATATGTTAATGATATCGTTTTAGTTAAATAAGAACACTCAATGGAACACATGTGTCTCGTCAGTATTGAAAGGGTTAAGCTGTTATTGCTTATCGGCACAGATATATTTCATACAACTTTTGCTACAGTTTATCTACTTGTTCACAAAGATGACGTTTCTAATTGCATGCAAATTAAGATTTTATAAGTAGTATTTGATTATTTAGTTTTGTAATACTGTTGTAATTCTATTTTGTAATATTTTTTCTTCACAATGAGAATTACAAAGAATGGAGTTCTTACATGAAAAAGCACGGATTAAAGTATGAAAAAATTTGATAATTATTCGTCTTTACAACATAACTTTTTAATTTTGTCACCGAAAAATCCGCCACTGATTAATATCACAATTTAAAAAAGGTACTTTTTTAAATAATATTTGTTATTGTTTTTGCTCTGATTGGTTAATGTATTTAACTGTTTAAAATCATTGACTCTCTTGTTGTTTATCTGTGACCTGCTGGTTCAATATATTTCTTAAAAAGTTAATTGAAATTATTACACACACTCTTTAAAAACATACCAATAAACGAAAAAATAATGCAATTGTGGTTATATATGTATATAAAAAAAAATAACTTGAAATCGTTTGGGTTGCAATAAAAACTGGAATTTTAGAATTTTTTAAGTTGAAAGTTTTTTGCATATACTTTGCATATTTGCATATTACTTGCGTATAACTTGCATATAATTTGCATATAAAAAAAATTTTAGTAAATTATACCACATAGGAATATAAAGGTAAGAACCGTTAAAACACTTTTTTTGCGAAAAAAACAATTTTTGCATAAAAATCCGCAGTCTATTGATAAGCATTTGTAACATTCATATATTTGCTATAACAGAAGGCTGTTTGTTGCATATGCAAATCCAATAATATTGCATGACGCTGTTGTGAACACCACCACCGATACATTTTAAACACCGCTGAAAAAAGGTTGAATTTATAATAAAAGAAAAATGTGGTAAAAAATGGAGGGAGTTTTAAAAAAAGGAAAGTTAAAAGAGGAATTGCTAACAGAAATGGACGGGGGAAGAAATTCGAAACAACAGAAATATCAGTTTTTGTAAAGCATTTACAATATCATAATAATAAAGATGTGTTCACGAAAAGCTACCCTTTCAAAGTCTCATTTTGCAATGGTGCAACAAGATCGTGAATTACCCTATTGTTTTAAGAGCTTTTCGATTGATAGCCTGAAAAAATGTGTATATTTAGGTGCCTTAAAAAAAGTTGCCGTTGTCACCGATCGGAAATTAGCCTTGATCTATTTTATGACAATTCCCAAAATATTTCCGCTGTAACGATAATCTCCAGTCAGATAAGCCATTTTAAAAAACTTGCAAAAATCATGTTTTCTTTTAAAAATTATATCGTGTGGTAGTATTAAACAAAAAAAAAAGGTAAAAAATCATAAAGCTGACTTAAAAAATTAAAAATGCTATATTGCAACAAATGCATGCTGCCAAAAATACTGTAATCTATCGAATAATATAACAAAATCGAAAACCTGCGAGTTTTCTGTAAAACAACAACTAATTGTAAAATTATAATAATTAGCCACCACGCCCAAAAGTCATATTACATGGTAATAAAAAAAAATGAAAATGTTGCGTAAAAACAACCAAACTTCTCGAATAAAACAAGGTAGATTTTATTAAATCTTTTTTAAAATGTATTTATGTATTTATTAATAATTTAAATGCGATGTGCACCAAAAGTTTTTTTAAAATAACCCTTAAAAAAATCACACCTTACCAAAAAGCGGCGATCGCATTAAGAATTATGAAATTATTTAATTTCTAATGAATAAAAATTTAAATTTTTTTAATGAAAAAAAAAAAAAATAAATAAAAAATTATCTCTAGTCCGAAGGCAAAGATTTCGAATATTTTATTTATTTCTAAACGTACTATTATTTGTGATAGCTTATTTTTTTTAAACTACCACACCATCCAATATATTTCAGTAAACATAATTTTTTTAGGTGCTTAAAATGGAAATATTTTAGGAATTGTCATAAAATTTATAAAGATCAATTTTTTTGGTTTTTTGTCTTATGAAGGTCAACGCACCATAGTATTTGTGTAAGTATGATTCAGAAAACCCTGTATTCAGAAAAATAAAAATTTCAACTTATAAATAGTTAAATTTTTACTATCACACTATAATTCGAATTTTTTTTTTAATAAAGACGCCACATTTATGAGTTTCGCTTGTATCTTATCCATTATAGTTGATGATATGGAATTATTTTTCGGGAAAATTTATTTTAAATTATTTAACAAAAATATTTATTAAATGTTTTTTAATTCTAGTTGTTATACAAAACATTGGGTTCTTTACCCTTTTTTATAAATAGAAAAACTTTTATAAAATGTTGCTTTTTTAAAAGAAGTCAGTTTACAAAAGACAAAAACTAGTTACAAATCTTAATATATAAAAGGCAAGCACGCTGCTCCGTGTCCAACATCTCCCAAACTGTTCAGCCTGAAAGTATGCACATCTTAATACATAAAAGGCAAGCATGCTGCTCCGCACACAGTATTTCTCAAATTGTAATTATTTTTTGACAGTAAAGTAATTTTACATGACTCACTGTTCTCAAAAATGCTCAGCCTGAAAGTATGCGCATAAAATATATTTGATACGTATCAGTGACAATCTTGGGTCTTACAATAGTGCGTTTTTGATCTTACTAACTCTTTTTTTCATCCATTTTTAAAAAAGTTATGACGAATTTAATGAAATTCTTTGGAGTCGATTAAAGTCGATTGTACCAAAAAATATAATTGTATCAGCCGCAAAACGACACCTGAGTTGCGAGGTATATGAAGGTTGCAAGGCCAGTTTGTAAAGTTATGAATATGATTGTTACCAAACTCAACTTTTTGCACTTTTACACTTGAACTAATTTTTCAACACTGCTTCAATACGTAAAGTGTTATTTAAAGGGGTACATTTGTATTTTTCAAAAATCAAGAGTATAAAAATCAAACTTTAAAAAGAGAAAAAAGTGCTTTCGGCAAAAGGCTCCAAAAAGGAAATGTGAAGAGGAGCTGTTGCAGGACAGGCTTTTATACTAGTATTTAATAATTCTCATGAATGTAATGTTCTACCTTTTTAGAAAACATAACTTTTTTCCGTGTAGCAGAAGGACCTTCTTTGATTGCACTTCATAAAGAATCATAAAATGCGGAGTAATATTTAAGACATTAATACTCTTAGTGCTTTTTTCGAGTTGGTGCTTTTTGGTTAAAAGTTGATGGCAACACTGATCTCCTTGGCTTAATTTTGCTTGCAGTGATGATGATGTCGTCGTCGTCGTCGTTGTCTTCATCCTTTGTTATGCGGGTCTTTGTACAGTGTTTGGAGAAGGAGAAACGTGCGGAAACCATAAGTGAGGCAATGTAAATTATTTTATAAGCTCTTTGTTGCAATGTTTTTTTGTTTTATTATTTTGTTTTTGCTTTTAAGTATCTAGATAACGCTACCATTCCCATATCCGGTCTTGGCCACCCAAGGCGTCACTACGTCGTCGCTTGGTTAAATAAGATGCTGTTTTATGAAATAAATTTGTTTAACAGAAATACATTATGTTATGGTTCAGTTGTTTTTCTATAAATAAAGGAGAAATCAGCAATTGTGGGGAGTTTGTTAAAAAAATTATTAAGTCAGAAATATATATTGTACCTATTTACACCCAGTGACAAAAAAACCCTCGCAAAGTAAAATTTTTTAATTTGTTAGA
Source organism: Dichetophora obliterata (assembly GCA_963920525.1). Taxonomy (NCBI): domain Eukaryota; kingdom Metazoa; phylum Arthropoda; class Insecta; order Diptera; family Sciomyzidae; genus Dichetophora; species Dichetophora obliterata. Next base: position 301,328,133 of record OY986435.1, on the reverse strand, counting down.
AATAAGTTTTCAGTTGACGTTGCATTGTTCGGTCTCTGATTTTTATTCCAGTTCGCGAATTGAATGTTTTATTGATGCTACCGGCATGAAGAAAGCAATTACGCTACTCTCGTGGTGTTATTTTCTTAGGCCTTTCACTAACACTTCCTTCGAGAAATGGAGCATCTCGTATTGTAATTTTTATTAAATTTCGTACACACCATTCGCATGTATTAACACGGCGCATAGTGGTTTAATCCCATACAAAGTTTGGAAAAAATAGAAGGAGTCGTCGCACAGTGGGTTGAAATCTCAAAAAATGGAGATAAATTCACCTAGAAGTCGGAGGGAATTTTTTACTTTTGTTTTAGTTACATTGGGTACAAATAAGAAAAAAAAATCTGTCCGTCCGTTTTTCGATATGATTAAAGTCGTAACTGTGAAGCTATCATAATGAAATTATATATTTAAGCTTATATCTAAAATGTAAAGATTAAGTAAAATAATTAGCCAAATCGGATGAAAACCACGCCTACCTCCCATACAGAGTGACTTTATTTTAAACGTAAAATCTCTTCAAAATCTACAAAAATTAAAAAAATGCCATGAAATTATGCACGTTCAATATAAATTCCTATAAATAAAGTTTTCCTATTCAATATAAATTCTAACTATGAAATTCGGCAAAATCAGATAAAAACCACACCTACTTCCCATACATAATGACGTCATCTAAATAGAAAAATCTTCATAAATTCCTCAAAAATTAATTCATATAATAATTATGTGCCTAATATAAATAATTTTAATAATTAAAATGCATTCTGAATTTGAAATTCGGAAAAGTTGGAAAAAACCACGCCTATCGTCCATGCAATGTGACGTCATCAGTATAATAAAAAGTTAAAAACTTCGGCCCAGACGAAAATCATTACTGATTACTTTTTAAAAAAAAAAAAAATTCATAACAATATTTTATACTAGTAGCAAAAAATTTATTAATTTGTTAATATTCCTCCTGATGCCCAAAGTCGTCATACTCCTCTGCATCGACCTCGTCATCATTGTCACATGACAAAACAAATTAACGACAAGAGTCTTGGTGTTTGTAAGAGTGACTATTATCACGAAATAAAAAATATGCTGTTAAAAACGAGTAATTTTTTATTGCTGAATAAGGAAGCTTAAATATTGAAGTTTAATAAAAAATTTTCATTTCTACTTGATGATACGGTACTCTTATTTAAAACTCCACATATATTTCGAAAATAGCGCGAATTTTGACATATTTTAAACAATTTTTTTTTAATCACGCTAAAATACCTGAAGTTAAAGATTTCATTATGAAAACATCACTTTTGATGTACAACAAAAATAGTAAGTTTTGAACTATGTCAAATTCCAATTTGTTGAACTGATCGTAAAAAAACGAAAATTTTCTCAACATTAAAGCTATGCTGCAGAAAAAGTAAACAACATATAACATTCAAATTTTCAGTAGTGATGCACAATTTTTCAGTGCTTTTTAATCGAGTGCAAAAATTTAAAAAAAACAAATTGTCATTTTTCAATTAATCTCCATTTTTTTCAATTTCAACCCTCTGTGCGATGTAGAGCAATAAAATTTGGTACATTAGTTTGAATTACCTCTATTAAAAGAAATTAGAAGATACTATTTTGTAATCCGCCCACAAACACGCCCACGTATCATATAACACAAAATTTTAAAAAGCTATATTTTTTTTCGTATTGAAGTTATATCAAAACAACTCACTCAAGGCTCTGAAATATATATGTAGATTAAATAAAAATTTGCCACGCCCATCTCCCATAATTTTTATACGATATTTGCATAGCATTAAGATGAAGTAGTCGTATACTAATAAAATTTGGTATACACATAAGTTGAAATTAACTATATAAGAGCACTTACAAACAATTTTGCAAATCCGCCTACAAACACGCCTACCTCCTATATAACACAAAAATTGAAAACGATATTTTTCTTTTTATTGAAGCTATATCAAAACAACTCAATGAAGAATACAAAATATATGTGTATATTTAAAAAAAATTGCCTCGCCCACCTCCCATACAAAGCATAGCATCTAAAACTCAGGAAGGACTCGTCGTAGATCGATTAAATTTTGTATATAAGTTGCAATTAGCCTTATTAGAGCACATGTTAAAATATTTTTTATTGAACCTATATTTTACTATAGCCATGAAATTATTCCGCCTTAAAATGCTAAGTGCCTTTAAACTAAATCATGACCACATTTTTTCAAAACCGCACGTCAAACATTATAGAAACTATTTTAAAAAAAAAATGCTTTTAATTCAATAATTAATCCAATTCATCATCGTGAATATATATTAATACATCTTTTGGATTAGTTCTAGACTTATTAATAAATGGGTCAGAAGAAGCCATAAGAAGGTTCATTACATCTTCATTTGTGGATTTTCTACTGCATTTCCTTGAGTGGCTAAGACGATAATGACGAGAGTCTTTCATTCGAGCCTCCTGTGCTTCCTCTGTAAGCATATGATTGAACCACCATGCAATAAAACTTTATGTATAGTAAATGGCATATTATACTAATTTTATAATTTCAAATAGAATTCTGCAGTTTCCATACAATAATGTTGAAATTTTTCCGGATCAACTGATGCACAACTTTTTATAGAGCTAAGTATAATTTTAAATCGATGGATTAAGTCAGGATCGACACCTACAATATCCGTGACATCAGGGTTCTGAAAAAAATCTTCGAGCAGTATTGCCATCATTCGTAGTCCCGGTTCCTGAGTAATAAAATAATATAATTGTATAAAAAATAAAAAAGTTGCCCATTATACCCTGCCTAACAACGTCAATATTTAGGCCCAAATCCTTTTTGAATTTTTGTTGAATATTTTTTTCTAGAAGACAGAAAGTCAATTAGACCCTTAACTTCTAAACTTTTTCTCATATTAGTCTCGTACAACCAGAGGTTCTATGATCGCGATCAAGGCAAAGGATACATTTGTACGATCTTTTAATGATCTAGCACAAATTGAAAAACTTTTTAAAGCGGATTCCGTGGATAACAAGGGTGTTTATTGCGCAATATTTTTTATTAATATTTTTATTTCAAATTTTTTTTCAAGTGCTGGTTGCTTAAATTTTTTACAGTAAAGTAACTAGATAGATAAATCAAAAAGTTAAAAGCTTTTTGAACGCAGAATTAAAAAAGCTTCAGAATCTTGTAATAAACTGGATAGTGCTCAGCAACAAAAATCAGCAACAAAATGAAAAAAAAACACTAAATATCCGAAAATTTCTTTCTATAACTATGCTACTTAGTGTAATATTAAAATCATCTATAAAATATTTTAAAGTCCTTAATTTCTTGAATAAAACACTTTTTGTTTTCAATATTAAAATCAAAACGTTACGTTATGAAATATACATGTACCTACAAAAAATCGGTTTATCAAGTATGCAGAAATTTTGTGTTAAACTATATCTACAACCTCAACTATGTGTTTGTCCAAAAGTATACATTTTTGCATTTCTGTGGCACCATTCAATTGAACTAGTAATAAGATTAGATCTAAGATATCGTAATCGTATGCCACCTACCCAAATTAAACAATATACTCTAAGATCATAAGTTTTAGGGCAAAGTGCATCACGCTATACATCTAGAAGGCGACATATAACCATGTAACTATATCTTCTGAACATCACTATGAATATTTATTAAATACAATTAAGTATATTATGTGCAAGTTGTTTATTTAATAGACAAAAAATATTAGGGGTATTCACACTGACTTGGGTAGTTGGGTATGGGTAGATTGAGTACTTTCGATTATTGCGAGCACCCTAAATTTACATTGAGTACTTTGTAGACTAGTTTTAGGCAGTGCTGCATGTTTATTTGTTCTCCCCGGTTTGGGAGATGAGTGACAACTGGAAGTTGCCACCAAATTATTTTTTATGTGCGCAAAATTGAGGCCATTAATTGGGTGTAAAAAAGTTATTTTATATACGAGTAATTTTTAACCTGAACTTCGCAGCATTTTCTAATTTACTAGTAATCCCGGGCAGACGTAATCCTGCCACAGACCACCTTGCTGCCATATAAGAGTTTTCATGCGAATGGGAAAAAATAATTTTATTTATCTGAACCGGCATAACTGTAGTGCGACCACGCCCATTTTAAGTGCAGTTTCCGAAAGTAAGTATATGAATTAAATCACCAAATTTTCGTCTAATACGACCAAAACCGTCAGAAATATAGCATTTTTATTGATTTAAGGGCGGTAAAAGGGGGTGTGGGAAATTTTTTCCTAAACCATTTCGAAAAGAATCGACTGCCAAAATTGCAGCTCGATTTAGCTTATACCTGGCGCACTTTGCTTCACTTCACGCTTATTCCCTAAAAATTAAGCGTAAACATAGTTCGACCACGCCCATTTTTAGTAAAGTCGCCAGTAACCATTCGAACTAAATTACCAAATTTTAGTCTAATTCGATCCAAATTGTCTGAAATATAGCATTTTTATTTATTTGTGGGCGGTAATAGGGGGTGTGCCATTTTTTATTATTCGAGATATTAGGCTTGACAGCAAATGTTGTAAATTTGATGCCCTTATGTCAATTATTGCCCATTTTTGCAAAAGGTGGTATCACATGGAAAAAGTATTCAATTTGGCAAGAAATCAATCTACCCAAACAAGTCAGGAAGCCAGCTAGAGTAGATTGGTAGATGGGTACTTCGGTACAATGGCACTTTACATAAACAAAATATGCGGCATTTGCCAATCTACCCAGCTACCCAAGTCGGTGTGAATACCCCTATTGAAAAGTTTGTACATAACAATTTCAGGTGAGAATCTTTTCCTGTTTTGTAAATTTTAAAGCGTGATTTTTAGTAGTTTTTTTAACTAATTTTTTTTATTTATTAATATTTTCATTTAATTTCATATGTGGAGTCAATAAAATAACAAAAAACTATTTCAAACGTACAAGCGCATATCCATGACGTTTGAGCAAAAAAGAGTGGGTCAACCTACGAATTTGAACATACGAATCAAATTTTTTTTTGTTATTCGAAATATCTTGAAAATCGATAAGAATTATGAGTGGAAACGTTCCTACAACAGAACAATCAAGTGCACTCTTTACTTTAGGTAGCAAATGGCCAGTTAATGAGCATTCCAAAAGTAGCACGTAAAATTTTTGGAAAAAAACTTTTGACATATAATTTATAATTTTCACACCAAAATGCTGAAACTTGTTGGAGAAATGCAACTCTAAAAACAAAATTTAAATATCCGGCGTACAAATTTAATAAATATAAAATCGTGGTGGGCCAAATTGCGAACCTGCGCAACCTACGGACCTCTGTTTTACACATTTCAAAATAGAAACGCATTATCAACATGAAAGCCATAAATTTTCTTTTATTCCAATTGTTTGTATTTTATTTTATTTTACGAATTCTTCACTTGTTTACTTTACTTTGCTATAATTAACGTTGCATAAACATTCTTGGTGCTTAATGTGTTTCCAAACTTTCCCCAACATAGGACTCGTTAATAGTTAGAATAAAAAAAAAAAAACAAAATGGAAACGATTTATAATATTTTGATTTTATTGATTTCTCGCTCTTACCTCGACCCAATATTGTTATTTGGTTGGCCAACTGCGAATGTAAAGTACAACTATTAGCTACTTTATGCAATATGGGAAAGTGCGAATACAAGTATTCGTTTTTTTTTAGGTAGGTACCTCCCAGTAGACAAAAGCACGGTTTGAAGAGCTTCTAGCAGGCTATCATATGGATTTTTTTAGCCCTTTCGCACTCATATCCAAGCCCATAATTTTTTTATATAAAACGATAACATGTTCTGGGCCTTCCTCTATCGCGACTCTAAAGAGGCCTGCTAGAAGCCCTTTTTGAGAATGCACGTTAGAAAGAAAAGCAATATAACTGCATTATTCCGTATCACGAAGAAGCACGCCAACGACGAGAAAGACAAGAGAAACAATACTTTCTTCCATACAAAATTCTATTGCTTCTCGTGTCTTTCTCATCGTTGGTGTGCTTCTTCGTAATACAGAATCAGCCTTTAAATATCAACTTGAAATAAAAAACGACTGACAATTTCCAGATTTGAACCCACGTCCTCACATGTGCCGGTCCGACACCTAATACACTCGCCTACCACAGTTCTTAATCTTTCGCTTATTTTGTATCATTACAAATGAAATTAAGCTTTCGGGAGAAAGCCAGCTCGAACAAAAAAAAATTTAATTTATTATTTTTTTTTAAAATTTAAATTTGTCTGTTCATTTAAATTTTTGTAAAAATAAGAAAAGATTTGGAATTTTTTCATATAAAAGTTTTCATATAATATGATATGTAGTGTCCGACCGAAACAGGAATTTTGGCCGAAACCGAATATTCGGCCATTTTATAATATTCGGCCGAAACCGAAACTGGTTATTAATATGCAAATTTAAGTTTTTACAAGTAATTTTTTTTATTAAAAGGAATCAAAAGTACTTTCATTCACTTAAGAAAAAAATGTAGTATAAGAAAAGTATCATTTGAATGTTGAAGTTTATAACAATGAATTGAAGCTTACTATAATAATAAATGAGATCATTTTTTATTTTATTTTTTATTACAAGAGTATGGCATACTTTATATCGTATTATGAAAAAAGAAATATTTCGTTTTCTTTTCCTTTATTCCACACACACAGAACTCGTTCGAAAGTTTAAATATAAATTTTTGGCTTCAGTACCTACAAAACTTTAATATTAATTTTAATAGAGATGATAAGATCGAAAATGATGGTATCGAACGCATAAAATTAATTAAAATGTTTTCCGTAAACACGATAAATCATATTATAGACAAATTCATAATTTTTGTTTTGTACAATGCGTTGTAAATATTTTTCTTAAACAAAGCTTATATATTTGAATTAAATGACTGATGCAAGAAGTTTTTAGCAAAAGTTTCGGCTATTCGGCCTCAAAAAGGGCCGAAACTGGCCGTAACCGAAAGACCTAAGAACATTAAAAAAGTTGGCTTTACAAAAGCACTCTTCAATACAGCGATCATGGAAGGTTTATTGACGCTTTTTTATTATCATGCTTTTTTGGCGTTACAGAGCTAAAATGCCCACTGGGTTTGTGCAAACTATGTGAGTGTGTGTTGGTTTGTGTAAAAGTGTTTTTTTATTGGCTTTATTTAGTTCTATTTGGTTTGGTTTGGCCTTAAAAGTGGTTGCATGTGCACGGAATCGATTTCTGTGTTTTCCGTTTTTTCTTGTTGGCAGACAGCAAATGCAGACAGCTGTTAAGTATGTTCGAATGTGTTAGTTTGCGTAGCTAGTTGTAAAGAAAAAGTTAGAACATTACAAAATTTAAACTTAAATTATATTTTTTAGAATTATAAAAAACAATGTAGTAATTAAAATCATTAATTTTTCATGTACATTTTTTAAGTTGAACTGTTTTAACATTATTTCTCCCTTTTTTTAAAGAAGCTTTTTCTATATTTTAGCATAAACTTAGAATAAGAAAAGAAAATTTATCTTTGTACAAATTGACACACATTCAAAATACTGAACGCAAACACTAGATTTTGAGCCTACTTTTTTCAATACAATAAGGTGGATCGTTTTTTCAGGGGTAAAAAAACCACTTTTTTCGACACTCATATTCTGGGAGCTGGATTCACGTAGATCTTAAATTCGAAAGGATATCGAAATCGGTGGAACCGTCATCCAGCGGTTTTGATTTTAAAAAATTACTTTCGCCAAAAATCACCGGTTTTATCAATCTAAAATAACTACCCAAAAGTTGGGTGGAAATGAAAGGTATCTTGGACCCCAATGTTGTAAATAAGAAGATGGTTAGATTCAAGATATTTTTTAGTGCAACAGTGTTCAGAATACGGTCAACATTTTGGGTATTTTTCACTAAAATCGCTATAAATTTGCCATTTTTCAGTAAATTTGGAAAAATTAAGTATTGTTCAAAACGACTTGCTGTAATCTATTGACATATAATAAAAAAAAAAATAAAAAAATCAAAACAGTGGAATTTTTTTTTAAACTTTTTTGGAAAGTATTTTTAAAAAGATATTTTTCACAAAAATCTATGAATCCACTAATTTTCAGTAAATTTTAAAAAATTTACTTTTTTAAATGGTGTGGCTTTGAAGAGGCTTCACCTTTCGTGGTGAACAGTCAAAAATTAACATATTTATAGCGAATGAACAGCAAATTTATAGCGATTTTAGTGAAAAGTACCCAAAATATTGACCGAATTCTGAACACTGTTGCACTAAACAATTTCTTGAATCTAAAAATCTTACTATTTACAACTTTGGTGTCCCAGATACCTTTAATTTGCACCCATTTTTTAGGTAGTAATTATACCGCTGGATGATGGTTCCATCGATTTCGATATCCTTTTGGATTTAAGATCTACTTGAATCCAGCTCCCAAAATATGAGTGTCGAAAAAAATGTTTTTTTTTCCACCTTACTATACAATAACAAAGTTGGTTATCAAAACCAAAAACACATTGTTTAAATTTAAAGCTGAAAAAGTTTCGATTACACAAAAGTTTCTTTTCCCTGGCAAACGTAGTCAATTTGCAATGTCAAGAAATATTTTGTTAAACATGTTTATTGGTTTTATTTTTTGGTTAAAAAAGAGCTGTGGATACGCAGTAAAACACCTGTAATAATATAAATGAATAGCAGAAAACCAAACTACGTCACAAATTGTGTAAGAATAGGCCAAACAATGTCCAATTTAAAACATTAACATACTCTCAGACAGGATTTGCATCTAATTTCTAACTATTGTCGTTTATGTCAAAAAATATTTTTCCAAATAGCTTCTTTTAGATTTGTGTAAATCTCTAAAGTTAACTTTTTAAAGGCCTTGGTGATAAATTGTGTGAAATTTAAAAGAAAGTTAAGTATTTTTGTGCATATTAAGGTGCCTTGAAAAAAAAACTTAAATTTTTGGCCCTCTTAAAAAGAACCTTGATCTATTTTATAAAGATTCCCAAAACATTTTGGCTTTAACAAAAGCCGTCAGTGATCTCAACATTTTGCGAGAACTTCCAAAAAGCATGTTTTTCGTAAATATATGTGTAACAGTTGTTAAAAAACCTCTCAGAAATTATAGGCCGGAAAAAGCTGTTTCAATCTGCATCAAAAAATTAAAAATTTTTGCATTTACCTAATTATAGCTCTTATGTAAACCTTATCCATGTCCTAGGTTATGTGATTTTATAAAACAATGCAGTGGAAAAATGAGGTCAACGTCCAGTTTTGCTGCGTTACCGAAGAGTACGTTTATGAATTTTGTAAAATCGTGCATTATTCAGTGCAATACAGTTGTTCTGTTTGTGTAGATGCCTTATTTTTTTTGGGTTCTTTTTCCGAAAAATCTGTCTTAAGTTATTGGCTACAAAAGCAATTAAAAATGAATTTGCGGAGGTTTTTTCTACATCATAATAAAATAATCTTCGTGGCAACAGAAAACTTTTAAGATCCATACCTTAGCATCTAAAAGTTTTAACTTTAAAAACTAAAGTTTAATGGCTCATGCTTACCTGGCGGCACACAGTGCTTTGCGCAGTGGAAATAAATAAAAAAATTGTTGGTCTCGGAATTGTACAAATTTGGTATCATTGCAAATATAATACTTCCATTAAGGTAAGTCCAAAATATATTTGCTTAAAAATCAGAAATGTTGGCACGGCATCCTGTGAAACTAGTCTAATTTTGTATGTAATTAGCAAGGTAGTTTTCGATGTGTTCTTGATGCTTACAGGAAAAATTTTTCTTAAAATACAGTTGTAATCGAGAATAGAAATACAAAACTGCTTTAAAAAAACTTTGTGTATTTTTTTCTTTTTAGAATTTTTGAAATAATTAAAAAAATGAATTTTGGTAAATTTAAAAAAAAAACCTACCAAAAACGACAATTTTTGCATATTTGGATAGACATTTACTAGCACCATGATCATTATTAGAAGCGGTTTATTTTTAACTGATAACCCTGAACCTTTTTCTTAAGGGCTATGAAAAGATAAATTCGCTTTGTTTCGCGTTTTTTAAAAAAAAGCCATTTGAATATACCTCTCAGTAAATTGCTTGAGAATTGCTTGAATATAGGTTGAAGTGAGGTACCCCTAAAAACTAATCGATTTGAACTATTTTAAGTGTACGTATATTACTTTATATTTTAAGCCTTTTGACAAAATTTTATTAAGGTCGGTCAACTTTTGTGTCTAGCTCCCATACAAAATTCTGTAAAAATTTAATATAGGTCCAAGGGAGGTACCCCTAAAAAATAATCGATTTGAATCATTTTGAGTATACATCTAAAACTTTATATTTTAAGCCTTTTGATTAAATTTTATTAAGATCGGTCATCTTTTGTTTCTAGCTCCCATACAAAATTCTGTAAAAATTTAATATAGGTCCAAGGGAGGTACCCCTAAAAACTAATCGATTTGAATCATTTTGAATATACATCAATAACTTTATATTTTAAGCCTTTTGATTAAATTTTATTAAGATTGGTCATTTTTGTGTCTAGCTCCAATACAAAATTCTGTAAAAATTTAATTTAGGTCCAAGGGAGGTATCCCTAAAAACTAATCGATTTGAATCATTTTGAATATACATCTATAACTATATATTTTAAGCCGTTTGATAACATTTTATTAAGATTTGTCAGCTTTTGCGTCTACCTTCCATACAAAATTCTGTAAAAATTTAATATAGGTCCAAGGGAGGTACCCCCAAAAAATAATCTATTTGAATCATTTTGAGTATACATCTATAACTTTATATTTTAAGCCTTTTGATAACATTTTATTAAGATTTGTCAGCTTTTGCATCTACCTTCCATACAAAATTCTGTAAAAATTTAATATAGGTCCAAGGGAGGTACCCCTAAAAAATAATCCATTTGAATCATTTTGAGTATACATCTAAAACTTTATATTTAAGCCTTTTGATTAAATTTTATTAAGATCGGTCAACTTTTGTTTCTAGCTCCCATACAAAATTCTGTAAAAATTTAATATAGGTCCAAGGGAGGTACCCCTAAAAACTAATCGATTTGAATCATTTTGAATATACATCAATAACTTTATATTTTAAGCCTTTTGATTAAATTTTATTAAGATCGGTCAACTTTTGTGTCTACCTCCCATACAAAATTTTGTAAAAATTTAATATAGGTCCAAGGGAGGTACCCCTACAAACTAATTGATTTGAATCATTTTGAGTATACATCTATAACTTTATATTTTAAGCCTTTTGACAAAATTTTTTTTAAGTCAGTCGACTTTTGTGTCTAGCTCCCATACAAAATTCTGTAAAAATTTAATATAGGTCCAAGGGAGGTACCCCTAAAAAATAATCGATTTGAATCATTTTGAGTATACATCTAAAACTTTATATTTTAAGCCTTTTGATTAAATTTTATTAAGATCGGTCAACTTTTGTTTCTAGCTCCCATACAAAATTCTGTAAAAATTTAATATAGGTCCAAGGGAGGTACCCCAAAAAACTAATCGATATGAATCATTTTGAATATACATCAATAACTTTATATTTTAAGCCTTTTGATTAAATTTTATTAAGATTGGTCATTTTTGTGTCTAGCTCCAATACAAAATTCTGTAAAAATTTATTTTGGTCCAAGGGAGGTATCCCTAAAAACTAATCGATTTGAATCATTTTGAATATACATCTATAACTTTATATTTTAAGCCTTTTGATAACATTTTATTAAGATTTGTCAGCTTTTGCGTCTACCTTCCATACAAAATTCTGTAAAAATTTAATATAGGTCCAAGGGAGGTACCCCTAAAAAATAATCTATTTGAATCATTTTGAGTATACATCTATAACTTTATATTTTAAGCCTTTTGATAACATTTTATTAAGATTTGTCAGCTTTTGCATCTACCTTCCATACAAAATTCTGTAAAAATTTAATATAGGTCCAAGGGAGGTACCCCTAAGGACTAACCGATTTCGACTATTTTTGGTGTTTTTCTTAGATAGCTTAAATTTACTAAGTGTATAAAATTTCATTATCATAGAAGCACTCCTTATATATACATTTTTCCAAATTTGTATGAGCGCAAAGCACTGTGCGGCATCACCTAAAAAACAACATTTTTTTTTGTAATCAGTGCAGTGTGCTTGTCTCTCTTATCAACCGCTGTTCGACTGTTTTCGACATGTTTTTTGTACCTGTCTGGCGGTCTAACATGTCCGTCCGTCCATGTCAATGTGTAAATCTATCGGCGCAGGTGGATTGTTATTTGGTGCTGTTTATGGTTCTGCTTGAAAAAGATTGAATAAACAAACGAATGTAGGTAGTAAAAAATATGTGTTCTAAATGTCAGAGGCAGGTTGAAGAAGAAAATTCCTTGAACTGCCTGCCGGATATTTTTATTTGGTGGAAGAAAATTAAAATAAAATTTGCAATAATCAGCCACTCTCAATTTTTGATGATCTCTTAACAGTTTGAAAAATTTTTAAATAGGTTGGTTTTATATGATTTAAATACAAATTCTAAATGTTTGATAGTTTAAATCATACTTGATTTTAAGTACAAATTCTAGTTGTTTGAGAGTTTAAAATCGTTTATTGAGCTTTAGGTGCATTGCTGTGGTGCATTGCGCTAATGAGCGCTTGCACAGCGGATCACAAAGATTTCTGATGAAGCCTTAATCAGGGCCGAAATTGCAATAAAATCAGCTAGTGATGTTTTACTTTTCATATTGAAAACGTTGTTGTTTCTTTGAAAAGATTCGTTAAAACAATTAATTGTTCTAACCTTGACCTAAAGCTCAATAAACGATTTTAAACTATCAAACAACTAGAATTTGTATTTAAAATCAAATATGATTTAAACTATCAAACATTTAGAATTTGTATTTAAATCATATAAAATCAACATAATATATCAAAGTCATTCAGAAAAAAACTTTCATTTTTAAACAATTACACAATTCACTCTTAAAAAGTTAATTTTTTTATAGCTAATTATAAAATATTTTTCTCAGTGCAAAAACTTGAAACGTTCCTTAGTTTCTAAATATAGTTTAAACATTTTATCTGCAGATTGATAAAAGAATTTGTATTTAAATCATATAAAATCAAGAAAAAACTTTCATTTTTAAATAATTACACAATTCACTCTTAAAAAGTTAATTTTTTTATAGCTAATTATAAAATATTTTTCTCAGTGCAAAAACTTGAAACGTTCCTTAGTTTTTAAATATAGTTTAAACAGTTTATCTGCAGATTGATAAAAGAAAAAACGTTTTTTGATACACACATTTCCTATAAATAAAAATTTAGATGTAATTTCTTTAGTCATTAAAACTGCTTAGAAGGTAAAGAATTCAAGCGATATATTAACAATTGATGGTCTTAAGTTCTGATTCATGTCATTCAAAGTAATAGCAGTACCACTCATCTTCAAAAGCTATACCGCTTTAAGAATTTTTTGTTTAATATTTTCAAATATTTCTTAATAAATGAAAGACATTAATTGTGTGCCTAGCTGCTGGGTTTTCCCCGCAACGCAACTTATTCACAATTGCCATTCCAAAGTGCTAAAAATATTAAAATGAATTAAAAAAAAAAAACTTATCGCAATACTATTTTTGAAGAATATTTTTTTTTTAAGTACAAGCACTTTGCTCTATTTTCTCTGCAGCTATTTCGTTCGAGTGAGTAGCTTAGTTTTTATAAGTTACTACAACGAACGTCTTTCTTGCCGGTTCGCTGATCATTGAAGCCACCGACTAAAGTCAAGCCGCACTTTGGCCCAGCTAGATCCTCTCATCTAATAAATGATCGGAATTAGGACAAGCTTTACAGTTGTAATGATCATTATCATGATTTTATTTATGTCGCTGCCTACGTCTTTTCTAATGTATAAATGTGTTTTTAGGGCTGATTGAACAGTTTATTGGTCTACACTTAGCTATACAGTTAATATATTTGTTGTTGTTCATAAACAGTTGAGCATATGTCTTTGAGAGTGATCAGAATTACGCACCTACTTACCTATAAAAGTGAGTGACAGCTGTTTATTTGAAGTTATGTATTTGTATCAGGCGCGTACGCAGAGGAGGATTTCGGGGGTTAAAACCCCCAGCCCACCGAAATGAACGAATTTTTAAAAGCACCGAGAGCAACTCTCAACACAACATGGCAGCCGTTGTGTATTCATGGTCACGACAAAGATCTTTAGATGACGTTGCACTTTAGAAAAAAAGTAAAAATACTCAATATAACCTAGATATGCCTAATGTACTACATATACTGCACCTCAGAAAACAATTTTGCTAAACGAGTTGGGTACCTTATTTAGTTTCATGATATCTTAGAAAAAATTCTTCAATGCAGAACAGTTTTAATTTTATTATATTTAATTTTTATTAATAGTTGTCCTCTTCATTAGTGAAAAATGTTAGAAATATCGAAGACAAAAATGGTCTTGTACTAATTTTAAACGGAAAAATTTTAGGCATATCTGGGTTAAAAAATTTTTTTGTGAAAAGGATATGATATATAGATACTTAAAATATACCAAAATAAATTCTTTGTTTGCTTTCAAATGCATCTCGCTAGGTGGCATAAAAAAGTAGTAATTTTCAGCCGGTGTCAAGATATTTTGGTCGCAAATTTAGCGGAAACAAAAAAATTAAAGTACCTTTACTAAAGTTAGCAAGTTTTTCCTAATAGGAAAAATTTATCGTGACTTTTTAAAAAAATGCTGTAATTTTTAACCCTATTGATTTTGTAGTGGGGCAAAATTGTAACCATACGTTATAATAGTAGTTAAGGTAGTAGCGACAAGTAACCTTATTAATATGCATTTTCCGATAAACTGAGACCAAAATATCTTGACACCGGCTCAAAAGGACTACTTTTTTATGCCACCTAGCGAGAAGAAGGATTCATTAAAAAAAAATGTACTTTGGAATATTGTTTTTTATATAACTTACGTACACAAATTTTTAAGTCTCCTATGTATTATAGTTACGGTGACCATCCGTCCTCTTTTAAAGAGGACAGTCCTCTTTTTTAGCCTCGTGTCCTAGCTAAAAATTTTGTCATTATATTGTCCTCATTTCTTAAAATTGCCCTCTTTTGTGCTCTTTTTTCATTTTTAATAACTTTTGCTTTAGTTTGCATATAAATGTAGAATCACTACTTTTTATTTTTTTATTTTGGCAGCACACGTAAATAAATGAAAACGAGCTGGACTTCGCAGCATAGCAAAAAGCTATTGTGAAAGGTTCTTGAAGCTGTTTTTTTGTTTGTATTTTTTTTTGGTTTATTGCAGGTTTTTCACGTTTCTAAAAATATTAAAGATTTCATATAAAAAGATTTTACAATCGATGTTATTGGGCTTTTTATATTTATTTTATAATTGTATTTCGTATGCTTTGGATGTAAAAATTAAACACGAGTTTTGATTTTTTTTTTAATTTTTTTTTTTCGATATTTCGACTAAAATTGTGCCATCAAGACCAGTAACAAGATACTTGTAATAAGATACTTCTAAAAAGATACATGTTATAAAGAATTATTTTCGTCAACTTATTTAACGCCAGCTGCAGAACAATGTATTTAGACTGTCCAATCATGGACCCATTAAACTTTGTCAAGAATTTAATCGGAGTAAATTGTGTTGCTCACATTTTAAGAAATTGTATTCAAACTGCGGCGGAGTCTGTTCCAATAGACATAGAAGTCATTATTGTTAAAAATTTTTCATTATTTTACATTTGAACTGTAAGAGTATAACATTTCAAAGAGATTTGTAAAACTGTCGATGTTGAATACAAAAAATTTTGGGCGTCAGCAAAACACGCTGGCTTTCGTTAAAGCCTAAATAAGAACCAATTTTGAAGTTATTCGTGCCATTAAAAGAACTAAAAAAAGAGAAGTAACAAGCTTTTATGAAACATGTATTGACTATTTGAGCCAATGGAATACAGCTTTAAAAGACATTGATCATTTCGAATGGGTCCTTTTACGAAGTGTTCCATGTTGACAGTCGATTGAAAAGAGTTTATCTTGCGTAAAAAAATTGAAGGGATGATAAATTGATTAATAATAAAGATTTATATGATAAAGCATTTTATATTGAAAATTATGTAAATGTTAAAATAAGTGATGCAACCTTATTATGCTCGAAATGGGTAGAAATTATCTAAAAATTAGATACTTTTTTAGAAAAATTTATTGAATGCAAAAATATACTTACGATAGTTGAGTTTATTTTCAATGTATTATTTTAAGTCTTTTTTATTCTTTTCTAAGCATATTTTAAATTCTGTCGGTCCATTCGGAAGTTACACTTAGCAATTAAAATAGGTTCTTAAGTAGTTACTTTTAACTGCTACTTCTTCGATGTCCAAATATTATTTCTTAAAAAAATTATTCTTTCTGCTGGCGCAAATTGCTCCACAATTGCTTGCATAGTCTTAAAAAAAATGTTTTTAATAAAAATATCTAAGAAATTTTCTCTAATATTAATTGAATAAAAGATTTTAATATTTTTAAATAAATTCTTAGTTTTTTAAATTTATGTGTTTTCCCACTATGTTTTGGTTATTGTTTTTTTTTGTGAGTAATTTTTTTTGGTTTGAAAATAATGGTCAGCATAATTATAGTCTTTTCACAATAAATATCAACGCTAGTTAAATTTGTATTGAAAATTTATTATTTCTTCACGTTTTACGCCATAACTTCTAAACCCTTGAAGAGCACACTTTCATTTTATATCGTTGGAAAGGCAATGCAACGTAAAAAAATGAACATAATGATAATGAAATAAAATTATAGTGCCTGTTGCTGGCATGGTATTAAGCTTTGAAATTTAGATTTGGTCAACTTTTTATATTTAATATTATATTTTTATTTAATTTTTATATTTTTCCTTAAAAACGACAAAATAACCTTTCCAATGATACCCTGTTTATGAAAATTGCATTTAAATTGACTGAGCTACGTCTGAAAATATACCTTATTTTGGCATTCGCATGGCTGTGGGTCCGCAAAAAAATCTTTAAATCTCAAACTCCGGATTTTGTTTTTTAAACAATCGGTCGGCCTTTGTACTCTAGTGGAGAGTGCGCTGGACTATCAACTTAGAGGTCCTTGGTTCGAATCCGGGCTCGGGCTCGGGCTCGGGCTCGGGCATGGTTCTTTTCACTTTATTTGTTCTTTCCTACAGTTAAGAATTATGGAAAACTAAAAATCCACGAATAAATTGTGGAAAATAAAGTTAAAGGACATGAACACAACTATGGGCTGGAAATGCTTGCCGAGGTTAAGGCATAACACTAGCCTCGGTTAAAAGCAATTCAAATTGTCTTTCACAGTTGTTTCGCCTAATCAATAATCCTCTAAATAATCTATCCCTTTCCTTTCAGGTCAAAGACCAAACCTTGTTTGTATAAGGCGCATGCCTTGGTTCCTTGAAATCGGCGTCATATTGAAAGCAATATATTCCTACTTTTACGAAATTGGCTTAATGAACATTTTTTTTTACAAAGTGTGGTTAAAAAATTGCTTGATTTTTTTTTAAATTTTGTATGAAGAAACATGACTTGCTATTAAAGCATTGTGTTGAAGTTTAAAACACGATGATTTTTTCAGTGTATATATTGATTTTGACCAATATTGTTTACCCCATATTTAAAGGCACTGCTTGAATCAGACAAATCGACCTATAACGTTTATCGAATCCCTTAATTTTTGCGATGCACTGATATATACCAGCGATGCCCACGAAAATTATTTTAAGAGTGCAAAAAAAAAACCAACAACAACAACAACAACAAAAAGCAACAACATCAAACAATTTTTATATCTGGATGCAATGACGAATTACCAATAACACGAGTGCTGGCAGAGTCCGCGACAGCAAACTTATGTATATGTACACTGTAAGAATAATGAATCAAGTAATTCCAAATATTTCAGTTTTTTAATAGTCAGAATATAAGTTAAATTATTTGGTCGGGTTGGAGCTTATAAAAAAATAAACTTTATTGATTCAAACTTATTACAAGACTAACTTAATTCTATTCTCTTAATTATCAACGAAGCCAAAATAATGTTATCATGCTTGTTGTTGTTGTTGTCCACATTTTTGCTGCTGCCAGCGTCGATCGTGTAGTTGAGGAATTCAGCGGAAAGCAGGCATCAGGTTGCGTCTGGACTGATTCTGGTGCTAAAATGCATTTGGTGGGAAAATACCTGGTCAGCAGTTTCTTATTATTAACTTATATACTGATTTAACCAGCTTTAGCCGCGTGGAGGTTTTCAGATATACTTTTTGTTATTTTTGTTTCATAGTTTTTAATTTTTTTGTTATTTTTCTTTCTTTTTTGTGAATTTTTTTTAGTTTTTTAAACTTATAATAATTTTTATTTCCTTTAACCTCAATATTTCATATTTTTTATTATCTTACGGTTTTATTATTAGCTAAACAGATATATTATTAAGATTAAAATCTTTTTAATCTTATATTATCTATGAAAAAATAGGCAAACTCCCAGTTTTCCGCAAACTCTTTTCTTGCCATTTTTCAAGGGTTTTCATGCAATATAGAAAAGTACCCACCTACAAATATTAAATAACTTTTTCTCGATGTGTATTCGCACAACGAAATATATAAAGAATACTTCACATGCTGTTGACGTCTACAATGCAAATGCCGAACACAGTGCAAAACAGCGGCGATCGATGGTGCCAAAGAACAAAAACAACAACATGCAAGCGCATAACAGCTATCGAAAGAACAAAAACAATAATATTAAAAACCGAGGCTGCAATTGCAAACTGAATTCGGTGAATTACAACAATCATGAAAATATTGAAGTTGTTGTAAAAGAGTGGGAAGAGTTAGGCGCTGGGCATCGCTGATATATACATCAATGTCCTGAAGAATCGTGCAACGTTGCCGGTTTCAGTCGCTTCAAGTGAACGCTCGTTTTTGTCGCTTCGAAGACTCAAAAAATACATGAGAAGTAAAACTGGAAAAGAAATGCTCAACAGGTTTGCTCTTCTAAATGTTTACACGGATGTGAAAGTGACAACGGAAAATATTTTAAATGCACTTGCCCAAAATAAAAAAGACTTGGAATAAGTCTTTGAATATATAATATATGAAAAAAATTGGAATAAATCTAATTAAAAATAGTTTAAAACCCCCCGAAATTTTTTTCTGTGTACGCGCCTGATTTGTAGTACTTCTGTTTTCGTTAAATCATCTGGCCTTCAGATCTTGTTTTTTATTTAACTGATTTAAAAGTGCATTGAAGTGAACACTATCTCAAATTGTTATTCAGAAAAGATCAATTGAAGGGCTTATTGCAAGAACATGATAAGCCACATAAAAAATATTTTGAAATAATCGACTGTTAAGTTTAAAAAAAATAATTTTTGTGTGTAGAAATGGAATTGATCACGAAAACTTTTACAAATAGGTTCAAAATTTTCTAAGAAATAGCCAAAATCTCTTTAGTGGTTCTTGGCAATACATTGAGTAGTATATTCAGCCTAAAAAATTGATTTTTTAGACCATGTGGTTTATCACCTTATTGCAATAAGCCCTTTATTTGAAATTAAGAAAAGATCAGAAAGGATCAATTAATATTTAGAATACCATCAGAATAGATCAGTGAAAATTCCAATTGAAATTAAGAATAGATCAATTGAAATTTAGAAGAGATCAATTGAAATTAAGAACAAATCAAATAATATATAAAAATTTAGATCTAATGGTAAATTTGACCATAACAATTGACATAAGCATAACCATTAAGATTTTCATAATCTATATATATAAAATGTCATTACTAAAGATGTTACTGACAAAAGACATATAAAGCCGGAGGCGGTTTTGAGATTTGGAATAGAAAATATTTGGATGAAAGGAATGCTACAAGGAGATTTTACATTACATAAGGATTAACTATTACTGTTATCACTTCCATTTCCATCTGAATTTCAGTTGATATTTTCTGAATTTCAATGGATCTTTTTTGTATTACAATTTAATGAACGAATTTAAAATCCTTTTAAAGAACATTTCAGAATTAATGTTTAAAACACTTAGTTATATTGTACATAAAACTTTGTTCTGGTTTAAACACACAAATAAGTAATTTTCACAAACACAATTCACTACAAAACTTTCTGTTAGAAAATATGATGTTGCTAGAGAGACGAATAAAGTCAAACTGTTTTTTTTTAAAGATCAAAGAATTAAGGCATGAACCTTATAGCAACAAGGCTTAGTCTTTGAGCTGAAGGGAAAGGGATAGATTATTTAAAGGAATTGATTGGAATTGTGCGTCGGCCTTTGTAGTCTAGTGGAGAGTGCGCTAGACTATCAACCCAGAGGTCCCTGGTTCGAATCCGTGTTCGGGCATGGTACTTTTCATTTTCTTTGTTCTTTCCTTTGTTCAAACAATTGTTCAAACAATGAAAATGTAAATAATGTGAGCACAGACAAGAAGTGGACACAAACTAGATTTTGTTTCAGCTTACAGTTCTGCATTACAGTGTCATCACCGACATATCCTTACAAGCGGGAAGGAAAACCAAGAGGTCTTCTATTAACGCAGTTAAATATGGGACTAGTCATCTTTAACTGCGCGCGCTTTATAGATACGACTAAAAAAATTTTTAACTTAATAGTCTTAAAGTTTAAGACTTTAACTTAAAGGTCTTTGACATCTGTGTCAAATGCCTTACCGACAGTATCTTCAGTTTTTTTCTTCAGTTTTTGACAGTATTTTCAGTTTAATCGAGCGTTTAAGTGAAAAATAAAGAATTGTATTTCTGCAATTTGTAATTCAGTTGCAAAAGACTTTTGATGACCAAGCTATCTTAAGCTTGATTTGTTCTATCAAAAACAAGAGTATTTCAGTGGTACCAAGTATTCAAAGAAGGACGAGAAAGCGTTGAAAATTAATCTTATCAAATGACATAAACGAATGAACAACAGGTTAATCAAGGAATTGGTGCTCGACAATACAACTGGATCCGTTCAAAACGTTTTAAAATAGTATTTGAGTCTCAAAAGAGGGTAGAGTTGCTTGCCGCCACTAACACTAAAGTTTTTCTCACACTGCACTCGTACTTCTGGATTTTTTCGCCAAAAAAAAAATAATCATATCGATGCGCAACCTCCGTACTTGCCTGTCTTAGCTCCTGTGTGACTTCTGGCCGTTCAGATATCTCAAAAAATCGGTTAAAAGACACAGTTTTGAATCGGTCGATGAGATGTTAATGTTAATGTTAATGTTGTGTGGTGGAGATGCGTACTGCGACCTAAATGAGATCTATTGTACCTCCTTCTCAAAGCTCCGCTGGGTTTGCGGATTACAGAATTTCATCCAGCCCTATTTCTCTAATGAATTTGAGAATATTCTTAGGTTCAAGGGATGAAACCTGCTCTAGACTCAGCTCATAATTCCCCAGTGCTAGTTTACGCCTGCGAGCCACGGCGTCGCAGTTTGTAAGTAGGTGTATTGGAGTCTCCTCTGCTTTTTCACAGAAACGGCAGTTACTATCGGTCTCTATGCCCAATTTCATCAGGTGGTATTTCAGTTTACAGTGTCCTGTAAGGAACCCCGTTAGAATCCTAAGATTCGGTTTGCCTAAGCTTATGCACAATTTTGCTCTCCGAGTGTTAAAATCTCTGAGGAGCAATTTGGATTGTCTTAGCTTTGGGAGGCTTTTCCAAAGGTTTGAACGTTTATGCCTCTCCTCCCTTCTTAGTTCTTCTTTTATAGAATGTGTGCCCAATCCGCAGAATGGTTCTGGTCCTATAAATTTTGTGGCTGCACCCTGTCGCGCTAGACCATCGGCTTCTTCGTTACCCTGTATTCCTTTGTGTCCTGGGACCCAAAGTATAGTAACAGTGTTATTCTTGCCTAGCTCGTTGAGTTTTGTTAGGCATTCCCATGTTATTCTCGGTGATATCTCACAGGAAACTAATGCTTTGATTGCTGCTTGGCTGTCTGACATCACAACTATATCCTGACCTTTGTATTTACGGTCCAGATTGAATTGTGCACACAGCTGTATTGCTAGGATTTCCGCTTGGAAGATACTGGGTGTTGTCCCCATAGGTTCAAAGTGCTTGGTTCTTGGCCCGTACACCCCTGCGCCTATACCTTCCAATGTCTTGGACCCATCTGTATACCATGCTATACTATGTGGTTTCTTAACTTGCGATATCATCTCGCTGTCCCGCTCTTTCTTGGTACTAAGCTTAATTCCGAAGTGTTTTTCGAAGTTATACCTTTTTACTATATCGTCTCTTGGTAGATCGATGTAGGGAGTCTGCTTTGCAATATCCTCCTTCTCTCTACTGCTGATAGTTTTACCTAAACCTGTCCCCTCTTTTGCAATGCCCAGCAGAGTTCGCTTGGCTACTCCCTATATGACAAGGTGTAAGGGTGTTAGGTCCAGAATTACTTCTAGTGCTGCTGTAGGGCATGTCCTCATGGCCCCTGTGATGCATACACAGGCCAGTCTCTGCACCTTTGTTAGCATATTCCTCATTGTGGTTAGCTTGGTTCTCTCAGCCCATGCTATTGCACCATATGTGAGGATGGGTCTCACCATCATGGTATACATCCAGCGGAGAATTGTTGGGTTACAACCCCAGCTTTTCCCCGCCAGGCTCCTACATACCATGAGTGCGCGCGTTGCTTTGTTTATAGTTACCTCTGCATGTCTTCTCCAGAGAAGCTTTGAATCTAGTGTAAGTCCCAGATACTTTACTTCTCCTTTGAAGGGAATTTCAGTGCCATCCATTCTCATTGTTCGGAGGTTTGGCAGGCTTCTTTTGTTAGTAAAAGGTACTATGGTGGTTTTCGCTGGGTTGATACTTAATCCCACCGTGTTACACCACTCCTTTGTTACTGACAGTCCTCTCTGTATCAGGTTACAGAGTGTATCCTCGAACTTCCCTCTCGCTATTAAGGCGATGTCGTCTGCGTAACCCTGACATTTTATGCCATTCTCGGTTAGCATCGTTAATAATTCGTCCACAACAAGACTCCACAGCAGTGGAGAAAGGACTCCGCCTTGTGGGCAGCCTTTTGTTGTTTTGATTCTTTTAGTGGTGTTGCCCACTTTTGTTTCTGCAGTTCTCATGCTAAGCATTTGGCATATCCATCTGCTGAGCATATCACTTACTCCTTTTTTATGTAGAGACTTCTTCACAGCTTCGTGAGAAGTATTATCAAAGGCTCCCTCTATGTCTAGAAAGGCACAGAGTACGGTTTCTTTGTTTTTGAAAGCTGACTGGATGTTACTAGCCAACTGGTATAGAGCAGATTCTGTAGATCTACCCGCCCTATACGCGTGTTGACATGGGTGCATTGGTGCCTTCTCCAGAATCTCAGTTCTTAAATAGTTATCTATTACCTTTTCCATTGTTTTAAGTACAAATGAGGTAAGGCTAATGGGTCTAAACGACTTTGATAGCGTGTAGTCTATTTTCCCTACTTTTGGTATGAAGGTGACTATCGCCCTTCTCCATTTCCTTGGGATATAGCCCAGAGCAAGGCTGCTTCTAGTTATTTTTACTAGGTGAGGCAATATAGTTTCTGCACCTTTTTGTAGAAGTGCAGGAAAGATGCCGTCTACACCTGCTGACTTGAATGGTTGAAAGGTTCTGAGTGCCCAATCTAGACGAGCCTTAGTACAAATGCTCGTTGCGAGTTTCCATTCTTCTTGATTTGGAGTAATCTGCCTGTCTGCTGTCTCATACTCAGTTACCGGTGTGCTGCCCGGGAAATGAGTTTCTAGAAGGTGACTGGCTCGTTGCTCTTCTCTAAGCGTATAGCTTCCGTCTGGCAATAGAAGTGACATTCTTGTCTCCACTTTGCCTTTAGCCATTGCTTTGTGTATCCTGGCTGCGGCTGGCGTGGAAGAAATGTCTTCGCAGAAAGTTCTAAAGCTTTGTCTTTTGGCTTTTCTGATTTCTTTATTGTACTCCGTTAGAGTCGCCTTGTAGTTGTGCCATTCTCCGTTGCGCTTTGCGGCATTAAAACTACATCGCACCTTCTTTCGGAGTCTGGTTAACTCAGCGCTCCACCAAGGAGTATGTTTTGTTCTTGCCTTGTGCCCTGTTGGGCAGCTAGATTCGTAGGCATTATATACTGCATTGTTTACCTGCTCTACATAGCATTCAAGTTCTAGGATGTTACTAATTCTACTCCTAGCTTTTACGCTCTGTATGTTTTCTTTCAGGGTGTTGGTGTAGTTGTCCCAACTGGTATTTCTTGGGTTTCTTTTGGGTTCTATCTCTTGACATTTTGCCCCAAGTCTAAACTCTATTATTCTATGGTCAGACATTGAAGGTTCCGTTGATACCCTCCATTCTCTAATCATATCCCCAACCTCTGGGCTTCCTATGGTGAGATCTAAGACCTCTTCTCTAGCCCTAGTGACAAAAGTAGGTGTTACCCCCACATTGTAAAAGTCTAGGTTACTACTTAAAAGAAATTCTAAAAGGTACTCACCTCTGGTGTTGACGTCGGTGCTTCCCCAAATTGTATGGTGTGCGTTGGCGTCACAGCCGATGATTAGTGGAAGTTGCTCTTTCCTGCAGTGCTCCACTAGCCGTTTTATCTCCGCTGGGGGGATGTTTAGATCGTCCCCAGGAAAGTATGCGGATGCGATCACTATGGCGCGGTGCTTGCCATCAGTTTCGATGTTAGTCTCGATTACTGTTAGGTCCCGCGTCATAAATTCTGAAAGACAAATATAATTAGTATTTTTCTGCATTAGGATGCATGCTCTGGGATTGCTTGTTCTGTGGTCCCAAGTTACCTGACCCTCTCTGCAGTAGAGGCCACTGACTTTTCCCCTGTAGCACCAGGGTTCTTGGATCAGCACGAAGCCCAGTTGTTCTGTGGTAAACCTCCGAGCAATAACTGCTGAAGCAGCTTTTGCATGGTGGAGGTTTACCTGGGCAAATTTCGTGCTGGTTTCTGTGCCGATCGTCATAGCACCGCGCTGCTGCCCCGATCTTCTTCAGGCAGCATTGCTCCTACCTCAGTTGAAGGTTCTTTACTACCATCAATCGAGAGAGCGGCGAGGTTCATGCCCTCTGCCTGATCTCCGATTGAAGGTGTTGCGGTGATGACCGAGACGGAGGCGAACTTCTCCGTGACAACTTCACCAGTTATTTGTGTTGGTGGCGTTGCGTCTCTCCCTTCATTGGGAGTTACAGACGTAGTTTCTGTGGACGTAGCTTCTGTTACCACTATCGACGTTGCAGCTGTGGGCGCTACAGCTGTGGATGTTGCTGCTATGGACGGTTTGGTCGTTGGGGGCGATTTTGTGCCCAACACCGGAATGGTTCCAAAGCGAAAGCTGATAGTTGAGCCCCGTGACTTGATAGTTTCAAGTGACTCCCTATCTATTGAGAACGTAAGCATGTGCCCACTTCCCTCATCCTTAGAGCTCAGTATCTTCCAATACTTCGTATTGAGACCATCGTTCTGGGCGGCAATTAGTCCCATCGATCTATTGATCTCCGTACTTGAGCTTCTTGGCAAGAACATCCTAATAGTATGCCCTTTTGGAACCTCCTCCCCTAGGCAAGCCATCAGTTCTAGCCCTTTCCAGTGCTCGAGCTTTGGTGCTGATGCTCGCAGCCATTCTGCTGTTGAGGGATTCGAACAGTCGACCAGTAACATGCCCGGACGGAAGTGAATTCCCTCAAACTGTAGCTTGGTGGACCAGCCCTTCACTACTTCGCTCAGTATGGCTTCTTCTAGCTCCGAGAGCTCATCCGGACTTAGCATTTGCCGGGGGTATTCTTTGGGTAGGACCGCAATTTGTATGCCTTTTGTTATGCTGGCATAGCTGGTCCTCTTTTTCAGTGGTTCTGGTTTGGGTAACTTGGCCCCAGGTTCTGACCTACTATTACTCCCAGGAGCTATTTTTATCTTCTTGCTCTCTGGGCGTTGAGGAGGCGTTATCTCATTACAACTCCTCTTCGTTGTCTCTGGTAAGCCGGTGATTCCCCGATGCTCCAACGCTTTTTCACGAGCTACTTCGGGTGCCATGCCCTGTTCCAGGTAGCGCAGATACCATCTTACGCCCGCTCCACTTAGACCAACTCTCAGTGGGTCGTCTAGTCCTCCTGGCTCCCCACGCTGAGGAAGATGGACAAGGCGACGTCTACTATGGAAGGGCTTGTGTGTGTGCCCTTCTTTTGTTTCCCTTTTCTGTGCTGCTTCCTTGGATGTGGACGCAGTTTCCGTACATGGGATTCTTTTCGGAGCCGATGTCGTATCTTCCCGGTGTTTTTCCGGGGGCATTGTGACAGGATTATATCTCCTAGGGCTCGAAGTTTTCCTTTGGTGGCTCGTACTAGGCCTTTGATCGTTGTGGATGTTATGCTCCACTCGATCTCTGCCGTACGGGTTCCTCCTGATCTGTGTTCTGCAGTGTCTGTGATCATCTTTATGGATTTTATGCTCCACCTGATCGCTTCTGCGTGAAGTCCTATTGACTTGAGTTCTGGTTGGCGGAGGAGGATTACTCCTAACTTTGGTGCCCTGCTTTTGACCTTCTCCTTGGAATCTCTGTTCCATAAGGTCTGCTGCTCTGCTTGCAGTGATTTCCCGCAAGTCTTCTTGTTTGTTGTGTTTTTGTTTTTTGGTTGTACTCATAATCTTTGGTTCGACCGGTAGCTCGTGTCCGAGGACAAAAACGTCGCAGTCTATTTGTTATGGCTGGGAAAGGGTGGTCGACCATGCCAGAGCCCGCATACCATGGTAAGGCCACAGTTACTTCACGAGGCGGCCTGTTATCGTGAAGGCGCCGTTCCAATACAGTCGGTATACCCCCTGACTGCAAACCATCCAATGGGCACGGTACGCATGACACCCTGGATTAGGGGGGAGTAACTTTTAGTTCGCCACAAGACCAAGACTGTAGGCTCCGCAAAGCTGTAGGGTTATGCCCAACAGGGAGGAACTGCTCCCGCCGGCAGCATTGCGTCATTGCAGCTTAAGCCCCTACATCGCTTCAAGATTGTCACTCGTCGTAGGGGCTGATGAGATAAAAGCCGAATCAAAAAACTTCCACCAAAAACATAGTAACCACTGATTTCGGGTTGATATTTTTTCTGTGACTAATTTTTGTTTTCGAAAGCTTAGTAAGCTGTAGGAGCGAAAATTTTTGGGCATATAACTCTACACGCGAAATTTTGGTGTAGATTCAAAATTTCTGTGTAGAGGTAGATTACTTGCTGTTCTGGTTGACAGATTCATATTTTTATTGCTGCAATTTTATATCCATAAAAGGCAAGACTACACATTAATAAACTATATAAATGCAACAAGAAATTTGTTAAATAACAAATTCAACACTTAAACATACTTACTGCTTATTTTTTATTGTTGAATGGCAAATTTTCGCGCCAATTAAATGTACGGGCATATAATCGATAGCGAAATTTTGACATTTCAACTGTCCACTCACAAATGGAAATTTGACAACATAGCAATAATTTTCGCTTCTACAGCGTATTAGCTGGCGAAAAAAAATTTCGCTGCCTGTTCGTTGTCAAAAATCTCAATGTATTTCTTATGGAAATTTTTTTTCCTTCCTACAGCATACTAAGTTGAACTTGGAGATTTCTTGCGCTGCACAGTGCGCCTTTTTCGATTTTAGGATGACATTTGCATTATCTCAGAAACTATAAAAGCTAGGGCCATAAAATTTTGTACAAATGAGTTTTAGCCTAAATTAAGTAATAGCACAAAATTAGAATTCTAGGCAAACTGCATCGCCTACCTCCCATACAAACCATATTTTAAAAAAAAAACCGCATAACATTGCTTATTTAAGCTTTTAAGGAGTAAATTTAGTTTATTTCTTCTCACTTAAACGTCATGCTAAAAATATTTGAAATCGGTTAACTTTTAGATATATCTCACATAAAACAATATTACCAAATTAACGAAATTTGAAAATTTTTTTTAAATGGTTGCTTATACAAAATAAGATCACAACTTGTTTTAAATTGTGAATTCTATATTATTTTTCTTTAAATATAAGAGTACCTTCAAACTGTCTTGGAAATCAGTGCATTTTTAAAAAAGCAAAATTTTATATTTAGGATTTTTTAAATTAAGTGGTTTTTCTTAATAGCAGCTAGATGCAGCAGGTTTTTACAGAAACAGAAGGTAGAAGTACGATATTTTATGTTAGTTATAGCCTTCGACTTTAATAATGCTTAATTAGCTAGATATTTTCTACTAAATTTTACTACAATGTTCATTCCTTGAAAAATTTACAGTCATATTTCAACGATTCTTCTATTTTTATTTATCAACATTTTCTATTGTATTTTATATTGAATTCAATGGCTATTATGACATAAAAAGTCCAAAAAATAAAATCTTGAATATACTTTGTGCTCGAAGTTATTATTGTTTAAGCTTGACTTTATTTTTTAAGTTTTATTCAGCTTATTTTTGTTAAAAAAGTTTTAACTTTGACGAATTTTATAATAAAAAAACCATACAATACATCAAGTTTTTAATACCACATTCATAATACATGTTCTATAATCTGACGAATAAAAATATTTTTTTTTATAAAATTTAACAAAAAAAAAAAACCCAAATGTCATCTAAAAATTAAAAAAGCGCACTGTGCGTTGTGTCAAAAATATGGGAGAACGCAAAAAACACCAACAAAACAAAATATCATACAATTTTTTCTACCCACTAAAAGTCGTAACATAATTAACGTCGCCCTAATTCTAATAGAACGTATGTCAAAAGTGGTCAAAGTAACGTTTATTAGCTGTTAAGATAGATTGGTCAAAACTAAATATATGTCCTTTTTTAGTTTTTAATGTTTGTATGAAAAAAAGGGAGGTGTAGAACGTTTGAAACAATACATTATCGTATGAACTTCATACAAATAATATACAGTTTTCTTTGTCTCCTGAACAATAGATAATTTTGACTTACGTCGTTATCAAAAATTGTTTTTTAACCATAATTTTGTTGTTTATGAATTTGAGTGAAAAATAAACTATTTATGTGACCTTTTTTGGTTAAATTACTTAAGTAAATTCCATAAATTTGGTTTACTTAATGATTTTAGTACTTTTGTGAACTTATTTCCGAAGAAAAAAAACGCAGTTTTTGTGAGGCACTTTAGACCAGCGATGCCCAGCGCCTAACTCTTTACACTCTTTTACAACAACTTTAATATTTTCATGATTGTTGTAATTCGCCGAATTCAGTATGCAATTTCAGCCTCGCTTCTAAGGCCTTTTCCACACTTGGTCAACGCAATTCCAATGAAACTTAAACGCACCAGCGAAAAAGTTGAAAAACAATGCAACTATGAAACGAATGCTTCCAGACTTGCTTCAAAAGTCATGCAACATGTGTAAGACATCTGGAAAAGCTAATTCATGTTTTCCGAATTCTTGCATTTATTTAATATTTTACACTTGCATATTCATCGTGTAAACTATTTCTTCTTCTTTAAGATTCTATAAATGAAAAAAGCAACTAATTAATTAACGTATTCACCTTGATTAATATGTAGCGTACTGCACTACACATAATTGAATTCACAAAACAAACAAACTGATGCAACAAGTCGCCGATGAAAATTGCGGAAAGCCGCGTTGCGTTGAACAGGTTGAGAACGTGTTGAGAACTTGTTGCGTGCAAGTTGCTTAATCTGAAGGTTCCGGTATAAATACACACGCTAGCAACTTGAGTTGGAGTTGCGTTGACCAAATGTGGAAAAAGCCTAAATGTTATTGTTTTTGTTCTTTCGAACCATCGATAGCTGTTCTGCGTTTTCATGTTGTTGTTTTTGTTCTTTGGCACCATCGATCACAGCAGTTTTACACTATTTTTGGTATTAGCATTGTAGACGTTAATAGCATGCGTCGTATTCTTCTTATTTTTCGTTGTGCTAATACACATTGAGAAACAGCTATTGAATTTTTGCAGGTGGGTACTTTATATTGCATCAGAATAAATTATTTTTATAGAGGTTATGATACCCTTAAAAAAGGCAAGAAAAGAATTTTAGGAAAACTGGAAGTTTGTCTATTTTTTTCATAGATAATAAAAGGTTAAAACATTTTAATTTTAATTATATAACAGTTCAGTTAATAGTAAAACCGTAAGATAATAAAAAAATATTAAAAATTAAGGTTAAATCAAATAAAAATTGTTATAAGATTAAAAAATGAAAAAAAATGTATAATAATAAAAAAATCACAAAAAAAATGAAGTAAAAAATAAATAAAAATAAACAAATTTAAAAATTATAAAACAAAAAATAAAAAAAGGATATCTGAAAACCTCCACGCGGTTAAAGCTGGTTAAATCAAAATGTACTCTGACTAGCAAAAAACTGAAACATTTGAAATTACTTGATTCATTATTTTTACAGTGTACATATACATAAGTTCGCTGTCGCGGACTCTGCCAGCACTGGTGTTATTGTTAATTCGTCATTGAATATTGATATAAAAATTTTTTGAAGTTGCTTCTTGTTGTTGTTTTTGCACTCTTCAAATAATTTTCGTGGGCATCGCTGTTTTAGACCGAAAAGTGGTTTAAAATGATTCTTAACAATATCGAAGGATACCTTAAAATCTTTGAGAAATCTAAAATTCATTCAACTTCGTTATAGTTTTGGTTTCGAAATTTTCTCTTTCGAAATTTGGATAACATTAAAAATAGAATTAAATTATGCTTTGCAAATCATTTTTCTTATTGAACTCATCGCCAAAGCGTAATCATTATTTATCAAAGAAACTGCTACAATGTTCCAAACTGCAAATCCCACAAGTAAATCTTCTACTTGTTTCCTGTGTTTCAGATTTATTGATGTAGGATTTGGTTGCATATTGATTTTGGAATCATGATTAAAATAAGAATAAGCCAAAAGTTTCTTATTTTGTCCTAGAAATCTTTAAAGAAATTTGATATCTATGCAACCAGATACGCATTACAAATACACAACATTTGTTGTTGCAAAGAGTTGCACCAGAAAAAAGGGCAAGAATGCAAGTGAAAAACGTCGAACAAAGATCAAAAGCGCAGGTGTTCCAAATGCGTACGTGCAGCTATTCGACCTGGAACTCGAAACGGAGTGCCGTCTTCCTGTTTCTTTTTTTTTGTGTTTGAATGTTTTAGTATTATATTTACTTTGCTCGAAAAATTCGAGTTAAATTTCAGCCATTTATGTTGCAATAAAACAATGTTACCAATAAAATGGTTCAAGGAGATGCACAAGAACTTAAACAACAAGAATCAAGGCAACAACAACAATAAAGAAAAGTAATATGAGCATCAGGATGTGACGTAGCAAAAACTATGATGAGAAAAAAAAGGGTGGGAAAGCAGAAATAAATAATCAAATAACATCTACAACAATAACTTCCGATAACTAACAGTGTCAGTATCAACAACATCCTTTTCATTTGATGATGAGTTTGCTACGCAAGTGTTCGTGCATAGTTAATCGATCAACATGACCGTTTCTACTTCATGACTGCGTTCTACTAAATTTATCTTGACATGAACTGCTCTACTTTATTCCTTGTTATATGTATATCTATCTACGTAAGTGCCTAGTCCTTTGTCTGATTTGTTTATTTATTTTTTTAATGTAATGACAAGCAAAAGTGCTATTTTTTAATTAACCTCATTTAATAACTCTTTAGAATTCATCTATCTGTTACACTTTATATTTTTATATTGACTCATATCGATATGTATGCACAAAACAAAAGTACATTTTTTCTAATTAGGTACTAGTTATAGAAGGGGAAGGGTTTCAAAAAGCATTGAATCAGTTTTCTTTATGAACACGTATGTAGTTACATGCAACAAGATCTTAAAATACTCGAAACTAAATGGAATGGTGTGTAAGATTAACTTTTTTTGGAAAGAAAAGTTCGTTTTCGGTACTCACAAAGCAATCATTTTTGAATCATTCGTCGGACTCATAACGAAAAAAATGAGATATTAAAAAACATATCGTAATTTACACCCGCGCTCAAAAGAAAAGCCGACTTTAAATCTTGATAAAAAAATATTATTTTTCTTAAATTATAACATAGCGTGACGAAATCAACCAAAAAAAAAGCACAACCAAACTTTATAAGAACTCTGTAAAAGAGACCTTTCAATGTCGTCACAATTTTTTAAAATTTTTTTTTTAAAGTTGAAGTATTCGAATTTTGTTGTGCCGTCATTCATTAAATTTTTACAGCAATTTGCTTTCTTGGAAAGCAAAACAAATCCACTTGCATTTTCTGAAAATAATATTTCTCTTGTTATACTCATTTGGTTTAATATTTTTAAATACGGTAGTAATCTTATTTGTGTTCCGATCATTATGTTTTATATATCGGAATAAAGTTAATTTTTTTTTGTCTGGCAACATTATTGCTTTTGCTTACAGTTGGTTTTAAGCTTACCATAAAAGTAAACATTAAAAGCGGGAAACATTTTTTAAATATTTAATACAATTTTGAGAAAGATTGACTATAATCTTTTCACAGAAACATTATAAGAAGTGAGTTAAACCAGATCCAAATTAAATCTCTTGCTAATACTTGCTCAAAAAGTTGTTCAGAAGGAAGTCGTCAAAAAATAAAAATAAAAAATAAAATGATATAATTTAGAAACTGAAATGCGGGAACTAAGCCTTCTGAATGGCTCAATTCTTCTGGCTGAATGGGGTAAATTTAAATCTTTGCTCTCCTCTAAACCGTTCTCACTCCCTAAAGGCAACAACATAAACCAGCATATAGCACTATTTACCAAACATATTAAAAGCGCCGCTATACAAGCAATACCGCGATCAAGCACCAAACGTACCTCCAAGCATGTTTGCTGGTGGAATTTGGAGCTCGGAAAACTACAAAAAGACAAACAACGTCTGTGGAAAATAGCTAAATACAATCCTTGCCTTCAAAATATAATAGCCTACAAAAAATCCAACGCTCAGTTTAAACGCGAGGTAAAAAGTAGCAAAAAAAGGTCTTTTATACAATTCACAAGCGAAATAAATCCATCAACTCCATTAAGCGCCAATAAGTTAGAAGTCTTCTAAAAATAACTAAAAGCCTGAGCATACACAGCATCGAGCAACAAGACGGAACCTTGACAACGAATTCCAAAGATATCGCTAATACTCTAGGTAGAAAATGGTCTGAGTTCTCAAATGACAATAACTTCCCATCTAAGTTTTTACAACGGAAAAATTCCATTCCCAACAAAATAAAAATCAATTACACAGCCAATAACTCCGTAAGCCACATAGAAAAACCCATTACCATGTTTGAACTTTTATCATGTCTAGCTACTCTGAAAGGAAAAACCCCAGGTCACGACCAGATCTCTTACCCAATAATTAAAAACTTAACCATCCATGACAAACAAAATCTACTTATAATCTCTAATAATCTCTTTAACTCTGGAAATATACAGCAATGGAAAATTTCCTCAGTTCTGCCAATCCCAAAACCTAACAAGCCAAAAAATAGTATAGAGAGCTATAGACCAATATCTCTGATCCCTTGCATGTCTAAAGTTATAGAAAAAATCGTCTCTCGTAGACTAATGTGGTATCTAACTGAAAGTAAACTTCTATCAACAAGACAAACTGCTTTTAAAGCAGGCAAAGGCACAATGGAAATCTTGTTAAGCTTAGATGAACATATTTGCAATACTCTTTCTACTAGAAACCACACCTCTATTATATCTTTGGACTCAGATAAGGCATTTGACCGTATTGGAGTTCATTGTATAATCGAACAATTAATGGAGTGGAGACTTGGGGAAAAAATTATAAACTTTGTAAGACAATTCCTTACAAAACGTTATATTCGGGTCAAAGTAAACAACATTTTTTCTGATACTATTCCACTCAATAATGGTATACCACAGGGCTCACCACTATCTGTTACCCTATTCCTCATAGCTACAAACAAGCTGAGTAAAATTATAGACACCCAATCATTCTTCAAGCATGCCATTTACACCGACGATCTATATATATATATACGCAAAGTACAAAGATTATACAGATTTTGAAACCAAATTGCAGTTACTTTTTTCTAACATAAAAAACTGGTGTGAATACAGCGGAACAAAATTATCTATCCCTAAATCAAAACTTTTACATATATGCAAAAAAATAAATTGTACACAGCAAGATATTGTCCTAGATACATTAAAAATAGAAAAATTAGATAATTTAAAAATCTTAGAAATTATTTTTTACAATAGATACTTATGGAACGAACATGTTAATTACTTATGTAACAATTTATTAAACAGACTAAATATTGTAAAGTGTCTCAGTAGCCAAAAACTTCAATCAAACACTAGATCCTTAATTTATATTGTAAAAACTATTATTCTCTCAAAAATCGATTATGGTCTTCCTATCTATGGTTCAACGTCGATAAGAAATCTGCAAAAAATAAAATCCAACTACCACTGCGCAATAAGTACTGCACTAGGAACATTCAAGTCTACCCCAATTCGTAACATTTTAGCTGAAAGTGGGTTGCCATCAATAAATGACCGATTCAACTTCTTGACAGGACGACTGATCCCAAAAATAATTCTCTCTGAAGGATCTGATGTAGCACTCCTGGCAAAAAACAGACTTACGCGAAAAAAGTACACTAAATTGGAATCAGCTCTACAAAGGATTATTAATGTGGCAGCGATTATAAACATTGATCCAACTCCAATCAAAAAAGCTAAGACGATTGCTCCTCCATGGCTGTTAAAATATGAATCAGTCATGTTCGACTTGTGTCCATATAGAAAAAATACCACAAATACTATTGTTTATCATCAGCTATATGCAAACATAAGAAAGCAACACAGCAATTGGAAGGCCTTGTACACAGACGGGACTAAAAAAGAACATTGCACAGCATATACATAGGTTATACGCATGATTGTACTCCCAAACCATTCCTCAATTTTCACTGCTGAAGCCGAAGGTACTCTATATGCAACACAATATGCAAAAAAGTCGAACTCAAACTACATAATCTTCACTGATTCACTTTCTACCCTTAAAGCCGTAACAAACTGCAACTACAAAAATGATACAGTTTCAGCAATTAGAGACGTATTCATAAATAACAACAAAATTAAACTTTGCTGGTTCCCAAGCCACATAGGCATAAGTGGAAATACCGCTGCTGACCATTTCGCTGACCTTGCTACAAAATCACCATTATGTTCACAACGCACACTCAATGTAATGGATATAAAACGAGCCATAAACAACTCATGCTCCGAAACAAACCTCCAAAACTGGAACACTTACGAACACCACTATAAGCTCTTTAACAGAGACTACATCACACCACACTTCCCAACTACACCCACGAGAAAACAAACAGTAAACTACATCCGTTTCCGCCTCGGGCACACCAGACTCACACACCAACATATCTTCTCTAGAGGTTCAACCCCGATCTGTCGATTCTGCAGTATGGAAGAATTAAACTTAACGCATATCCTTGAACCTTGGCCAGCAATTGTAGAGAAATTGAGACAAAATAGTTTTAACCACAATATTGTTAACTTACTTACCAACGTAACTGAAGGAAATATTATTATGTTCAATAAATTTTTAAATATTCTAGGTATATTTTATGAAATTTAGTATTAATTACACTGAAGCGGAAGGCCTTAGTCGCTAATGCTTAGTTATTTAAGTTCCTTAATGTACTTTTACTTTAAGAAATGTTAAAATAAAAAAAAATTCTTCATTTGATATATATACGTGTGTAAACATCACTGTTTTATGGGAGCTTGACCGAGTTTTTACACAATAATTTTTGTGGAATTTTCAGAGACTTAACCGTTTTCATATAATTACTTTGTATTGGAGGTAGGCGTGCTTTTTATACTATTTGGACAAATTTTAAGTATATAGTGAATATTTAACACCATAGCTTATGTGCAAAATTTCAAGTCGTTACATTAGTTTTTGGGACATTTTACAAGAGGTTTTACGATTTTATTAAAGCTACTATGCATAGGAGGTAGGCGTGGTTTTTATCCGATTTTTAACAAATTTCAATGATATGGTTAATTTTTGCGACCAAAGCTTATGTGCGAAATTTCAAGCGATTACATTTGAATCTATTCATTTCATTTGAAATATTTTCGTAAATGAATCCCTTTCCTTTAAGTGTAGATCCATTTTTAATGAATGTAAAAAATTTAAAATTGAAAAAAATTATAAATATCTTTGGGTTAGGAACGGTAAAGTTTTTATGCGCAAAAAGGAGGGTGATATTGCTTTAGTTATTAACTCATTTGAAGATCTAAATAACATAACATAAGTCAGTAAATTTAATATATTCAAGTTAATATCAATATGGAACATTTTAATCCTCAAGACAATTTATTCAATATTCCTTTTGCGCTCTGTAATAATGTTAATTTTAATGATATTTCATCTAACCCAATTAATCCTAATAGTTTTTATATACTTCATCAAAATATTATTGTAGAAGTTTAAGAAAAAATTTTGACAATTTCATATTGCATCTCGAGTCATTTATTCATAAGCCTGTCTTTATTTTTTAACTGAAATTTGGATCTATGATTATGAAACTTCTTTATTTAATATTCCTGGATATAAAACTTATGCTAACTGTAATAACGATTATGGTGCTGGAGGAGTAGCGGTTTTTGTATAGGAGGAATATAAGTGTGATTTTTGTTTTTTTAATTTCAGAAGCTCTGATGTGGCAAGGATTAGCTGTTTAATTGAGAATCATAAATACTGTTTTCTTTGTATATACAGATTCCACGAAAATTTGAATAATGACGTGTTTTTGGGTGATTTGGATGTCCTTTTGTCTAATGTTAAGTCAGATAATGTTATATTGCTGGGTGATATTAACATAAACATTTTACAAAATTCATCGCTGGTTGATAAATATTTATTCTTGCTTTCTGCGTACGGTCTGGAATCGTGCATAAATGAACCCACGCGAATAACAGATAACTCTTCGACTTGCATTGATCACATTTTTGTGAAGATAAGTCAATCTAGTAATTTATCTTTAAGCAGCTCTGTTTCTGACTTTCATTTTTCTGATCATTGTATGACGTGTTTACGTTTTGATAATGTGATTTTGCCAGAGAGAACGCATCCGCAGCTTGAAATTTCATTCAATAAAACTGATTTTGTTTCATTAAACAACAAACTAATGTTTGAACCTTGGTATAATGTGTATTGTGAGCCAAATCCATCAAACGCTTTTAATATGTTTTTAGATATTTTAACTGGTCACGTAAATTTATTTACAACTAAAGTGAACAAGTGTAACTCAAAGTTAAAAAAGTTAAAACCCTGGATGTGTAGTGAATTATTGAAAAAAATTAAAAGTAAAAATAAACTTTTCAAAAAATGTTCCAAGAACCCTAATAACATGAATCTTAAATTTAGATACAAAGTTCTCTGCAAGGAAATTTCTATGGAAGTCTCAACATGTAAAACGAATTTTTACGTTAATGAATTTAATAAAATAAGAGGAAATGTTAAAAAGGAATGGCAATTGGTAAACAATATTTTAAATAAGTCCACAAACAATAATAACAACAAAATTAATTTTGTTAATGTTGAAGGAACATCTTTATATGAGGATATTGACAAGGCTAATGCCTTTAATAATTTTTTCGCTAGAATAGGCACGGATGTTTTTTCGAGCGAGGGAGTTAGCAGTTGTGTCTGTAAATGTTTAGATAATGAACCGTTATATCCAAATAGCTTTTTTTTTAACCTATTTCGTCTTTTGAGTTGTACAAAATTGTTATGTCTCTTAAAAACTCTAATTCATGTTCTGATGGGTATTTTTCTAATGTTTTTATTAAGAAAATTGTATTTAACATTGTTGATGTTCTTTGTAGTATCTTTAATAAAAGTATTAAACTTGGAATATTCCCTGATAGTCTTAAATATGCAGTAGGTATTCCATTATTTAAAAAAGGTGATGCATCTGTTTTGAATAATTACAGACCCATCTCGTTGTTGCCGGTTTTTTCGAAAGTTCTTGAAAAAGCTGTGAAATCGAGAATGCTTCAATTCTTAGCTAAAACCAAATTTTTAAACAATTGTCAGTATGGCTTCAGAGAGGGTTTATCCACCGAAGATGCACTTTTAAATTTTTGCACAAATATTTACAGTGGTTTAAATAATAAAAAAGTCTGTGCTGCGCTCTTCATAGACATCACAAAAGCCTTTGATACTGTCGATCATGTAATTTTACTAAATAAAATTTGGAGATGTGGTTTCAGAGGTTCTATATATTGCTGGTTTCAATCATATTTGTCAAATAGAAAGCAGAGAGTAAGAATAAATGGAGAGTTTAGTAACTTTGTTAATATAAATATAGGTGTTCCACAGGGCTCTGTTCTGGGGCCTATTCTGTTTCTTGTTTACATTAACTCAATTTTTAGTCAGCCTTTTTTGAGTAAAACGATAGCTTTTGCTGACGATATGGCATGTACGTTCACCAGTGATTCTGCCTTAAGCGTACATTGTGATATAAGACACGACTTAGAACTATTAAGACATTGGTTCTCATCTCACAAAT
Source organism: Dichetophora obliterata (assembly GCA_963920525.1). Taxonomy (NCBI): domain Eukaryota; kingdom Metazoa; phylum Arthropoda; class Insecta; order Diptera; family Sciomyzidae; genus Dichetophora; species Dichetophora obliterata. Next base: position 301,289,370 of record OY986435.1, on the reverse strand, counting down.
TAGTTTTGAGTGATAAAACCAAAATTATGTACTTCAGTGTAGCGGGAATTGATTTAAATTTAGGAAATTTTACCTTTCATAGTGCAGGCTGTACAAAATACGTAATTAATAATGATATATGTACATTTTCGTGTCAGTTAAATACTTTTTATGATTCTAGAAAATGCTCGACAAAATGTTTTTCTATTGACTGCGTTAAGTCATTTAAATATCTCGGACTGCTACTGGATTGGAAAATGAACTGGGTTGATCATACAACCGCTCTTAAAAGATACCTTATGGGCGCTACCAGACATGTTTATCTTCTTAAATCGTTTTGCTCCTCTAAACTTCTAGTTTGCATTTATCATGGCATCTTCCACTGAAAACTAAAGTATGGCTTAGTCTGTTGGGGTGGAACCCATGCTAATAAAGTTAATCCTTTACTTATCGCACAAAAACACGTTATTCGTATTATCTGTAACAAAAACCGACTTGAAAGTAGCTTTCCTTTGTTCAAAAGCTTGAACATCTTACCTCTTAAACATTTCTATTACTTTAGAGTGCTACAAATATTTTTTATAAGATCCGGTTATTTATTGAGCAGAAATAATTCTAGCCACAATTTGAGAACAAATAGTCAAAACTTTGCAATCATTCCGCCTCACTACTTGAATCATTTTTTCTCCTTCTTTACATGTACTGCTCCCAGAGTTTTTAACAGTTTACCATATAATGTCCGTTGTTTGCGTAACAAAAATGTGTTTTTTAAAGAAGTGAAGTCATTTCTTTTTAATAAAGATTTCAATGTAATTGACTCACTTAACACTGTGTCCTTTTAAGTTTTAATTTAAATTCATTTGTTTTATAATTTAATTAATGTGTATTTTTCAGTATATTATTTTATCATATTGAGTCTTTATTTCAATATTGTTGTAAGACCCCACTACCTTACTTTATTTTAAGCTATTTTGTTTAATGTTAAGTATCACAACTGCATTCGCCACTTGTTCTCATTGAACAACAGAATGTAGTATTTATTAATCAATTCTGTATGTAGTATTAAAAGTATTTTGAAAATTGTATGCTTCTATAAACCTATTGATTGATAAATAAATTATTATTGAATTGAATTGAATTGAATTAAATTGAATCATGAATTTCGAAAAGGGCACACCTCGAAATTTTGAGATTTACGTTTTTTCACTGAAATGCACTCTTAGTAGGGCTATTTATAGTTCTGAGTAATAGAGGGATAAAGATATCATCAGTTACCGCCGATAATGCAATGTTAATGAGAATAAATTTCAAAAAGGGCACAACTCTGAGAGATGAGCTCTTTTCGCATTGGTTTTTTTATTTTATTGCTTTATAAAAGTTGTAGATGATTTGTATAGCATTTGGAGCTTTGTAAATAAAAATTTTTAATTATTTTCTCAAGAAAATTTGGTATGTCTTCTTCTTTAGAGTTGGAAATGGTTGTGATTCCAAAAAAGAAAAAACGCGGAATTAGAAATACGATCAAATACAAACGCGCTGAGATTAAAAGAACTAAAATTGGGGGATATGCGCACACAAATTATATAAAGGCAGGGAAGTACCTCGTCGTAGAACAGGCGAGAAGTGCAGGTAATAAGTCCATAATTTAAAGATGTTTTTGTATCAAAAAATATTTCAAGATGTGTTAGGAAATGCTTTGATGGAATAACGGATACAGATTGCGAGGAAATAATTTGTAAAATTAATAATTTCCACACAAAGAACGAACAAGATATTTATCTTCAGGGGCTGTTGGAGGTTTTGGAACCTAAAGATGTTTCTAAACGCAAAAACTCTGTAGCAGGTAAAACAAAAAGTTGTTCCTTTAAATACTTTATTGAAACAAGCGGAACGAATCGTGCTGTGTGTAAGTAAGCATATTTAAGCTTACATGGGATCACGTCGAAGAGATGCCGACGCGTAGCGGATCTTAAAGAAAATAACAAAATACCACATGATCAAAGAGGTACAGCATTGGGCTCGCGGAGCAATGCAATTTCTTGTGAAATATATTTTAAAATTCATAGTTATATTGATTCTATTCCAAAAAAAGGAAATCCATTATTCCAAATACTATCATAAAAAAAATCTTCACTGAACGTTGCCAATTTGCATAAAATGTTTCTTGCGAAATACCCTGATGTGACAAAAAAATTAACTATCAGTTCTTTAGAGAATACTTTAACAAAAACTGTGACATATCATTTGGCAGACCACAGATTGATGTTTGCTGCAAGTGTGAAAAACTGAAAGTAGAGTTAAAAGACCCTCACCTAAATGACAAAGCAAAGAAAATAATTACTGACAAGTTAACGGAACATAAACTTGTAGCTACAAAATTTTACGAGAAAGTTAGGGAAGTTGAAAAAAATATTCTCAAAGTGATACCACAATAGGTCTGTCATTTGATTATATTCAGAACTTACCTTTTCCAACTTTAGCCGTTCAGGAAATTTTTTACTATTGTCAGCTATGGCTATTAGAATTTTGCATCCATAACATGAAAACCAACAAAGGTACATTTTATGCAAACCATGAAGGAGAGGCCTTAAAAGGACCAAACGAAGTTGTATCATTTTTGAATATAAAATTTATCTATTACCGAGTTGCATCTGTTTTGCGACGGATGTCCAGGTCAGAATAAAAATAACGTAATCATAAAATTTTTATTATCATTAGAGTCACAAAGAAATATGAAGGTACACCTCTACTTTCCTCAGCTCGAACATTCGTACAATGACTGTGACTCGAATTTAAGAAATGGTCATCGAACTTTAACTTTACATCGAATGTACTTGCAAAAAACAGTTACGGAAAGAAAGTTCCAAAAACACAAAAAGTTACTTTTAAAGTGTCCTCTTTTTTTGAATTTATATTTGATCCGGCAAAGCCGGGAGATGTGGTAACAAGGGATCACATAGATGATAACAAGAAGAGAAATTTAACCTTGCAAAAATCAATGCCGTTTGCGCTTTGCTTCCTTATTAAGATGATTTGGCTTACTCTAACCAAATACCAATAAACCACCTTAAAATATTAGATATCGCCAAGGTGGAAAAATATATTCCAACTGAATTTAAAGGATTTTAATTTAAAATATTGCAGTGGCCTACTACAAGTGATGATGAGATATCAGAAGAAGACTTTTGATTTTTTTTTCTATAAAATTGTATGTACCTAACACATAACTATTGTCCACGTTGTTAGTCTTTAATAAATTTATTTAATTTTATTAAACTATGAGTTAAGTTTCTAAATAAATTTCTGAGAGTAAAAATTTAGACATGTGCCCTTTTCGTTCCTGTTTTCTATATTTTCAACTAATTCATTCAAATTTAATAATGGTAAAACAGTTTAAATGTTTAGTGTCCAAAGTTTTTCATCAATAAATATAACTTTAAATGCAATTAAAGAAACTTAAAATGACTAATTTTAAGTATGTGCATCTGCAAGAGAAATTGGCTACTTTGTGTTTTATTTTTTGTTAAAAATAGCCTTTACTGACAAATTACAGTTAAATTATTGAAAAATAAGGCCGCCTATTCTTGAATCCGCGTCAAGTTAAAATCGTCGTCGAGAGCTTGCTTTCACCAATTAATTGGCGTTGAAGATCATTGCGACGATCAAAAATTTAAATATTTATTTGACGACGTTTGCTCAACAATTGACATGAACAATCACTGCAGATCTCAACGTCGAAATTGAAAATTTCCAGAATACATCAATTTTATTTCGATGTCGTTTTGAGAGCGAGCGCGGGTTCAAGAATAAGGCCCGTATGATACTTCATTGTATTGCCCAATTTTTATTCATTGACAATGAAACTAGAGCAGTTGAAATAGTGCTAAATCTAATATTCAAGAAGTGTGAGTGTATACGCATATAGTACAAATTGGTGAAAAAAATGTGCGACGAACAGCATTTTCAATGCATTGTTTTTGACGTTTCTCTCATGTTTTCATCCTTTTCCAACAATATATATTTGTCTAGCTCACGCGCCACGTGTTTTCAGATTTTCAAATTAGACAAAACAATGAAGTATCATGAAGGGCGAATAAATTTTTTCTCAAGATTTTATTAAATTTAAAATACCAAGTTCGAAAAGGGCACATCTCTAGAATAAAAAAAAACCACAAAAAATGCACGCATTGACGGTTAAGATATAAGTTTTCTATGATTTAAATGCAAATTTTAGATGTTTGATAGTTCTGTGGTCACAAGGATTAACGACTAAACTCAAAGTATCGTAAAATACGATATTTTAATTGCACGAACTACGACAAATTTTTTTGAAATATATGAACCGTTACAAACAAAATATGTGCTGACATAAGTGATGATCAATTCTGGGCAAAAAATGGATATCTGCATACTTCCAAAAATTGGCAATAAAGTAAATTCCATATCGCTTTTTTACGATATTTTGAGTTTAGTCATTATTCCTTGTGACCACAGAGTTTATAAATCATTCTTTATTTTCTAATTTCGCTCTACCGAATTTTTTCAAAGAAACAACAACATTTTTCAATTTGAAAAAGAAAACGTCACTAGCTGATTTTATTGCAATTTTATCAGAAATATTTGTGACACTCCGTGCAAGCGCATTAGCGCGCTGCACCAAAGAGGCGATAAGATTTCAGTGTCAATTTCTCAGTTTTTGTCCCTTTCATATTTTGCTGTTGTTGTTGTATTTTTGCTTTACTTTAGTTGTATGCTTATGTTGTTTTTTGTAATGATATACTGTGTTATGACTTTTTAAATAAAATTGCATTCTCAATTGCAACCGGACACTAATATTCTTAGCATAGTTAGGTTTTTGTATCTCCTGAACATTTTCTAATTTCAAAGTTAGGCTCTTTTCGAAATTCATGATTAATTTATTTTTTGTTGCCATACAGCCACTTTGCATGGTAGGTAGGCATGGTTTTCATCCGATTTGGCTCATTCTCGAACTTGATCTTTGTTTTATGAATACACAGTGCAACACATGAAATGTGCACAAACTTTTGACTTTAGTTTCTGAAAGTACTGATTGAAAGTAGCAAAATGCCATTTGGATTTTTCTGTATTAGCTACCGTTCGGTTTTTATCGTGTCATGAATATTTTTGCTAAAAACTTAATTTTGAGCATTTTTTCAGAGAAATTGTAATTTTTCCGACGGCTATATCTCTTTAACCGAAGGGAATTTTGTTTTATGACCTTTAGAATAATTATAGGTATAGACCAGGAGAAAAAAAAAACATTTAAAACAAACTGGTTTGAAAAAACAACATCTAGTGGTTCAAAACTGCAAAATTGTTGAAAAATGTGTACCTCGCCTTTGGTTTATTCTTAAAGAAACCTATGTTATTTTAAAAAGAAATGTATAAGATTGATTTGTTATTTTTCCGTAATTTTTTTAATAAACTGTTTATAAAATGTTATAACCTGTTTTTTTCCAATTTGGTATAATTGTTATTAAAAAAGTACAATTTTGGAAGCTTGATGGTACAATTGAAGAAGCTTGATTTTGCATCCCTGACTAGAATTGTTAATTAAAGTCAAATTATTCTGCAGCCAACTTCATTGCAAATTCATTGCATTGAAAATAAAGAGGAATTGTAGAACACTTGCAACTATTTTCCCCGTAAAAGTCGTGTTAATTGAAATTGCAATTTAATAAAAATGGAAAATAGTGTCTGCCAAAAAATTAATAATTTTTGTTACGTTTGTGGCCATATAGTGCCTAAAATTGAAAGGAATGAGCGAAAAAATTTATGTACTCCAGAATTTAAGTTTGCATATACGCAATATTTCGACGAATAAGATTTAACTTGTGAAAATGTTACGCCTAATGCAGTCTGCAATGCTTGCTCTAGCAATCTTTTGCATTGGTTACATGGCCGAAGAAGAAAGTTACAGTTTTCTAAGCCGGTGATCTGGTTAAAAGACCCAAATGGACACGATGAAGCCAGGTGCTATGCATGAATTAATTATGCTGTTGGAAATAATAGGAAAAAGTTTAGGTACAAAAAATATGTTGCCGCGTGCACTGCGTCACTTCCAGTGCCATGCTCTGCTGATGTCGAACCACCTATAGCTCCGAGTATTTTTTTGATATCTTTGAAACTATTGATCAGATTAAAATCTAGTACAGGCATGGGTTAACGGTTATGTAGGTCAAAAATTTCTACATTTATTTTAATAAAATCGCACTAGTCGTTTTCGAGTTATGATATATTATATGCAGAAATGTCTTAACAAATTGGACATTTTTCAACAATTTTGCGGTTTTGAACCACTAGATGTTGTTTTTTCAAACCAGTTTGTTTTAAATGTTTTTTCTCCTGGTCTATACCTATAATTATTTTAAAGGTCATAAAACAAAATTCCCTTCGGTTAAAGAGATATAGCCGTCGGAAAAATTACAATTTCTCTGAAAAAATGCTCAAAATTAAGTTTTTAGCAAAAATATTCATGACACGATAAAAACCGAACGGTAGCTAATCCAGAAAAATCCAAATGGCATTTTGCTACTTTCAATCAGTACTTTCAGAAACTAAAGTCAAAAGTTTGTGCACATTTCAAAACCTCGAAAATGTTGTACTGTCAGCACATATTCCATATTTCAATACGAAAATTGCGGCTGTAATCGTGTCGGCATACGAACAGACAGACAGATATCCACTCTGTGTTTTACGTAGACCCCTGCCGTGTAGGCTTAATTCTACGGTGCTCCATCGCATGGGACCAATATTCAAAGGATCTACCAGACAGGTTCCCCTTATTTCACAGCAATAGACCAACATTAAAAGTTATTTTGAACTATGTACATGACCGTGACAGCTTCAGCCACTAAAATTGTACATGACTATGCTATTGAAAATAGCCATGGGTCATATCGAGTATAAATACCGATAATTTAACCCATTTTTTTGGTACGCAACATCGTTCTCATGTTCAAAGATTTGGCAGATCTTTGTTATGAAAACTAGGAGGCGATACCATACTTCTAGACCTATGGCACTGTTGCTTATGCAATCAGGTTTCCCCACCAATTGCTGGACACTACTTAAATTGTTTAGGTTTCCCCGTCACCTTTCCTCAAAATCCAAAGGCAACGGTATATTGATCCAGTAGTTGCATACCTTCCTAACATTTACTGTTTGAAATTATCGAGAATTCTATCGACCATCACTCTCTAAGTAATTTACGGGAGTTACCAACCCGAGTTAAACATGGTACAACTTGCACTGACCTTTTTGGTCTCCAACCACAGCCAGTACGGATGAAACCCCGAAGGACCACAGCCCATGACAGTCAATACCCGGGCAAAAGGTTGGATCAGACAAGGCTCTTCAACATCCAGTCTGCAGACCAAAAGTTCTTAGAACATTTATATATGACTGTGACACCTTCAGTCACTAGAATTGTTCATGTCTAGGTTAAAATAACCATTGGTTTCCCGATAATTTAATGCCGCCAGACAACCACAATTTTTTTTACGCTACTTCTATAGCTTAGTTAAGGATTCTTAAAATTCTTTTTCGGAAAAGTAGGAAGCGTGCCGTAGTATATCATTGGCCTATACTAGATCAAGAATTACTATGTCTCTTACATAGAACCCTAATTCTAAAACAAAGGTCTCCTCGTCTTGATGGATGACTGCCCCGTACTTCAAGTTATATTGCATTGATCGTCAATCAAAAAAAATCCTATACGGTTAAAAATTTTGGCCTACTTTTTAATCCAAACTTTGGCTTAAAGGTATTTTTAATCCAAAAATTACGACTTTTTAATCCAAACATTAGTTTAATTTAGCTGAGTCGCAAACACGCGTTCCTAAAAAGAACTGACTTGCATTCTTTATGATGCAAAATAAGCGTAACTTTCTTAACAACTGAGATTGACGAGTGGATAAGGTGCTGGACCGGCACATCAGAGGACGTGTGTTCAAATCACGAACTGGTCAGAACATTTTTTGTTTTACTTTAATTTAGCTGGGTCTCGAACCCACGTTTCTGATCGCTTGCTCACTTACTGCAAGCTTACTTGCATTCGTTACTTGCAAAATAAGCGTAACTTTCTTAACAACTGAGATTGACGAGTGGATAAGGTACTTGGACCAGCACATCAGAGGACGTGTGTTCAAATCATGAACTGGTCAGAAAAGTTTTTTATTTTCGGTTGATATTTATTTTGCTTTTTTAAAACTTCTTGCGGATTGAAAACTAATCTTTTTTGGATTGAAAAATTTTAAACTTTTCATTGGATTAAAACGTAATCTTTTTTTTTTGGTGTTGTCCTATATGTAATCCAAAAAAGTTTAAAATGTAGTCCAAGATTTTTAATCGTGTACATACCTCACTTGTATTGGGGTCAGTGAACCCCTCTAAAAACAATACATGTCAAACGAAATACAAACCAATCCCAGAAGGATGTCACGGCTTGCCGCAAATGAGAATGTTTGGTGACTTTTATATTCAGACCCGAAAATCTCTTTGTCGAGAGATATAGCAAAAAATAAAATAAAACATTAACCTCAAGATGCTTTATTATTATTCGCAGAATATGTTATTATATATATATTAAAAATAAAATTTTGTTATTATGTAAATATGTTATTATATAAAAATAAATAAAAATTAAATTTTTTTATATTGTTCACCATTTAAAAAGTTATGCAAACTAAAGTATTACAAGAGTTAGCTCTGAAGTGAGTTCATGGCCGCCATTTTGAATTTTTGACTTCAGATTCGTAATCAACGATCCCTTTCGAGTCACAAATTTTGAAAAGCATAATATAGTTATTAGAAAAGTTAGTATGTTCATGGCCGCCAATCTAAGGCCGCTATTTTGAATTTCAAATTTTTGACTTCAGATTCGTGATCAGCGAACCCAAGAACCTATATCTATACTTTTATACTGAACAGGCAACTCCTAAGGTTTTGGCCGTCTTTTTTTCAATTTGGAACCAATGTGAAATGGAAATGGGAGAAAGCGAAAATAAGAACCCAAAAAGTTTCCAAATTCACTTTTTTCGCCAAAACTTAGTTTTTGGCTTTGTTTATTTCACTATTTTCCATAAAATCATGCCAACATATTTAAACAAATGAAATAGCTCAATGACTAAGTTCTTTCTTTAATTACGTTTATGTCTCTGTTTCAATGGCCATGACTGTTATTGTTTAATTCAGTTTCCACTTTCTGCCTGCTGTTTGTCTGTATGACACTTTTATACATCGTGTATAAATGCAATAACCCTGTAAAGAATGCTCAATGAGGTATGTATGTATGTATGTATGTAGGTATATTGTGGCTAAAGTTAAGAGCAAGGTATGAAGTAAAAACATGTTTCTCGTGATTTTTATCAGCGAATCACATGCAATTCAATGAATCAACGCGTAGTCCATTTATGCAAAATGTGTAAAAGGTAAAAAAAAGTATTATGTGATGATGGCAAAGAAGAGTAAGAAAAATTCTCGCATGTGTTGACGAAATAGGAGTGCCGACGACCTGCGCCACCACTTCGATCAAAACACACATGAACGCACAACATCGCCTTGCGGGTCATGTTCAAAGAACCGTTAGAAAGTTTGCGAACATCAGTGTTGCCATATATGCAGATAAACCTGTTTTTGCCATTTTTTTTGGAGAAGGTAGGCTAGTTTCCAGTTTTTCCCCTAAAAAAAAAAACCAATTTTATTTCATTCAGTTTTTCAGTTTTTTTAGGATTACCATGACAACTACATCATCCTCATAAGCAACCACTTTGATTCCGTTGCAGTTTAGTGTGTTGAGAACTTCGTTCACGGCGATGAGCCAAGGTGGGGAAGAGATCACTCCTCCCTGTGGAGTACCTCTGCTGACAAATCTCGTGAGTTGACTGCAACCCAGGTCTGCCTGAAATATGCTGTTACTGGGAATTGAGACTGTCCAGTTCCTCACCGGTGTTTGAACACCAATGGTTGGTCAGAGAATCGAGAATGGCCTTAGGGTGTAGATTGTTAAAAGCTCCCTCTATATCTAAGAAGGTCGCAAGAGTGTATTACTTAAAGAAGATTTATCTTTCAATTGTAGTGTTGCTTAGATTCTATTCAACAAGCCCATAATTGTTGTACCTACCTGTTTTTCAACATTTCAACAAAGTAAGAATGTGAAACATGACATTTGGCGTCACAAAACAGTCATGTAATCAGGTATTCAAAAGTAAATTTTTTAAGGATATTATATTTCTTACGGACACCCCCCCCCCCCTCCCCCAACACCAAAAGCTATCTACGTCACAAGTAGTGATAAGGTAGTAAGGTGTAAGGAAGTATCTGTGGATCTACCCTAAGTCTGCGGACAGAGTAAACGCTGATGCCAGCAGGCAGGCAGGCAGGCAGGCGCAGGCAGGTATCTGCTCAATAAACAAGCCGTGCAGAGTAAATGCGAGCAGATCAGATCAGATCAGTGCGAGAAAAAGTTTGTTGTTTATTTTTTCCCCCTATTGCTTTCTATTTTGCATTCTCCGCTAATGGCGTTTATGAAAAATTTTTATTTTCTATACATAAATAGCACACACTCTCTTTAAAAGAGCTACAACTCAAAAAATTTAATTTTCAGTAAGAGCAAAAAACAATTTTTTTCTTCAAGGGACTTAATTGAAGATTAAGAAAATGTGTACAAAATTAAGATGGTCGATTTATATGATCACTACAAATAGTCTTACACGAAAAAGTTTATATGTTAACATTTTGCGTTGTGACTCTTATGAAGAGTGCCACTAGGCGAGCCCAGAATTGCACTGAGAATGTCAAACTAAAATTAGAGTTTCCTTCGGTGGCTAGAAATGTTCCATTGGCCGATAAGATAACTCTCCAGAAATTTTATCCAAATCGGACACCGATAAAGTAAAGCTCATTGCGATTTAATCGCATTACATTGGTATAAAAGGCGAAAATGAGGTGTTTCGTCATTAAAATGTGTATTAAAATTCTGTAACTTGATTAAATAATTCTATACTTTTAATGAATAGTAGATTCAAATACCTTTGCAACGTGTCATCGGTGAGAAAAATCGGATGAAAATTACCAGAGTTGCGATATTTTACTTTTCGAAAAAATTCTATTTTCTTTCTTGTTGTAATAAAAAAAAAAAAAAAAATCGTAAAAATCCAAATTGTAAAAAATTGCAATGAAATGCTGTTACACAATTTTCTGAAACAACACTTAATACAAATACAAAAAAGTGTGTCATTAATTTGAATAACTTGGTCGCCATTTGCATATTTATATCTTCTCTACTGACATCAATAGACTTCGCATCGAGGCAAGGAATTGCTGTAATGCAATTTTAGAAGGCGAAAAGTTTCTGCACGAAACTTGTATTCGAAACAAATTTCTTCTCTGCCTCAAAGTGAGCAAAAATTTTTGGACATTTGTTAAAAGAGTAAAGAAAGAATCAGACATTGTAATCGATTCTAACTCTTTTAAAAGATGACCAAATATTTGCTGAGTGGATTGCTTGCACAAAATTCCACTCTCTTCAATAGCAATCAGCCACTGCCCTTTGTTGAGGGTAGATCTTTTGCAATGCAAGAAATTTACTTTCGAAAGAGAACAGTTAAATGGCTCCTTACAAATCTCAACACAAACAAAGCTTCTGGTCCTAATGGAATACCGCCAATTGTGCTTAAAATGCGTGCTTCTCCACTTGTTCGGCCCTTGCTCAACCTTTTCAACATCTCCTACAGAACAGAAGTATTTCTATCTTGTTGGCAGAGAAGGTCGCAAATATCCAGCCAGTACCTAAAAATGGCGATGTCACGAACCCTGCAAGCTGCCGACCCATTGCGATATGCTCTACCCTTTCCAAAGCTTTGTAAAGCGTAATAAACTTTAACATTATGAACTATCTGGAGCACAACCAACTGCTCAGTGATCGTCAATATGGTCTCCGTAGGGACACTGATGAACTTATGGCGTTCTTAACCGCAAAATGGAACTAATGCATTCAATTTTTCGGGAAGAGCAAGGTTGTTGCTCCGGATATTTTAAAGGCGTTTGACCGAGTGTGGCTCAAAGCGCTCGTGTCAAAACTAATTCCTTATGGTGTTGCTGGTAACTTTGCTTAATGCACCAAGTGTTTCATCAAGGACAAAACAATTCGTATAGTAGTTGAAGGTATTTTGTCCGAGGAGCACGCCATCAACGCAGGAGTACCGCAGGGTTCGGTTTTACTGCTAACCTTGTTTCTGGTTCTTATAAACAACCTTCTTTCGTTGACACATAAACCAATCCTTACGCTTGCGGATGACATTTGCCATCCATACTCATTCAAAAAACGCTCAAGTTCTATAAAGATTGAGAGGAAGAGAAAAAGAGATTATTCAGGTAAACGCTTATTTTCTACATTGAAACGAAGTAAAAACTATTTACGGGCAACTATGAATGAGGAGCGATTACATGTATTAGCCTCGTTAAATATTGATGCAGATCTAGTACAAAAACCAAGTTATGAGAACGTAATAAATGATTTCGAACGAGTGCATAATAAAACTCTTTATTTTTTATATATAAATTATTTTTATGTATAAATTACTGTGTACTTGTGTGTAAAAAAAATCTATTTTTATAATTATGTTCTATTGTTAGAAATTGTTAGGGTGTCAGAATGCCTAAATACGCCACTGGTTGTTATGTCTTGTGTTGTCCCTGAGCCCAACCCATATTATGATGGATAAATTTTTCTCACTTTAGATTGTTTTGGACATGGATATTTTAAATGTTATTTGGGCTGGTTCTTAAGATGATCTAATGCGAAGAAAGTGCGAAAAATCTGTAGTAGCTGAACTCTATTGTTATTGCATGTAACAAAATTCCAGATTACAACTAACTGCTCTGAGAAAAAAATGTCATTAAATTGGCTATGACAGCGACTGCTACGGCTGTCAATAAATAATTTGTTTTGAATGTTTTCTTTTAAAAGCAATTTTAAAATAGACACGAGTTACAGAAATGCATTTGCCTTTTTTAGTTTTAGTTGCTGTTTTTTCAAGAAACAGTTTTTTGTAAAAATGCCAGGTTTTAAAAACATATGGCAACACTGGCAAACACACAAATGTCTGAGAGTAGTGACTTTATAAAATGTCTGGCGGCTTTGATTAGAAATTGATTGATGAGAATTTATCTTAAACTTTGGCTAAAACCGGTTTTATATGAGTAACACGTTTTTCTTAAAAGTGGGCGTTTTATAAAAGAAAAGGCAGACAATAAGTTGCCGGAAGCAATCGTATGTTAATCATATTTTAAAAATATACATCCAAATAGCTCTCATTTAAAACAAGAACTCTTTTAAAATAAAAATAATTCAATGATTTCAGTCAGCAGCGAAAATTTAACCAGCTGTAATGAAAAATAACTTGATCTTAAAACGCAAACGCTGCGAACTGAACAGTTTATTGTACTTTGTTATACTTTGGTGGTATAACAGCAAAAACTTTTATTCAAAGAATAAAATAAATATTATATCCAATTCTTGGAAGTGTTTGTGTTGGCAAGATTCACTGAGTCGCAATAAACACTAGATACAGCGGCGACGACGACAAGACGACAAGACGACGGCATTATGATGACATAACTGTGGAATGACGAAACTATGGTACAACAACACTAGAGTGTTGGATGTAAAAACACAAAGTTCTGTCTTTACGAGTATTTTGTTTATAGCTAAATAGATAGAGAGATAAACATATTTTGGAAGTGAAATAAATATAAAAAAGAAAGAATGTTTTTGCTTCATGCTGTAATGTTTATATCTTCGTTTGATTAAACAAATGAATAAAAAATATTCCCTTTAGCTCCCATCAAAATGCATTTATTAACAGAATCTCTTAAAATATCATTACAGTTTCGGATAAGGAAAAAGTTAGCAATTTTCTAAAGTTAATTACTTGGGCCCTTTATTAGATACTAGCAAATACCCGCTGCTTCGCCTGCGATAAAAATATTAAATAAGTACCATGTAAAATTTTAAATCTTAAAATGAAAGTATTTAGTTGTATTAAAACAAATTCGAAATATAAAAATTATTGTGTTTGCTTTGTTCAATTATGAAAAAATGGTATATATATTAAGAAACTATTTATTTAATTTGAATAAGTTATTTAAACGGTAATTGTTATGATGACATAAATTTACCTGGCTTTCTTTTTTTTTTTACTTTTGAAAAAGTCCTGCATAACAGCGTTATAAAAAAAATGGGTAAAATTTTTTTCAAATTTGTAATCAAAAATGTAATTTTTTACATATATTCTGAAAATAAATATATTCTTCTTAAATTGGTGTAGTCAATCGGCCTTCTTCAGTTATTAATTGTTGTTATTGGGCTTCGGCCAAACAACAATTCTTCTTAAATTTAAAAAAAACCCGTTATAATGGCATCAAACTTTTGGCGATATCTCAAAAATTATAGACTTTCTCAATGCATAACAATGCATTTTTGTATGGACAGTCGTTGATTAATAAAATAAACAGTAATTTTCTTTTCTTCTCGGAAATATTTTGTACGGATATTAAGTATGTTTTAAAAAAAACCTGTTATTATGACATTAAAATTCTTGCTATATCTCAAAACTATAAATTTTATCAGTATGATTCATAAGCCTCAGAATGAGAAAAAACGATTGAAATTTCATGTTTTGACTCAGCAAGCAAACATTTCCGCCATTTTCAAATCGATTTTCATCCAATTTTCTTTGTTTGAAAGTTCAATTAAGTAAATTGGGAAAATAAAAAAAGGTTAACCGTTACCTCACCAATGCAATGCTTTATATTGCTCTAAAAAATCCTCTAAAATATCCAACTTGCACTTAACAATAGGCCAAGAGTTGCTTTTGTTGTACCTTTTTTTTTAATTTAAATTTTTTTTAAATTTTAATTTCCCTTATTCTTTTATAACATAATTTACCTTCAAAAATTGTTCTATTTCGACACAAACAGTTTCTATCATTAAAAATCATGGGCCACCTACCCCCATATTATTGTTATATTTTTTGCAATGTGCTACAGCTTAAAAACTAATTTATGTGAAAAACATTTTCAAATATAGCTTAAAAAAATAATTCTGTGATAAATATTTAAAATATTTCTAACTGTTCCAAAGTTATATACATAAATCTATGTTTTAATATATTTCCTTTAGTTAACGTTATAGTTATAGTAGAATTTATCCTGACCCAATTCAATGACTTTTTTATGATCGTTTTGTGAATTTGTAAAAGTGTAAATTGACCTTCGAACAAAACACATGCTAGATGTTTCCGTTTGAAACATCAATGCATGACGATCAGAATTTTCTGATATATACAGCATTCTTATTGATGTATAGTATTGCCCGGCAGACGTTGTCCTGCCGCAGACCACCTTACTGCTATATACGAATTTTCATGCTGTTCGGAAAAAAATTTATATATTCGCCATTTTTAGTACAGTTGCCGAAAATAGCCGTATGAATTAAATTATCAAATTTTAGTTTAATACAACCAAAGCCGTTCGCAGTATAACATTTTTGATTAATTCCGGGCGGTAATGGGGGTGTGGCAAAATTTTTTCACTTAAACCATCTCATACTCAAAACAATAGAATACCAGAATTTCAGCTTAATTGAGCTTAAACCTAGTGCGCTTGGCTTTACTCCAAGCTTATCCCTCGAAAAGTCGTGCCCATTTTTAGTAAAGTTAGCGACAGTAACCATACAACGTAGATTACCAAATTCTAGTCTCAAACGACCAAAATCGTCTGATATATAGCATTTTTTGCAAAAAGTGGGCATGGAAAGTAGACGTGGCAAATCTAACATAGCATATTACGATATAGTTGGATATCGTTTGATATCTATATCGTGTTAATCGGTTCAGTAGTTCTTGCGTGATTGTCAAACATCCGTGCAGTGTCAGAATGCTTTAATATATTCGTATAGATAGGCTAGCACAATCTCAAGTGGGGAAAAGCTGGCTGGCAAGGCTGCAAAACATAATTAATGCTGATAACTAAATTATGGCAACTCCCCTCAAAACATTAAGGGAGGGTTCTCCTGGATTTTTTTGGATTTGGCCGAAAAACAAGCAAAATTTGAGAATGGTTTGTGGGAAAATGAAAAGACATACGAACTTATGCTTTTGAACTTTGATTCGTGGTTTATTGACGAGTAAAAAAAAAAAGATATTTGAAAAATTTAAAATGGCGGCTTGAAAATGGCGGATCTCGTCGACCTCTGCGCGCAAAACATCGACCTCCCGCGGACAGTGTGGGGCCTCAGGTAGTGAAATGTATAAAATTTATTAAAATTGATAACATTTCATATGCCTGGAACCTAACTTCAATTAAGTTTGGTAAAAAAAACCAATTTTATGGACTTTTAAAAAAAAATTGAAATTTTTTGCTTTTTTTTTTACTTAGATCTCGTTTAAAAATTATAAATAAACAATTTTTTATGCCAATGTTAGGTTCCAGGCGTACAAAAAAGTATATACTTTCAAACATTCTTTGAATGAAGGAAATCGGATCAATAGAACAAGCCCTGTGCTGTCCGTTAGATTAGAAAACATGGTTCCGAGAAAAACGCGTTTAAAGTTTTTAGAAAGTTGGTACGCGCGCGTGACATGGGTACGTTTGACACGCTCTAGCTCGAGAAATACGCTTCGTATTGAAATATCCCTTGGCACAAACATTCTACATATATGTAACTTTCATTTTATGTAAAAAAAAATCGATTTTTTCAAAAAAATCCAGGAGAACCTTCCCTTAACAAAGAAAATTAATTAAACACTGTATGAAAGCAAGAATCTCCCTGAAAGTAAAGCTGGATTCACTGATCACCAGCATGTTTTGAAAGTTTTTTTCGTATAAAGTTTTCCTTCAGAGAGAAAAATTTCTGCACGCTCTCAACTTGATTAACACTATTTTAAATCACAAAAAACATGCTGAAGGTTATCAGTGAATTCAGCTTAACTACACAACATGGCTGTCGTGTTATATTGAGAGAAGCTCTCTCGACAAAGAGAGGAAAGCTTTGTTTGCTGTTATATTATGCTGCTGGTTGAATGTAGGCATCAAATTAAATGCGTGATTTTGCAAAAATTAAAGAATACATTTTTTGAAAACCTTGGTAAGCTATAACAATCTATATTATCATAGGAATTGAATAAAAAAAGTATTATCAAAATCGGTTCAGTGGTTACCGAGCTTATTCTGGGTTAAATTTCGTGAGTCTCCTTTTATATAATAGTATAGATAGATTAACATAACAGTCCGTTCAAAAAGTCCATAGGATGACACATAGATGGCGTTACTAGACTTTTTAAATATGATTTTTATTTAGTACTAACCTTCAAAAGATACGTATAAAAATCTGACAACAATCTGATAATTGATTCGTGAGTTATAACATTTTGTGTGCGACTGTTGTTATTAGTGAAAAAAAATTTAAAAAAGTGAATTTCGAGTTTTGATAAAGCAGTCCTTTTTGATGACAAATATACAGTGGAACCAAGCAATGGCTTGATAAACATTATCCGGACTCTGCTCCATCGAGACAAATGGTAGAAAAATGGATTGCTGAATTTAAATGTGGTTGTACCATCACAAATGATGCAGAGCGAAGTGGACGCCCAAATCAAGCTGTTATTCCACAAAACATAAAAAAAATCCACAAATTGGTTATGAACGATCGCAAATTGAAGGTGTACGAGCTAGCTGACATTGTAAAGATATCAGATGGTAGTCTACCATTTTTCGCAAACATTTGAGTATGCGAAAGCTCTGTGCAAAGTGGGTGCCGCGTGAGATCACAGTCCACCAAAAACTATAAAAGTGGTACTATAAACCTCGTACTACACTCAGAAAAAACACCTATCTTTTTCTGATAAAAATTTTCTCTATTTTCGATAATAGAAATTTTCTTTATTTCAAATAAAATTTACTTCAATTATAATAAATTTTCACATATTCGAAGAAATATTTCCTTCCTTGTGGGAAATGAAAATATTTCATGTCTCTAATAATGATAAGTATCTTTCTCGCACTGAAAAAAATCTCATTTATAGAGAAAAATTTATAGAAAATGAAAAATGTTCTCTATTGTTGATAAATAATTCACTATGCGAAATATTTTCTTCAATAACAACAAATACTTTCTCAAATATTAAAAAGGCTTCTTCTCAAAAATCGATATATTTTTCTTATATTGAATGAGGTACGAAAAAAATAGAAAACGTGAGAGCAATTGATTAATGTTTTGAAAAGCAAGTGCTGCATATTCTGCATATTATGACGATTGTTCCTTCAAAAGCTTTTTTTTACTTAACATAGCTACACAAAGTGATGTTGTTTATTACTACTGTTTCTTTGGATGTATTTACAAAATCGTTTTTCAGAATAAATTTCTGGAATATTTATAAAGAGTCCCGAAAAACAATGCCACAATAATAATTCTACCTCTTAACACATTTTCAACTAATATTTTTGAAACCGAATCACAATTTGATATTAATATTTTTACTTTGCGTAGAACTGATTCAAAACAAATGTTTGACAAAAATAATTTTTAATCGTAATTGCGGATATACCTCTATGTTTTAATGAAAAATGTACGCAATAAAGAAATATGTTGTATCAATATTAAGAAAAATATATCTTTCTTTTAAAGAAAGTGTTATTTTTTGTAAGAAACTATAAACGCAACTTAAAGAAAACATTTATTAAAATCAAATTAATATTTCTCTGTTTTCGGGAAAAATTTACACATTAAAGAAAACGGTTGAACGTATTATAAAAAAATATTTTTCTATTAAAGAGAAGGTGTCTTTATTAATGAGAAAATATTTCTCTTTTTCATGGAAGCTTTTTGCCATTTTTAGGGAATTTTGGGATCACATTAAGAGAAAAGCATTCTCTGGAGCAAAGTCAATACCATTCTCATATTCCGAAAAACTTTTTTCTGAGTGTATAAAAGTGGTATCGAAAAGTTGGAAAATTGCTATACTCGTGGTATCGCTCTCGAAGGCAACTTTGTTGAATAATATAATCGAGTTTTATCAAAATTTTGTTGTATTCTTACTTAATGTTAATGTTGTATGGTGGAGATGCGTACTGCGACCTAAATGAGATCTATTGTACCTCCTTCTCAAAGCTCTGCTGGGTTTGCGGATTACAGAATTTCATCCAGCCCTATTTGTTTAAGGGAGGGTTCTCCTGGATTTTTTTGGATTTGGCCGAAAAACAAGCAAAATTTGAGAATGTTTTGTGGGAAAATGAAAAGACATACGAACTTATGCTTTTGATCTTTGATTCGTGGTTTATTGACGAGTAAAAAAAAAAGATATTTGAAAAATTCAAAATGGCGGCTTGAAAATGGCGGATCTCGTCGACCTCTGCGCGCAAAACATCGACCTCCCGCGGACAGTGTGGGGCCTCAGGTAGTGAACTGAAATGAGAAATGTATAAAATTTATTAAAATTGATAACATTTCATATGCCTGGAACCTAACTTCAATTAAGTTTGGTAAAAAAAACCAATTTTATGGAATTTAAAAAAAAAAATTGAAATTTTTTGCTTTTTTTTTTACTTAGATCTCGTTTAAAAATTATAAATAAACAATTTTTTATGCCAATGTTAGGTTCCAGGCGTACAAAAAAGTATATACTTTCAAACATTCTTTGAATGAAGGAAATCGGATCAATAGAACAAGCCCTGTGCTGTCCGTTAGATTAGAAAACATGGTTCCGAGAAAAACGCGTTTAAAGTTTTTAGAAAGTTGGTACGCGCGCGTGACATGGGTACGTTTGACACGCTCTAGCTCGAGAAATACGCGTCATATTGAAATATCCCTTGGCACAAACATTCTTCATATATGTAACTTTCATTTTATGTAAAAAAAAATGGATTTTTTCAAAAAAATCCAGGAGAACCTTCCCTTAATGAATTTGAGAATATTCTTATGTTCAAGGGATGAAACCTGCTCTAAAATCAACTCATAGTTCCCCAGAGCTAGTTTACGTCTGCGAGCCATGGCGTCGCAGTTTGTAAGTAGGTTGTAAGAGTCTTCTCTGCTTCTTCACAGATACGGCAGTTACTATCGGTTTCTATGGCCAATTTCATCGGGTGGTATTTAAGTTTACGGTGTCCTGTAAGTAACCCTGTTAGAATCCTTAGATTCGGTTTGCCTAAGCTTATGCACAATGTTGCTCTTCGAGTGTTAAATCTCTGAGGAGCAATTTCGATTGTCTTAGCTTTGGGAAGCTTTTCCAAAGGTTTGAACGTTTATGCCTCTTCTCCCTTCTTAGTTCTTCTTTTATAGACTGTGTGCCCAATCCGCAGAATGGTTCTGGTCCTATAAATTGTGTGGCTGCACCCTGTCGCGAGACCATCGGCTTCTTCGTTACCTTGTATTCCTTTGTGTCATGGGACCCAAAGTATAGTAACAGTGTTATTCTTGCCTAGTTCGTTGAGTTTTGTTAGGCATTCCATGTTATTCTCGATGATATCTCACAGGAAACTAATGCTTTGATTGCTGCATTCAAGTTGTCTGACATCACAACTATATCCTGACCTTTGTATTTACGGTCCAGATTGAATTGTGCACACAGCTGTATTGCTAGGATTTCCGCTTGGAAGATACTGGGTGTTGTCCCCATAGGTTCAAAGTGCTTGGTTCTTGGCCCGTACACCCCTGCGCCTATACCATCCAATGTCATGGAGCCATCCGTATACCATGATATATACTGTGTGGTTTCTTGACTTGCGATGTCATCTCGCTGTCCCACTCTTTCTTGGTGCTAAGCTTAATTTCGAAGTGTTTTTCGAAGTTTTGACTCACATTTTTTTCATATAAATGCTGTTTTCTGTGTTTTTCCTTCCTTTAGAAAAATATCTGAGTACACCACTTAAAAGACCATTAAATTTCGTGTCTGAAGATACAATTTTTTGTATTCTGTGACCAGTGGCCAATTTTATATCAAGTTAAACAAATAAAAATACAGAAATTAATCAAGTAAAAATAACATCAACAAAGTAAGCAGGAGCAATTTACAATAACAAACGAAAACTTAAACAACAATTAATAACTCGTATTACCACCTCGAACTCTGATGACGGCTTCGCACCGGTTTTTCATTGAACGGATTAATTTCCTGATAGTTTCCTGCGGGATTCTTTGCCATTCCTCTAGAAGCGCTGACTTCAAGTCATCTACGGTCGATGGAGCTACATTTCTGGCTCGTACTCTTCTTTTGACCTCGCCCCACATATGTTCGGTTGGGTTCAGGTCCGGGCTTCGGGCGGGCCAGTCCATTAACTCAATGCCGGTTTCAGCAAAAAACCGTCGCACCGATGTTGCCACGTGGGGCGAGCATTATCCTGCATAAAAATAAAAGATTCCCCTAAAATTGCTTGGTAAGGCACAACATGCTCTTGCAAGATTTCCCGGATATAGCGTTCAGCTGTTAAGCCGCTTCCTCTGCCACCACCATGTATAAAAACCAGATCTGTTTTTTCGTTATATGATATTCCAGCCCACATCATACAAGATCCTCCTCCGTACGCCACTGTTCTTCTAATACAACATTGTACATAACGCTCACCTGGCCTCCTATAGACGCGTTCTTTTCTATCGCTGCCATGTACGCACATTTTGGACTCATCTGAGAAGAGAACTGAGCTCCATTGTTCCAAGCTCCAATTCCAACTCTAGATACCGAAGATTGGCTATGGTGCATTTCGCGTGCAGCATAGCGCTGACTAAAGCCTTGTTGCAATAATGCAACTATTTGAGCTGCTTCAGTTTCAGTTGTGTCCATTTTTGATTTACGAACATTAAATTTTATATAATCACATTTTTTACAAAGCCTGCATAGATTTTTTGCATCTTTTTCGCAAAATTAATAGAGTAGAAAATTTGAAAAATTTGTATCATAATGTTTTAGTTGTTAATTAACATATTAGTAGTGTCCAAGCTAATACAAAAATTAACTACGAATATGTTAATTTTACAAGCTTTTATATGACATTGAAATCCTTGCTGCAAATCTAAATTAGTAGAAGAAAATAGCATTTGAATTAAAAAAAAATATGTGAGTCAGTTTCATTGCTCGCCAGTGTATATCGTCTCTTGGTTAATCGATGTGTAGGGAGTGTGCATTGCAATATCCTCCTTCTCTCTACTGCTGATAGTTTTAGCTAAACCTGTCCCCTCTTTTGCAATGCATAACAGAGTTCACTGAGCTACTCCCTCTATGACAAGGTGTAAGGGTGTTAGGTCCAGAATTACTTCTAGTGGTGCTGCAGGGCAGGTCCTCATGGCCCCTGTGATGCATACGCAGGCCAGTCTCTGCACCTTTGTTAGCATATTTCTCATTGTGGTTAGCTTGGTTCTCCTAGCCCATGCTTTGCACCATAGGTGGGGATGGGCCTCACCATCATGGTATAGATCCAGCGGAGAATTGTTGGGTTACAGGCCCAGCTTTTCCCCGCCAGGTTCCTACATACCATGAGTACGCGCGTTGCTTTGTTTATAGTTTCCTCTTCATGTCAAAGCGAAGCTTTGAATCTAGTGTAATCTAGTGTAATTACTTCTCCTTTGAAGGGAATTTCCATGCCATCCATTCTCATAGTTCGGAGATTCGGCAGGCTTCCTTTGCTAGTAAAAGGTACTATGGTAGTTTCCGCTTGGTTGATATTTAGTCCCACTGTGTTGCACCATTCCTTTGTTACTGACAGTCCTCTCTGTATGAGGTTACAAAGTGTATCCTCGAACTTACCTCTCGCTATTAAGGCGATGTCGTCTGCGTAACCCTGACTTTTTATGCCGTTCTCGGTTAGCTTCGATAATAGTTAGTCGACAACAAGACTCAACAACAGTGGAGAATGGACTCCACCTTGTGGACTCCAGCCTTTTGTTGTCTTAATTCTTATCGTGGAGGTGCCCACTTTTGTTTCTGCAGTTCTAGTGCTAAGCATTTGGCATATCCATCTGCTGAGCATATCATTTACTCCTTTTTTATGCAGTGACTTCTTCACAGCCTCGTGAGAAGTGTTGTCAAAGGCTTTGTTTTTGAGAGCTGACTGGATGTAACTAGACTTTTTCTTACTTATCCTACGGACTTATTGAATGACCTGTTACATTAAAAAAAAATTTGTACATCCTTGAAGATTGAAAAAAAAAAATAAAAAAAATTATAATAATAAAATCAACAAAAAAATTGTATTCATAATAATAAACTTTAAACGCAATTTTTACGAAACAACATTTTTTCAACTAGAGGACAATCTACCAAAAAATCTTAAAAAAATTAAAAATAAAATGAATTAGCAAAGATAAAACAAAGTCCAAAAATGTGGTCGATTTTTTTTAATATTGCCCAATTTTTTTCTTACTTTAATTTTTCAAATATTATGGTAGATTGTCGGGCGGAAGCCATCACTCTTTAAGAATATTTGTTGTT
This sequence comes from Dichetophora obliterata, assembly GCA_963920525.1. Classification (NCBI taxonomy): domain Eukaryota; kingdom Metazoa; phylum Arthropoda; class Insecta; order Diptera; family Sciomyzidae; genus Dichetophora; species Dichetophora obliterata. Next base: position 301,265,890 of record OY986435.1, on the reverse strand, counting down.
TTTTTTTTCAGACATCTCATTCCAGAGATTAACTGTTCGCCATATGAACACCGGATTTTGGAGCACTTCACTTTGGCGTCATCTATAAGTCATACAAATTATGAAAATTATTTTGTTTTTAAATTTTCAAGGATGTACAAATTTTCTTAAGGAAAATTTATGTTTACATCTAATAAAGGGCCCATGTTATTATCTCTAAAAAATTGCTTACTTTTACTCTATCCGAAACTGTAATGATACCTTAATTAATCTCAGCACAAACTGGAAAATAACACAAAAAAAAATCTTAAAAAATGTTTTCATTATTTCATCAAAAATATAGCATATTGAAATGAAAATTCAGGTTTTTTTTCGGTATTTATGGCTAATTATTTCTTCGTTGAACGGAAGCAAAACAACGCCATATTTGCAAAGTAGGGCTTGGTATGAGTGGCGTTCAATTTGTTGCTATGGTCTTTGTTGGTACCACTTTGTGCTAACCAACAACAACTACCAACTTGAAATCGTATGGTGTCAGCGTTGTGCGATTTTTTTTTGTCTGTGGGCTTATGTTGCTTTAATTCATTATTTATATACAACTATGTTTTTTCACATGATTTTGTTTTGTTTTTATGTTTTTCGCTTTTAAATTTTCCCACAGCCATGAAGCGTGTATTGTTAGTATTTTTGTTGTATTTCTTAACTTCATTCATGTTATGCGATTGACTATAGATGGATGCAGACAATTTATGTCTTTCACATATAAATTGTGCATTTGCACTTTTCGACTTATACGTAGAAATAGATGAAAGACGGTTATATGACAAGTTTTCCGTAGAACATACGTAAGAGGGAAGTCCGTAGTTGTGCCCACCACAATTTTTGACATTAATTATGTTGTCACGACAGATATTTTAATATTGCTTTTAATGTTACGTGCCCTCAACACTTTCAGCATAGTGTAAAAGTAATAATTATATTACCTGATTTTAAATGTCTCAGTCCAAAATTTTGTTCTAAAAATTTTAACGAAGTATATCTTAAGTGTAGAGTGATAGTTTGCAGTTCAAAAGTAAGAGTTAAATTAAAAAGTTATTTTGATTTCATTTTAAAAATACCAAAATTCCATGGCTTGGCCAACTCGAGGTATGTAGGTTGGACCAGCTTTTTTCGATTAAACGTCGCCCAGTGGGTTATTGAACCCTCAAAATGGATATCAATTCACCTAGAAGACGGAGGGAACTTTTGACTTATTTCTTAGTTGGAATGGGAAATACGAAAAAACTTTGTCTGTCGACACGATTATAGCCGTAATTTTGATGCTATCGTTATGAAATTCGGTATTAAAGCTAGCATCAAAAAAATCAAGATCAAGTTCGGAAATGAAACAAATCGAATGAAAACCACGCCTACCTACCTCCCATACAAAGTGAATTTACCAAAACAGTTAAATCTTTTCCAATTCCACAAAACTCAATGTATGCACTAGAAATTTGCATATGAACTTTGATATATAATATATACTCTAAGTATAATATTCAACGAAATCGAGCAAAAACCACGCCTACCTCCCATACAAAGTGACTTTATCAAAATTGTAAAATCTCTTTAAAATTCCACAAAAATTAATATATGGAATAGTTAAACTAGTTATTACATATGGATTCGGCACATTGGTGCTTTTTATTTAATTTTTAATTTTTCACGGCGCAAATAAGCGCATATTTTTTTCAAGTTTTAAATAAATACTAGTTTTTATATAAATCAAGTTTTATATAAATTTAAATTATAAGCCTTTAAGACCATACAATACCCCATTGTGCGTTGAAATTATTGTTCTTTTCCTTTCTGGATCCACAAAATGTAAGAAATGTAATAAAAAAGACAAAAATAATGAAAATAGTTAAATGGACATATGAAAAAGAAATCATTTTAACTACGATTGTTAATAAAATTTAACAATTTTTCGTCTGTTTTTTAATATTGGGGGTTGGAATTAATTTTAAAGGTTTTTTTTCGGTTTTTGAGCATTTATTTAGAAACAACGGTACAATGTATATTATTCAAAGTATTGTCCATCGTTAGCTACAACATTTTTCCATCTTTCTGGCAGCATATGGATTCCGCGCCGGAAGAACGATTCGTCTTTTGAGGCAATCCACGAATCGACCCATTTTTTGGTATCCTCGTAAGAAGTGAAGCGCTGCTCAGCCAAGCCATGCGTCATCGATCTGAATAGGTGGTAGTCGGAAGGGGCTATGTCTGGGCTATAAGGCGGGTGGGGTAGCACATCCCAATTCAGCGCCTCCAACGTTTCCTTGACGGTTCTTGCAACATGTGGCCGTGCGTTGTCATGTTGAAAAACCACTTTGTCGTGTCTTTTGGCATATTCCGGCCGTTTAACCTTTAATGCTCGGCTCAATTGCATCAATTAATGTTGGTAGCGTTCCCCAGTTATGGTTTCGTTAGGTTTTAGCAGCTCATAGTACACGACACCCTTCTGATCCCACCAAATACACAGCATAAGCTTGGCGCCATGAATATTCGGCTTGACCTCGATGTTGATGCATGGCCGGGTGGTCCCCACGATTTTTTTCGCTTAGGTTTATCGTAATGGATCCACTTTTCATCGCCAGTGACAATACGATGCAAAAAACTCTTCCTTTTATGCCGTTGAAGCAGTTGTTCGCACATGCAAAATCGCCGTTCAACGTCTCTCGGCTTCAACTGGTACGGCACCCAATTTCCTTGCTTTTGAATCATTCCCATGGCCTTCAAGCGTTTGCCGACCGTTGATAAGTCGACTCCCAATGATTCTGACAATTCTTGAAGGGTTTGATACGGGTCTTCATCGAGCAAAGCCTCCAATTCCTCATCTTCAAACTTTTTCGGCTGGCCCGGACGCTCTTTGTCTTCCGTATCAAAATCACCACTTTTAAACCGACGGAACCAGTACTCACAAGTAGAAATCGATGGAGCATATTCCCCGTAAGCCTCAGTAAGCGTGCGTTGTGCTTCAACCGCTTTTTTCTTCAAATGGAAGCACAAAAGTAAACCTTCCCGCAAATTGCGTTTTGTTGGAACGAAAGTCGACATGTTCACAGAGAAAAAAATATATGTTGTTTACACTTCAGTGGAATGACACATACTGAAAAATGAAGCTTAGACAATGTGCTTTGAAATGAATATAGTCACAGGTGTGCCCGATGCGATCTATTGATAGTTACGCCTAGGCTTATTACGGTTCACAGCAATAAACTGCTGTGTCTTCTTACGAGTAGACACAACAGTCAAGAAGACACAACAGTTTCGAACTATTATGGTTCACAACAAAACGTTGTTGTCACGTTTGATTGTGGAACGTGTGTAGAATTCGTTGCTTGACTGGTGCAGGGTTGCTTCGGAGAAAAGTAAAAACGTACTCTTTAAAGAGTAATTTTTAAATAGCAAAAAGTACTATCTTGATTAGAATTTTTGTGCGATATGAAAAGGAAGTATTGTGAGCCCATATTTAAACCCTTTAATTTCAACTGGCGTTAAAAATAGGATTAAATCTAGTATAATGAAATAGCTGGATTTTAAAATGTTTTTAAGTACAAGGAAGCATTTTTTTACTAAGATTATAATGGTGTTGATAATCCCTCCTCCTTTTGGCCGGGAACACGGACCCTTTTTTATAGTAGCAACCAGAGAACTGCACAAGTAGACTTCAAGTACTTGCTTGAAAAACAAGTTCAAGCTAGCTTGAGCTTGAAAATTTTGAATCAAGTATAGCTTGTAATTGAATATAAATAAGCCCACGACAACTTGCGACTGGCAAGTATGCTAGTTTACAAGCGAACGGCACGAAGTTTCAAGTAAAGGACATATGAAAAGACATATTAGGTGGCAACCCTATTATTTCAAAATTTTATAATTTTGAAATTCTGACAACGGATTCGGATTCAGCGATCTATTTTTGGTGTACCATTCTTTTGCGAGCTCCGAATTCATAAAACTACAAAAAATTAGGGTGGCAACACTATCCACCATCTTGAATTTTAAAATTCTGACTTTAGATTCGAAATCAGCGACCCCTTAACACTGATTAATGATGTTTAAAACTCTTAAAAATAAATTTTATTAGGTGGCAATACTGTGGTAAAAATTTAGGTGTCAACTCTAACCTCCATCTTAAATTTTAAAACTGTGACAAGATATTCGAAATCAAATCCGTTGTCAGAATTTCAAAATTACAAGAATTCGCAAAAATAAAAAAAAAATCTAGGTGGCAACTCAATCCGCCATCTTAAATTTTAAAGTTTGACATCATTTTCGAAATCATTTACCCCTAAAACTTCCAACCACGTAGTTCACAGAATCCTTTGAAGTCCTATTACGCTTAAGCTCTCTCTAAACAAGCTCATTGAATTTTTTGGATACTTGCTTCAATTGGATACTTGCCTTCAATTGGATACTTGCCTTCAATTTCAAGATTTTCAAGCTTTTTGCCGAAGGCATGGTATCAAGTTTTCCTTTGCTTGAAACTTCGTGCCGTTCGCTTGTAAACAGCATACTTGCAAGTCGCAAGCTGTCGTGGGCTTATTTATATTCAATTACAAGCTATACTTGATTCAAAATTATCAAGCTCAAGCTAGCTTGAACTTTTATTTCAAGCAAGTACTTGAAATAGACTTCAAGTAGGCTTGTGCAGTTCTCTGATGCCAATAGCATAACTATAATTTAAGAATTATGGCAAATTTAAAATACATCTTGTTTTTAGTTTAAAACCCCTCTCTCGGCATTTCTTAACTAATAAAATAGCACTTCTTTCTATCATAAATATTCCAAAATAATAAAAAGGTAGCATCGCAGAAATTTTCTTACTCTCAAAATAAAAACGTAATCTAATTAGTACGTTTAGATGCAACTGTGAACGGGTCACTGTCAAAATAAAAAAGTAAACAAACAAACAATTTCGAATTCAATTGCTAAATTCAATATAATTCTGTTCACAAGGAGACGTATTATCAATTTTCTGTGAAATTTTCATACTTAATGAAGAAAAACGCAATTTTAAACAAAATTTTCATTTTTAATCTACAATATTTCGTTTCTTCAACACAACACCAAATTAGCTGTCTTCAAAATTTGGCAGATAACAAGACAATAAAGCACAACTGCTGTGTTGCGTAGTAAGTGTATTGAAGACACAGCATTGTTGACAGACAACAGTGGAATGTATTCAGTTGCTTTGTTGTCTACCGTAATAGAAATTTACACATTGAAGACAGCAATTACTGTTGTGTTGTGAACCGTAATAGGGCTAGCCATCTCTTAGAAAACCTTTAAAACTAATTCCAACCCCCAATACATTAGAAATTGAATTTGTATAGAAACACTAACAGCTCTATTCTGGCAGCTTAACTAAGGTCACCACATTAACAAAATAGTTAATATTAACAATTTGATAAGGTTTCGTATTCTGCTGCAAATTAAAAAGCTTACAATTTTGTTAATGACAAAAAGAGTCTTAACAACGAATGAAATTTATGTGCTTAGATAGAAAATTGTTGTGCAAATAAGATAAAACAAAATACAAATTTTAATATAATATTGAGTTTAAATACATTAAACTGAAAAATTTAAGAATTTATACTTATTTTAAGTGTTGATAATGAAATCTTTCAGTAGCCGTGGCAAATTTTTCAAGCGCTTGCAAAGCCTCAAGCTGCACTCGAAGCATCTGTTTATATCGCGCATCTCTTCTTTCAAAAGGCATATCGATTTTCACCATGCATGGTGAACTTTAAAAGCTTGTTAAGCTTTTATGTTGTTAATGATTTTTAAGAATGCCAACATTTACATAACATAACAATCAGCTTACCAAGAGCTCCTTAACCATTTCTTGCTAAGCTAGCAACCAGAATAGGGCTGTAAGTACACACATTCACATATGGTCATTAAAATAGGTACCTTATATGAAAAATTAAAAGGAATATTTGAAGGGTATTATTTTTTTAGAAGTGGCAACACTCCTTCATTGTGAAATTACAAGAACCGTTATTCTAAGCTGCGTTGTTAGTTGCACAGATCACTTTGTTTTTCGAAAAAGTAAATTTTGTTGGCCATTGAAATAGGTACTTTGAGGTTATATTTTGTGTTTTACTGAATCTGTTGAAAATATTGGTCGTAAGGTAAGTTGTGAAGTTGAATTTTTAGTAAATAAAAATTAATACGTATTATGTTGATTTTATATGATTTAAATACAAATTCTAAATGTTTGATAGTTTAAATCATACTTGATTTTAAATACAAATTCTAGTTGTTTGATAGTTTGAAATCGTTTATTGAGCTTAAAGTCAAAGTTAGAACAATTAATTGTTCTAACGAATCTTTTCAAAGAAACAACAACAACAACAAAGTTTTTCAATATGAAAAGGAAACACTTAAAATCCCATCGTGCGCGCTTGCACGGCGTATCACAAAGATTTCTGATAAAGCCTTTAGCAGGGCCGAAACTGCAATAAAATCAGCTAGTGATTTTTTCCTTTTCATATTGAAAACGTTGTTGTTGTTGTTGTTTCTTTGGAAAGATTCGTAAGAACAATTAATTGTTCTATAATAAACGATTTTAAACTATCAAACAACTAGAATTTATATTTTAAATTAAGTGTGATTTAAACTATCAAACATTTAGAATTTGTATTTAAATCATATAAAATCAACATAATGAATAACAAGGTCATTTAGAAAAAACTTTAATTAAAAATTATCGTGAACACGATTAAAGGTTAGCGGATCATCTGAAAAAAAATTCAAAATTAGTTTAAAAGGTTATATGTTTCCCGAGGTAATACCAAAGAGTTTTTTTAAATGTTTTCTTTTTTTTTGAGTAGCGTTTTGAAGTCATAAACGCGATTTTATTTTAGTATTTTAAAATAGGAAAAAAAAAACGCTCCGGCATTACTTGTTGACTTATGTGTAGAAATAGTGTAAAAAATTTCAAAACGATCAGTCAAGTAGATTTTGCGACATCGTGTTCACCGACTTCAAACATGTTGTTTTCCAGAAAATCGATTTAAAGTTTTGTTTTATCGAAAATAAAAAATCAATAAAAGGGTATAATTTTTTTATTCTTACACAGAATCAACAATGCCGACTCATCAATACAGTAAAACACTGTCATTCAGGATGTCCAATACATTTTTTGCTCTTGCCTGCGTTGCATTCTACCCTCTTTACAGCAAATCTTTATGTTAATTCAACGTTGTCAGGCATGTATGTATAAAAATCGAGCATGAGATCCACACACTTCAAAAGCTTTATCTTCGTTAGTTTGAGCATGATTTACTCGAAATTTTTACAAAATACTCTTAAAATGTTTACATCCAGAAAAAAAAAATATAATAAAATGTCCCAAAATTTTTTTAAAACAGTACCGTACCATCCCCTTAAATACTTTCTACTAACTACTTTATTCAAGTGCAAGTTCAAGTGCATGTAGAATTGTAATACAAAAGGAGCTAGTTTTATACTCAAAGTCTACATAAGACGTTTTCGAGTGTGCTCTTTCAGAGTCCGTTATTAGTTTTATATAGACAATTAAAAAACCTTATTAACTAAAATTTTTTTTTGCGCCTTATCCTTAAATTTTCCCCAACCCACATGGATAATGTTTGTTTTGCTTTGGTTTTACGATAATGCAATTTGTGTAACGCAGTGAAAAAATTCTTCATGAATTTTTTGATTGAAACGATCAACTTTACAAAAAAAAAGTTTTATTTTTCATGTTTATTTTGACAGTTTTGGAAATCAAATTAAAAAATGTGTCCTTGATTGTATCTGACTTTTCTGAACTATAGATCTTCCTCTAAAAATGTTTTCCACACAAGAATTCTTACAAATTCTAAGTCTTGCTTGCTGCTTTAAGCTATGTTCACACTGAGAGCTAAATGCTAATATGTACTATATATATTTGTCCCTGTTACTCCTACGCCGAGTAAAGGTATGCTATGTTCACACCAGTGATCTGCAAGCGATGGCATTTTCGCTACTTGCAATCTACCCTCAACAAATACAGTGACAGTCTGACCGCACTACGCAAGCGCTGCGATTGTTGTGTCGAACATACTTGCAACATTGAAGCCAACTGTGTATGAGCGTGTCGTAAGACCACAATAATGCACGTTCGAGTTGTTGGTTTGATAACCAGCGCAGGGTCTTTTCAACTTCTGGTATGCAATGGTAAGTATGGTCATTTACAAGCAACAAAACAAAGACATAAAGCGTAACTCCTGCATAAAAAAACCAGCGCTTATTTTGTTCTCCGAACACAAAGTATTTGCAGTAACATTGCAGTAATATTGCAGTTACTTTGCGTGACTTTTGAGAGCTTGTAGCTCATAAGCTAATGGTTCAATTGAGCTGATTTCTTTTTTAAAATAAATTATAAAGTTTAATTGAGTAAGCAATTAAATTTGTTTAGTAAATTTTTAAAGATATTTATTAAATTTAGTTTTTTAAGAAATTATATCAGACGCCATTTTACTATAAAACACCTTTAATCACTGATTTTGATAAGATTTTGTATGCATGCAGATCTTTAATAAAGCTACAACTTTTGTTCAATTGTTCAAAATTTTGAAATAATAGGGTCGCCACCTAATAATATGTCTTTTCAAGAGTTTAAAACTGATAAATGACGTTGAAAACTCTTGAAAAGACATATTATTAGGTGGCAACCCTATTATTTCAAAATTTTATAATTTTGAAATTCTGACAATGGATTCGGATTCAGCGACCCATTTCTGGTGTAGGATTTTTTTTTGCCAGCCCCGAATTCATAAATCTACAAAAAATTAAGGTGGCAACCCTATCCACCATCTTGAATTTTAAAATTCTAACTTTAGATTCGAAATCAGCGATCCTTTAACACTGATAAATGACGTTTAAAATTCTTGAAAAGACATATTATTAGGTGGCAACCCTATTATTTCAAAATTTTATAATTTTGAAATTCTGACAATGGATTCGGATTCAGCGACCAATTTTTGGTGTTCGATTTTTTTTTGCCAGCCCCGAATTCATAAAACTACAAAAAATTAAGGTGGCAACCCTATCCACCATCTTGAATTTTAAAATTCTAACTTTAGATTCGAAATCAGCGACCCCTTAACACTGATAAATGATGTGTAAAACTCTTGAAAATACATTTTATTAGGTGGCAACCCTATTATTTCAAAATTTTATAATTTTGAAATTCTGACAATGGATTCGGATTCAGCGACCCATTTTTGGTGTACCATTTTTTTTTGCCAGCCCCGAATTCATAAAACTACAAAAAATTAAGGTAGCAACCCTATCCACCATCTTGAATTTTAAGACTGTGACATTATATTCAAAATCAAATCCGTTGTCAGAATTTCAAAATTACAAGAATTCGCAAAAATAAAAAAAAAATTTAGGTGGCAACTCTATCCGCCATCTTAAATTTTAAAGTTTGACATCATCTTCGAAATAAGTTACCCCTAAAACTTCCTAAAACTATTTACTCTATTCATACTGAAGTAATCTACAAACACTTGAGTAAAAATGCAGTGTACGCGCTGATTTCATCGTTCGTAAGCTTACTTTTGTATCACTGCTTAGCCGAAGTTGAAATCAACCTGCAATGGTACACGAGGCAGTAGCTCAAAATAATGCATAATTATAACGATTGCCGTTCGTGCGCTGTGGTTTATACACTTAATTATTTTATGCAAATATCTATTCTTTCCACTGAAGTCGAAGCACACATCACACAGTGTTTGACTTTGGTACAATTGGAGTTGTAGGAGTAACAGGGACAAATACACATAGTAAATGCTCTAAATGCGCATTTAGCTTTAACATGTAGCACTATGCTATGTTCACAATAAAAGCTAAATGTGCATTTAGAGCATTTACGAACGGCCCTTTACTTGTAGGAGTAACAGGGACAAAAATATATAGTAAGTGCTCTAAATGCGCATTTAGCTTTAACATGTACCATTATGCAATGTTCACAATGCAAGCTAAATACGCATTTAGAGCATTTATTATGTATATTTGTCCCTGTTACTCCTACAACAAGTAAAGAGACGTTCGTGAATGTGGATTTGGTAAATGCGCACTTACTATATATATTTGTTCCTGTTACTCCTACAACGAGTAAAGAGACGTTCGTAAATGTGGATTTCGTAAATGCGCTTTAGCTCTCAGTGTGAACATAGCATTCGACTCTTTGTTGCTAATTTTATTTATTTATTTTTTTAAAGTTTTTCATATTTTTTAATATGTGTATTGAAGTGGAACGATTTTTTAAACTCACCGGCTTCATATATTTTTGAAAACTCGGAACCTATTTTTTTGCATCCTTAGTTTTTTTCTGCGACATAACTTTTGACTTTGCTCGAGGTTTTTTAATGTGACAAATATGCCTAAACAGGCTAGGGTCGCTTAGTCCGCATCCGTTGTCAGAATTTCAAAAGTATGTAATTTTTTATAATAGGGCTGCCACCTAATAATATTTATTTTTAACAGTTTTGAACATAATTTAGTCAGAATTTGAAGTCAGGATTTTAAAATTCCATATGGTTAATAGGGTTGCCACCTTATTTTTTATTTTAACTCATTCGATGCTGGCACGAACACTAGGTAAAAATGGGTCGCTGAATCCGAGTCCGTTGTCAGAATTTTGAAATTATGAATTTTTTGTAACAGGGCTACCACCTAATAATATGTATTTTTAAGAATTTAAAAATCACTTAACAGTGTTAGGGGGTCTCTGATTTCGAATCTTAAGTCAGAATTTTAAAATTCTAGATGGTGGATAGAGTTGCCACCTTAATTTTTTATTTTTACAAATTGGGGGCTGGCGCGAACTAAAGAGTAAAAATGGGTTGCTGAATCCGAATCCGGAATGCCACCTACTAATATATATTTTTAAAAGTTTTTAACATCATTAAACAATTTTATCATGGGGGGCACCCATGACCCCTTAAAACTGATAAATGATGTTTAAAACATTTAAAAATACATATTTTTTGGTGGCAACCCTATTATAAAAAAGTACTTTTGAAATTCTGACAGCGGATGCGGATTTAGCGACCCATTTTTACCTAGTATTCGCGCGCCACCTAGTATCATCCGTTGCCTTCACCACTTCATAAACAATTATTGAATAAATGAAGAGCCAACGAACGACAAGTGAAGAATGGAAGAAGAGATGAATAGCAACAGTTTTTTCGCAAGAGTAAAAAATATTCTTGTTGACAAACTGGTTTCCTCTTCTTCAGTTCATGAACAAAAAAAATCCGCTCAGCTGTTCACGAAAATGAATATGAACACGTTTTTTTTAACAAAAATTTCCCTCATATTCATGAAGCTTCATGAGTGAGCAAATACGAACCCTGGGGGCCTACTCTGTAATGCGATTCGAAAACCAATTCGATTCAAAAACCAAATGCAATCCGAATTTAAAATCGCACTCTGCAACTCTTTCGCTTGAGTGATAGTGTTGCTTGCTAAGTTTTCCTGGAAGTTTGTCCATAATTTGGCATCATTGGACGAATCGTAAGAAAATTTATCCAAAATTTGTCATCACTTTTTACTAATCGTCAAGAAATTTTCAGGAAAATATTAACAAAAAAATTTTTAGAGCTGAAAGCAAAACAAACAAAAAATAAGTTCAAAAGTTTAAAAAATTAAATTTAAAAAATGGATTCAGTGGCTTTGTGGTTTCTTGGTGATGACGAGCAGCAAGAACGGTTGCAGCGGCGAATTATAAGGGATCACTGTAATGTGATGGCTATCAGTGATAAGAGGTAATTAAGAAATAATGTATATTGCCGTCCGCTAAGCGTTAATCTATTAATTATTGCCTTTTTATTTTTCAGTTTTGTTAAAAATTTTCGCCTTAACAAAGAAACCTTTATATAAGTTCATCCACCAACAATTAGAACTGCCGCGGCTTTGTGCTGATATTTTTGCAAGATTCCCTGTGTTAAAAATTAAATGGTTAAAACATAATACAACATGTTTATATTCGTAAAAACTTACATTTTTATTTATACAGTGATGTGCAAAGAAATAGGGACACCTGTATTTTTATATTCAAAGCTGCATTTATTATATACAAGGTGCCCCAGATATAGCATTAATTCCCTTGGGTGGTGGTTCCACCTGATAAGGTGAGTATAAAACTTTATGAAGTTTCCTCACACATTGTAAAACTTTCAAGATACAGGGTGTTTTACGGTTTTGGTACGTGTTAAGTATTATTGATCTAGAATCTAAACTACTAACCATAAAAGAAAAAATAATAGTTTGCATTTTAAAAAAAAATATCAACTTTTCTATCAATATATCAACCACTTTTGTGTCATGCGCTGAAGCGAAGCTAAAGTTTTGAGATTATCAAACGAAATATTAACAAATTTTGTATCTTTTGTTTTAGCGGAGCTGTGATCGTCAAAACTGAAAGTCTCTGTTTTTCATGTTAAAATACACTTCGTCAACAGTTTTTTTCTAAATTCTAACTTTGGATGATAACAGCTCCGTTAAAAGAAAAGATACAAAATTTGTTGACATTTCGTTGGATAATCTCAAAATTTTAGCTCCGCTACAGCACATCACACGAAAGTGGTTGATATACTGATGAAAAAGTTGATATTTTTTCTAAAATACAAAATATTATTTTTTATTTTATGGTGAGTAGTATAGATTCTATATCAATAATACTAAACACGTACTAAAACCGTAAAACACCCTGTATCTTGAAAGTTTTACAATGTGGGGAGAAAGCTCCATAAAGTGTTATACTCGCGTTATCAAGAAGAATCACCAGCAGAGGGAATTAATGCTATATCTGGGGCACCTTGAATATAATTCATGTAGCTTTAAATATAAAAATACAGGTGTCCCTATTTCTTTGCACATCACTGTATATCGCTTCTTGATTCAAATATGTTGATCTTTTTAATATATTTTTCACTTCTGCTAAAGAAAAACAGCTGTCGAATGAAAATTTCGGAATTCGAGTGACTTTGACACTCGCATTCGCGTTGCCAAGTGCCGAAAATGCGAAAAGCGAAAAAGGATAAATTAAAATGCGAAAGTCGGAAAATAAATTGCGAATGTCAGATTACAGAGTACCTTCTGTTCGAATTCGAGCAATTTTACTTTCGAATCGCATAACAGAGTAGGGCCCCTATTTTTATGACCATGACTGTATAAAGATGTTCTTTATTCGCTTATGATATTATTATTATTAAATTTTCCAAAACAGTTCAATGTCAACCATAATGAGTGCAATAAAATTTTGGTATTTATATCAAAACAGGTTGGAAATAAAACGAAGGAAGGAACATCAATAATTCTTTGTTAACTGCTATAACTCAGAAGTTTTAACGTGATGTCTGCAAATCATGCTCTGTCGACTCTTAGTTTATAACGTGGAATAAGATAATAAAAACTGTGTAGTGTCCGGAGAAGTATAGAATTATATATTTTGATATATTTAAAAGGTTTGCCATATATGATTATTGCAAATTGAGACCTTGATTTAATGAAATGCTTAGGAAATATGTTAACACTGGCCCTGAAATTAATGGTTGCTATATACTTGTACTTGTTAATGACATCTTAGATACTTATTTTCATTTCCACCAAATGAACCACGCTGATGTACGCACCACACCAAATGTTTCTCCACCCCTTTTAAACTAAGGTTATTATGATATGAATTACAATTCGTGCTCACGGCATATTTGCTGGACTTCTCTACATTATGTGCCTTTTAAAAACGCAACCATTTAATACACACATGTTTGCTGTATGTACTATAATTTGTTATACATCTACTCTTGGTTGTCTTTAATGTCATCCTTCCAATTTGACTGTGGGCGTTATTCTTGTCGCTGCTACACTTTGTTTTGCTACTTTGATCTAGTAGTTTCTATATCGTTGGATGTCTGGGTCATCGACAGCTGTTGCTGTTGCACATGTTTGATAAATTTTCATTATTACTGTTTATGCCATTCGAATCGATGCAATTTTCTTCCAACTGCAATACTCTGAAGATTCCTTATTTGATTATTTGTTTTATATGATGCGCATTTAAGTTGATGACTCCTCATCTGTCTGCTTGTTTGTTTGTCCGTCGGTGGTTGCATTTTTAATGTCCGTTTGGTGGAAATAATTAATTGAACGGTTGTTGGTGTTAAAGGTGGTTGGAGGGCGGGTGGTGTGTTGGCTGTACAGAAAGACGGGTTTGAGTGCAATCTTCGTAATTTGTTTATCATTGTTTTGCCTTATCTTGTTTTAAGCTAGATCAGAACGCAAAAGGAGTGGTTGTTTGTTTGAGTGTTTGTCATAAATGCGTCATGTGGCACAATAAAACACAGTAGAAGTGTTCCATATCCGTAGACTCTATAAAATCATTGGGAAAAAAGGAGCAGTTTGTCATCATGTTGTTGACCTTGAGAATGTTAATTTTTGTAACAACTGGAGAAGTTGAGTGTATTGTATTTATATTAGTAGTTTTTTAATATACATGCTTTATGTTTTTCTTTTTATTACACAGAACAGCAAAACTACAAAACTTTGCTTAGTGAAAAAAAAAAATAAAGTAAAGTTTAAGTAAGTAAGAGAAGTAAGCTTTTCCGGGTAGTATTTTATTAAAAATTTGTACGCTCTTGAAATAAAGCACGATAGAAATAAATGAATTAATACCTTATATTGCAATAATATAAAAAATTTCTAGATAATTGCTAGCAATTTCCCAGAGCGCTTTGCTACGCCTTACTTATCTATAGTAATAAAACTCATTTTCTGTTTATTTTTTTGTTTGGCCTTTATACAAATCTAAACGGCTCAACTGATTTCGCTTAAACTTGGTGTAAGTACATATTAAGTGCATCCTAACTTAAAATGTTACATACTTAGTTTTTGCCACGCCCCCTCCGAAATTTTTCAACTAACGATAATTTTATTAGTATCTTTTTAGTATCGGAGTTTTTTGTGTATTTAATTTTAAAAAATTTCTGTTTTTTTGACATCAAAAACATTCACATATATTCAAAATTGTAGAAATTTTCCGAACAACAAACTTTTCCATAAAACATCGTTACCTAAGAATAAGAAAAAAACGACATGAAAATCAAAGTTTGGTCTTTCGATGCAAATATCTCCGCTGTCCATTAATGTATTTCATTAAAATTTTTTTTGTTCAAAAGTTCAATAAAAGCTCTTCACAAAAATAGGTTGAACTGTACCGTTAAGTCAGTGTATATACAGTTGCGGTCAAAATAATAGTAGCGCCCTTATATTCATACATGTTTGGATAAATAATACTAGTATACGAATTTCGGATCCGGTAAGTCCATTTTCATTCCTATATGTACTTTCAACACTCGTTCCAACTCCGTACTCAGTTTACTCCTATATTGTAAAACTTTCAAGATACAGGGTGTTTTACGGTTTTGGTACGTGTTTAGTATTATTGATCTAGAATCTAAACTACTCACCATAAAATAAAAAATAATATATTTTATTTTAGAAAAAATGTCAACCTTTCCATCAATATATCAACCACTTTCTTGTCATGTGCTGCAGCTGAGCTAAATTTTGTGATTACTCAACGAAATATCAACAAATTTTGTATCTTTTGTTTTAGCGGAGCTGTAATCGTCCAAATTTAAAATGTCTTTTTTTCATGTAAAAATACACTTAATCAACAGTATTTTTTTAAATTCTAACTTTGGACAGTAACAGCTCCGCTGTAAAAAATTCTTCCAGCTGAGCGCAAAAGTTATTTTACTGTTTTTGGTCATCAAACAACTAGAGTTTGTTTTTTAGATTTTTTTTGCGAAATTTATTTTTTCCAAAATGTTGTTTTTATTTTTTTTTTTTACAAAAAAGTCAAGTCTCAAAAATAATTTATGTGAAAAAACTACCCCAATATCTCTTTTCAATCAAAAGTTAGGGCTAAAAATCCATTTTTTAATCCAGCTACAGTGATGTGAAAATAAATAGAGACACCTGTATTTTTATATTTAAAGCTGTATGAATTATATACAAGATGCCGCAGGTGTAGATTTAACTCCTTCGGGTGGTGATTCTCCTTGAATAGGCGAGTAAAAATATGCAAGAATGAGATTCACCCCCTCCCCCTTTGAGAGCTAGAGAGGAAAAACTTGATAATATGAGTTTATGGATACTTAATATTAAATGAACCAACCTACGCAACAAAGT
Source organism: Dichetophora obliterata (assembly GCA_963920525.1). Classification (NCBI taxonomy): domain Eukaryota; kingdom Metazoa; phylum Arthropoda; class Insecta; order Diptera; family Sciomyzidae; genus Dichetophora; species Dichetophora obliterata. Next base: position 301,249,657 of record OY986435.1, on the reverse strand, counting down.
GTTTTTTGATCAGTGGGTAGTGTGTAGAACTACCAATCAAAGGGTTATGAGTTCGATTTTCACAGCGTACAAAGAAGAATTTTTAATATTATATTTATTTTCTTGTTGTATAGACGCAAGCAAAACGGAACAATTCTAAGACGGTTGTCGGAAAAACCTTCGCTTCAACAATGCTTAAGCTTATTGACAAAAGCTACTCGCTGTATTGACGACGAAAGCTACTCGCTGCAATGATGACGCAAACCATAAGATTTTCCTCTATCGAAAATTGATCAACGCGCCTAAAGAAGTTTTCATTTCAAAAAAAGTGTTTGATAAATTCGGTCTCAAATATTCCTTGGCTCATTGTAGTAGCCTCTACGAAAGGATTTCGCGATGAACCAGCGTTGGAAAGGTAATAAAATTCCTTATACAAATCTGGGGCGGAATAAAGTAAAGTTATTTGAAACAAAGTTTAGCCATTGAGGATAGACAAAGGGATCCGCAGCTTCAAAGGGTTCATTTAGTAACGTAACTGTATTTTATTTTTATTTTTTTTATAATGAATCTGAATATAAAATAAAAAATAAACTGGCCATTTCAGCCCTTGGAAGGACTTTGACCTAGCTTCTATTGATCAATTGTGTTGTGCGTGTTATTAAATGTTTGATCACAAATGATTGAAAACTGGGCCTACGTGTTTTATGCCGACTCCGAACGGCTTATGTTCTCAAGACGCTTTACATGGCAATTTTTACGGCTGGAATTGAACCCGGGCTACAGCGGTTCTTTAGCTCAGGGGGCACGCACTCTACCCACTAGGCTACGGCCGCCACTTGCATCTGAATACCTTTCCGAAAAATTAAATCTTATCAAAATCGGAGTATCTTTGTTAACGTGGCCAAATTTACAATTTTTTTATTGAATGTAATTTATTTGTTTTTTTATTTTTTTATACCCACTGAAGTAATCGTTTTTGGAGGTTTATTTTTGGAATTTTTTGCTTTTGAAAATTGAATCATCGCCGCGAATAACGTTGTAAGCGACAAAATTATAAGTTTTCCGGAATTTTAAATGGTGCACTTAGAACCATTTTATTTCAATTTCCACTTTATTGGTGTAAAATTGGTGTAAATATTGGTGAAATTTGCCTAAATATAAAAAAAAATAATATCCAGATCCAAGCCAAAACATTTTTAATGGTTGTAAGTAAAAAAACATTTTTGATTCATTTGTCGCTTACAACGTTATTCGCGGTGACGCACAGTGAACTGCCTAGTAGACAAAAATCAAAAAATTTGGTATCAATCGACTGGTAATACGTTGACTATTGATAATCCAAAATATTGGAGCAATAAAATACGTTTTGGTTGAGCTGCAACGCTTTGAAGTTGAGTATTTTTTTTTAAGAAATTCTAATTTTGGACATAGCTCTTTGAGGTGATTTATACAAATAATTGAAAAACCCAGTTTTTAATAAAACTAAGCCAATTAAAACTCATAATTTTAAGAAGTCTGTGTGTTAATGAAAAAAGTAATTGGTTTTTTTTAAAAATTAAGAACAATATATTTTTAAGTGGTTTTGAAATTTCATTTATTCGAACGAGTAAAAATGAGAAATTAGCATATTTTGATGGGGGAAAAAAACAGAATATGTTAAAATAAGTGATTTTTGTTACAATATTAGCTGCGTTCCTTTCGCCTTAATATAATCGCGATAGCAAATTTTCTCAAAGGAACGGCAAGAAAAATGACTCTTAGAGGGCGCTACCGTTGCAGTCAAAACTCAATTCAAACAAACTATCATGATACAATAACTATTAGGTGTCATGAGAAGGTGTGTCGTTCAAAACTGTTGTTATGGTAGCGATACCTTAGTGAACGATGTTTTTTTCTGAATGTGTTTTACTCTAAACGTCAGAAAAATTGTAAATAATTCAATTTAATTATTAATATTATGCAATTATATAAAAAGTTTAAGTGCATTTGTTGGCTCCGCTGAATGCGTCCAATGTGTGTGACACACGCGGCTTGTTTTGTTTTCGTTTGTTTAACATTCGACGGTCGCAGCTCGTGAGAAAATAGGTAGCTGTCATGGCTACCTTATAGTCATTGTATCAAACAAACAAAATATTCAAAAAATGAAATGACAGCTCAGAGAAATATACAGGTGCGACACCTGTGTTTGAAATTTTTCAAAGGCTGTATCACAATTTTATATGGATAGCAAAAATAATCCAATTTGTTATAGGATTATTATTTTTGTTTTTGCTTTGCATGTAAAAAAAAATAATCTGGATTATTTTGAAGCGAATGGAATGCAGCTATTGATAGCTTTGGGACTAATCCCAGCGGCTGAATATGAAACTCCTGTAAATAAAATAACTCAAGCACAAAGTCAAAGGAGGACCACAATAGAAACTGTAGAACTTCTCAAAGAAACACGAACTCTAAGAAGAGAATGGCAGCAAAGAAGATCGCTTCAAGCTAAGCAAAAAATCCTTTCAGTCGTCAGGCAACTATAATAATTACTAAATACTAAGTTAGAACAAAATTTAAAGCTATATAAGCAAAAGTTAACTCCAACAGAAGCAACTAATTATTCCTTATGGAAGGCAAATAAAAACATAAAAATTCCAAAAGAATGTGAAGCGCTCTTACGAGCAAAAAATGGGAGATGGGCGAGGAGTGATGAAGAAAAAGCATTTGCCTTTGCTGAGCACTTAAATCTCTATTTCAGCTGAATCCAACCGGTAACAATTTTTAGATTCCTACCTTGCCTACTCAAGCGAGGGAAAGCCCGCTGAAAGTGAAAGTCGAAGATATTGATGGAATTATTAAAACACAACTTCATACTAAGAAAGCACCAGGATATGATCTTATATCCAGTGTTCGCATTTGCTCATTCATGAACTGCTCATTTCTGCTTCTATTCATTCCTTTAAGAATACTAGTATCGAATGTGGCCGAAATTCGACCAATCTTCTGAAGTTTCAATCGCTTTTTCTAGCTCTGAGGCATGACCTTGCTTTAAGAAAATGTGCTGTACTTGCAAAATCTTAAGTTTCAAATTATCTTAATAATTTTGATATAAAAATGGTCTTAATTTATTTAAAAATATATGTAAAAACATTACCCATTAAAACTTTCGGACACCGTTATTTTTCACAACCAGGGCTTTTCATATAAAAATACGTTGTACTGAGAAAAGCTCTAGTTTTCAAGATATCGCCACAGCTTTGATGTCAAAATAAAGGGAATTTCTTAAAATAAAATAAAGAAATAAATAACTAAATAAATAAAATAAATAAAGAAATTTCACCATCACAATATATATTCACACATGTTACATACAAAAATGCTTATTGTAGGGTATTCGCAAGAGATAGCGTAAAATTATTTTTGTACATCGCATTAGTGTCTAAAATTTCCTCTTCCATTTTTTATAGTTTAGGTTTTACTTAAAAAATATCTTTAAACGCTAATAGTTCAGGTCAAAGGTCACAAAAATATTCCTTAAAAAAATTATCAAAATCGGTTCAGAAACACGGAAAAATTTTCAATTATATCTATGTTTTAAGCCATTTCGGAATATATATTGTAGAAATGTGCGTGGAAGAGAACTGTTTCTTAAAACATAGATATAATTGAAAATTTTTTCACAGAAATTATTTCTTGAGCTGTAGAACTTTGTAAAAAATGTAAAAACAACATTTTGAAAAATTAAATTTTCATAAAAAAAATCATAGCTCATTAATTTCGATGATAGAGAAACTGTTTATTGAATTATATGTCAAAATGAGGCAATTTTTGTAAATAAATTATGTGTCATATGAAAGAGTGTGAAAAAAGAAAATGTAATAAGAAAAAAAAATACAACAAAAAAAACGTTTGTCTTATTTTTTGAGCAAAACCTAAATATTTTAGAGGTTTTTTTAAAACAATATAAAGCATTGAATTGATGGGATAACGGCTAATCTTTTCTTATTTCTCCAAAGTCATTTAATTGATCTTTTAGACAAAGATAATTTGTTGAAAATTGATTTAAAAATGGCTGAGATATTTGCTTGCAAGGTCAAAACTTGAAATTTCAATAGTTTTTTTCTCATTCTGAGGCGATGGCCTTGCTGCAAGGAAATACGTTGTACTGAGAAGATATAAATTTTTCGAGATATCTGTAACATACTATTTCGAGATATACTATAACATAGAGGATTTTTTTAACATACTATCCGGGGAAAATATTACCAAGAAAGCTTTCGTATACCGTTATATTCCTCAACCAACGACTTTTCATACAAAAATACGTTGTACTGAGAACATCTGAGTTTTCGAGATACCGCCATAATTTTTATGTCAAAATAACGGAAATTTTTCAGATGTAAAGCTATTTGTAACAAAATTTCACCATCACAATATATATTCACTCTTGTATGAAAAAATGCTTATTGCAGGGTATCCGTAAAATATGGCGCAAAATGTCGGAAGTATTTTTTGCACACCTTATCAATGTCTAAAATTCCCTCTTACATTATATTCTTCCATCTGTTACAGTTATTCTTTATTTTTTTATTATGAAAAAGATTCAATAAATAACAATAAGAAACGTTTAAAAAAATATTACTATAATATAATATGAAAAAGAACAATGTCACATTTCTGTGAAATAATGCAAACAGAAAATAGTTTCAAGGTTATTTTTCACATTTTTTAACACATAAACTTAAACGTAGATGTAATTTAAGGCTCTTTGTTAAACTTTATTCCTGAATAGATACTTGCAAATTATCCCAACTTAACTATTCCTCCAGGAAAAATCGGAAGGCTTCCATCTAAAAGTGATAAAGAAAAATACCCCACCGTATCTTTTGAAAGCTTAAGGGTAGTTTTGTATTTATATTGTTTCCAAACCGTATCTTTTGGAAGCTTAAGGGTAGTTTTGTATTTATATTGTTTCCAAACCGCTTCTTTAAGAATGCATTTGGAAACTTTTATTTATTGTCAAGCAATGACAATAGAAAATATTAATATCATTGTTTTCTAGCCGCTTATTGTAGAATTCGATAGTCTAGTGGTAGCGCGCTCGACTGTCGCTCAGGGTTCCCGGGTTCGAATCCTGGCCGGGCATTTTCGTAACAAGGGAGAGGATTGTTTCGACATTAATTCTTAGAACAGGGAAGAGGACTGCTTGTAAGTCGCTTTTTAAGACAGCGGAGAGGAATGTTTCCACATTCATTTTTAACACAGCTGAGAGGAATGTTTCCCTCTAATGACATGCTATGTAAAAAAAGCAATGGAGTGTGCAACAAAGGGGAATGCTTCCTACATTCCATGGAATATTTCCTGGTAACATCCGGGAATGCTCACATTTCCTGGAGGGTATATATTACTATTTTTGGGTTTAACCCACTTATTATATTTTTCATATTTTATTTTATTTTTTGTCCTCACCCTTTCAATTTTTGTATACATTTGGACCCTATGGTGTTTAAGAAATTTTTCGATATCGAATAGCTTTGGAAGTATAGGTCGTACAGCCTCGGAATTCGGTATTCGACCACAAGTTACACGTGCCGTTTCACTGATCTTATGGGCGTTGTAAAATGGTAAGTGACACCTTCCATACAGAAATTCCACCTTCCAAAGAAATTTGGGCGTTTGTTCATTATGAACAATGCGTCTAATGCGTGGGCGAATATGCGCACAGACTTATATGGCTGTGCGAATAATCACCCAAACTACAATCGCCCAAATTGTGAAATTAATAGTCGACCAAAATAGCTGCGTTCCTTTCACCTTAATATAATCGCGATAAAAAATTTTCTCAAAGGAACGGCAAGAAAAACGACTCGTAGAGGGCACAACCGCTGCAGTCAAAATTAAATTCAAACAAGCAATCATGATACAATAACTATTAGGTGTCATGAGAATGTGTGTCGTTCAAAACTGTTGTGTAAGCAAATGGTAGCGATACCTTAGTGAACGATGTTTTTCTCTGAATGTGTTTTACTCAAAACGTCAGAAAAATTGTAAATTATTTAATTTAATTATTATTAGTATGCAATTATATAAATAGTTTAAGTGCAATTGACTCAGCTGAATGCGGACAATGTGTGTGGCACACGCTGTTTATTTTGTTTTCTTTTGTTTAACATTCGATGGTCGCAGCTCGTGTGAAAAGAAGTAGCTGTCAAGGCTACCTAATATTCATTGTATCAAGCAAACAAATAATTCAAAAAAATTAAATGACAGCTCATAAAAATATACAGGTGCGGCACCTGTGTTTCAAATTTTTTAAAGTCCATACACATATATGGGTAGCAAAAATAATCCTATTTGCTATAGGATTATTATTTTTGTTTTTGCTTTGCATGTAAAAAGAAATAATCTGGATTATTTTGAAGCGAATGGAACGCAGCTATTTTTCCTACTTTGTCCTACAAATATATTTTATGTGTTTGAAAAAAATGCTTAATATAGGTTCTAGGGAAAATTAATATAGGTTCTAGGGAGAACCCCCAGGGTCTAAACGATTTCGAACATTTTCAGTAAGCATCTGTTACTCTACTGTAATTTTAACGAATTTCATTTAAGGTCGGTCAACCTTTGTATGTACCTCCCATACAAAATCAAGTAAAATATTAATATAGGTCCAAAAGAGGTGCCCGTAGGGTCTAACCGATTTCGATTATTTTCAGTACACATCTATAGCTCTATTTGACTACTCTTCTGACGAATTTTTGTTAAGATCGGCAAACTTTTGTATGTACCTCCCATGCAAAATCAAGGAGAAGGAAAAAACTGAATAAAATCTGAAAAACTTTGGATATAAAACTTTTTAAATGTACTTTTATATAAAATAGGCTACAAATTTGCATTCGTAGCACACTGATTTTTTTAAGGGAGGTTTATTTGAGAGCGATCTACTAGAATATGTTGAAAACGCGATTTCGAAAAAAACACGAGTTGCGCATTTTCTCTATTAAGCCTTCGATATACACTATTGGACAATTTAAAGTGCAATTGACTACACTGTAAAAGTTGTGATAAAAAAAAGATTATAAGAGAATTTCTAAAAAATAAACTTCTACTATTCCGTTATTCCTACATCTGCGTGGTTTTCTTTGAAATAAAAAAAAACACGTGTTTAGTCTTATCTTGCTGCGCTGGAGACAATATTATCAATTGGGGCTATTTTTCAGTTGGCCAAAATAAAGTGCAATTTTGTTTTGTGCAAATAATTCTTTTTATTATTGTAAAATATATAGTAAAATATCGAAGGTAAGTTCTTTTAAAATGTGAATACTTTCATAATATTTGAATATTTTTTTTTTATTAAAAATTTACAGTGCATTAACATAACCTTAAAGGTCCAACCACTCTAGAAAAAATAATATGAAACCATTATCAAAAGAAGTGAAAGATTTGTTGTAGAAGACCGAAAAAATGGCTTAACTTACAAACAATTGGCAGAAAAATATAAACTTTCTCTGTCAGGAGCAAGAAAAATTTTAAAAATGTATGAAAAACGAAATTCAAATGAAAGTTTTAAGAAACTCTGTGGCAGAAAACGTAAGACTTCTGAGCGTGATGATCATCATATCGCAGTTTTGGCAAAAAAAAACCCTTTTTTTTCATCCAGAGTGATAAAAGATGAAATAAAATTAAGTGTGTCATCCCGTACCATACGCAAAAGGCTACATGAGGTCGGATTAAAGAGCTTCTTCGCAAAGAAAAAGCCACTGTTACGTGCTGCGAATATTAGAAAGAGATTGGACTTCGCTAAGAAATATATTAATATGCCAAAAACATTCTGGGATAAGGTAATCTGGTCAGACGAGTCGAAATTTGAATTAAAAAATGAAAAACGGCGAAAACGTGTGTGGTGTGAGCCTTCGCAAAGACTAAAGTCTAAAAACTTAACCCATACTGTTAAGCTTGGTGGAGGAAGTCTAATGGTATGGGGCTGCTTTTCGTCGCTAGGAGTAGGTAGACTGGTTAAAATCGACTCAAAAATGACTGGAGAGCATTACGTTAATATTTTGAGAGAAAATCTTAACAGTAGTGCTGAGGAAATGTGCTTGGGGGACTTTATCTTTCAGCAGGATAATGACCCCAAGCACACTAGTAAGGTGGCAAAAAATTATTTCCGTGGTAATAACATCGAACAACTAGATTGGCCGCCACAAAGCCCAGATTTGAATCCTATTGAACACCTATGGACCATTCTGGATGATAAAATTTCAATAGAATCACGTACCAATATTCCAGCATTTTGGGATAAAATGCAAGCCGAATGGAGGGCGATTCCGAAAAATATAATGCAAAATCTATCTGCAAGTATGCCCAACAGACTTAGAGAGGTCATTACCAACAAGGGAGGAGCAACCAAGTATTAACATTTTATTAAGTTAATGTGTTTTTTTAACAAATATTTTGAATTTGCACTTTATTTTGTCCAAACATACCTTTTACTTTGTTTAGTTTTGTTAAATTTATTAAAAATATTGAAGTCATACATACCTGCTTTTTGTTTTTTTTTATCATAAAATAAATGAAATAAATAAATTTACTCAAGTTTTAAACATTAAAATTAAATTCAATTAATTTTTCTTCAACGAGAGGAAACATACATTGAATTGCACTTTATTTTGTCCAATAGTGTAGGTCCAAGGGAGGTACCCATCGGGTCGAACCGATTTCGACTATTTTTGAAATTTTTCTTAATTAGCTTAAACTAATTAAGCATACAAAATTGCATTATCATAGGACTCCTTCTATTTTTGTCCATCGCTTCTATGGAGACAGTTCACTGTGCGATGTTTCAATTCGTGGAAACAAAAAACTTACCCATACAATTTTTGGGTCTTTTTCCCAAAAAAGGAACTTTTTTAAAATATTTCAAAATTGCACATCGCAAAATTCTTTCGTGGAGGGTACGACAATGACCCAAGAAATATTTTAGACCGAGCTTATCAAACACTTTTTTGCGACCCGGCCAGAGGAATTATATATATAACATATATTTTTTCCAAAAGTTTTTGTTTTTACTTTGACGAAATCACTTGTTACTTTTATTTTAAACGCAAAATCCGTCAAAATTATAACGCAATTTAAAACATTATTTTTTGTGTAATATTTTAAAAAGGTGGGTCTTCCAGAACAACGGAATATAAAAACATTATATAAAGAACTTCAACATTTATATCTTAGGCAGAGTCATAAAGATTGATATTTTTACCAATTTTCTTGCTGAAACTTTCTCCTTGCAATATTATATTTACATTCTATTATATAGAGTAAAATGGTTGACGAAAATTGTATATTGGCTAGTACAAAATTTTCTTTTTAAACAAAAATTTTTAATTTTGATATAACAAAGTTTGTTGTATTCTTAAAGCTTGAAATTTCATTTCTAAAGCTGCTTCATAGTTTTTTTGCAGAGCTGAGAGGTTTTGCCGAAAAATGCTTTGTGTAGAAACATATGGAAAAAGCTTAGTGTTTTGTAGTGCAAGTTGACTCCGAGCATAAAGCTACTTTTTTAATGGTTTTTAACAAATAAACAATTCACTAAAAACACCAATAAGCTCAAGAAGCTACTTTATTAAGCGTTAAATAAGCGTTCATTATTATCAAAAAAGCTCAAAAAAGCTGCTTTGTGAATCAGCTTCAGCCAAAGCGTCCACTATGAATACGGCCTTAGAATGACATTTTAAGGCCCGTACTTCAACAAACTTTGTTGTATCCAAAACATTTTTTTCTTAATATAAATAAAAGCTGAAAGTGCAAAAATAACAAAATATTCAGGCCGTGCGCCTTAGTGTTGTTGGGGTAGTATACAGTTTAGGTTGGTAGAAAAGTATTGAACGCGACATCTATTAACCAGTTGAAGAATCAAATTTTATACACTATTTTAATATTTTTAAATACGGCAGACCCTTTTTAACCATTTTACTGACTCAATATTTATATGGCACCAGTGATATGGAACTAATAAAGAACCAGATTTTTCCTTTTCACCTCTTCTCATCTATGTTTACATTTTTCTTATGCTTTTCTTTTTTATTTTTTGCCATCTTTTGTTATTTATACTTAAACATTTTGTTACTTTATTTTGATTGAATTCTTACTATCTAATTACACTATGCGACAGCCATTCTGATTTGGGTTAAACATTAGGCAATCCTTATTTAAAACAGGACGCTGATTTCAAATATTTCCAGCAAAATTTTTTTTTTATATATAAATTCTTTCAAGAGACATTTCTATAAACTACTTCTGGAAGACATTCGAATGGCATTTCAACTCAACTAAAGTACAAAAATTATATATAATTATAGTAAACATATGTTTTAGATATTTTCCATGGAATTTTTTAAACCCCTAATGAAACCCAACTACTTAGTACTTCCAACACTAAAATGGTTTGAAAATCGGGAAAAAGGTTATTTTACGTGGAATTTTTTAAACCCGCAACAAAACCCAGACGCAAATGTGCGCACTCTGAAAGGTCTTATTCGGCGGCCAGTGTCAAAATTGGCAGTTCTTGACCTTGATGTTAGTGAAACTGATCATTTCACAGGGGAAGGGACAGTGTTACCAACTCCCAAAAATATTTATCCCTAAAGCTTTAGTCAACAACCCCTAAAATCGCTACAATTACTTGGGAATCCCCTCAAAACAAAAAAGATCAATTAAAATTTTGTTATAATCTTTAGTTATAAACGATTTAATTTTTACAAAAAAAAATTGGTTTCTTCGATTTTTATTCAAAACAAGATGAACGCGATTTAAAATTTTTGTTGTAAACTTTGACACTTGAGTTGTCAAACCATACAAAATCACCTTTTCTGTCGCTTTTACTTATTCACAAGTTTTACAGCTTTAGCAAAATATTTAGACGTCACGTGTATCTTGTTTTTTTACCCCACGGTAACGAGCAGGGAATGAAAAAGGGAAAAAATTGAGGAGTAAATGCATAGAAAAATTGGAATAAATTTAAAAATTTCGTAGTAAATTGGATTATCCAATGCTTAAGAATATCAAAAAGTCTCTAAAAAACCCTAAAAATATAAAACCCCTAAAAATCCTATTCCATTTTTTCCTCCCCCTAAATTTTGGATGAAAACCCATAAGTTGGGAACACTGGAAAGGGATGTTATAAATTGCCACTGTACATTTTTTACTTGTAAATATTTTAAATTGAATATTCTTTTGAATCTTTTCAATCTTATGTTGTCATAAATTTTCAAAAAGATTTAATTGAAAATTCGTTTAAAAAATTTTGAATAAACAATCGAACAATTAGTTCTGTTAAATGAAATCGTGTTTCATTCAACGACATTATCTCATTTCCAACACCAAAATCGCTGTAATGTCGGGAAAAGAAATATTACCAGGGATTTTTCAACCCCCAAACCACAAAAACCATACCATTCCATGGAATGCCTTTTTAAAGTTCTCCTGAAAACATCTACTAGAATCCTTTGATTGAAGGGCTCAAAGAAATCTTCCATTAAAAAAGTCCTAGAAAAACTTCTAGAGAAGACTAAGGAAAGCATTCCACCCAATGACAAGCATATCTTAAAAGAATGCCTTCTGGGTATGAAAGTCGAAGGGATGGAATTCAAGACTTTCCCTTCCTTTTTAGTTTTTTTGGAAGCACTTTTTTTGCAGGGCTAGATTAAACAATAATTCTGTAATACCGTTTTTAGCTATCGATAGTTAATTATTTTTAGTGAATTTCGAAAAGGTGATCCCATGTTATTGCAAATAAAAAAGTTTTTATGAATTGATTTAAATGAATAGTATTTTGAATTAAATGTAATTTAAATTTCATTTATTTATAATTCATAATTTCTTTTATTTCTACATTATATTCCAATTGGATAAACACCTTAGGCTCTATTAATTAAAACATTTGATTTTTTAATTTTTTTTTATAAAAATGCTCATAAAATGGAAAGTAAGTTTGATTACAAAGTTACAAAATAAATTTTATGGTTTCATAATTTTAATTTAAAGTATGTTCTATTACGAAGAAAATAACAAACAACTCTAAAAAATCTGTCACTAAATACTAGTGTAAAAACTGCCTGAGTGAAAATAGAAAAAATCGATTAGTAAATCGATTACTACAAAACTATTTAAATCTTGACTTTCTGGAAACGCATTGAGCTCTACAAGGTAAGTACCTATAAAGTATTTGTTGTGAAATAAACAAAAGCGATGAAAGCGATGTTATGAAACAAAAGTTATGAAAGCAATGAGCATGGAGAAAGATTTCACCAGCAAATGAAAAATATAAAAATATGGAGCGCCGATACACATGCTCCTGGAACGACTCCATGATTGGTGACTATGCTCATAAGAGAAACAGATCAAATTGAAAACAAGAGACGAAGTAGATCCAATAATTTTTATTAATGTCATATATCTGTTATTTTTTATTTTGAGCTTATTTAAATTTAAAGGTTTCTTTCGCAATTTTTTTTATAAAATATTAAATACAATCTTTTCAAATTTTTAATATGCAGACTGAAACATTTTCATTAAAATATAACAAAATACCGGACTTCTAAACAGAAGAAGTTCTTTTTTGTGTGGAAAACCGGAGGAAAAATAGGAAAAAATTATTTAAAATGTACAATTTTGTTACCTGCGAGAGCCATTGGCGTGTAAAATAAAGTATTCAAATTTTAGTTTAATCGGTTTGATAGAATTTTTTAAAACACGCGGGCCGATAAAAAAAACGTTTCAAGACAAAAGCTTTTAAAGTTTTAACAACACAGCGCACTTAATAAGGTGCTCTCGACTATGTGCTATAACTTTCGTTAATATTTTGAATTTTAGATGAAAATTTTTACATTAGGGCAGTTCACGATCTTGTTGCATCGTTGCAAATGCAAAATAAACAGCTTTTACAAAAACAAAAAGCATTGAAAAGCTTTTGCAACATATGCTTTTTATTTTTGTAAAAGCTGTTTGTTTTGCATTTGCAACAAGTTCGTGAACTGCCCTATTATAATTTCAATATATTGTATTTTTAATATTTAATTTTTTTAACTATTAAAAAATAAGAAATTATTTAAAACTCTAGCACTAGACTTAACTACTGTATCTTTATGTATAATGAAACGAAGTCTGAATGAAGTGCAAGACACGGTAAGCAATACATTTTTCCACATTTTTTTGCTCGTCTCTTTCACGACGTTCAGCCTTCGTTTCGTTTTACATAAAGAAGCAGTTGATATAAATCTGCTTAAACATAAAATTTGAAAAAATAAATTTTTCCATTTTCGCTTCGGAAGTTATTACTTTTGAATTTCGTGACATATTTCTAAGAGTGGTGTGTCATTTTCTTCTTAATAAAAAATTCTTTAAAATGAAATTATGAACCCATATAATTTCTTTAATTTTGATTACTTTGCAAGCAAACTTATGTTCCATTTTATGAAAATTTTTAGAAACTAAATAAAAAAATTCAAATGTTTTAATTAATACAGCATAAGATATTGATCCAATTGGAATATAATGTAGCAAAAAATTAAAGGTATTTCAATTACCTTTAACTAAATATACTACTTACTTAAATCAGTTCATAAAAACGAGTCTTATTTGCAATAATGCAGGAACACTTTTTTGAAATTCACTAAAAATAATAACCTAGCGATAACTTAAAAACGGTGTTAAGGAGTAATTTTTAAAACTCATAATTGAAATAAGAGTCCCAATTTATATCTAAATTGACAGTTCAAACTTTCAAATCAGAACATTTTTGGAATTTTGTGGAGTAGTGTTATTGTAATTTTTCAATTATATGTGACGTACTGATTCGATATGAGATACCATAAAAATAAAACCTCTACTTTCAACTTCATTAACACTGAAATTAAAAGTTTTTATAATTTTGCCATTTTAGAAACCCATTACTTTCTCCGCTTTGATGTTTTGAGACAAAATTTTAAACTATGTGGTTATTTTTTCCTACCCACAAATATACATAACCTTGTATCCGTCAGTAAAGACATGAAACAACAAAACATAGTTAGTTAGTTCAAAGCTTAGAGAAAACCAAATCAACTTGGTTAAGACGAGAAATCTCTCATGGCTTGTGTGGTTTTTATGCCATGCAATAGCTTGTGTGCCATTTTCATTAAGAGGCAAATAAAATCTGGCACATTCACAGAACACACAAATAGAAGAACGACAAACGGACATGGCGCGCAAGTCTAAATATCATTGTTGTCTGATTATGTCATCCCATTGAATTGAATTCAAAGACATTATTACCATCCATGTCAGAGGCGTAGTTAAAAGCTTTGCCGCCCAGAGCGGATCCTCACTTTTTATATATGTAGAAAGAAATGGCGAAATATTCAATAAATATGAACTATTTTTTACTTTAGTTCATTTTTACCTAAGATTATTTTTTCTTTGTTTATTTTTTTTTTTTTGCAAAAGCGTTAATAATAATGTCGGATATTAATGAAGTTTATTAATCGGATAATTTGTGCTGACAATTTGGCAAGATAACTTATAGTAATCGCAGGGTTCTCATATCTTATTAAAGCTTATTGTATAAATTGTAATAGCTCAAGTTGTCCGTTCAAAAAAATCAATCAATCACAAATCATTGCAACCAGAAGCAACGGAAACAAAACTTTTAAATCTTTAATTAGTGACAATGATAGCGATAACGCAAAAATTAACGACAACGAAACTATTTTTATGATTATTATTTTAGCGTATTCCTCGTTGTTAAAGGTACTGATACATTTCATGCAAAATATTAAAAAAGGGAATACGTTCCTTGACAATAAAACAAAGTTATTTGACAATAAAACTGTTTAAATGGGTTATGTTCAAATAGTGTTTGGTACCGCAATTTTTGACCTATTTCCTATTGTAGCTAAATTGTTTGAAATAACTAGTAGAATTGAGTGTCTACAACTATTTTTCTGTGCTTTTTTAAGCTTTAATGCTCTCAAAATAATCCTAGCTACGCCCCTGATTTTTCTTTCTATGTATGTGTATATGGTATATGTTTTGCTTGTGTCAGTATTTTACCAAATCATGATGTAAGGACAATAAAATAAATTTCTTGGTATACAAGCTCCTCAATACTGCAGTGGTAAATTTTTTCTATGTATTTTAATTTTCATATAACTGCTGTTGGTGAATATAAATGACCTTCAGGAGGACAATAATCGCACTTTGTGGTAATGGTTGAAAAATTTCCTGAATGCCTGCCTGCATAGTTCAGGCAGATGGATAGTCATGACAACAGAAGAATATGAAGTTAAAGATGACACACACACACACACGTTAAATAAGGGTGCGCATTTTTTCATGTTAAGCGTATGAAATGATAAATTAAAGGGGAAAAAACCCACTGTTACTAGACCGGTAAACTTTTTTAACACTACAGAATTAGTTCTGTGGAATTTTTACCTACACTTTAACAAAAATTCACTACAATTAACTACAATAACTGCTGGCAACTGATTGCCTACATTTATTGTCGTTAAATCCCTTAGGGCCATTTTGTTCACAGAGAGATAAATTTATCCCCGAGTTAATTCCATGATTTTTCCAGTTTTTCATTTGTTCACAGTGAGTTAAGCATTTAACTCTTCAAGCTGGAGATAAAAATGGTGGCGAGATAGCTTAACCCCAGAAATATTTAACTCGTGAAAATTGGTGAGTTAAGATTTTTAATTCGCTCTCATCACTCTCATTTTAATATTTTTTATTTACTTGGTGTCAAAATATTGAAAATACAGATTTTTAAACATAGGGAAACAGTATTGGGGGTTACTGATTTCGAATCTGGTGTCAGAATTTTAAAATTCGGATTAATTTTTTATTTTTACGAATTCGGGGCTGGCGCGAACTAAAGGGTAAAAATGGGTCGCTGAATCCGAATCCGTTGTCAGAATTTCAAAATTCGAAAATTTTTCTACACATAGGGGTGCCACCTAAAAATGTTTTATTTTAAGAATTTTAAACATGAGGGAACAGTATTGGGAGGTTACTGATTTCAAATCTGAACTCAAAATTTTTAAATTCAAGATGGTGGATAGGGTTGCCACCTTAATATTCTAAATTTTTACGAATTCGGGGCTGTCAAAAAAAAATGGTACGCAAAAATGGGCCGCTGAATCCGAATCCGTGGCCAGAATTTCAAAATTATAAAGTTTTGAAATAATAGGGTTGCCACCTAATAATAAGTCATTTTAAGAATTTAAAACATTATTTAACAGTATTAGGGAGTCACTGATTTCGAATCTGAAGTCAGAATTTTAAAATTCAAAATGGTGGATAGGGTTGCCACCTTAGTTTTTTGTATTTTTATGAATTCGGGGCTGGCAAAAAAGCCAGCTTTGCAAGCAAGCTACTTCAGAGGATTTGAAATTGGTGAGCTTGCTACAATGGTACACCAAAAATGGGTCGCTGAATATGAATCCATGGTCAGAATTTCAAAATTATAAAGTTTTGAAATAATAGGGTTGCTTTTACTTTTGAAAATACATATTATTAGGTGGCAGCCCCATTATTATAAAATTTTATCATTTTTAAATTCTGACCACGGATTCGGACTCAGCGACCCATTTTTGGCGTACCATTTTTTTGCCAGCCTCGAATTCATAAAAATACAAAAAATTAAGGTGGCAACCCTATCCACCATTTTAAATTTTAAAATTCTGACTTCAGATTCGAAATCAGTGACTCCTTAACACCGTTAAATAATGTTTAAAATTCTTAAAATGACTTATTATTAGGTGGCAACCCTATTATTTTAAAACTTTATAATTTTGAAATTCTGACCATGGATTCATATTCACCGACCCATTTTTGGTGTACCATTTTTTTTTTGCCAGCCCCGAATTCATAAAAATACAAAAAATTAAGGTGGCAACCCTATCCACCATCTTGAATTTTAAATTTTTGACTTCAGATTCGAACTTAGCGACCCCAATACTCTTTCCTCATGTTTAAAATTCTTAAAATAAAACATTTTTAGGTGGCAACCCTACGTGTAGAAAAATTTTCGAGTTTTGAAATTCTGACAACAGATTCGGAATCAGCGACCCAATTTTACATAGGAGGCAACTTTATCCGCCATCTTGAATTTTAAAATTCTGACACCAGATTCGGAAGAAGTAGCCCCCAATACTGTTTCTTCATGTTTAAAATTCTTAAAAAAATGTTTAGTTGGCAGCCCTGTGTAGAAAAATTTTAGAATTTTGAAATTCTGACATCAGATGCAAAATCAGCGATCCATTTTTACCTAGTGTTCACTCTAACCCTCAAATTCGCAAAAATAAACCAAAAATCCCCACACATTTTTTAATTAATGAGCAACACTCTAACATTCCAATGGAAATCGATATAAACTGAGAGCGAATTTATGCTCTAAGCATAAAGCTGGGATAAAATGTGAACAAAACCACTTTTTTATCTCCCGATTTATACGCTTGGTATAAAATTAACCTAGAGATAGTTATCCCCATCATATTAAATCATATTTATGCCCTTTGTGAACAAAATGGCCCTTAGAGCAAAATTATAAATATTTATCGCTAAAAATGCGTGAATCCTCTCACCTACAATTATCTCTTTCGCGCTCTTGTCAAAACTCTCTTCTAAAATTATTTCTTCCAATCTTTTCTTCGCTTATAAAAAAACGCTACACATGCGTGAAGTCTCTCAAGTAATGTTTGAACAAGGCAACAACAGTAACAACAGCAACAACTCTGTATAGAGGCAATAACTCAGCAGAAGGCGTTACTCTTTCTAACTTCAGTAGGCTTGAGTAATTAAGCTGTGACCAATCTACTGTGTAAGTTTTATATAATTTGACACTTGTTCAAATAAACTCTTTGAAATCATATGACGTTAAAGCAGATGTGTTTATTTAAGGTCAAGCGTAAAATACCGCTGCTAGAGCGTTTTTAGCACTATCGGAGCGAAAACAAGCTGAAATAGCGTGAAAAGTAGAAAATATACATATTTTAGAATTCTCTGAGCGAAAACACGCTGGAATAGCGGGAAAAGTAAAGAATATAAATATTTTAGGACTCTCTGAGCGGAAACACGCGGACATAGCGTGAAAAGTAGAGTAAATACACATATTTTGGAAGAAGACGCTGATTTTCAGACAGAATTGAAAAAACTCGCTGCATAGCGTGGTTTTTTTACAAAATCGGCAATAAATATCGTGAAATTTCAATCAGTTTTTAGAGAGCAGAGAAGTTTGTACATACAGTGCGTTTTCTTCAACTTGAGATATAGCCATTTTTTATGTGGGTAAATTTAGAGTTTCTTAGGGTAAGGTAATCACAAAACCTTGTCTCACGCAAGGAATTAAAAAATATATCATTATCAAAATTTCGTACATTCTGTATTGTATATATGAGCACACCGAAACTGTGAACCGAAAATTTAATCGATGCTAATTATTATAAAAATTTAAAAAAAACATCGGCTTCAAAATCACTTATCCTATTAATTTCTTGGTCAAATTTGATAATTTATTTATATAAATTATTGTATTGGATTTTTATTATATTAATTTTTTTATTTGTTTTATTATCATAAATATAATACAATTTTTAAGAATATAAAATCTCTAAAATCGGTAATATAAAATAAGCTAATATAAGCTTTTATATTTATAAAGAAATTAATATTGGGTTGAAAATATTATTAATATTGGGTAATATTCGGTGTTTTTTTAGTAAAAATAAACAATATTTAATTTTTTAAAAAAATGATTTTATTAATCCAAATATTGTCCATTCTTTTCCACTACCTTCTGCCATTTTGGGTTAAGACCATGATTCCTTTATTGTAATTTCGGGCTTTTATCGTTGAAAAACGGACATAGGTGGTTTTTGCAGTCATCTTTTGAGGTTAACTTCTTCCCAGCAAGGGAGTGTTAAAGAGATCGGAACAAATGATAATCTGACGGTGCAATGTCAGGACTGTACGGTGGATGCGTCAAAACTTCCCAGTTAAATTCTTTAAGTTTTTGTCGGGTCAATAATCGCAGATAAAAATTCGGTCCATTACATTTTTCGCACTCAGTTCATGAGGCACCCAAACATCGAGCTTTTTTTTAAAACCAACTTTCTTCAAAGAGCTTAAAACTGTTTTGTAGTCGTTCTTCAGTTCCTTAGCGATGTCGTGGCTGCTCACATGATGGTTTTCTTGAACCTTATCCATTATTTCATCGACTTTTTCGGTAATGGGCTGACTCAAGCGAGGAGCATCTTTGACTTCAAAATGTCCATAACGAAATCGAGCGAACCCATTTCCTGGCAGTGATTGGGATAGAGTACTTTCACCATAAATCTCACAAATTTTTTCACATGCCTGTGACGCATTTTTCCCTTAATCGTAGTAAAATTGTAAAATATGACGTATTTTTCTGAAATTTCACTCATTTTTGCTTTGCAATAATTTTTAACACGATGCACCAATGATCACAAATAATCAGCTGATGTGTCTTCTGTTAAGAGAAAAAAAAGAGTTCCCAGATGCGGCTTACCGTTTCAATGTTATGCCACTCTGAAATCAAGCGAACTCAAAAACGCCGAATACTTTTTCCCCAACCCAATATATTTATGATAATAAAAAATTCGAAAAAAATCGATAATCTAAAGATTAAAATTAAATTTAAAAAATTGAATTTAATTAAAAATAAAAGAGTAAAATTAATGGTGCTTGTTGGTAGGACGAAACTTTTTTTAAGCGAATTTAACCAACGTAGTATTCGTGTACGAATAGTTCAGCATTGAATCTTTGGACTCATAGACGAAGAAAACTACAGCTTCAGATATTGCAATGCACGCATCTAAAATTCGGCGATATGCCAAACGAACGACTCGGTGTAGATCGTCGTTGCACATCACCAAAGGAATGTTCAATGATGACCCTGTGAATAAGTAGTGCACCACTTACGCAAACTGGGTGACGCTTGATTCCTATACTTATCGGAGCGTAGACTTAAAATGAAGGTTACTTATATTTTCAGGACAGCCAAAAGTTTTGTGGTTGCGATGTACGCCAGACAAATGCAGTTTGCTATCGTACTCCAAAGAGAATAAGACATCTCTCCTAGAGTAATAAATTAAAAAAAAAATTTCTCAAATTACGTATCATTTTGTTTAATATTTTAGCTGGTACACGATGCTCGAAGTTTTCTGGTTATACGCTTGTCGAAATGATTCCACAAATATGTATATATCAGATATACATACCTTCGGCTACCTTAAGAATGTTAGTAACCTATATTTTAAAAGTCTACGCTCTGATAAATATAGGAATCAAGCGTCACCCAGCTTGCGTACACGTTTAAAAATCTTGGACTAAATTTTAAACTTTTTTGTATTTCTTATAGAACAAAACCGAAAAATGTTACTTTTTAATCCAACGAAAAGTTTAATATTTTCTAACCCAAAATAGATTAGTTTTTAATCCGCAAAAAGTTTTAAAAAAGCAACATTATCAACTTAAAGTAAAAACTTTTCTGACCAGTTCCTGATGTGATCACACGTCCTCTAATGTGCTGGCCCAACACCTTGTCCACTCGTCCATCTCAGTTGTTAATAAAGTTACGCTTATTTTGCCTCTTTACGAATGCAAGTAAGCTTGCAGTAAAGTTGCAAACAGAGTAAGCGCCGATGCGGACTGGCAGGCAGACAGGCAGACAGGCAGACAGGCGCAGGAAAACTATGTGAACAAGCGAGAAATAAGTAATTGCTGTCTCGTTTCTTCGCAGTAAGTGAGCAAGCAAGAAAGCAGAAACGTGGCTCGAGACCCGAGTTCGTGATTTGAACACACGTCCTCTTATGTGCTGATCCAATACCTTATCCACTCATTTAACTCAGTTGCTAACAAGATTTCGCATATTTTGCATCATTATGAATGCAAGTAAGTTCCTTTCAGGAACGCGTAGACCAGCTAAATTAAACTAAAGTAGGGATTAAAAATAGTACTTTTTGGATTAAAAATTCCTTTAAACCAAACTTTGGATTAAAAAATAGTCCAACATTTTTAAGCGTGTAAGTGCACTACATATTCACAGGGTCACAGTGTTAAAAAAATGCATTCATCGTAACGGCTTTTTCGTGCATCCTGAAAACATTCTTTTGGCGAAGTGCAACGATGATCGAAAACCGATTTGTTCATTGGCATATCGCCGAATTTTAAATCCGCGCAATGCAATATCTGAAGCTGTAGTTTCCTTTGACCGTGAGTTCAAGGTTCCAATGCTGAACTTCATTCGTACACGGACTATGTTGAAAGATGCGTCGAAACAGTGACAGAGGCCTCAAAACACGTTTCGAGCGAGTCCCAACGTGAAGGATGCCATCATTTAATAATACCAAAAACCAGTTTACTGCTGACAGAAATGATGTTACTTTCCAACCAAAACTTTGAATTTCAAGTTCAAAAATATGTATAAGAATGAACCCGTAAATAATTTTTTTATTGATATTATTTTTAACTTAGTCGATTTTAGCCAGAAAGGTCAGTGTTAGATACATCAAGACCTGCTAAAATTTCCGAAAAATAGGGTATAGTTGGACCGAAAAGGGAGTTGGGCCGGTGTGGGTTAACAGAAAGTCTAAGAGATATGTGTTTGATACCAAAAGATGTGTAATGCATTGATGATTGGTGTAGTACATTTCAATATCGTATCTGGAATAGTTTTTTTATTTAAAATCAAAAAGGAAAATAATATATTTTGATAACCCTCCGATTTTTTATAAAAATATATATCTCAGGAACCAGATGTCTCAGAGAGTAAGACTGTTTACCAAAATGTTCGTGTTTAAATTATCTACAATATTTTTGTACATTGTAATGTCACTTGATAGAATGGATGCTATGCAGCAAAAATTGCAAAAAATCGATTTTGGTCACGGAGGTGGGAAAATATTAAAAAAATTTTTCCATCAATTCGCAAGTGTTAATCTTTTAGGAACTTTGATCAGGAAAAAATTATTCAAGAGTGTTATTCCCTATTCTAGAGGCATATATTTTTTCTCTGTGAAATAAAACGTACCCCTCATTTTTACTTTTTTGTAATTTTCCAAAATTTTTGTACTGGGGAGTTTTTTTGGAAATCTGATATCAAAATAAAATTCCTTGGCTTATAAAGCCTGACTGTGAAACCTAAACAAGAGCTTTGAACGGCGCGTTGCTAGCCGTCAAATCTGTCAAAATTGGATTTTCCAACCGCTCAGCATTGCCGTCGCGTTATTATGGTTTGTTTCATACAATTTATATTAGCACGACGATTTTGTGACAGGTAAGCAACGCTGCCGCTCTTGTTTAGGTTTCACAGTGACTTTGCAAAATTTTAACGAAATCTTTCGGTCAAAAACGAAGTTACAGCCCTGTTTATCAATAAAGTTATATAACTATAATTCAAAGTACAAACTGAAATATGTATAGAAAATTGTTCTTCTTTTGAACTACTTCACTGTGTTAATTTTGGCTGTGCAAATGATCGCCCAGACCCCAACGCCCAAATGAACGTTAGTATTCACAGTGCTGTAACTTCTTTTTCGACCGATCGATTTCGTTAAACTTTTGC
Source organism: Dichetophora obliterata (assembly GCA_963920525.1). Classification (NCBI taxonomy): domain Eukaryota; kingdom Metazoa; phylum Arthropoda; class Insecta; order Diptera; family Sciomyzidae; genus Dichetophora; species Dichetophora obliterata. The sequence continues at coordinate 301,227,066 of OY986435.1, read as the reverse complement.
AATGTAAGGTTTTATGAACCAAGAAATTTTATTTTGGTATCAGATTTCCAAAAAAACTCCAGTACAAAAATGTCGGGAAATGAGAAAAAAGTCATAATGAGGGGTTTGTACGTTTTATTTCACACAAAAAAAAAAAAAATAAATATGCCCCTAGAATCCTTTTATTGTCCTCTAATAGGAAAATTTGTACAAACATATTTTTATCAAATCGGCCCACCCTAATCTATATGTATCAGCAGTGCTCTGAGGACAATAGCGACTGCTGCCAAAGATATACTATATAGACATACATATAGACATACTTCATCTCCTACCGCTCGACTTGAATGCCAAGCAAACCGCGGCTTGTTCACTGGTCAGACTGAGGGAAACTGGAGTATGGAAAAACAAATCTACAGATCCATATTCAACATCATTCCAACAAGGACTGATTACTACAAACTACTGCTTTCCTTTGATGGAACTACGGCACGCTTACTCTATCAAAGATATACTGAAATAATGGTGCGCTGGGAAGACCTGGGTGCCTATACTTCTATACAAACGGGCCAGAGTTAAATGATAAGGGCAGGTATGGGGTCTACTCAAAAAAATCTAGGAATTTCCCTGGAGGGAAGTTGCAACATGGATCTTCGAGAATGTTATCTCAAAACGAGAAATATACATTTTCTCGGACAACCTGTAGACTTATCTGACCGACTCTAGACCTCAAGTGATCGAAATCCCCTCTCTCGCTGGGGTAACTGGATGTAACCACTTTAGTGGCCGTTGCTACAGGGCACTACTTAATAAACAGACACGCCTGCAAACTGGGAATCATCACAAATGATTTCTGCAGGGATGAGGAAAAAACCATCTTCTATGTTCCTGTCCTGCGCTCGCTAGAATAAGGCACAAATATTTGGGGTAGTTCTTCTTTCCTGAGTTTCACAACGTGTCAAGGACAAGTTTGAAACATCTAAAAGCTTCATAAAAAGTTCAATGTCGTTCCGGTTCCATTCGAACTGAAGCCCAAGTGTGCAGCGGTATCACAATGAACCTTTTTGGTCTAAGTGAGTCGAGGTATGTGCGTAACCCAGGTGAAAAACAAATCAGTCCGGCCGATGGAAGGAATGTGGAAGGTTATAATTTTAATGCTAAGTTTAGAAGTATACTTTTTGAAATTTTAAAACTTCCTCTTTACTTCTAAGTGAGTTTCATTAGCAAAAGTCGGCCTTTGTAGTCTAGTAGAGAGTACGCTAGACTATCAACCCAGAGGTCCCTGGTTCGAATACGGGCTCGGGCATGGTTTTTTTCACTATCTTTGTTCTTTCCTACATTTAAGAATTATGGAAAAGTAAAAATCCACAAATAAAATTGTGGAAAATGTGAAATTAGAGGACAGGAACAATTAAGGGCTGGAAATGCTTGCCGAGGTTAAGGTATAACACTAGCCTCTGTTTAAAGCAATTCAAATTGTCTTTCACGGTTGTTTCGCCTTATCAATAATTCACGTATGGTGCCAATCAATTCCTCTAAATAAATCTATACCTTTCCTTTCTGGTCAAAGATCAAACCTTGTTTTTATAAGGTGCATGCCTAGGTTCTTTGATCTTTTTTTTTATAGTGCCATTATTGCTTATGCAAAATTCCGGTTAATTTTAAGGGACAGCAACTTCAATATTTTCATGGTTGTTGTAATTCAATTCAACGATTTCAACTTGTGCGTGATCGCCAGAATACTTGTTGTTATTTACATGTTTTTTCTTTACAGCAATGTAGAATTAATACCGTGAGATGCATGCAGCATTGCTGCTAAGACAGTTCATTGGGCAGACATGTATTGATTCTGCATTCATACCATGAGATGCATGCCGCATTGCTGCTACGGCAGTTCATTTGGCAGAGATGCCTGCCTAGGACATGCCTATAGAAAAAAATATGTAAGCGGTTATGGAGGCGATCATGTCTCCTGACCTTCCGAGGCATATTGCCGGCAGACTTACAGCAGGGCTCTTTTTCCAACTGGGTAGGTTATCTCTAGCACATGCAACGACTTCCGTCTCAACCTAACCTAACTTACTCAGTAGAAATGTAGAAAAAATGCCAAGATTACTATTATTCAATCGATAGCTAATGTTGTTACTTACCAGGCAACCCTGACATCAAAACAGTAAATACAATGAATATACATGAGCAAACATGAAAGTGTCACTAAACTGTATTACATGCGAGTATTACCGCACTATGCGAGTAGAATAGTTAAGAGCTAAAAAGTAATAACTATAGACGTATCGAGCCATAATCGCCAAAAAAGTGTAAGCGACAAAAATAAATCTTTAGAGTAGTTAATAAAATAATATTCAATAAATAGGCCTGGTAGAAGCTTCTTATCACAAATACAACACTGGTGACCAATTAATGTCAGACTTGATTGTTCGAAGCAAAACACATCCAAGAGTACTTGGCATGTATTTAATTTTAAGCTCAAGTACGAGTTGATAATAAAAACGAGAACTCAAGCCAAGTCATGGCTAAACAGATACTTTCGTATACAAATCGAAAGAAAGAAAGTTTGTTTGTCTGCCTGCCACTATCGATGTGTGTATTCTTCAAAGTCACTGAAGATATCAACAAACAACGTGCGGTTATTGTTTTTTTGTTTTTTTTTTTTTGCAACCAATAAACAAATAGGAAAATCAAACAATGAGCTATTTCTAGCTAAAGATAGAGATACATTAACGACGACGCTTTTCTTTGGTTTGTGCGATAAACGCGCCCTCTTGTGATTAAAAATAACATTTATTTATTTACTAACGCTTCTTTCAGTAAACCTTGTTGAATGCTAAAGAGCATTCTCGAATATACGCATTGATAGTTTTATTTATATTGTCTGTCTGTCTGTCTGTCTGCCTACAAGCTCTTACAACTCAGACATTTTCATTAAATCTGCACTTAAATTAAAAATGCTCTTGAATCATTTAAATTCTTCTTTTGGTTTAGAGTTTAAAATATAGCTAAAGCTTTTGCGAATGTTCTTCAAGAAAGTTCATTGTCTCTTTTCTTTTTCATTGTTTCTAAATACAACCAAATTCAGTCCTTCCATAGCCGTGACGAAAGTTTTCTCTGCTGAGCTTTAATGTGAAAACTTTAATTTTAATCTATAAACTGATTTAGTACATTTTTTTTTTAACATTTTGTATTGAAATGCTGCAACTCGGTTAAAATAAGCTTTTAGTATTTCTTATCATAGTAGTTATAGTCATACCGTTATCTCTTATTCATTATTTTTGTTTTCTTTTGTTTCGTTGTTATAATTGTTTTGCTTATGAATGAATTCCTATGACTTCTTGGTGTCAAATGCTCTCTTATTACAGCCAGCAAAACACAAAAAAAAAAAAAACACAAGAAATTAAAGCTGCTGCTTTCAGCTCAACCTAACCATTGTTTGCCATTTGCTTTTGCAACAAGTTTTTTCATACATATACGAGTAAATATAACTCAGAAAACAGTTCCTTAAATGCACAACAACGAAACAAAAAACAAAAAAAAAAAGAAAGATTGTATCAAATTTCCAAAGCTATGAACTTCACTTAACTTCAGGTTGGAGAAAGTGCTTATTTGCAAAAATAAGTTTTGAAATTATTATATATATTTATCTGTTCATATTTTGTTTTTACTAGTATTAGTTGCCATGTGTAGTTTTTTTTTAAATTATATAGCGAACTAAATTTGTTTAATTTGTTTTTAAAAATACACAAAAAAGAAGTTTTGCTTTTTACATGGTATTAATGTATTTAATTCCGTTTTTTTCTTTTTGCAGCACTGACGGAACAGAATCTCCAATACTTGCTGAAGCTGATGCGGATGGTCATGACAAACCACGAGTACGATATGGCGAATTGGTAATTCTTGGGTAAGTGCAAATAATATTTTATAATTATGATTGTTGTTAAAAATTGCAATGGGACGATGTCTCAAAAGAATTACTACACTGTGTAACAGTGAAGAAAAACTTGGCATAAGAGATATTAGAGGTTGTTGACTGCATACTTGTTTTTTTGAGTCCACCCTCAAATTTCGATATTCAGTGACGAACAAAACTGTTCAAGAAAGTAATGAAAGTAATTCACCATTTAAGAAATTTTGTGCTATGTAATGTAAGTTTGGCAACCCTTTTCATTTGTTAACGATCATGTTATATATTTACTGTCCCATGGCAAACTTTTTTAAAGCAACGGTTCTTTTCCATATCTTTGACAAGTTAAAAGAAACCACGTGTTTGTGAACAGTTTTGTCCACAGGAAGACTTATAAACAGGGACCGTAACGGTTATGATTTTTTTTCCAAAAAGTCAACAAATACTTGTTATTTTTTGACCGATTTTATTTCGATGAAAAATAAAAGCTAAAATTTCACATTTATTTTTTTGATCAAAAATAAAAGCTAAAATATCACTCTTATTTTTTTGATCAAAAATAAAAGTTAACATTTGACTTATATTTTTTTGATCAGACTGTTCTACTGAAATAAGAAGTAATTTTTATTTTTGATCTTTACCAATTTAAAAATTGGTTAAAAATTAAAATTCAAAAATTTAGATTAATTATTATTTAATTAATTATTAATTAATGAATTATTATTATGTATACAATAAAATTTATCATATAATTTAATAATTATTATTCTTTTACACCTATTCGTAACATTTTTGCAAAGAGAAAAAAAAACATTACTATCGATGTTCATATCGTTGCACATCGTTATTTAAATGACATCGCTAATTTGCTTATCATTGCACATTGTGTTTTCATTCATTTCGCAAACGACTGCGACAGTGGCTACAAGCAGATTATATAAGAATTAAAAAACTTTTTAACAAAAAAAAAACCCAACTTCAAAACCACTACAAAGTAAAAAATAATTTTAAATTACTTTTCACGTAATTTCTTGGTCAAATTTGTTAGTTTATTTATATGTATTATTAAATTGGAAATCGTATTACTATAAATATTTTTCTATTTTGTATTATTATCATAAATATATGCATTTCTCCATGAATATAAGACCTTTAATGCCGTGGCGTTTATTTGATAAAAGTCTGATTATATATGCGCCGACTTTAAAGGTTTTATATTCATGGAAAAATGAATATATTTATGATAATACAAAATAGAAAAAAATGTAAGGTTAGTTACCCAAATAAGGCCAACCTAACGGTTTTTACCAGACAGAAGAGAAACGGGTATTTTTAAACATATTTTTGCAATTTTGTATTTTTGTTTATTCAATTCTTTTTTCAAAAACGTAAAAATAAAGCATGAAAAAGTAAAAAATATATCCAGCTCAGAAGGTTTTAAAAAGGTCTGATTTTTGCCATATTAGGACCACCATGTCTAAATACGGCCCAATATATAACGGTTTTAGAAACATAACAAAACAGTCAAAAAATAATAAAATAAGAACACATATTGTTATTACAAATGTTGGTTTACATTTATACTAAACATAAATGCTATTTATAGCTTTTTTTATAAAAACTTTTTCGAAAAAATACTTTTATTGCCAAAAGTTCATTTTGAAAATTAAAATAAAGTTACTCTGGCTTTTTAAAGAAAATTTTGGTAATTTGCTGACCTTTATAGTTGAGGGCTTTCTTTTTCGTAGTTTTTTTCTGCCAGGTAGATTTAGGTGTGGACATGAGATCGGAAAAAGAAAGCCGGAAAGAAAAAAATGTTTGGGCCTTTTTAGGCGCTCTCTATATAATTTCATTAATCAAGTTTTTCTCGGAATACACCACAGTTAGGTTTGATCAATTAACCTTTTTGTTTTCGTTAAAATATCTCTCTTGATTTTTAATTCAAAGCTGGACATAGGCAATAGTTAATTCGTAGAATAACGGACTTTTACTGCGAGCACAATATTACATCAACCACGTTGTTGACTTCGTTCCCTGCCACGCCTTTGTCGAATAACGCCTACTTTTTTGACCGTAATTTATAATAATTGTTCCAACCCCTGTACTAATTTCCAGTACCCTAGTATCAATATTAACTGAGAAACAGTTTTTTTCTTATATTTCCACGCCCTTTTATCCAACACCGCCCACTTTCTTCACAGTAAATTTTCATAATTGTGCCTACCCCTGTATCTAATTTCAGTACTCTAATGTCAATATTATTCGAGTTACAGCATTTTTATTATATTGACACGCCCTTTATCGAATTACGCCCACTATTTTGACCATAATTTGTAATATTTGTTCCTAATCCTGTACCAATTTTCAGTAACCCTTGTGTCAATCTTAACTGATATACAGTTTTTTTATATTGCCACGCTTTTTTATATTGCCACGCCCTTTTGTTCAACAACGCCCACTTTCTTGACAGTAAATTATTATAATTTTGCCTACACCTGTACCTAATTTCAGTACCCTAGTGTCAATATTATTTGAGTTACAGCGTTTTTCTAATATTGCCACGCCCCTTTTTTGAACATAATTTTTAATAATTGTGCCAACCCTGTACTAAATTTCAGTACTTTAGTGTTAATATTATTCGATATACAGTGTTTCTTATAATGCCACGCCCCTGTGTCGAATGCCGCCCACTTTTTTAGACGGGCACCTCCGCGTCTGATATCTCTATCTGTTGACAAGAAATTGTGGCAATCGTTACTCTTTTTGAGACCATTTGACTTTTTGAATAGAAATTTCGGAAATAACTGTTATTTTCGGTCCCTGCTTATAAACAATTAAAGTATATTTTGAGGAGTATTTTGACGAAAATCGAATGAAATTCTTAAAATTTGCTTATGTACATTAAGGCGCCTCACTCTCTATGGAAGAAAAAAGTTGTCCGGGTCACCCCCTCAAAATAAACTTTGGTTAATGTTATGATGATTCCCAATGGTTCGAAAAAACCTCTAAAAATCGCGTTTTGTAATTACAGAGTTCTCTATCAAAATTTTTTTAAAATTTGCCCTAACACAGAAGATATTGAGTTTTTTGCAGTGGTTTTTTTAATATTTTTTTGGCAATTTTTAGTAAACTATGTATAACTCCTCCATCTCTTGACTGATTTTCCATTCCGAGGTATCATTGGATAGGTGCTGACTACTGCTGTTTATTCTTGTCACTTATTTATCCTGTAAAACCTTTTTTATGATGTCGGATATTAGCTTCATTGACTGAATTTTTTCAAATTTAACATTAAACCTAGCAACATTAAAGTGAAATAGCTTTGAGATGGAGAATAATTTTTTTTAATGGAAGTAGTGTAATTTTTAAACTCATGACTTTTTCGTGACATTCTGGTTTGATATAAAGTAATACTATATTATTTAACTGTGAGTTTTTCAATGAAATAATTTATTAAAAAATATATTACTAAAGAAGAAAATGCTAATTACCAACCAAAATCGATGTGATGCAGCATTTATTATTTTTCCGCGAAAAAAAAAAAATAATAAAATGACTTCCGGTCTATCCAAATTATTTCAAAAAGCACTCAATGATGTTCTAAGTATATGGAGAAGAGCACAAATTCCAGTTGTATCAAAAACAACAGTTCGAACTACAAACATCTATGTTTAATCTGAATTTTGAAAAAATTCAGTCAATAAAGCTAATATCCGACATCATAAAAAAGGCTTTAAAGGATAAATTAGTGACAGAAGTAAAAAGCAGCAGTCAGCACCTATCCAATGATACCTCGGAATGGAAAATCAGTCCAGAGATGGAGGAGTTATACATATTTTACTAAAAATTGCCAAAAAAATATTCAAGAAATCACTGCAAAAAAATCTATATCTTCTGTGTTAGAGCAAATTTTTGAAAACTTTTGATGGGTAACTCTGTAATTCTTCGATTTACACTATTTGTGACAACTTTTTTTACTAAAAATATCATGGCAAAAAAGTTATCCATACAAAACGCGATTTTTAGAGGTTTTTTCGAACCATTCCAGGTAGCTGACGGCTATCGCTAGAGCCGAAATATTTGGGGAATCATCATTACATAAACCAAAGCTTATTTTGAGGAGGTGATCCGGACAACTTTTTTTTGTGAGGCGCCTTAATGTACATCAGAGATCTGAAACGAATCATATTTTTGAATCAATGAGCCACTTACTCAAAAATAAGTATGAATAAGTATAAGTAGTTTCCAAAGTAGTACGCATATGTTATTGACTCAAAAAAGAGTAAATCACTTTTTGAACTATGAGCCAACTACACAAACATGAGTATGAATAAGTATTAGTAGGAGTTGCCACCTAATAATATGTATTTTTAAGAATTTTAGACATCATTCCTGAAGTCAGAATTTTAAAATTCAATGTGGTTAATAGGGTTGCCTTCTTGTTTTTTTATTTTGACGAATTCGGTGCTGGCGCGAACCCTAATCCGAATACGTTATCAGAATTTCAAAATTATGTAATTTTTTTATAATAGGGTGGCCACTTATTAACAATATTGAGTTTTAAAATTCTGACTTCAGATTCGAAGTCAGCGACTTCCTAACACTGTTAAATGATATTTAAAATTCTTAAAAATACATATTATGAGGTGGCAACCCTTAGTATTTAATTCATTTTATACCTATTTGATTCACTTATTTTGAATCAATCCCATATGAGTACTGCTTTGGAAAACTATTTATACTCATTCATACTCTTTTTTGAGTAAGAGGCTCATGATTCAGAGTAAATCTCTGATTTGAATCACTGAGTTGTGAACGAATAGTACTAGAGTACTTAGAGTACTACTTATTTTTAAGTATTCGTTGCAGATCTCTGATGTGCATAAGAAAAATATAGAACACTATCAAGTATCGTAACCATTGGACATAGGAAAAGCAAAAAACTCAGTTTCGAAAACTCAGTATTGAAGGACGATATAAAGAATGATAGAAAAGATATAGAAAATTAAACACATCACTTGAATTTATCAATAAAATAAAAAAGGACTCTAATGTGATTGCTCCAAGGAAATGTGACGGTTGGACTTTAAGCTATCTCCAGGCGTAAAGAGCTTAGCCAGGCATTTAATAGTCACTGGGGCTACAAATACTGCAGTGGAAACCAATCAGGTCCTTAAACAGGAACTCGGAGTTGAGATCAATGACAAGACGATCCACAGAAGCCTGAAGAAATGTGAATTTTCTCCTAAAACAAAAGTGAAGAGTCCCCTTTGGACTGGTGAGAACCGAAAGCAAAGATATGAATTCGAAAAAGGTATAAGCATTTCACCGTAGATAATAAAAAGGTCAGGCGAAACAAAAGTAAACCTTATTTGGTTACTGACTGACTGGCTGGGGTTAATACAGTTGTAGGGCTTCAAGAGCGAAATACTTGTCAGCTATTGAAATTTGAAGGTGGTGTATTGATGCTTTGCGGATGCTTTCATGGCAATCATGGTTGGAGTACTGCGACGAATCAATGGTATAGTGAAAGCTACAGATTATATTAATATATCTGACGACTCGTATTTATCTAGTTTGGATATATTTCAGGCAGAACAGGGGCTAATGACGGATAACTATCCGAAGCACACGGCTAAAAGAACAAAGAAATGGTTCAATGGAAATGGGTTTAACCTGATATAAACTCCACCGAACAACTTTGGGTCATCCTAAAAAGTAAAATATTCGCAGAAAAAATCCACCAAAGGATATAAATGAACTTTTGGAACAAGTCTTACTAGCATGGCAAAAAATTATTCCTGACACATTGAAAAATCTTGTGAAATGTATGCCGAACAGAATACAAACCATAAAAAAATCACGAAGTAGTCATAAAAAATACTGCACGATAGAAAACATGTAATGCTAGCAGACATACATAAGTGTTTAAACGTTTAATATATAAAAAAAAAAATCGAATTTTTGTATGAAATACAGCTGGATTAATAACGTTTTCTTATTGTGTTCTCTTATTTTGAATAATTTAAAGAGATAATAAAAATTAAACCTTTTTGTGTATTTTTAGTAATTCGTGAACAATTCTGTCCGTCACTGTTTTTCCAAAAAACATCGATTTTAATGAGTTGCGTGTGAATTGATTTACATAATATTGCATGTGCGAACAACTGCTTCAACGGCATAAAAGGAAGAGTTTTTTGCATCGTATTGTCACTGGCAGAAAAGTGGATCCATTACGATAATCCTAAGCGAAAAAAATCGTGGGGACCACCCGGCCATGCATCAACATCGAAAGCCAAGCCGAATATTCATGGCGCCAAGCTTATGCTGTGTATTTGGTGGGATCAGAAGGGTGTCGTGTACTATGAGCTGCTAAAACCTAACGAAACCATCACTGGGGAACGCTACCAACAACAATTGATGCAATTGAGCCGAGCATTAAAGGTTAAACGGCCGGAATATGCCAAAAGACACGACAAAGTGGTTTTTCAACATGACAACGCACGGCCACATGTTGCAAGAACCGTCAAGGAAACGTTGGAGGCGCTGAATTGGGATGTGCTACCCCACCCGCCTTATAGCCCAGACTTAGCCCCTTCCGACTACCACCTATTCAGATCGATGACGCATGGCTTGGCTGAGCAGCGCTTCACTTCTTACGAGGATACCAAAAAATGGGTCGATTCGTGGATTTCCTCAAAAGACGAATCGTTCTTCCGGCGCGGAATCCATATGCTGCCAGAAAGATGGGAAAATGTTGTAGCTAACGATGGACAATACTTTGAATAATATACATTGTACCGTTGTTTCTAAATAAATGCTCAAAAACCGAAAAAAAACCTTTAAAATTAATTCCAACCCCCAATAGATAAAATTTAAACAGTAGATTGATCACAGCTTAATTACTCAAGCCTACTGTAGTTGAAAAGAGTAGCGCTGTAGAAAGTGTAATTGCTATACAGAGTTGTTGTTGTTGTTGTTGTTGTTGTTGTTGTTACTGTTGCCTTGCTAAAAACTTACTTATTTTTTTAAGCGAAGACAAGATTGAAAGAGATGATTTTAGAAGAGAGCTTTTACAAGAGCGCGTAAGAGATAACTGTAGATGAGAGGATTCACGCATTTCTAGCGTGAAATATTTATATTTTTGCTCTATGGGATTAAACCCTTTAATGACTAATGGGTATTTAAATACCCATAAAACAGTGTTTACGAAAAAGGCCATATCTCGAAAGTGGTAGGAGATATCAAAATATTTTTTTAAAACATTACGGAAAAATGAAACCATTTATTGTCTTTACAATGTGAAACGAAAATCATACAATTAAATGTTCCTTTTCTAGATCGAAGATGTGTGATTTTCAAAAATGACAAAATCCATATTTAAAGCTATGTAGAAAATTAGAAAATGGAAAGATCGAGAGAAAAATTCGTGGACAGTTTGCCTCTAGTATCTTCTATTTATCAGGTGTTCATTATGATAAAAGAATGTTGCCATATATGCAAATTTTTATTAACACCAAGAACCCGGAGTAGCCGATTGGGTATTTAAATACCCAATGCAGATCTCAAATACGGTGACAGTTACAAACCTGACATTTTGCAAAGCAACTTCTATGGCCTATATAAACTTCCTGAAAAATTTTGAAAAAATCGAACGGCGGAGTCTATGAGCAGTCTTTAATGGGTTAATGACAATAAATGTAGGCAATCAGTTGCTAGCAATTATTGTACTTATTTCTCGTGAGTTTTTGTTACGAGTGTAATAACCTAACTTAGATATACAGTCATGTGAGAATAAATAGGGACACCTGTATTTTTATATTTAAAGCTGCATGGATTACATACAAGGTGATACGGATATAGCGTTAATTCCATCGGGTGGTGGTTCCTCCTGATAAGGCGAGTATAAAATTTTCAGAAGTTTTCTCCCAAATTTTTACGGTAAAAAATCATTCGTTGCAAATCTCCTCCTTCCCAAATTTTTCATGATTTGCTTTAATATACACACAAAAAAAAACAACGCACGCGTAGATAGAGTTTCTATTCGACCTAGCCAAATTTAAAGTTCATATTACAGATTATAATAAAGTGCATATTATAAATTTTTGTGGAATTTACGAAGGATGTTCATTTTGTATAGGAAGTAGGTATTTTTTTGGATTTCAATCCAAAAGATTTATTGTGTGCACCAACAAAAAAAATCAAAGTTTATTTAACAAGTTCTAAGACATTTCATTGCCTTTTGTAGAATTTCAAGAGTTTATACAATTTTCATAAAGTCACATTGTATGGGCTAAGTGCAAACTAAAACTTAAGTGCATTTTAAATATCAATGCAAATACGAGGGTACTAACAAAAGTTCGCTTAATTGCTGTCATATTATAAGTTTTTAAAAATCAAAAATTACATACTGTTTGTTATAATCTTACGATATAACACTCTAATTTTCAGAAAGATCGGTCAAAATGGAGAAAAGAAAACGTAAAATTAGTGAAGCAGTGTCAGTGGATATCCCTGTGCCAACGGAGCAAGAAATTCGGTTTGCTATTCTTTTTGGGTTTTGGCGTAAGCTCAAGCCTGTGGAAATATTTAGTGAATACCAAACAGCGTTTGGAGTGTATGCGCCATCCCTTGTGACTATTTCAAAGTGGTTTCGGAGATTACACATTGGTCATTTTTCTGTGGAGGACGAACCTCGAAAAGGCCGTCCAAAATCTGCGACTGACGATGTAAGTGTAGTGCTGGTGAAGTCTTACATTGACGAAGATCCAAGATTGACCCAGGAAATGATTACTGGAGAACTGGGCTTGAATGCCATGGCTGTATCGCGAATATTAAAAAATAATCTTGGATACACGAAAAAATCTGCACGATGGGCTCCTAGAATTTTAACTGAAGCTCAAAAAGAGGCACTTGTGCGTTATCCTCAATATTTTCTTGACAAATTGAAAAACGTAAAGTCTTCCACTTTTTAGAAAATTGTAGCAGGTGATGAAGAATGGTTTTACAAGTACGATCCTGAAACCAAACAACTAAGCATGGTATGGAGCCCAGAAGGTGCAAATCCACCCGTTAAAGCAAAGCAACAAAAGTCCGCAACAAAAGAAATGATGTCAGTTTACTTCACCAGAGAAAAAGTTGTAGCTGCTATTCTTTTGGAAAAAGGTCAGACGGTAACTGCCAAATGGTATACTGAAACTTGCTTACCAGAAGTATTCCAAAGTTTATTGGGAAAACACCAAAAAAAGAAACTTCGCCCATACTTTTTGCATCATGACAATGCGCCAGCGCACACTGCTGGAAAAACAAGCGACTTTATTACGCTGTCAGGCATCGAAGAAATTCGACCAGCACCTTATTCACCTGATCTAGCACCTTGCGACTTCTGGTTATTTCCAAAAATAAAAAAATTTTGCGAGGAAGAGTCTTCAACAGCAATGAGAAGATAATAAATGCGGTCAATGATGAAATTGCAAAACTCCAAAAAGCCGATTTTAAAGACAGTTTTACAAGGGGGATTTATCGACTCCAAAAATGTATCGAAATAAATGACGATTACGTGGACAAAATACAAAGAGATGAAGAATAAAGATATAAAATTAAAACATTTTTTGTTTAGTTTTTTCTAATCTATTGAGCGATCTTTTGTTAGTCCCCCTCGTATATACGAAATTTCAATCCGTTGTATAATTTTTTGTGAAGTTTTAAAAGATTAATACGTTTATATAAATCCACTTTGTATGGAAGGTAGGCATGGTTTTCATCCATATCGCGTCGCTTTAAACGCGTAAAACTGTTGCTGCGGCATTTCTGTATCATCTTATAATATTTAAATTCTAAATCAATATCCATTAGTTTAATCCATAAAGTCATTGATTATATGTGCGTAACTATAAAACCATCATTTCTCGCACACCATCATTCCGTGAAACTCGCACTTGTGAATGTTTTTAGAACCATTAGACAACATTTACAACAACCAAAATTACAGAAAATTAAAGTAATTTTAACATTTACGACAAGGTAGTATCTTTTATATACATGATGTAGCTATGTGCCGCCGCTAGCTCAGGCTACAAATCGACCAGTGTTATTCCCCTCCCTTATGTTCGTGTTCCTACTGAATCACAATGTTATACTGCTGCTGGCCATAACATGTGTTCAAACTGCATTCCCCATGGAACAAATGAAGAAGGGTTTGTACAATTGTTGTACGCTCAGATTGAGCTCGTCATCATTGGCCATTGGGTATTTTCAACAATAAAGACAACGGACTCTTGTCCCGTACTCAAAAGCTTCTATTAATCACTGCAGAAAGTGCGCCGCTGCCGTGTTAAACTAATTTATGATGCAAGAAATAGGTTTCTATATTTCGTCATGTTGTTGTGATGCCATTGCATCTGTTTGTGTTTGAGACCTTTGTTTTTGTCGAGTCGTAAACTACAGATAGGAGGCGCTCATGAGCTGAGTATTAGTGTTTTGTTTGGATGGGAGACTGACGAACCAATTCACCTATTTATTACCCGAGGTGAAATTGTTGATTTTTTTTTAATTACTATTCCAATTGCTATGATGCACAGTGGTTTCAATGCGGAAATGTAGTTTTTGTTTTTTCTTTTGAGAATTTAAATTTAAATATATTCCAAAATAATAATTTCTTAAATAAGACTCCTCAATTTTTGTAAATATATGCAAATGCATTTTAATTTCAAATCCACTGAAGATTTTCTTTTTTATATTTAACAACATTAGAATGCATTAAAAACATATATTAATAGATTTTATAATTTTTTTTCATTACTTTTAAAAGAATTTTTTCAGTGCGTTTGAGACAAAATGTGACATGGGGAAATTGTATATACATAAATCCTTTTAAATATTTTTCAATATATTTTCCGGTCTTTGAAAACGAAGTCAATATGGTGATTTAAATTTTTGTGATTTTATTAAAAATCTACAGCGATTTTCAATAATGATTTGGTATGACAAAATTTATGATAAATATAGCGTAAACTATGTATAACTTTTTTCGTAACTGATAAAATGTAAAAACCCCCAAAAATTGTATAAATAAAAGTACACAGAGGGAAGAACCTATGGACTCACTACATAAATGTATGCACTCATGACATAAATTTCTGCACACATTAATTTGGTGATTTTCTTATACTGACTACATGTTGAAATCTGTATTGACTACATAAAGCTTTAAAGCAGTGCTGCATATAGTCAATAAAGAAGTTTATGTACTCATCACATAATTATACATAATACATACACACTGTACTCATCACAACGTTATTTTTAATAATTTTATGTAATGAGTACAGTTCCGATGTATGCAGTACATAGATTATTAAGCATAAAGTATTAAATAGCTTTGTGTATTGAGCACATATATTATTGATTCATTACTTAAAACTATAAATAATTGTCTTTAATGAGTACAGTTCCGCTGTATCTGGTACACAGATTATTGACCCATAACAAAAATTTATGTACACAGGTCTAGAAGGACAAATAATATCACCAGTCAGACCCAAAAAAACTAAATAGGCTTTCCCTTTACTATCAAAATGTAAGGGGATTGCGTTCAAAGACGCGCGACATTTTTTTGTCAACTCAGAATTTTTCTGAAGATATTATCGCGTTAACTGAAACTTGGTTGAACGGAGGAATTACTGACTTAGAACTGTTTGACAATAGTTTTGAAGTATATAGGAAGGACAGACACGCTGACAATAATTCTGCAGTTGGTGGTGGTGTCCTATTAGCTGTAAGGAACTCCTGTGTTAGTTCCTTTATTGATATTCCCTGCTCTGCTAATATCGAACTTATATGCGTTAAGGTTGTACATTGCAATTCAAATGTATTTGTTATTAATGCATACGTTCCTCCCAAGAGCAGTGTAGAGGTCTATGCAAGCCTTGCGGATTGCATAGAATTTATATTAAATATACTTGACGTTAATGACGACATTTTATTGTTGGGCGATTTTAATTTGCCTGACTTAAAATGGCATTCTTCTGACGATGAAACACATTTTTGTGCATCTAATTCGAAGACACGCCAAGAACATATATTTGTTGACAATATATGTTCTGACTTACAACAAGTTAGTTGTATTTATAATAGTCTGGAAAGGCTGCTTGACCTAGTCTTAACTACAGACAGTAACAATGTCATTGTTCAGAAGGCACTTCATGCTTTGACTACTATTGATAATTACCATCCACCTTTGAGTGTTTGGTATAAATCCGATAGGGAGAATATGGTAAATTCAAGCTCTGTTGACACAGTTTATGAATTCAATTTCAAAAAAGCTGACTTTTTGGGGTTGAATAATTTACTTTATAGTAAATTAAATATAATTACAGAATACATAAATAATAATAATCTTAACAGTTCAATAAATTATTTCTATACGGAGCTCTTTGCCATGTTTTCTCAGTCTGTACCATATAGTCTCAAATTTGCGAAAAATTCTGCGTACCCTTGGTACACAAAGGATTTAAAGACTCTTCGCAACAATAGGAATAGGGCATGGAAGAAATATGTTTGTAGTTTTGACTCAAATGACCTTGAAGCATACAAACGTTTGTTTCTGGAATTTGAGAATTGCTCAGCTGCATTATATAATGAGTATTTGGATAATATGAAGCTGAGTATTTTGTCTGATCCAAGAAAATTTTGGGGATTTATTAATGTTAAGAAGAAGACTGATGGATTTCCTTCTTCTTTCAAACTTCAGGATGGATTTACTGACGATTCCACCATTATTTGTGGCTTATTTGCCAATCTTTTTAAAGAATCATTTTGTTCAGATTCTTTCAATCCTGATTTAGCATATTTTGATTATATGAACAACGCATCCAGAGTTTCTTTGGGGCATATATCTTTTACCTCAGAGGATATTTTTAAGTCTATTGAATCAATCGATGAGGATTTTAGCGCTGGACCAGATGGAATTCCTGCCGCAGTGTTAAAACAATGCGGCTCCATTTTATGTCAGCCACTTTCGTTACTTTTTAATAAATCAATTAATGAAAGTAATTTTCCTCTTTTTTGGAAAAAATCTTATATCAGTCCTATTTACAAAAAAGGTTGCAGGAATGATGTCACTAATTATAGGCCTATCGCTAAATTGTCTTCGATTCCTAAACTTTTTGAGCGTATAGTGTACGATCGAGTGAAAATTCACTGTGGGCAAGTCATGACAACTCGTCAGCATGGTTTTGTTACTGGCAGATCCACTGTGTCTAATCTCCTTGATTTCACTACATTCTGCTTAAAATCTATTAATTCTGGTAGCCAAGTCGATTGTATTTACACTGACTTTAGCAAAGCATTTGATAAATTACCACATAATCTAATTTTATTTAAACTTAAATTAATGGGATTTCCACAATATTTTGTAAACTGGATCAAATCGTATTTGATGGAGCGATCTTATCAAATACGGTTCCGAGGCGTGTTGTCTTCTGAATTTGTTGCAGAATCGGGTGTTCCTCAAGGAAGCCACCTGGGTCCACTTCTGTTTATTTTGGCAATTAATGATGTTACCCACGTCATCAAACACTCTCATTTGCTTATTTATGCAGATGATATGAAAATATACAGAACAATTGATTCTAAGGACAATTCAGACCTGCTCCAGTCAGACTTGAACTCCTTTGAGGTTTGGTGTTCTAAAAATAACATGTTTTTAAATCCAGATAAATGCCAAACTATGACCTTTTCGCGTAAAAGGACCAATTTTATTTTTGATTACAAAATTAAAGATACTGCTTTAAGTCGTGTAACTAGCGTCAAAGACCTTGGTATATGCATGGATTCTAAATTGTCGTTTAACATGCATATTGACACAATTTGTAAAAAAGCGTCTTCTATGCTTGGTTTTATAAAACGGTGGGCCAAAGAGTTTGATAGCTTAATAACAACTACAACTCTGTATTATTCAATCGTCCGTCCTCACTTGGAGTACGCAAGTCAAGTATGGTCCCCACATTACAATGTGCATGTTGATCGTATAGAAAGAATTCAAAAACGTTTTGTTCGGTTTGCTCTAAGAGGCTTGAGTGGAACTGACACATTTAACCTTCCTCCATATGAGGATCGTTTGAAATTATTAAAAATGCAATCTTTAAGTGAGAGAAGAAAATCTGCTGATATCGTCTACTTGCACCAACTCATAACTGGTGTATTCGACTCTCCAGAGCTTCTTTCTCTTATAAATTTTAACACTAACCGTAGAAGCAGTAGAAACTCTAACAACTTGATTTATTTACCATTTAGTAGAACAAATTATATGTTAACTGCTCCATTAAATCGCATGAGTACCTTTGTTAACAACTGTAACGTGTTTGATGTTAACTTGTCGAAAGGTCAACTCAAAAGTAGATTGAAAACTAATGAAGGATAAGATCTATGTAAACGCATGGTTAGCTGTTATGTCTTGTGTTGTCCCTGAGCCCAACCCATATTATGGTGGGTAAATTTTTCTCCCTTTTGGTTTTTTTTTTACCACTTCTATCGATATCTTTGAGATATTTCAATGATATTTGGATTGGTTCTTAAAATGATCTATTGCGGAGAAAGTGTGAAAAAGCTGTAGTAGCTGAACTCTATTGTTATTGCATGTTTCTACAGCATATTTGTGATGAGTACAGCATCTGTGAAATATTTTCATGTAATGATTACATACACAATTTACTCATTGGATATGTGTAGTACATAATTTTATGTAATGAGTACTTACTCTGTTCATGTTTGTGCCTGAATCACCCCCTCAATCAAATGCAATGAATAAATTTATAAAGGAAGGGCTGAGATTCCAAAAACTAATTAACAATTACTTGTACGAACCCAGCCATTTCTCTCCACGTCATTCGATGCCTTTCGTCGAGAGTGTAATAAATTTGAGCTATGCTTTTTTTCTGGTTTGTGACAGTCACATATACAATACGGCAGCATTAAAAATGGGTTTATCCAATAGTCTGATCGATACGTACTTCTAATTTGAAAAATATTGTTTGTTGTAAAAACGACAAATGGCTCAGAGAAAGAGAGTATAAAAAGAAATAAATATAAAAAAGCATAAATATATATTTTACCTATGCCATAAAATATATATATAAATATAAAAAACACGCTATGTCGATTTTAATATTATTTCAGATATAATTTGAACCCGGGCATCGCGGTTCTTAAGCATACAGGCCATGAACTCTTACCAGTATGCCACGGCCGTTACTTCATTTACCCCCACGTTTAAAAAACGTAATAGGGGTATATTTGCTTTGTCACTCGGTTTGTAACGCTGAAAAGGAGGCGTGGCCGGTATAGATATTATTGATCAGCATTACCTCCTGAGTTGATTTAGCTTTGTCCGTCTGTGGTCACGATAACAGCCCTCATTTATTTGCTATCGTAACGAAATTCAATATATAAGCTTTTTATTCAAAAATGGAGGTCAAGTTCGAAAATGAGCCAAATCGGATATTAACCACGCCTACCTCCCATACAAAGTGACTTAACCAAAACGGTAAATCTCTTTAAAATCCACAAAAATTAATATAATGACTTCAAATTTTGTAAAAATATGATGAAAACCACGCCTACCTTCCATACAAAGTCACTTACCCTAAACGGTAAAATCTTTTTAAATTCTAAAAAATATTAATTTAATGACTTCAAATTTTGCACAGTGTTTTGAATGTTTAATATAAACTGTGAGTATGAAATTTGCAAAAATCGGATGAAAACCACGCATACATCCCTTACAAAATTACTTACCCAAAACGGTAAAATCTCTTTCAATTCCACAAAAACTAATCTAATGACTCAAAATTTTACACATAAGCTTTAACCTTTAATATGCATTTTTAGTATAAAATTTGTAAAAGTCGATTAAAAATCGCGTCTACCTCCCATACAAAGTGAGTTCACCAAAATTGTAAAAATTAATCTAATTACTTCAAATTTTGTACAAAACCTTTAACAATTAATATAAACTTTAGGTATGAAATTTGGAAAAATCGACGCCCGTGGGGGTATTTTAACTTCGGCCCAGTCGAAGATAATTATAATTAGTAATACTAAAAATGAATACTTTTAAAATTTTCTAAATTTTTAAAAAACAAATATTGGGGGAATTTAAGTGTGGGAGTTGGGCGTGGCAAAAAATTTTGATGCAACTTACGAATACAGTACTTTGTGGAATGGGAATAGGTCAAAGGATATATAGGGATATGTTACATCAAATGTTCAAAAAAATCTTTAGGGTGCCTTTTTGAACCAATTTGTTTTTAAATCTTTTTACGAAACATAATAGATATGTATTGTAAGCCGGTTAAAATGCAATGTAATAAAGTGCTTTGATTTTCAAACATACCCTCCAAATCGCAAATTGCGGTCCAAAAATCACAAAAAGGCAAGTTCATGTGTGGTAGTTAATTCTCTCAAAACTCATCTTTATTTCATAAACCACACGAGAACTGAAAGTTCAGAAGTTGACCTTTACAAATGCATTTGGTGTATTCCATGTATTTCTATCTTAATAAATAGCAAATGTGGATATTATTTCCAGTTTTTTAAAACTACCATACAAATTTTGTAGAACAACATATTATTATCTGACTAGATAAATTAACCTGGACTTATTTCAAATCGCTATTAAGCTTGAAGCAATAAAGTTCCTTTTTGAAGCGAAAGTTTTCGCGCCTCGTTTTGTGATTTGCTGGAGTGAAATCTTAAAATTACATTTTTTTTCCGACACCGTTTTCTTAGAATTGATGTTACATTTTGCTTGCGTTTCTTACACCACGAAAATATAACATTAAAAATATTTATTCTTACGCCGTGAGTATTGAACGTATTCTCCTTAGTTCTTTAGTTCTTTACGCAACCCACCAATTCAAAATCCTTTGTTACGCAAAGTGGTTCATTCAATGTTAATTATTAACAGTAGCTACGTTGCAGCAGATCACAATAATCTATTGAAAGGATTGTGTATTCGCTATCGTACATATTTAGCAGCTTTGTAGTAGCTTAGTAGCAAACTATAACAAAAAAGTTGCTTCTACACTTACTACACGTTGTCATCAGCATCGTTAAGTAGGTATTTTTCTTTGTTGATGTGAATGCGTTTGTGTTGTTTTTGCCGTGCGTGAAGGAAAAATGAACAATAGAGCACAGGTGCGTTGACAAATGCGTCTTCTAAGCGACAGAAAAAAAAGATGACATACATTAATGTGGAATTAATTAACGCAGTCAAGACATGGACAAAATATCTAAAATGCTTGTTTAATTTGTTTTGTGTGGGTATTTTAATATTTATTAATTTCGTTTATCTCTACAAAACGAAGAAGTTGTTTTTTCCGCGGAATCTACTTATACAAATGCAAAAAATGCAAAAAAGTGTAAAAAGTATAGGGAGAAAAAAGGTCTGAAACACAAGAAAAGAAAAAAAAAAGAAACAAAAAAAAAACTGTGGCACAACGTTGCCAAAATTATAGAGGACGTTTAAAAAATTGCAAAAAAACAAGAACCGGCTTCAAGTAATATGGAACTCAACAAGTTAACTATTAAATTATCAAATCTATGATAATGCGAAAAAGCTTCGCTTCTCCCGTGTGTCCAACGACATTAAAAGTTCATTAAAGTAAAAATTTTTTTTGCATTAAATTTTTCTTTTGTTATATCGAATGAGGCGTGGTTGTTTTTGGACAGAATTAAACATATTTATTTTTGTGATCTCATTAGCCAATTAGGAAAAAAAACTCGTTACCAACTTAGTTCAACACCATACAGTGTTAATAATAACAGGGTGGTGTGTGACAATTTAAAAAAATGCTTAAAAATAGAAACGCAATTATTTTGGAAAAAGTAGGCAAAAATATGTATTGGTGCCCTATGAATTATTTACAGACGTATTTGAATCAAAACAAACAAAGTAAAGATTGATATTGTCATTTGAAATTAAAATTTTTATAGAGTGGAGTGGGGTGAAGCGTTTTAGAGGGGTGAAGAGTTTTATATGTGAAATTTTGACAGCGCGCTTATATACAACCATGTGTCATACCGTCACTTGTTGCTTTCATTGCCGCACAATTTTTCATGATACAGCGAAGCGTTCAGACGTACATTAGGGGTATTCACACTGACTTGGGTAGTTGGGTAGATTGGAAAATGCCGTACATTTTGTTTTTGTGAAGTGCCATTCTACCCAAGTACCTATCTACCAATCTACTCTAGCTGACCCCCTGACTTGTTTGGGTAGATTGTTTTCTTGCCAAATTGAGTACTTTTGCCATGTGTTACCACCTTTTGCAACAATAGTCAATAGTTGACCTAAGGGCATCAAATTTGCAATATTTGTTGTCGAGGCTAATATCTCGCATAATACACAAAAAATATGTCACACCCCCTATTTCCGCCCACAAGTTAATAAAAACGCTACATTTCTGACGAATTCGGTTTTATTGGACTAAAATTTTGTATTGGGGGTTGGAATTAGTTTTAAAGGTTTTCTAAGAGATGACGTAACTATCAATAGATCGCATCGGGCACACCTGTGACTATATTCATTTCAAAGCATATTGTCTAAGCTTCATTTTTTAGTATGTGTCATTCCACTGAAGTGTAAACAACATATATTTTTTTCTCTGTGAACATGTAGACTTTCGTTCCAACAAAACGCAATTTGCGGGAAGGTTTACTTTTGTGCTTCCATTTGAAGAAAAAGGCGGTTGAAGCACAACGCACGCTTACTGAGGCTTACGGGGACTATGCTCCATCGATTTCTACTTGTGAGTACTGGTTCCGTCGGTTTAAAAGTGGTGATTTTGATACGGAAGACAAAGAGCGTCCGGGCCAGCCGAAAAAGTTTGAAGATGAGCAATTGGAGGCTTTGCTCGATGAAGACCCGTGTCAAACCCTTCAAGAATTGTCAGAATCATTGGGAGTCGACTTATCAACGGTCGGCAAACGCTTGAAGGCCATGGGAATGATTCAAAAGCAAGGAAATTGGGTGCCGTACCAGTTGAAGTCGAGAGACGTTGAACGGCGATTTTGCATGTGCGAACAACTGCTTCAACGGCATAAAAGGAAGAGTTTTTTGCATCGTATTTTCACTGGCGATGAAAAGTGGATCCATTACGATAATCCTAAGCGAAAAAAAATCGTGGGGACCACCCGGCCATGCATCAACATCGAGGGCCAAGCCGAATATTCATGGCGCCAAGCTTATGCTGTGTATTTGGTGGGATCAGAAGGGTGTCGTGTACTATGAGCTGCTAAAACCTAACGAAACCATCACTGGGGAACGCTACCAACAACAATTGATGCAATTGAGCCGAGCATTAAAGGTTAAACGGCCGGAATATGCCAAAAGACACGACAAAGTGGTTTTTCAACATGACAACGCACGGCCACATGTTGCAAGAACCGTCAAGGAAACGTTGGAGGCGCTGAATTGGGATGTGCTACCCCACCCGCCTTATAGCCCAGACATAGCCCCTTCCGACTACCACCTATTCAGATCTATGACGCATGGCTTGGCTGAGCAGCGCTTCACTTCTTACGAGGATACCAAAAAATGGGTCGATTCGTGGATTGCCTCAAAAGACGAATCGTTCTTCCGGCGCGGAATCCATATGCTGCCAGAAAGATGGGAAAATGTTGTAGCTAACGATGGACAATACTTTGAATAATATACATTGTACCGTTGTTTCTAAATAAATGCTCAAAAACCGAAAAAAAACCTTTAAAATTAATTCCAACCCCCAATAATTTAGTTCGTATGGCTACTGTCGACAATTTAAGAAATGGGCGTGGTCGAACTATAACCACGCCTACTTTTCACAAATTATAATTCCTGAGCTGTGCATGTTTTTATAATGAAACTTGGTTTATATTTGCTATGAGACCAAGTGGTGCTCACTAGATATATAAATTTTTCCACACCTACTTTTACCGCCCTTCTATATATATAATATCTAAGTAATACCTATATATATAATATCTAAAGGTAATACCTAAGGCAACCAAATTTACAATATCTGTTAATATCTCGGTTAATAAAGTAAATATCTTGGTTAATAAAAAAAGCCACACACCCCCTTTTACCGCCCACAAATTAATAAAAATGCTATATATCAGACAGTTTTGATAGTATTAGACTAAAATTTGGTAATTTAGTCTGTATGGTTGCTGTCTGAAACTGTATTAAAAATTGGTGTCCACGCCCTCTTTTGCAGCCCACAAATTAATAAAAATACTTTATTTAAGAGAATTTTGGTCGTATAAGACTTAAATTTGGTAATTTAGTGTGTATGGTTACAGTCGGGAACAGTACTAAAAATTTGCGTGGTTGCTCTATAGCAACGCCCACTTTTTCATAAATCATTAAAATTTACTACTGGGCCGATTACGCTCTAATTTTGGCAGTCGATTTGTTTCGCCTACGAGATAGTTTAGGAAAATTTTGCCAAACCCCCTTTTGCCGCCTACAAATCAATAAAAATGCTATATTTTAGACGGTTTTCATCGTATTAGACTAATATTTGGTAATGTAGGTACTGAAAACGTCCGTTTTCTGAAAGTTCGACCCCTATTAAGCACAAAAATATTTTAATACCTAAAAAAATTTGACTTCTAGGGGTTCCGCAAATCGCTTGAAGGTCATTTTAGAGCTTTGTGGGACTTAAACCATTTTAAAAAATGTCGTGTCTAAACGGAAAAACAATTGGAATATATTTTGAAAGGAAACAATTATTAATAGTTCAGTCCTATTAAATTTTTTTTTAATATAATTTTTATCGTTTTTCCATAAAATTTTTTTTTTTTCTTAATTTGGTCTAGCGACATTTTTTTTTGTAATTTTGTATTTTTGTGTGAAACTTAGACTTTCGTGAGGTGCGACATATTGTACAGTGTATTGACTATAAATTGCAAAAAATTAAAAATACTAAATTTTTTTATTAATTCTAATATTTTTTTATTAAAAATATAATTTTTTTGCAAGTATTTAAATTTTTTTTCTGTGCTTATCAACGACTTGCAGCACATATTGTTTTTGCTCTTCATTAAAAGTTATTGAATTATTAAATTCTGTTATTAATGCTTCGCTTCTCTCTGCTGAATCGTTAATACCATTTCTACGTTGATAGATAAAAAAACCACGATTGGACGTTCTTCTTTTCAGTTTTATTTTGTTGGACATTTCTTCACCGTGGCTCGTGAGAAAAAAAGGTTGTTGTCGAGGCTATCTTGTAACTACCGTTGCCATCATATCTCTTTAAAAGAGGACGTGTTCTCTTTTTTTCTCGAGATCTTTTTTTATATTTTTTAAAATTAAAAGACCTATTTTTTTGTTGGAGACAAAATATATCTATCAATAAAAAATTTACTAAAAATGCACACAAAGAAATTTGCAAGAAAAGTATCAACACTGATTTGCAAGTTAAAAGCTATATGGCAATGCTGAACGCCATCCCTGAAGAAACGTAACTTAACCCTAGCTGTGACCACTATATTTTTGCATACGTTATGTGTCCACTATGACGATTTCGTCCTAGCTATTTTTTCACCCTTTAAAGGACATCGGTTAACCCTAAATTTGTTTCAAAGGTTTAGTTTTTGGTTTAAATGAAAGAAAAAAGAAGGTTTTGTGCAAAAATATTTGTACAGTATTGGCAATTAATTTTGGAGTAGCTAATATCGAGAATTTTTTACATTTCAATAAAAAATTTGTATCTCTAGCCCTAACTAATATTAAGGAAAAACGTCTTTCAAAGAAACCTCCCCAAACCTGAACAATATGTCTTACGATTATTTTAAAGCATGGTCCAAAGAATTTAAAAATTTTTCAGTTTTTGAATGGATACATGTAAATAAAATACTTAACTGTATCGAACTTATGGAAAACAGATTGCATAAATGACGCTTAGTAATAACAACCAAAAATTGGCTTCGAGATTTTTTAACAAAAAATTATATTTTCAAAAAAGTATCGTGTTTGCAGTTTTTCGACGCATGCCAAAATCAGAAACGGTTATTAAAACAAGCTCAAAAAAGCTTTAAGCACGATTCTGAGGAAGCTTGATAAGCTAATCACAATTTGATCTCGTTTGTTACTTCAGTTGAAAAGACTTTCTAAAAAAACTCTAATATGATTATTTTTTTGGTCTCATTTACTTTAACCTCAAATTTGTTTAATTTTTGAAATAAAAAGTGTAAAATGTTTTTTATTTACATTTATATTTATGTATTTATTTTGTAACAAATGTTTTTTAAACTAAAAAACTGAAAAAACAGTGTTTTAAAAAAAATGTTTATTTGATGTTTTACTTTGCAAGAAATTTTATTGAATTTTAGAAATCCTCTTTTTTTTTGTCAAATGTTCTCTTATTTTGCAATAGACTTCTAGTAACCCTACCTTGTAACTCATTGTATCATGATATTTGTCGAAAAGTGGCAGGATTTTATTACAATCAACACTCAACTTTTTTCAATAAACTCCACATATCCACTGAGTTAGTTAATGTAATTAACGAATCAGCAGAGAGAAGCGTAACATTAATAACAGAATTTAATAATTCAAAAACTTCTAATAAAGAGCAAAAACAATATTTGCTGCAAGCATAGAAAAATATTTAAATGCATAACAAAAAAGTATATTTGTAATAAATAAATATTAGAAATAATAAATAAATGTAGTATTTTTAATTTTTTCGCAAGTTATAGTCAATAAACTGTAAAATATGTTGCACCACAAGAAAGCCTAAGCTTCACACAAAAATACAAAATTACATAAACAAAATATCGCTAGAACAAAATATAAAAAAAATTTTGTCTGGAAAAACGATAATTTTTCGTTGAGAGTAAAATTGCATGTTTTAAACTCCGCCAAAAACAACCAGATGCATATTTAAAAAAAAAATTTAATAAGTCTGAACTGTTAATAATTGTTTCCTATCAAAATATATTCCAAATGTTTTCCGTTTAGACACGACATTTTTTAAAATGGTTAAGTCCCACATAGCTCTAAAATGAGCTTCAGGTGATTTGCGGAACCCCTCCCCTAGAGGTCAAATTTTTTTAGGTATTAAAATATTTTTGTACTTAATAGGGGTCAAACTTTCAGAAAATGGACGCGCACCGGAATATTCTAACACTTTTGTAATGTGAACCGGTCTAATGCCCATATACGGAAATGAGAAAAAAATTTTAATACCCATATTTCCTGAGTCGCTGCTCTTAGTTTTAATAATATTTATGTACTTTCATATCAGTCTGAATCATCCTTGTTTTGTAAAATTTTGCGAAAATGTAATCGCTATGGTTTAGTAATAATAATAAATAATAATACCTAATCATAAAAATCCATTATCAAAAATAAATTACAATGTTATCTTCTCATAGTCGTTTAAGCTAAGCTATTACCTTTGAATTTCAAATGAACATGTCCTTATTCTTAATTTTCATAATCATTTTCATTTAAATTTTTATTTTTATGTTAGTTTTAATTTTACTATTTACACATATCTTTTTTGTGCAACCTTGATAATACACTATTTGTAGTACTAAAAAAGACTAAGTCTCAGTTTTAATATAAATAAAATAAAATAAATAAAATTAATATTGTGTACTTTATTTTTAATACAAATTTTAATTTAAAGAAAATGTGAAAATATTAAAAAAAGGTAACATTTAAGTAAAACGTTAGTGAATATGAAACAATTGTGGCTACATTATCTGCACAAAATCAGCTAAATACTGTTAAAAATTCTTTTTTTTTTTTGTAGCAAAAATACGATAAAGCTACAAATTTTGATACCAAATTTAGGCATGCTTCAATGGGAAACGGTAGAGTTATGACGAAAAAATGAAATTTCCGCTGATTTTGAAACGCCATTTTGAAATACCAAACTGAGCACATGGATTGATTACGTATTAAAAAATGCATCAACCTTAGATTTTTGTCCCTTATCACTTCACTTATCTACAGGCCCGTAGCCAGAAAATAAGAGCCGGGCAGGCTGAGCCTCCAGTAAAAAAATACAAATTTTTTTCATACATTTGTATATAAATATATATATGCATATTTACATATTTTCAAATGAATTTTTTATATATTTACATGTTATTTGATGAGTTTATTGTTCAAATGTATATTTTAGTAAAAAAAAAGTTAAGTATGTTAACATATAAAGCCTAGTACTCTGTTAACATATAAAGCCTAGTACTCTGTTCGCTTGCGTGAAACTTCGCTGCAACATCTATTTCTTTGTTGCATGAAATTTCTGACTTATAGTTTGTTGCGAGCAATTTCTATGGCAACGTTTCTCAGAGAGACTCAGAAAATAAGTTGGAAGATTTCATATGATATCTCTCTTTCACTTCAAATTAAATAGGCAGTACAATTAAATTGTTGTGAAAAAATAGTGCTCAGAAACATGTTGCGATAATTTCACGCAGCGGAACAGAGTACTGCTCTGACGAACATTCTGTGAAAATTTCCACACTTGTTTCGCAGCTGTCACTTTTTGTATGGAGATTTGAGTGGAATTTCACATGAAACTGAACAGAGTACTATGCTTAAAATATAACATAAATGAGTTCAATGTTTGAAAGCGAATTTCTAATGTATTATATTGATTTCCACTACAGTCACAGCTCTGCTGTTTAATACAAAGGCAATCGTCTTAGTTTCTCATTAAATTTGCGAAGATAATCTTTGAACTCTGTTGATTTGGTTAACACGGGAAAATGATGCTTCCGCCGTACCGCCGGAATACCGCCGCAATACCGCCGTACTGTTGCCGAATGTTTCGATTGCACAAAACAAATTATAAGTATCAGGAAACGCATCGCGCATTAGATACAATTCATTCAACGTATCAAAACTGATTGAATTTGGTGATGTTTTCTGATGCTCATCCCATTTTTGTCCAGATATTTCTTTGCGACAGACATCTCGGCATCAGAGGGTATTTTTAAGCCTACAGATCATAATATTTTCAAACTAGCCGGCTTCATTTCGTAAGCTTATGACAATGCCAACAATATACGATCATTTTTGGTGAAACGCTTTTTTAATTTTAATATAATATTATCAACGATATCAAAGTAAGCCGGCTTAATTTCAATAGAATATTCACTTCTCTCACCAAGTGATTGTTCTACTACTGAGTTTCGCGTGATATAAAACCTTTTTATTTTAATTGTTTTTGAGCAAAAGTACCTTCAATCATTCAATCGCAAGCTATGTCTGCAACATCCATTATTTTCCTTTCAGCCTTTCCAATTTTTTATGCTCCCAATTAGTAGTTTTAGTTAGACTAATTAGACTAATTATTATTAGTAGATTGGGGAAAGTATGTATAACTATTTGAGAATGAATGCAAAGTATTTAGATTACAGGAATAAGGAAGACTGCTGACCTGGTACAGCCGCTTAAAGTTGAAAAATCCGAAATGCAGTCAGCTGGCGCTTGAATCATGATATAATTTCGAAATCCTCCCCATTCATCCTCAAGTAGTTTCAAGTGTTTTTCCTAATCAGAACAGCAAACTGGGAGACACAAAAGCTGGAAAAACGACTGCACCAACTGCAATTTTTTTGTGTATGTTTAGTTTAAAACACTTAAAATAATAAATTATCTCAAAAACTTGCTCAAAAAATCTTGAAAACAATTAAAATAACAGCATTCTATAAATTTTCACCAAAAAATAACTTTCTTTACAAATTTTTGACAGCTGTTATTGGCAATGACTGACAAAAGAGGGCAGTTGTAAAAGCATACGGAAATTTGGCTAGGGCAGGCTCGACGGATTCTAGGGTAGGCTTAGCCTGCTTAGCCTGCCCTAGCACCATACTAGCTACGGGCCTGCTTATCTGAAAATCCCGGGACCGGGATTTTTCCTTGTCAGCAGTGATTAAACTATTTTCAATTGCAATACAGTAAAGTTTACTGTTTACTGTAACTAAATCAATTCAAATTCCATTTAATTGATCGCAAAAATGGATGAATACACCGTCTTAATAACATCTTTTAGAATTTCGAGAATAGTAAAATAATACTCGTAATGTCTAAAAAGCAACAATTTTTAAATCCCAAAAATATGTTATTTTATTAACTTTTAAGAGCATATTTCACCATTTAAAAAATAATATGAAGTGCAAGCTACATCATCCAAAAATATTACGTCAATGTGTGTCGAAACAACAAAATTCACAATAGAGCCATCATCTCTATAAAGCCCTATTATCAGTCGCTTTTATTTATGTCTAGTTCATAACTGCTCTGGCACGAAACTTTGCCGCTGGCCACCCATTCCTTAAAAGTTTGCCTAAAAATAAATGCATAGCTTTATCTGCACATTTTGATATCAAGCAAAGTTTGCTAACATCGCCCTAAAAGATACTTCCACAATACAGAGATGCGTGCGTTTGGATTTAGTTTATAAATAATTCAAATAAAATTATGTTGAATGCATGTCTCGATAAATGTTTTTTTTTATTAATTTTTTTTTTTTTTTTATTTTCACCAACAACGAGTGCGCCGACCTAGCTATATTTAGACGCTGTGTTGAAGATTTGTTATAAGCACATTTTGAAAAATGCTTCGGTCATGTGTTTTTTTTTTACCCATCCTTACTTTTATGAGGTGCACGGAAAATTCGCTCTTGTCTTAGAATATATTTTTAAAGCGTGTTGTAGCACTCTCGTTATTTTAGGAAAATCTTCCTACATGCATTTATTATATGAATAAGATGTTTACGTCAATGTTTTTAGATATCTACGTATTGTCTTGGGACACGCCTAATGTAAAGACTGGATAGCGAGAAGTTCATTAAAGTTAAATGTTACAAAAAATGAAAGTTACTTTAATCCTAAAAATAATTACAAAAATTTCTGAAATTCCAGAAAAAACTCAAAGCAATTCAATTGTTTTTGTCAATAAATGAATTTATTTTGCTATTTTTTATGACTTCGTTTAAAAGTAATTACAATTTTTAACTTACTGCTTTCCCTGAAGATACTTTTATCACCCTTTAAAAACTTTCAACAATAAACACTCAGTTTAGTACTGTGCTGATAGTAAAAATGTTTTGTTGTTGTTGTTGTTGTGTTTCCTTGGAATGCCTTTCAAAAATTGATTTGCCGTCTGAAAAAGTTTTAACGTAAGTAACCCAGTTATCGTTTGTTTTACCAGAATCAATAGAGAACCAAAACATTTTGTTTGCTTTTCGAAATCAGCACGAACTTGGTTTTCATTTAAATGAATTGGTTAACGTGACAAAGTATATGAAAAATAAAAAAAAGTATACATTTCCTTGTAATTTTTAGATAATAAAAAACTTGCATATTAAATTGATGTCTATGGAAGTTATGTTTCCGTATTTGTAAAATTAAATTTCATTAAGCTTAGTCATTAGTAAAAATACAGGGAAACCATGTCAAAAATAATTATACAAAAACAATTTGTTTGATTCATAACCTACAAAAGTTATGTTAAATAAAACGTTAAAATTTGTAGGAAAGGCAAAAAGAGTTTGTTTTCTACAACTAAAAAAAAACACCTGAGAAAAAGCCTTTTTATATTTAAAGGAAAGAAAGGAAAGGAAACGGATTTTTTTTTATTAAGTTTTTTTATATTATAGATTATGGTGGTCAGCCTTGGACAAGGTCACATATTTGAACCAGCTTCAAAAAGTCAAAAGAATGTCCAGCCTGCTCGGCGGTCAGCCTGAGGGAAAGTGGAGAATGGATAAACCTGGGAACAGGACACGCATCCATCCTCTACAAATTCAACTTCATTCTTCCAAGGACTGATTACTGCAAACCACTGCTTTACTTTGATGGAAACTACTGGAATAATGGTGTGTCGTGGAAACCAGGGTGTCCACGGTTAGGTTAGTGTGGCTGTCTCAAACGAGACACACCAAACTCTTAGGCCAATGAGGTCTATTGTGACACCAAGGGTTAATTCTTACTATCTTTATTTAAACCAGTTTGAGCTGTTTACTAATCCTAGGATTCGGTAAATCGAAGATTCCGAAAGTTCGTCGAGTTCATTGAAAAACCAGTTGCCTAAGTGGAGGAAGCGTTTTTGAGCCAGCGCTAGGCAAGTGCAGAGGAAATGTACTGTAGACTCTTCCTCCTCCTCATCTCTACAGCTTCTACAAAAGTCGTTGTGGGGTATGTTTAATCTTTGGCGTGCGATTGGAAATTAATTGGCGTGTCTGCCAATAAGACAGTGCCCTTTAAGGATTCCTACCATGGTGCTAATATGGTCTCTACTGAGAGAAATGAGTTCTTTTGAACGCTTAAGATTGAGTTTAGGAAAGTTTTGCCGTGTTTCCTACTGACCGTCTCTTGTTGGTTTTGATGCAGGATAACTCATGTGTAAGGAATTTACATGTGGTGAGTGGAATACCAAGGCTTGCCTTGTCTAAAGATAGTTTCAGATGTTCTTTCAACAGTTTCTAGGGCTTTCAAAGCGGCTTACTTACTTACTTAGTTGGCGCTACAACCGTATGTCGGTTGAATTTGCGCCAGCCATTCCTGTCTTTCGCTTGCTGGCGCCAGTTGGAAATTCCAAGCTTCGTCAGGTTGACCGCTACTTGGTCTTTCCAACGAAGATGCGGTCGTCCTCTTCTGCGTTGACCGCCGCTGGGTACCGAATCGAATGTTTTCTTCACTGGAGCATCGTCTTTCATGCGCTGAACATGACCAAGCCAGCGAAGCCGCTCGATTTTAATGCGCTTGACTATGTCGATGTCAGCGTACAGCTCATACAGTTCATCATTCCACCGTATTCGGTACTCGCCATTGACGCAGATTGGTCCGTAGATCTTATGAAGAATCATCACGAAGCGTGATTTTCGTTCGTCGAGAGAGGGCTCAGCTTCTCTATTGCCTACTGAGCCCAAAGTAACACCTGTTAGCAAGAGTTATTCTTCGTTTGATCTCAATGCTGATGTCGTTGGTTGAATTAATGCTAGATCCCAGATAAACGAAGTTCTTCACAACCTCGAAGGAGGTATTGTCAACGGTAATGTGGGTTCCAAGACGCTGGGACTGTTTGTTTGTTGACACTAAGTATTTCGTCTTATCTGCATTCACTGCCAGACCCATTCGACTTGACTCTCTTTCTAATCTGGAAAATCTGGAAACTAATACTGCAAAGTCGTATTAGTTTTGCAGGAATACCAAATTCAGACATGGTGGAGTACAGGTGCTTCCTTATTGGGCTGTCGAAGGCAGCTTTGTAGTCGACAAAAAGATGGTGGGTGTCGACTTGCTTTTCTTGAGTCTTCTCCAAGATTTGTCGTAGCGTGAAAATCTGGTCGATGGTGGACTTTTCAGGTCTGAAACCACTCTGATAAGGTCCAATCAGTTCGATTACTTCAATGGGCTTAAATTTTTCACATAAAACGCTCGACAGGACCTTATATGCGATATTAAGAAGGCTTATCCCACGGAACGGAAGCAAAGTGGCTTTACTGTCAGAAAAAATGCAAATATCCATAGATACACTGCAATAGTCAGGGAGCCTGAAGGCTAAACTAATGCTTAATGCTTCTGAGTAGACTCCTCCACCTACTGTGCCATCCTCCACCTACTGATCCATTAGTAAAAATCTCAATGACATTGTGAGGTGAACGGCTATCTAGTTCCCACTCTTCTCGAGAGGGAATTGATACATCGAACTTTCTTTCAAAGGATAGTTTTTGTGTGATGTAGTCAATGGACCTAAGTATGGGAGCGAGAAATTTTCTAATGCAAGAATGTCCTAGTGTACCTTCTTTCCACTGGGAGGTGGCTTCTAGGCGGATGCCTGTATTTGTGGCCATCTGTTTTGCTAGGATGTTAAGTGGTGTAAGATGGAGCATTGTGTCTAATGCGTCTGTCGGAGTGGTTCTTAGGGCTCCACTGATGCACAGTTGTGTTTTCTGGTGAAAACCACTAACTCAGTTTTGTTTGGGTTAACGCTAAGCCCACAGCTGATAGCCCAGTTGACTAGAGTGAGTATTTAGGCAATTTTGCATAATATCTCGAAGGGTAGATATGTATTTTCCAGAAGTAACAATAGCAACGTCATCGGCATAAGCTATCACCCTGTACCCCTCTACTTCCAGTCTTACTAACAGTTCATTTACTGCTAAATTACAGAGTAGAGGGTGTCCACACTTCTATACATATGGGTCAAAATTAAATGACAAGGTCGGGTATGGGGTCTACTCAAAAGAATTAGGGGTATCTTTCGTTCGTAGACAGTGATCGCACTGTAGTGTTTTTCAAGCCGAAACGATGGCAGTTAAGGAAGTTGTAACATGGCTCTCAGAGAATGTAATCTCTGAACGATAAATATACTTTTTCTCGGACAGCCAAGCAGTGATCAAATCGATGGAGCTAGTATCCTTCAACTCTAAGGTAGCCAAAGAACGCTGTATGGGGCGAAATGTCGAACTTTTTTAACATTGGCTTAATATGACTACCTAGGCATAAGAGCATACATGGAAATGAAAAAGCAGACAAGCTTGCAAGGAAAGGTATATCGATGACTTCAATGGTTCGAAAATCACCGAGCATCCAGATAACAACTGTCAAACTGCTGTTCAAGGAGTACACCACATCTAAAGCCAACACAAGATGGGCTGAACTCTCAACATGCAGAACTATAAGGCTTATCTGACTGTCTTTAAACCTAAAGCGATCGAGAGCCCTTCTCTCTTTGGGAAGACTAGAGGTAGCCACGCTAGTGTCCGTTACTGCTTCATAGGCAGACATGTCTCCAGACTGGGAGTCATCACAAATGACTTCTGTAGAAGCAGGGACGAGGAGGAGGAAGAAACCATCTGCCTCCTTCTATGTATGTTCCTGTCCCAAGCTAGCTAGAAGAAAGCATAAATGTCTGGGGTCGTTCCTCTTTTCCAAGCTTGACGATCTGTTAAGGACAAGCGGCAAACGTCTTATAAGCTTCACCAAAAGCTAAATGTGGATCCACTCGGACTGAAGGCCAAGTATGCAGCGGTTCACAATGGACCTTATTTGTTTAAGTGAGCCGTGGTACATGCGGTATGGTTTAAGCACGTACAGCGGTTGCCGTCTCAACCTTACATTATCTACATATACGTATTATTTAAAAATTTAAAATAAAAAAAATAAAAAAACCCAACAAAAATAATAAAAAGAAAAAATTATACAAGCAAAAAAAATAAAATAAAAGTAAAAGTCACAAAAATAAAAGTATAATATTTAAATAAAACTAATAACGATTCATTTCCAGAATGATTTAAACTATCAAACACTTAGAATTTGTATTTAAATCAGAGAAAATCAGCATAAAAACTAATAACATTATAGTAAATAAAGAAAAAATAAAAATAAGAAAACAATCATAATAAAAAAAAATATAAACTAAAAAAATTTATGCCAAAAAACATATACCTACATCATAGTAATACATACCTATATAAAAAAAAAACAGTAAGAAAAATATTAAAAAACAAAAAATATAAAAAATACTTAAAAAACAATAAAAATGTATAAATTTTAAAAAAATAATTAAGTATATTCATAAATACAAAAGATAATAAATATATGAAACATTATAAAAAAATAACACAGAGAAATAAAAGAAAACATAATATACAAAATTAAAAAAAGAAATAAAAAATATGTCATAATCAAAATAGTTCTTAAAAAATTTTTTGTTTTGATAATTATTATTAATTTATTCAAAAAAGTACAATAGTAAAAAAAATATTAAAAATGAAATTTTTTTAAAACAGAAAAAAATTTAAAATTATATTAACAACAAATATACAAAATTCAAAATAATTATTACAAGTATAAAAATTATTAACCCTTACCTGGTACACCTGGTCTGTGGGATAACAAAAATATGTCATAATCAAAATAGTTTTTAAAAATGGTTTTGTTTTTACAATTATTATTCATTTATTCAAGAATGTACAATAATATCAAATTAAAAATAAAAAAAATTTTTGAAAACATAAAAAATTAAAAATTATATTAACAATAAAACTAAAGAAAATTAAAAATAATTATTACAAGTATAAAAATCATTAACCCGTGATGTCATAATTAAAATAGTTCTTAAAAATGTTTTTTTTTTACAATTATTATTAATTTATTCAAGAAAGTACAAAAGTAAAAAAAAATTATAAAAATAATTTTTTGAAAACTGATAATTTAAAATTATATTAACAATAAATATAAAAAAAATTAAAAATAATTATTGCAAGTATAAAAATCATTAATCTTTTTTTGGTACACCTGGTCTGTGTGACCAGAAAAAAAAAAAAAAGAGTATATATATCTTATGTCATAACAAAAATATGTAATAATCAAAATAGTTCTTAAAAATGGTTTTGTTTTTACAATTATTATTCGTTTATTCAAGAAAGTACAATAATATTAAATTAAAAATAAAATTAATTTTTGAAAACATAAAAAATTCAAAATTATATTAACAATGAAACTAAAGAAAATTAAAAAAATTATTACAAGTATAAAAACCATTAACCCTTATTTGGTACACCTGGTCTGTGGGACCGGAACAAAAAACAAAAGAGTAGATACGGAGAAAACTGTTTGCTAAATTTGTATTGTGATTGAGCAAAACTTGCGCTTGATCCTCAGCCACTTCAAAATTATGCTAAATTTCAGCAAAAACTAATCAAAATTTCCTAATTCAATTTATAATAACTAAGCAAATATTTGCTTGAATTAAGTAAAAATTTGCTATTCCAATTTATAATTACTAAGAAAATATTTGCTTGAATTAAGTAAAAATTTGCTTTTCAGTTTATAATAACTTAGCAAAAGTTTGATTAAATTCAAGCTTTTTCCTAAATACACGAGGAGTGATTGCAATTTAGCAATCTTTTTCTAAAATCACATTGTGATTGAGCAAAGTTTTGCTGATTTGCTTTTAAGCAAAACATTTGCTTGATTCAAGCAAATGAGTTTTCTCCGTGGATATATCTTATAATTCAATTTAAAATTCTATTCAATTCAATTATTCAAAATAGTTAAAAATATTCTTTCTAAATAGGAAAAGAAAAAACTTTATTTAAGACTTTGCTAAAAAAACCGTCAGGCATTTCTAACTTAGTTTTTTTTTTAGCATTTAATGTTGGTGTGGTCCATGGGACCAGATGTACTGTTAGTGTTATTTTTTGAGATGTATCTCAAAAAAGGGGTTAAGAAAAAAAAAACAGTTGATAAATTTATAAATAAATAATAAAAAATTATAAAAAAAAATAAAAAGTAATCAGATAAAAATGAAAATGATTCCAGGCAATAGAAAAATATGCGTATCTCAAAAGATGCTTTCTGAGATGTATCTCAAAAAAAAAAAAAAGAAAAAAAGAAAATGATTCAGGCTATAGAAAAATATGCGTGACTCAGGACCTAGGCCGTACTTTTCATTGGTTTGGAGTGGAGGTAGGTTTAATAACGCAAATTTCCTGGCGAATACGATATTTAAATAAAATACGAAATATTTAAATACGATATTTAAATAAAAATAAGGGACTTTATTTTTGAACAAATGATTTCATTGAGTTTTTAATGTGCCTTAGTATCTTTTTTTTAATTTTTAAGTAAAAGGTTTCACTTTAGATAATTATAAATTTTGATCAAATAAATTTTGAGAAAGACATTTTTATTTTTGCCTATTTTGGCTTAAGAAATTTTGTGCTTTGCTCTGAAATTGTATTAAAAGTTGCGAAAAAATTTCCTATTATTTATAAAATTACGTTTCTTTTTATCAATGTCCTTAAGACTATACATGTCAAAGAAACAAATTGTCTTCGTTTCTTTTGTTCTGTTTTAGTGCGCCGCTCTGCATTTATATGCATATCACTTTTCACCTTGTTCGAGGCTTATCGTTTTTTTTTTGTTGCGCTATGCTAGCTGAGTATAAAAAGAAAAGAGAAGAGAGCAAAATGGAGTTTAATGAAACTCTCGCAACACAACCGCGTGAAAAGAAAACGATTAAGCAATGCGTGCCAGTTTGGATGATTTCTTAAAATACTTAATACTTTAATAAAATATACTTATTAGGGCGGGTTGATTTTTTATTTGTAAATCGTATAGCAAAAACATAAACTACATAAAATTCTAAGAAAATTCTCCGAAGAAACCATGTATCTAAAATAAAATCCTAATCCGCACCTCTCGACTTGAAAATTCATATGCTTTTCTACACTCAAAATTTTTTTACATTAAAAAAATATTCACCCAAGTAAAAAGTTTGTATATAATTTTATATATAATATTTTTATAAGGAACATAGATAAACAAATCTTATTTTATAATGCAAATAAAAACAAACAAAAGAAGTGTTTTCACTCAAACAATATTTCAGTAATTTTTCAGTAATTTTTTTACCATAAACAAATTTTGTGTCATTAAAAGAAATAAGGTCTTTAATACATACAAAGAAGGAATTATAGAATACAAAGAAAACTTTACTTATTGGTTATATGTTAATTTTGTTGTCTTTTTTACTCTCCATTCTAGGTACTATGGCACGACTTTCTATAGTTACTAATATTTGATCTATATTTCTATAAATAAAATAAACTGGATTAGAGGTCATGCTTTTTTCCTGTTTTAAGAAGTATGTTTTGCATATTTTATAAAAAAAAAAATTTTTTTTATTTATTCTTTGTTTTTTGCAAAACGCATTTTAGGTAAAACGTGTTCTAACTATTTTTCATATAGAACGCAAATTAGAGGAGATGCAAATTGGGGTTCAACTGCTTTTTTGATAATTGAATATTTTGATTAGTCTCAAAACAAGACCTGTATTGCATAAACTATAACTATAATGTAATAAAACATAATAGCTATATTTTTAAAAAAAAAATTTAGCGAAAGAAGAGGGAAAAAAATTTCAAGTCGAGAGGCGCGGATTAGGGTTTGATTTTAGACCTATGGTTTCTTCGGAGAATTATCTTAGAATTGTATGTAGATTACGTTTTTGCTATACGATTTTTCATTTTTTTTCATCCATACAAATCAACCCGCCCTAATACTTATTATTGCAATTTCGAAAGAAAAATACTCCTAAATAGTGCTGTGGCACAAATATAATATTGTAAATTTTTTTCATAAAAAACGGTCCAGTACTTTTGGAGTAAAGTGGTAACATTAAATGTGCACTTCAATTTTATATAATAGTATAGATAGATATAGATAGATAGATGTTAATGTAAACTGAAGGAGATTGAATTAAAAAACAGTTTAATAATTTAGAATTAACTCACCCATGTAACCAATTTATAACATTAAGAACTTATAAAGGTTTTTCTATTTCAGATACAACGGTTATTTGCCACAAGGTGATCGTGGGCGCAGACGCTCCAAATTCGTACTCTACAAACGCACAGAGCCAAATGGTGTCAAACGTTCCAAACACTATATTGTTCAATCGCCACAAACATCTCAAGCCATACTGGATGCGAATCAGCACTCGATATCGTATACACTGTCACGCAATCAGGCTGTCATCGTTGAGTACAAGGAAGACACCGAAACGGATATGTTTCAGGTTAGTTCCCCAAAAGAAAATTCTTTTTCGCAATTCATAGTTGCTCAATCTTTGTTTAAAAGCTTATGGAGGTAAATTTTTTTGAGCATTTTTGCACATTTTTTGAAAGAGGTTTAGAGGTCGCGCTAATCTGATTTTCCCTAAAAAACAGGTTTGTCGGAAATTGTTAAGTTGGTCAATAACAGACATTTTCTTCGTCTTCGAGTTGTCATTTCGAACGACAAATGTCCAAACTTTACTTTAATGTACATAAATAAGAAGTTTTAGCAATTTTTTTGATAACTTGGTTGTCATATATTTAATTTTAATTTATGTCCTTAAGTAGGAGCACACCCTACTCTACATGCATGAGCATTGTTTGCAATGCTACAGTTTGATGGATCAAAATTGGAAATAGGTAATGTTTGAAATGGCGTTATTCGTGTGTGCATTCTGGTTTTATTTTTTCAATTCGACCTAATCAGGATTCTAGGTAATGACTTGTGTAAAACAAATTAGAATAGAACAAAACATGTAAAATAACTTAATATTAGGAAATTTATACTTTAATTTTTTAAAATAACATTTCTAGACTGCAATACAACTTAACCCATTGCAAGCAAGAACTAATGGTTTGCATCTAAAAAGTGCTATGTTATTCGTACTATAGCTATTGCTTCCTAAACCGTGAACTCTTTTTTGTGCTTTAAAACAAAAAATAAAAAGAAATAAAAAATTTTTGTCTTTCGTCTAGTGCCGGACGCACCTTGGCTTTTATTTTGGTGTGGGGGTGTCTGGCATGTATCGTTTACACATATTGGATCAATGTGGTGTTGATTATTGCTTAGCTATTATTGTTTTATCGATTTTTTTTTTTGTTTTCTGTCCCCAACATTAGCATTTTAATGTTTATTTTGGTTTTTATTTGCTATTGGGTGGATATCAATTTCGTGAGGTCTATCAGGCTTCCATCCGTCCATCTACACCTCTCTCTTTTTATAACTCTTTTTTGTTTACATACTATTTACAGTTGTTTGCATTACATAGGTAATTTGTATATAAATGTCGTAGATTTTTTTATGTTTTGTTTAATTAGTGCTGATAAGTCGTCAATATTTCAAAGGATCTACAAGATGTTATTTGCACTTGAATGACTTTAATGTGTTAAGAGTTCAATGGGTTTGTTCTTAACCAAGGCCAACATGGTTGTCAACGATTATTATTTTAAATTTTCTTAAAAATGTGCAAAAATTTTAAAGTACAAAATTTTTTTATATCGAAATAAATTGTTTGGTCAAAATCATCTCAAAATAATCTAGGGTCATTGCACGTTGAAAAAAAAAACAAAAAAAAAACTCAATTTCAAGCATGTATTGTGAAAAGACTTTAAAACGTAGACAAGAAATTTTTTACGTAAAAAATACAAAAAACCATATTCCGAAAAAGTTTTTGTTTTTGATGCATTTTTTTCTCGCTAGATAAAAAAATTTTTGTGGCGAGTTTTCAGCTGGGGTCAAAATATTTTGGTCCTACTTTATCGGAAACAAAAAAAATCGAAGTGCATATAAATGCATCGAACCCGGGCCGTGACCGCCGTGCACTCTATAATAATAACATAAGCACAAAACTAAAGTAAAGCAAAAATACAACAACAGGAAAATATGAAAGGAAGAAAAACTGAGAAATTGACACTGAAATCTCATCGCCTCTGTGGTGTAGTGCGCTAATGCGCCTGCACGGCGGTCACGGCCCGGGTTCGATTCCTGCCGGCATACAAAGATTTTTGATGAAGCCTGCAGCAGGGCCGAAATTGCAATAAAATCAGCTAGTGATGTTTTCCTTTTCATATTGAAAATGTTGTAGTTGTTGTTGTTTCTTTGGAAAAATTCGTTAGAGCAATTAATTGTTCTAACCAGACCTAAAGCTCAAAAAAACGATTTTAAACTATCAAACTACTAGAATTGTATTTAAAATCAAGAACGATTTAAATTATCAAACATCTAGAATTTGTATTTAAATCATAGAAAATCAACATAATTTTTTTATTGTTTTGTATTATATATAATACTTTCAAAGCAAATAATGTAAATGAACAATCAAATCAGTCAGTTTTATTTAATATTTTAGGGAAAAAGGACTTGTGTATTGAAAGTGTAAATTTTTATGAGACACGAAAATAGTCTATTACTGTTGCCAGCGATGTTTGCTTCATGACGCAACAATGCGTTGAGCATTGAACATTCATTCAGCCCAATCATGAAGCATATTCTCCCGGGAGTTGTAAAAGGGAGTTTCCGTTTTTAAGATAAAGTTTAAAAATCGCCAATATTCATTCGTGTAAAATAAAAAAATTAGATGTATTTATCTGCTATCTTAAAACCGGAAACTCCCTTTTACAACTCCCGGGAGAAAATGTTTCATGATTGGGCTGATTACGTTCCTCGTATGGAGCTTGAATTGTTTGAAAAGTTGGATTGCCAACTGAACTTATTTAAGAGTATAAAATAAAAAAAACAAAAAATATTTGTAGGTTCCACCCTAGTGTCGAATTTTTTTTTTAAT
Organism: Dichetophora obliterata; assembly: GCA_963920525.1. Taxonomy (NCBI): domain Eukaryota; kingdom Metazoa; phylum Arthropoda; class Insecta; order Diptera; family Sciomyzidae; genus Dichetophora; species Dichetophora obliterata. Next base: position 301,185,028 of record OY986435.1, on the reverse strand, counting down.
TCTGACATGAGCTTCGAAATCAGCGACCAACGCATCTGCAAAGAGTATAAACAAAGACGTATTTTTAGGGTCCACCCTAGTGTCAAAAAATTGTTTGAATTTTAACATATATTCGAAATCAGCGACCACTTAATACTGCCAGTGCATATACAAAGAGTATAAAGCAAAAAACACATTTTTAGGGTCCACCCTAGTGAAAACAATATTTTGTAATTCTAAAAAAAGATTCGAAATTAACGATCAGCGCATTTGCAAAAGGTATAAAAAAAACACATTTTAGAATTGTTGCCCTAGGGGCAACAAATTTTTGAAATTTTTGCATCAGGTCCTCCACCCTAGTGTTAAAAAACTTTTTGAAATTTTACCATCAGATTCAAAATCACTGACCCCTTATACTGCTAGCACATAAACAAAGAGTATAAAACAAAAACACTAATTTTAAGGGTCCACCCTTGTGTACATTTTTTTTTTATGCATTCTAACATAATATTCGAAATCGGCGATCAGCGCATCTACAAAGGGTATAAAAATAAAAAAACATATTTAGGGTTGACCCTAGTGACAAACACATATTTTAAATTCTAACATCAGATCCGAAATCAGCTACCCCTTAATACTGCCAGCACATACACAAAAAGTATAAAATAAAAAAACACATTTTTAGGGTCCACCCTGGGCGCCCTATAGCTTACTGAGCGCTCTCTGAGCGTAACTTTTTACATGTATACAAAGCTCACAACAGTAGATAATTTAATTCACTCGTTCGCTGACAGTGATGCTGTGAAGACCTAAATCGGGTATTTTATGTACACTCTTAAAAAACTAACTTTATTAGTTGTAGATACAATTTATTATTTAATGCAATGCATATATTTTTTATTTCGTCGAATTTCATACTATTTGTATATATAAAGGTTTAATATAATTCATACATATGACCTTTTAAGATTCTTTGCATTATTAATTCATATTATTTGTATTAATTATTTTTTTGGAGTTTATAATTTTAATTATTCGTTTATATTAAGCTTTTATAATATTAAAATAACAACAAAACAAACATACCAAAATTTTTGACTCTGAATTGGAATGTGGTTTCTTTTCCGAAGAATCTTTCTGGCAAACCAGAATGCTTAATTTGCCACTGCAAGTAAACTAATATTATTTATTTACTAAAATAAAATGCTGGAGCTTTGATGTTGACATAGAAGAAATAATGAACCGTACCGATGACCAAAATAAACACATATAACAGTATGTGTGGAGGTACAAACATACAGACTTGCAAGTTAAGATAACTGTGACAACTATTTCGCTCAGTGTGCGCTATACGAGAGTGCACCAATACTAACAAGACAAAATTAAATTTGACTGTGTTAGAATGCCCAGCCCTGCTCTAGGGGTATTCATGATTCAGTGCACTGCCAGTGCAGTTGAGGACTTGTGCACTTGTGCAACATATGTGACCTTCTCCGAGAAAAGGGACCTAGTGTGTCAAAAAACGGGTTTGGACTTAAGAGAGGATTCTGGTACCTAAAAGGGTGTAGAATAAGATGAAATGAGTTAGATTTCTGATAAAAATTTATTTATCCCATAAAAACGTACAAAACGAACTTGGAAAAATCGATAAACATGAGAAAAAAAAAATGAGAAGCGTTTTTCTCAAAACTTAATTTTCACACACTAGGTCCCTTTTCTCGGAGAAGGTCACATATACGTGCGTCAAAAATCTGCACAAGTGCTTTTCTACTGTAGCCTAAGACTTGAGCACCTGAATAGTTTTGCATTTGTGCACATTGAAAATTTTGACAGCTTTGAAAAAAGTGATAGTGCTGTTTTCACAAAAAACCTAACTGCACAAGTCCTCAGCTGAATCGTGAATACCCCTACTGTATTACACACATTTTCTGCAGTCTCTATTTCTTAACATTTAATTGCAATAAAGATTCTCACCTATGATTTAAAACAAACATACAAATAAAAATAACAAATGCGTTTTAACGAAATTTCTATGTCAGAAACAGATACACAGAAAGAGAGGAGAAAAAGAGAAAGAGAGAAAAAGAGAAAAAGAGAAAGAGAGAAAGAGAAAAAGAAAAAGAGAAAAAAAGAAAAAGAGAAAAAGAGATAAAGAGAAAAAGAGTGAAAGAGAGCAAGATAGAGAGAAAGATAGAGAGAAAGAGAGAATTAGAAAGAGAGAGTTGCGCACTCGCCTACTCGTTCGTTAGTCTGCTCTAATCTCATTACTCACACGGACACACAGTGCACTCGCCTGCTAGTTTGTACTCAGTGATAAAATATGCGATCGTTTCCACGAGGAGCAACAAGGGCTCCTATTTTGCTGTTTTATGGGATCAGAGAGGGAGCACTTCTGCCCTTGAGCTCCCTTACTGTTTTATAAAATCAATTGCGAGCAACTAATGAAAAAAAAAGGAAAAAATAGTGAGGCATGTGCCCTTTTAGGAAACCCTATCACTTTTTTCCGTGAAAGAAAAAAATAAATATTTTAAATGTTCCTTTGCTGATTCATTTGCATCATTCATTGATCGCTCCTTTTCAGCTACTCTAGGATGCTATAGGGAGTGCTACTTTTCCTAGGACATGCAATGTTAACCCTTTGACGACGAATGGGTGGAAAATAACCCATACTCATTTTTAAGTCGTGTGAGCACAATTTTGGAGATATTTACATAAAGTTAAGCTCAACAGATTAGAATGTGGCTTTTAACGTGTGCCACATTTTTCAAACTTGTTTTAATTTTAAGAGTAAGAAAAAACTACACGCAGATAAAAAACATAGTTGCAACAACCATGTTTTAAGAGGATCATAGTATGATTCGGATTATGATTGTTGCTAACATGTTCTTAAACATATAATATTTTCTTTGATCATGAAAAAATGATAACAACAACCATATTTAGAAAAGAAACTTCTTTGTAGGAACCAAAATATTATTGAAACAATCATTATTCTCTTATTGGGTCAAAAAGAGAATGACTGCAACAACTATATTATGAATTTATTTTTAGGATCTAGAATATTATTGAAACTATAATTTTATTTTTTTTATTTAAATGCACTCCAATTTCCGCAGCTATTAATTAAGATATCTCCAGAGGTTTGCCACTGTCTGGGCTGAACAGAAATATTCATTCAATTGAAAAAACTTTTTGATAAAACTTTCTGTCCGAGCTGGGACAGAGCCGCAACCGCGGCTTTTTCGCTTACGAGCAACGCACACTATCAGTAGGCCATAGTCGATACTACCGCTTGCTTGACTAATCCCATTCATAAACATGGTACATTAAGTGCATTGTCACAAAAATAGCAATATTTGTGATAAACAAAATATGGTCAGAATTGCGAAATATATTTACGGTAAATAGAAATATGTTTGCTACAATTAAAGTCGAAAATGTCACTTTTATGCGTGCTGTTTTTAAGATAAGGCGATTTAAAACAAAACACAATAATTGAACAGTTGACAAACGAAACGGCACATAGCCAGAAATCGATAAAACTTATTGTGTCTGAATGAAGTGAAAGCTTTTCCTGCAAACTGTTCAGACACAATAAATTCTTTCGATTTTTGGTTATGTTCTGCTTCGTTTGCCAACAAGCAAAGAATAGTTCAGACAAACATTCAAAATTCTAATATGTTTGTCTCTATAATAATATTCACATTTATCATGATTGACAGAACTACAGCATTTTTGTTGCAACTAATAGTTGAGAATTCATAGTATGTTGACGATTTCAATGATGTTATGATTTCAACTATAATGTTATTTTTGGTACAATCGTTAGTAAATAATGACTTTATTAAGGCAAAAATTTGTGTTTGCAGAAATAATACAATAATTTTAGTAAAAAAAATTATTATTGCAGTAATCATGTCTCAACCCTGTCTTTTCTCTGCGTGTAGAGAGTCAAAAAATATTAGTTCCGATTTCTCAGAGACTGCAGATATAGGTACCACAAACGATGTTCAAATACGAGCGGATATATTTTCTCATCCCAAAACCTTATGTCAAAACGTTTATGAATCAGCTGCTCCAACAAAGTAAAAAATAAATTTTTCGGGTGGGGTTTTCCGGGTTTCTCTGCATTTTTTCAATACTTACAGTAAAGAACAATTTTTAAAATTTTTTTATTTCACTTTTGCATAAAAATATGCCATCGGTGATGGCAATTCCACAAAAATATTTTAAATTTACAGCGGTTTGTTTGTCAACCTCAAAGGGTTAAAAGAGAACACAAAATGCACTTAGATTGGATCAATAAGGAGCAATCAATCTACTGCTTACGGTTTCTACCAAATCACACCATCCGCAAGCCGCCTATAGAAACTTTGTCCTAAAAAGTTTTAGCCTACTTAAGGTCGCTCCTCAAATTCTTGTATCAAAATAGAAAACTTTGTAGCTTACCCAATGTTCTTGTTTATTTAAAAACAATTATCATATTTTGTCAAAATCTCATATGTTGCTTGTTTCCCTGCAGGTTGGTCGCTCGTCGGAGTCACCCATTGATTTTGTTGTCATGGACACACTACCGGGCGACAAAAAGGATGCTAAAGTGATGCAGAGCACAATTTCACGTTTTGCCTGCCGTATTCTAGTTAACAGAAGCGAATCATCAAAAGCGCGAATATTTGCTGCTGGCTTCGATTCCAGTCGGAACATTTTTCTGGGTGTAAGTTATTTGTCTGCTAACATAAAAGCATTGCATTTACTACATAACATTGTAATCAATACCTACTCATTTAATTTATTTTACAGGAAAAGGCTACTAAGTGGCAGGATAACGTAGAAATCGATGGCCTTACAACAAACGGCGTACTTATCATGCATCCGAAGGGTCAATTTTGTGGTGGCACAGCTAAGTGTGGCTTGTGGCGTGAGTGCTCAGTGGGTGGTGATGTATTTAGTTTAAGAGAGTCAAGATCAGCACAGCAAAAGGGACAACCGGTAAGTGTGAAGATGTTGTGAAGGTACACAAACAATACGTCTATTAAGAAAAAAAAATAAGAAAAAAAAAAAACGGAAAGGAAAAACAAAAACACACCACACTCTTTTCTTCTTGCAGATATATGAGGAATCGAATGTGCTGCAGGATGGTACTCTTATAGATCTATGTGGCGCAACACTTTTGTGGCGTTCGGCAGATGGTCTTCAACACTCACCAGTAGGACTTTAAAGCTTATCTAAACAATTTTTTTATTTACTTATCTAACTTTATGTTTGCAGACAAAACGTGATTTGGAGAAATTAATCGATGAAGTTAATGCTGGTCGTCCACAGTGTCCGGTCGGTCTTAACACACTGGTAATACCGAGAAAAGTTCAAATCGGCGAACAATGTAATCAGCCTTATGTTTACTTGAATTGTGGACACGTTCAAGGTACGAATGTATTTATTTTGTGGTGGTTTATGTGCTAATATTGCATAAATTTGTGTTTTCAGGTCATCACGATTGGGGCCAGGATAAAAGTACCGGCGATCGTCGCTGTCCCATGTGTCTGGAAGTTGGTCCCGTTGTTACGCTATGCATGGGCTTAGAACCTGCATTTTATGTTGATACCGGCGCACCCACGTATGCATTCAATCCATGCGGCCACATGGCGACTGAAAAAACTGTCAAGTAAGTAACCGGTGCAAATAAAATGATTTTTCATTAATCATTGTGTTTATTTTGTTGTTGGTTTTGCAGATATTGGGCAAATGTCGATATACCGCACGGCACCAATGGCTTTCAAGCCGTCTGTCCCTTCTGCGCGACTCCACTCGATGGTTCATCCGGTTACATAAAATTAATTTTTCAAGATAATTTGGATTAAGTTAAGCTCGCTCTAGCACTAAGCATATATTTATATATATATATATATATATATATATATATCAAAAAGGAAAACCAATTCATAGCTTTTAAGCATAAAGTATTATACGAGAAAAAAAACAAATAAGAAATAAAATAAAATAAATTTAAATATCCAAGTAAAGATTGTAAAAGAACAAAATAGCAAACAAAAGTACACAACTAAAAGAAGCTACTGCAAATATAAAATAATTGTAAACAAATGTAAAATAAAAGTGCTAAACGAAATAATCTATCTTATCTAAAATGCAAACAAACATATTAACTATAAAATTTTAAAAAAATTCTAAAAAGCAAAAAAAAAAAAATGCAAATATTACAAAATGCATATTGCAGAAAACGATTAATTCTAATTTTTAAACTAAGCCGTCACCAAATGTATGTTAACCCTGTCACTGCTATGCTTATAAAGAAAGTTTGTATAAAATAATTTTTATTTTAACACCGAAAGCAGTCTTTATATTAATATATCGCAACCACCTTGAATCTGGCAAAAGAAAAAAATTTCTATATCACGTCAGAATTTTAATAAAATGCGTTTCAAGTTCAGATATTAGACGCACTAACATCTGTCTCAATATATCTTACCATTGAAAATACGTGTTAAGAGCTAACAACAATAGACACAAGCTGGCATATGCTAAGGCTAATAAGGCGAAAAATACCCATTATTGACTTTTTGATGTGTCACAAAATTATTATGTTTTCTTTGCACTTATTTGTGAGATTTTTTCAAAGTAACAAGCCAAACAATATGAAACAAAACAAACAAGAGCGATCTCTGTTGATTAGCTTTAATTATTACTTTAATAAATTTGATTAAACAATTTTTTGACATTTGCCTATGCTGTAAGCGATGTAAATTGCTACACAAAATGGTAACGAAAGTAAATGAAAACATAACAAAACTGCTACCCAAACATAATAGGCTCGAGCTGGCTGTAGCTTATGTCAAAAATCAACGAGAAGCTAGCTCAAGTTCTGCCAAATACTTAACACTAAACGCACCGACCCCGGTCATTTGCCTGGATTCAAACTTTTAAAAATTCAAATCCCGATGCAGTAATTTCCGTTTTTAGGTCTTTAGTAGAAACTTTTGTCTATTTACTCACAAAGAAGGCTATTTTATTAATTCTTTATTTTATTAATTAATTATTGTTAATGAACATGATAATTAAATAAAATAAATTAAATTATATTTGCTTAAAGCCAATTCTTAATGGGACTTGACACATTGAAATTGTGAAAGGTTTTTTTAAATAAGGAAATTTAAGGAAAAAAAAAAAACAAAAATGAATCTTTGCACATATATATTTTTGGGCTCTTAAATATGAATAAAATCATTTTTTATCTGAATTTTAATCAGTATGAAAACTCTAGGGTCTGAACTAAAAGAAAAGAAACCAGCCCAAAAAATATTTTTTTTTTTTATTAAAGAACCCAAAAAAGAAATGCAAAGTTTAATAAAAATATCTCTCTTTTGTTCCTTGTATTTTTGCATTTAAAAAAGAAAGAATAAAATTTAGTAGTGAGGTGTGTCAAGTCTGCTTAATTAAAATTTAAAAAATTCGACTGTATGTTGCCATATCGTCATTTCAGGATGATTTTGATTAAAGCATTAGGTTGACAGTTCAATTTCAGCTGCAAAAGTCTTCAAGAAAAGAAAAAATAAGGCTATTTTTAAAACTTTTTCATTCGTGACATGCATAGTAATTGGGTTAAATTTGCTTAACTTGCTTTGTTTGAAAGTTTTCAAATTGTTTGCTTTTTGTTCCTCTATGCTTTAGTAATTTAAGTTAGTTTAGTTTTTAAAAATCTATTCCATGCAACATTATTTTAAAAATTGCATATTTTTCATTATCAACTTCACCCACTTAACCCATTAACAACCAAAACACTGTTAAAACATCTGAATGCAACATGTAAGTTGTAAAATAAATTCAATAAGAAGTTGAAGTATTCTAGAAGGAGAATGTTTGCAATGCTGCTTCCTCTAATATTCATGGTCAGAATGCCTATATAAAAATTTTGCTTATCCATGCTCTTTATCCATGAATTTAAAAACAGTCTAGAACGCGGTTTTTGATATCTGTATTTCGGAAATCTGTACCGATATTCTTTCGTTTTCAATTTAAGGACGGATAAATTTCGCTAACAGAAATGAAAAAGGTTCTACTTACTTGCCGAATACTCAAAAATTGATGAAAGAATTGAAATAATTATAAAAAAGTTGTAAAAAAAAATTTTTTATGATTTCTTAACTTGTTCAAATGTATTTAATTCAAGATTGAATTGTAGTCAAAGCCTACTGTTATTGTTTTTCTTTGAAATATTGAAATAATTAATTCAACTCTAGTAAATTAAAGCCCACTTTAGTAGTTTGAGATAGGCCTCAAGCATAAGCAATGTAATCAACCTTTTTTATTTTGGACTTTTACATGTCAAATCATTCTTTGGGAGTTTTTAACTATCAGCATTGAAAGCAGCATCCTAGAATGTTTGAAAATGATTCTCGATTTCTTTTGATTTCATGTCAAAATTGTGCCTTGGACGTTAATGAGTTAACCATAGGGTCAAAATTAGTTTTTTTTTATATATAATTTTATTTTAGCTGCAGTGAATTGTAAAAACATTTTCAGAAAAATTAAAAAAATAAATTAAGGGCTTGATTCTACATCTTTTGAGCATCAAATTGCTTATTTTTAATATACTTTATATAAATCTTATAATATACATATATTGCTCTCGTACATGAAGAACTTTACTGATTTTTTTTTTAAAAACCCTTAAATAGTTAATACTGTTTTTAAATCATCTTCAAATTGAAAAATTTATTGAAATAATACAAATGATGATTATCAATTTATTTCAACAGACCAAATTTCTGAAATTATCGTAATTTTATTTTGTAAACAATTTTAAAAAGCAGCTTTTTAACATAAGAAAACGTTTTAGTTAAAATTTAAAAATAAGGTCCGTGAATATTTTTGTATGACTTTTGTCGAAAATTATTGTTTACTGAATCGATTCATTTTGTTCCCAATCATCATCGCATCATTTAACATCATTTCCCCCATTCAATATTATTAAATTATATCCACTTAGTTTTCTTTGGGATAAGCTGTATATGAGTTTAGCTTTAAAGAATTTATACGAACATACATTTTTACTTAATTCACCTTAAAAAAAACTTCATCACTCCTCCTTACCTAGCATGTTATTAAAAACAAAGCCATATTTTGTAAGCGTCTAAAATCATGTAATTTTATTATTTTTTTAAAATAACCAGTCCAAGCTATAAAATCATGTTAAACTCTTCTATACACGAAAGCATCTTAAAAGTAAAAAAAACAAAAAATTGTAATTTAGTTATATAAATGAATTAAGTGTATACAACATAAATATTATACGCTATACGAAAAGCATATTGAATGAAAAAACAAAAGAAAAAATATTAAAAATGAACTGAATATAAATAAAGTTAATTATTTTGCGAAATCTACAAATGTTTATCATAAAAATAGTTATATGTAAATAAATATTAACTTTAAATCCACGGCTACTTGCAAAATACCATTCAATTTTCTATCCACGTCATTTCATTTCAATAATCTCTCTCAGATAGTTTTTCTTTTCCAATGCATTTTCACTTCAGGACTCTTTTTATTTTTTAAATAAATTTTATTCGTAATGTTTCAACTTTGAACATATCCTTGAAATACGCTCATTGCTGCGCTTACTAAGCATTTAATACATTTCTTCTAGACCAAATCTATCAATTGTAGAATATATATAATTCCTTCTAGCTGATAGCTTTTCAAACTCATTTCAGAGAAAAACATATTTTTATATAAATGAATAAAATAAAAAACAAAAAGTAATCAATATTCTTGAAACTAAAAGATTGATAAAAATTTTTAAAACTAAATATGGATGGATTAAATAAACTTATAATGAAAATTAAAAAAAATAAATTGAACAATGAGCTAATGATATAGAAAAAAAAACAATGAACGTGTTTAGTTTTATGTTTAACGATTTAGTCCTAATATATTATTATCTATATATAAACCGAACATGTGAATAAATAAAATAAAATCAAATAAAAAACTTTCTTTTTATTTTACACTTAAATCTTTGAAAGTTGCAGTTGAATATAAACCAGAAATCGCCAGTGGTCGAAATTCGAACATTTCACTGTGACTTTTCGGCCTACATTGTGATATGAAATTGCTTACGTTTTTAGATGAGCATAGAAAGAGACACCAAACTACTCTATTTCTATTTTCAGTTTGCCGCTCAGTGTTAACATTAATAATATTATTTTTAATATTTTTTATACATCTCAGCAATGTCGATAATTTCCTCCTACACCGTGTTTTTCCATCTTTTATAGCTTAGCTTATATATAAGGAATTCTATTTTGAACGCTCATATTTCTGGTCAAAGGTTACAAAAAGTTTCCGGTGTACTTCTCCCTACTCTTATTCATTTGAAAGAAAAATTATCCAAATCGGCTGAGAAACACGGGAGAAAATGGTACTGAACTGTTTTTCCTTCGCCTATTTATATATAGAGTGGGTAGCCTAGTGGGTAGAGTGCGTGGCCCCTAAGCTAAAGAACCGCGGTAGCCCGGGTTCAATTCCAGCTCAAACAGAAAGTTTTTTCAATTGAATTAATTTTTCTGTTCGGTCGTCACCTCTCTGCAGACAATGACAAACCTCAGAGAGTAAAAATTGTCATGTAAAGCTTCTTGAGAACATAAGCCGTTCGGAGTGGGCATAAAACACGTAGGTCCAGTTCTCGGTCATTTGTGATTCAACATTTAATAATAACACGCACAACACAATTGTGATCAATAGAAGCTAGGTCAAAGTCCTTCCAAGGGCTGAAATGGCCAGTTTATTTTATATTTTTATTTATATATAGACCAGTTGAACCCACGTTTCCAAACACCCATCAAATGTTATCACTGAAACGGCATGTTTATATTGTGGTCGAATACTGAATTCCGAAGCTGTGCGGCCTATAACTCCATAGTTATTCTAAAAATCATAAAGTAACTTAATCAATAAAGCCATAACTTTTGATTGGAAAGAGATATTGGGGTAATTTTTTCAAATAAATTATTTTGGAGTCTTGACTTTTGTGTAAAAAATATAACAACAAAATTTTGGAAAAAATAAATTTCTCCAAAAAAATCAAAGGAGGACCAGGACCTTGTTGTTTTGATGATGAAAACAGTAAAATGATTTTTGCGCCTAACTGGAAGAATTTTTGCAAATAAATGCTTTGTCATATGAAAGGTAGTCAGATGTGCAATTTTTACTTGATTTTATTTTTACAACAAAAACATTTTTTGAGTCACAGTAAAAAGCAAATATTTTTGACCTTTTTAAAAAAAAAATTTACACAAACAGTTCGAAATACTTTTGTGAAAAGGTTTTTCTTAACTTTTGAACAAAAAAAATGAACGAAATATATTTAGTAGCAGCGGAGATATTTGCATCGAAAGTCAAAACTTTGATTTTAATTCCATTTTTTTCTCATTATGTAACGATGGTGTTATAAAAAATTCATTGTACTAAAAATTGTTGTCAATTTTGAAGATTAGTGAATGATGTTGATATCAAAATTACAGAAATTTGTTAAAATTAAACTGGCCAGAATTTATTATTGTAAAACGTATATAAATAAAAATATTTACGTTATTTGAAAAAGAGGATTTGTGGGCGGTAAAAGGGGTGTGGCAACGTTATTTTCCCTTAAACCATCTCGTACTAAAAATAAATTAATTGCCAAAATTTCGGCTTAGTTTAGTTTATACTTTAAACTAAACTTAGGGTTGTTGCTCAAGCATGATCTTTAAATAGCCTACTGCTTTTAATGTCATAAGATTAAGTAGCCAATTTGAAAGTTCAATTTGTTCAATATAGTTCAGATGAATGGGTTCCAAAATGTGTGAAATCATATACGACTTTAACAGTGAGTTGATCACAACTCGAAGACCACTGAAGAGGAAATGTAGCGATTCCGAAACAGACTGTCTAGTCAGATAAGTGATTGACTCTATTCAAAGTTGTTGTTGTTGTTGTTGTTGCCTTAAAAAATCTTGATCTCAATCTTGCAATTAAATTCATTATTTAATTATTCATATTTTTTCATTAAATGAATATTTAAAAGTCTTAGATTAATAGTCATTTGTTCAAATCAGTACTTATGTTACTCTCAACTTGGCTTTTATTCTTAATTATAAGACAAAGTTTTTGTTAGCATAAAATTGGAATAAATAAATACAAATACAAATACCTGGCTCACTTTGATTCACTCCACGCTTATCTCCTGAAAAAAGCGTAAACATAGTGCAACCACTATTGTTTATTGATTTTTAGCCCAGTTTCCGAAAGTAGCCATACAAACTTAATTACCAAATTTTAGTCCTATACGACCCAAACCTTCTGAAATAAAGCATTTTTATTGGTTTGTGGGGGGATATAGAGGGCGCGGAAACTAATTTTTGGTACAGTTTCTGACAGTACCCATACAAACTAAGTCAAAATTCTAGCTCAATCAGCCCAGTAGTAAATTTTTATGATTTCTGAAAAAATTGGGAGTAGTTAAAGTGCAACCATGCCTATTACCAAATTTTAGTCTTACACGACCAAAACCGTCTTAAGTAAAGAATTTTCATTTATTTGTGAGCAGTAAAAAGCGGCGTGGACACTCATTTTTAGTACAGTTGCTGACAGTATCCACATAAACTAAATTTCCAAATTTTAGTCTAATACGATCAAAACCGTCCGAAATGTAGCATTGGTATTGATTTGTGGGCTGAACAAAGGGCGTATAGACCCATTTTTAGTACAGTTGCTGACAGTAACTATACAAACTAAATTACCAAATTTAGGTTTTACACGATCAAAACCGTCTTAAGTAAGGAATTTTAATTTTTTTGCGGGCGGTAAGAAGGGGCGTGGACACTCATTGTTAATACAGTTGCTAACAGTAACCATACAAACTAAATTACCAAATTAAAGTCATATACGACCCAAACCGTCTGAAATATAGCATTTTTATTGGTTTGTTGGCAGCAAAAGAGGGTGTGGCTAATTTTTTCCTTAACCATCTCCTACCTGAAACAAATCAACTGCCAAAATTTCAGCTCAATCGGCCCAGTAGTTTCGGAGTCTGTAGATATCACACAGACAGACAGAACATTTGTATGGAAGTATATGGGAAAATCTTAAAAATGCCATATCTTTAAAATGCTGGAACCACTGGGCCGATTTCGTGCATACAACACGTAAACCATCTACAGATCATACCCAACGACCCTGAAATTTTGTTTGAAATCGGTCGACCCGTTTTTTCAGTTGGTGGTTACATCAAAATGTACACTTCTTTTTATATATAAAAAGATATACATTAATTAAATAATTACGTAAATTAATTTATGTAGAAATTGCTTAAGTTAATAAGATTAAAAATGTTTCTGTTAGATAATATCATCAAATAATACGTTTTTAATAAGTTTTAGTTTTTTGGTCACGGAAGACTTTTCTGTGGAAATGCCCATATACACCAGGTATAATTATAAATGATACATGCACAACTGCGGGAATTGAAATCGTTTCTAGGTCCATTTTTATTGAGTTGCCCAGAGTAACTATACGAACTTAATTACAAAACTTTAGTCCAATACAGCAAAATTCGTCTGAAATATAGCATTTCAATTGATTTGTGTGCGGTAATTTTGGGTGTGTCAACTTTCGTTTTTTTATTATTTGAGATATAAACCTTGATAACAGATGTTGTAAATTTAGTGGCCTAAGATGTTACCGTTCCTGAGATCTTAAAATACACTGCACAAACGATTTTATGTGTAAATAAGAGGCGGTAAGAGTAGGCGTGGCAACATTCATGTATATAGTGACCCCTACATGGTCTCATAGCATAAATTTATTTATTCGATTGCTGAACCTTAACAGGTTTTATAGCAAATTTGAAATTATAAAAACGGATATTTAATACAATTCAAAAATATAAAGTATGATTTTGATTGAAATCATGTATTATTAACAAACTAAAAAGTTTAATAAATTGCTTAAAGTATATAATTTTATTAAAGTATAAAAAAAAAGCTAAGTCAAATCGATAATATCAGACAGCATAGCAGGGTTGCATTTTCAAGACAAACAAGGTCAAGTTAGCAACATTTTTTGTATCCGGACATCGGCGGAGTCGTGTGACAAACAAGGTCTCATACCCAATAAAACACTACTGCAATAAGTATATATATAATATATATCGTTGTCTTCCTGAAGCCGGTGGGATCCTGGTGGTTTCTCGACAAACTAGGTCAACTTCACCAAACCAATTTTAATAAAACAAAGAAAACCAGTTGCGAACGCAGGCATCAAGACAAACTAGGTCTTATCGGCCACTCATATTAATATATTACAAATCGATATAACGTAGTGTTTCAGGAGGTGAGAACCAAGACACCACGGTAACGTCGACAAATGTAGTCACATTTATCATGAAGATATAAGGCAATTGAAGATCCCAGGTTTAGGTCCATTCAGATTATTTAGATGGTCATACATCAAAATTATCCATTTTAGGCTTAGGTCCATTTATCCATTTTGATTGTTACATTAATGTGTTAATAAATATCACCAGATGCATCAGATATATATTTGAGAGAAATTAATCTTAATCAACAACGGTACTGCAGGTAATCTATAATTTTATGTTTGATTGAGTCCATGGATTCACTTAAGGATATAACATCAGACACAAAATTGAAATCACTGCAAGCTTTTCTAAAAGGTTCATTTTGCAAATAATTAGTTCTACAAAAGTTCATGTGGAGTAACTCAAAAGATCTTCTAGGACGAAGAAGAATATTAAAATATATTTTACTCAATAAATATGGACTCTTGACGTATCCATGTAAAAGTTTTATAATCCAACAAGCATTTGTGGTGCTCTCTACAGCCTATTTTACCTGTTCGTTACATTAATACTTACCTTTTGCTATATTGTACTTACCTTTAGTTACATTAATACTTACCTCTTTGTTATATTGTACTTACCTTTAGTTTCATTAATAACGTATTATACTTACACTTGCCTATGAAACACTTGTTATAAAAAAACATTTTGAATTGTATTCAGTTATTATAATTTCAGAAATTTTCATTTTGAAAATTTCAGTATCAAAAATTTGTTCAAAGAAAATTGTTCGAATAAAAAATTATAAAATAAAAAATTGGTTTTAAAATAAAAAATTAATTTTAAACGAAATCCATAAATGTTCGCACTAAACATTTATCATAATTCTCCGATTTTTTAAAGTAGGAAGATTTAAGAGTTGTAACCGATATTCATAAGGTGGTAAGTGCAAATCAGTATTACAATAAAGATAGCTTAAGCAAAACAAAAGAAATTGTTTCTGCACTGATTCAATGTCGTCTATGTAACAACCGTATGCACCAAACAACTAAAGCGTATTCTAAGATAGTTTAGTTTAGTTTAGTTTATTGATAAAAAATATTAGCATATAAGATTGATTCTTTTAAATGCAACAATACAATAATTTACAACAGAAACTCAAAGTAACAATTTAAATAAATATTGTAACAACAGATTCATAGGAAAACTTAGTGCTAGATAAAATTTTAAGTTAAATGATTTAAGTATATTTATTGTGAGAAATTAAAGTTAGACGGTTAAGTTAGAAGTTAAAGTATAGAGTATATGTAAGAAATAAATAATGAGGAAGTTTGAAAAAAATAGTTAGGAGAAATAGTCATTGATGAGGCGCTTAAAGGTTGTTTTGTTGCTAATGCGTTTAATACTATTTGGAAGGGTATTCCAAAGTCTAATTGCACTTATGAAAAACAGTCTACTAGATTCACTGTATTTGAAGGGGGGAACTAGGAAAAAAAGTCTTCTGGCGGACCTGCAGAATTCAAGTTTTTCAAATAGATAGTAAGGACTTTTTGAATATATAAGTCGATGAAGGAAAATACAGTTTCTTGCATTGAGAAAGCTTATAATACCGCAGCCAAGAACGCGATTACTGTGTGTTGATATATGATCAAACCTTCGGACACCGTAAACATATCGAGCTGCGTTGTTATATGCCACTAATAGCTTATACGATGACCTCGAATTGAGCTTGCTATATACAACTTCAGAGTAGGTTATTATGGGCACGACTAATTGTACTATCAGTCTTCTTCTCGTTTCTGTTGGAATAAATTTTGCAGTTTTTCTTAGGTTACGTAAGGAATAATAAACTTTACTTACCACCAAGCGCGTCGGAAGCGAATTTCATCTGGGGGGGCAGTACAAATGGGGGGGCAGTACAAATGGTGGTGCAAAAAAAGTTCACCAAAATTTCTTCAAAGAAACATGAATGTGAATAAACAACTTTTTTATTTTAGTTTAAAATAAAAAAAATATAAAAATATATAGAAAATATTAAAATTTCATTATTTTTAAAAGTTCTTCCAATTTCGATATTAGAGATCATTCATTAAAGGATCTTTCATATGGTAATATGAAAATATAAGAAATAATTGTTGCTTTTATAAAGCAAGACTAGGTATATCTTTACATGGTTCAAATGCAATAAGATACAAAAAGTTATATCAATTTAAATTATTCCAAAATGCTTTCTTCTGTCCTTGCGAGAAACAAACTCTTTCACCACCTCCATCGAATTGAATTCTTCAGTTTAATCTTTGTGAATGTGTATAAGAGCCGCATGAGTGAGTCGTTTCTGTGTCATAGTTGCTCGAAGATACGTTTTTAGTCGTCTTAGTGCACTAAAAGAACGCTTAGATGAAGCTGCTGATGCAGGCACAGTCAAAAGCACAGCAATAAGTTTTTCAACTTCATTTAATAGTTTTTTACAGTATCCGAATTTTTTTCAAATTGGGATACAATGCCACTGCTATTTGAAGGTGTTTGGCCAGGCAATTGCTTCAGCAATTTAAGTTGCGCATGGAGGTCGCTCACATCAAAGTCATCTGCATAAAGATCTAGTTTTGTTTTTAGATTTTGTTCAGAAGGCACTTTTTCGTTGAAGGCTTCGATTACAATATTTTCCAACGATTCCAGAGTGTCAAGATCTGTTTAAATGTACAATAAGACTTACAAAGTGCCAGTTTACACTAGCTTCACTCAACCGACTCACCGAATGTTAAATCAAAGTAAGTCGGTTGAGTTAAGCTGGTGTAAACTTGCAAAAATAAAAAAAAGTAAAATATTAACCTGTTTGGTCGAATCTAGCCGTTATCTCATTTGAGAGAAGATCTAAAATTTCGAAATAATCTTTTCGTAGTTGCCGATCATATAATGGCAACTGTACTGAAGGAACCGGATTTGATGTTTCTTCAAAGCGTCGAGGTGGATTTTCATTAGCTTATTCACAGTAGGGGCTTTCGCATGGTCCAAAACATTGGACCAACATGGCAGATTGTACAACATGTAGTACCATGCGTAAGCTAAAACGATAGTCGAAATTTTTGGTTTTTTCTGCTGATTGTACAATATTGTACAATTATGTAAAATTACTGCTCAATTGTTAGGGCATCTAAAAGTTGCTTAGCTATTAGCCGGATATGTCCTGCTTGAGAGCTTGCAATTAATAATGTTGCTTTACAAGTTGGATCGTTCGAACGCTCAATCAAATAGTCCCATTAGTTTTCCATCTAACTTATCGTACAACATGCCGTCCAATATGGAAAGCCCATAACAACATGTCAAATTTTTTCTTACCAGAGTTGCAAAATGAACAAGCATTAAGCTACATACCTAAGGGTGCTTTTAAACTGAAGTGGTGGGTTTGCAGTAGAAACTCTACATTTTGTTCTATCTTTTTGCAAACACAGAGAAAGAAAATGGTTATCCGCAAGCATGCTTATGAAGAAGAGAGAAAGAAGAAGAAAATATAAAATAAAAAAATATTATCGTTGTAAAAAAAACTGATATTTTGAATAACTTTTGAAGTTTTCTTTTTAAATTGTTTATCTATCTAAAAAAGTGGGGGCAACTGCCCCCCTTTCCCCCCGCTTCCGACGCCAATGCTTACCACACTGTTGATATGGTCTTCGCACGTAAGTGAAGAATTCATAATAAAACCGAGATTAGTTACTTTGCTAACAAGGCTAAGTTTAGTTCCATTAAGGAAGATATGAGGCAGTTCAGTAAATGGGTATCTATATTTCTTAACAGGTAGCACATGCGATTTTTTGGGGTTTAAGCAAAGGTTGTTTTCACTGGCCCATTTGGCGATTTCTAGCAGGTCATCGTTTACTCTGGCACATAAATCTTCAATGAGACCTGAAGGTCGGGAAAGATACAGTTGCAAGTCATCTGCGTACGCGTGCATTGAGACATCTTTGCAGACCGAAAAAATGTCGTTTAAGAACATTGTAAACAGTAGCGGCCCTAGTACTGATCCTTGGGGTACTCCACTACTAATTAGCCTGATCCCTGAAAATACATTCCCTATTTTAACTCTCTGCGTCCTCCCTTCTAAGTAACTTTTCAGTAGTTTTACAGCAGTATCTGAAAAGTTGAAGAACATTTTTAACTTCCTGCATAGCAAGAGGTGACTGACACTATCGAACGCTTTCGAGAAATCCAACAAGCAAACCAAGGTGATCTGTCCCCTGTCAAACGGAGTTCTTATATCATCCAGAATTTTTACGACTGCGGTAGAACAGCTATGTCCAGGACGAAATCCAGACTGCAAGGGAGAGTGTAAATTCTGTTCAAGGAGATATTTAGAAATTTGTTCCGCCATTAGAGATTCAAGAACTTTTGAAATTGAGCATAGCAGACTTATGGGTCGAAAATCACTAGGCATGGCAGCTGGAGCTTTTTTTCCTATTGGAATTTTTGTCACGACTTTCCAGATGGAAAGGAATGTAGAACTTGTTAGACAGTGATTAAGAATGTGCACAAGGGAACTAATAACGTAAGAAAGTATGAGTTTAATAAACCTAATATCTATTCCATCTTCACCGAAAGCATTCGATTTAATCTTTAAGATACACCTTACAACAGCAGATTTATCAACTGCAGTGAACTCAAACTTCTGAAACATATTAGCGGTATTCGGACTAATAGACGGATAGGAGATTTGGCCATCGGGGCTGGCTGCAAATAACGAATTTAGAGCATCTGGATCTAATTGACACCCCGCAATTTTGTTCTTATATCCTATTCCGATCGCCTTTAGGTTATTCCATAGTTTCTTTGCAGGTTGTGACGAACTTAGCCTTGATGAAAAGAATCGTTTTCTGGACAGTTTCACTGCCGATGAAGCTTCGTTTCTTGCTCTTCTAAAGTCCTCCCTGTTTGAATCTGTAGGATTTCTTTTCCAAATAGTATAGGCCTTATGCCGTTTTTTCAAAGCCTGTTTAATAGAGTTTGTGAATCCCGAATCACGGGCAGGATCTATTCGTGATTCGGGATGAACGTAAAGGCACGTGACTATCATATAAGTTAGTTACTTTGTTAATGAAGCAGTTTAATTTATCGTCAACTGTACTTAAAAGTCAACAGTCAAACCAATTTTCGCGAGATAAATCGGAAAATAAAGATTCAGAGTCAATCGATTTATAGTCTCGATACGTAAAAGTATTGACCAAAACATCCCAGTGGGCATTTTAGCGAATGCTACGCAAAAAAAGGCATGCTAGCACTGCTATTATTGGCGTCAATACACCTTCCATGATCACTGCATTAATGAGTACTTCTGTAAGGCCTACCTTTTGAAGGTCCTTATTCTTCTCTTTTTATTTTATATGAAAAAATTTACAAAAAAATTCCAAAAAAATTTTTAAATACACAGAACAGTTTGTAAAAAATGTAGATTTAAAAAAAAAACAAAAAAAAATTATTTTTTTTGTCCGAGTTGGGTCTCGGACCAGGGCTCCCGAAAACTAACGCATTACATATTATATGAAAATATTTATATGGATAAACTCAAAGTCTTTTCTTATAATTTTGTATGAAGAAAATTTATAAAAAAATTCCAAAAAAAATTTTAAATACACAGAACAGTTTGTAAAAAAATGTAGATTTAAAAAAAAACAAAAAAAAATTATTTTTTTTGGTCCGGGTTGGGAATCGAACCTGGGCTCCCGAAAGCGTACTTTCATTTGTATTGATGAAAAATAAGCAAACGATTTCTAACAATCACGGTAGTCGAGTGGGTAAGATGTCAGACCGCCGACTTAGAAGTCCATGGTTCAAATCTTAAATTGTGAGTCGTATTTTATTTGAAGTTGATATTTTTATTGCTTTTGCTTCTAACGTGACTTCTCGAAAGAGGGCTTCTGGCAGGTCTCTTTTGAGCAAGGAGAGCGGAAGCCCTGACAAATTTTCCCATTTCATATAAAAAAGCAAGTGTAATTGTATATGAGTACGGCAGTACTCTAAAATCCATACGAAGGCCTGCTAGCAGCGCTGCCAATGCCTACTAGGATAGGCCGCAATAGGGAAGTGAATAAGGTTTTCGTTATGAATGGATCATTAAACTCTTTTGCCTGACGTTTAATAAATCCTAAAGTACTATTTGCTCTATTTATTATTTTATTTACATAAATATTAAAGCGTAGTTTAGGATACACCAAGTATTCATTAAAAAAACATGCACAACTCAGGAATTATAATGATATATGTAAAGGGGGCGTAGTTATAGTTTCATCACGCCCATTTTTGGTTGAGTTGCCAAGAGTAACCATACAAACTGAATTACACAATTTTAGGTCAATACAACCGAATTCATCTGAAATTAGCGTTTATATTGATTTGCTGGCTGTAATAGGGGGTGTGGCAATTTTTAATTATTTATTATATGAGATATGGCCCTTGGCAACAAATGCTGTAAATTTGATGCCCTTAGGTGTTATCTTTCCTGAGATCTTAACGGGCACCAACCCGCACGAACGATTTGTATGGGAGTATATGGGAAAATTTTTAAAATCCCATATCTCCGGAACCACTATACCGATTTCGTGCAAACTTCACATAAACCATCTGCAGACCATACCCAACGTACCCTGAAATCGGTCGACCCGTTTTTTCAGTTAGTGGCTGCATAAAAATGTACACTTTTTTTTATATATAAGATTGAAAAAATGTAAGCGATTCAATTAATAGAACAATATCCTTCTTCACTGCTATTTTGATATCTTTCTCTTGTTTTTATTAATATTGTTGCGAACAAACTGTTTTTAAAATTTGAAAAAATCGTCAATGAACTCACATAGCACTTAATTATCCTATTGAATAAAAAAACTTATCTACTGATTTAAACAAAGAACAAAAAATATTTGCAATAATAACAACCTATCTACACTTAAACGAACAGTATGAGATTTTATACATTTTTTTTGCTTATAGAAGCTTGTTAACCTTTTAATACTATATTCTGTTACTTTGATTGGTGAATATTTGCACACTGAAGGATTTAAACGTGTTTTTAGCTCTCCTGAAAAAAGTATTCCCAACAAAAAATTTCAATATGCATTACTTGTATGCAAGTAAAGAGCGCTTTATTCTTCTTGCAAATAGTGCTGTTTGAGTAGCTCTACATTTGTAGCACTTTCCGTAACGATAACGTTGCACTTAAAAAAGTATTAGATTTTAATGTAAAAAAAAATTAATTTCAAAAACTGTAAAAATTCATCAAATCGTTTTAAAACTATGTTTTCTGTTTTTTCTTCATCAAATGAAAAATCAAATAAAATGCATAAAAATCCATACCTTTTTACATCGTCGCCCTAATGCTAATAGGATGTATGTCAAAATTGGGCAAAGTAACGTTTATTAACGGTTTAGGTAGATTGGTCAAAACTACATCTATGACCTTTTTTTGTTTTCAATGTTTGTAAGGAAAAAGGGAGGTAGAACTTTTTAAACAATTCATTATCGTATGAACTTCATACAAATAATAAACAGTTTCCTTTGCCTCCTGAATAATAGATAACTTTGACTTACGACGTGTTAGAATTAGGCCGGCGATATGAACTATAAAGGAAACAAAGCCCTTGGTTCTCGCTACATTTTTCTTCCAACTACAAGCGCTTGGTTCTTGCTACGATCTTGTATCATATACAAGCAGAACAAAGCGCTCGGCTTTCGCTAAGATTTTATATTTTCTACAGCGGGAGCGAAGCGCATACATCTGATGACATGACTATGTTAAAAATGCTCTATATACAAGGAGAATGAAGCGCTCTACTGTTTTTTGCAGCGCTTCAGATGCGCAAATGGAGAGCCCGCTTCTCTGCTGGGTTTGTATAACAACAAAAGCCTATAGTGGGAGGTTGCCAACCACAAATTCTATTTTAAAGGGTGCTGATAATTACGGTTTTCAACTATAGCAAAAAAAAAAACACCATATCACGATACCATACAATTGTGAATACCCTTTTTGTTAATAAACACGAAAAAACTCAAATAATATTACTGACTTGTATTAATTAAAAGAACAAAAAATATAGCAAATAAAATACAGAACAGTTAAAGGTATTATTATATAAATGTTAAACATTTTTCTTAGACACCGTCTTCAGTCTTCATGTTTTTTTTGTGTATAAGGCAAATTAAGGTTGGATAAGACTTTTCAAAATTTAATTTTTGGTTTTAATTTTTTTTAAAGTACTACATTAAGGTACTATTACAGTGTGTAGCTATAAAAATAAACACCTTTTTTATTTATTTTTTTTACCCGGTATTATTAATTTTAATGAGTCAAATTTTTTATATAATAAAGAGTTATTCATGAGGAAATAAAAAAAATTTTTTTGTCTTTATAGTTGTTGTTAATTTTCCACAGGGCGTTGAAGTAAGCGTGTTAAAAAATTGTTGCAATTGGCTTCTCGTCTCCAGCATTTACAAAGCGTCTGAAAGTAAAAAATCAAAGTGCATTCTTGAGTTAATGGTTGTAGTTGAGCACTCAACCTACACTAATAAAATGGCATGCGTTGAAAAAAAAATATACTAAAAACCCCCTTCTTTGCCGAAACTTTCAGCCATACTATAAAATACACAGGGTGTCCCGTGTAAGAAAAGTGCGAATATTTACGAAGGTGAAAGAGGAGATCAAGTATAGCAAAAAATTGTATCGGAGAGGGGTCTATTTTCACACCCTCAGGCGTTACGCGGTTAATTCTTATTTCATGACTTTGATTCATACTATTGTTTTTAGCAGAAAATCGAACTCATGGAAAACTTATTTTAAGTGCTCATTTCAAAGGCAATGAATTGGCCTTTCTAACGGTGTATCAACGAACCCACCCAAACCATCCATTACCAAGTTGTGCTCGTGTGAAGATGAAATAAATTTATTGAAGCTACAAAATTTTAAGTTTGAGCACAATTTTTTCAAAATTTCGCGTAATAAAGGAAATTTTTTTTAACATCAGATCTATGTTTTATTTAATTTTCTTTTCAACGACATCAAAATTATTAACATATCTCTAAAAAATAACAAAGATAGTTGTACTTCAAAAATTTTACTAAAATTCCCTTTTCACTTACACTTACACTCTGTATAAAAGTTTGTTGGCTTTTTATAGGTTTAGTGCTTAACAAAATCTATAAGGATCACAATGAATCAAGATGAAGTAGAACTCCAGATATCTTAGAAGCCGATTCGAAAAACCTTGTTTCGAGAAAAACGCGATTAAAAATTTAAAGGTTCTTGAATGTCACGCAACAAACGATTATAATTTATATTATAACTTTTTTTCTATTTGATATTTTTTTCTAAAATTTTTTATACGTATTCTTAAGACCTTAAAGAACGAAAAATAAAAATTAGTTTTTAATTGTTTACACACTGTAATAGTACCTTAAGCTGATCAACGCGTTTTATTTTTTATTGGAGAGTTTTTTTCAGATATTATTACAAATATAACCCGCTGATAAGAAGCACCCGTCTGATTCTATGCTAGTTGGAGATTGCCTTCACCACAAAACAAAATTATTTCCCAAGTCAGAATATCTGACAATTTTGAAGTACTTAGCTGACTTCCCGACGTTGCAAATTCTACTAAAACTTTGCAAAGCCTTTGTTCCAGTGAATCACACTCATCGTCCTAATAATCGTTTTCAGTCCCCATGAAACGGATTTTCTAGTTCTATATTGATAACAATTTCAATTGAAATGGTTACATTTACATAAATATTTGAAATAAACATTTTTATTTCAAAATCCGGGATCACGGAAAGAAAATTCCGGGATTTAAAGGAGCTTAAATCGTCCGAGATCCCGGGATTGACTTCCCTAGTGTGTACTTGTTATACTTTTTTGACGGTGTAGTATATATACTGGTGTATATATACATACACAAAAGAGCGAATACCCCTAATAATAGTTAGGCTAAATTTAATAAGCAATAAATACAAAATCCACCAAAAATTCTGCCAGTGGGTTTTTGACAATTTATCCCGCCATGCGACATCAAAATCCGCTGATTTGGTGGGAAATCCGCTGAACAGTGGTTTCGCCAGTGCCATAGCGCCTAGTACATAGACCTAGAAAAAATTCGCTCTCAGTCCACGAACATTGCAGAAATCTCTGCGATAATGGCCTTACATTTCCGCACCAGGCAAATATCAAACAAATAAGGGTATAATAGGTAGTAAGGTAATAAGAAGATGCGGCTCAAGAAGAAATTCTTTCTATTAATAAAATTTAATTTTTAATATTGTTCGACTGATTAATTAGCATCGGCATCGGCTGGAATCCGCATCGGTATCTGTTTTTAAAATGCCTCTTACCTTCCACATGCATTCCTGTATGCCTGTACTCCTGTATTTTAGGAATTATTTCATTCATCCATTTTTACACCAATGCTTGGTTTTCACTATGCCAGACGACACCAAAGTTTATCATGTGAAATATCACCTTAATAAAATTTAGAACATTTTCTGCATAGCTCCATTTAATAATTCATTTGTTTTTGATTTTCCAAGATTGCCAAAGTTAGAAAAAATGTCAACATGTTGTTATTTTCAATTTGACTGACAACAACTGACCACTGAAAATGGCATAGTGAAAACCAAGCATAACACTGATAATGAAATGACTTCTGTGGAAAACGATCCTAACTTTTAGGAATTTTTTCAAATGCAATAACTATTAATTTTGTATGGAGAAATTAGAACTTATTTCATGTTTTTCTTGTTTTTTTGCTAGAAGTTATTTTGTTTTGGAGACAGCTGGAAGAGCCCACAGTATATTTGTACGGAAAAAAACAAATTGCAAGTGAAAACAATTTTTTATTATTCAAATTCAATACTTTGGTTTTTTGTGTGTGTGTAGATGTAATACATACCTACATATACAGCTGTGGTCAAAATAATAGCAGTACTATTTTATTCACACATGTTTGTATAAACAATACTTGTCTACAAATTTCGGATCCGGTAAACCCATTATCGTTCCTATATGTACTTTCATCGCTGGTTTGAAACCTGTCATCAGTTTCCTCCTATATTGTAAAATTTTCCAGATACAGGGTGTTTTACGTTTTTGGCAAGTGTTTGATATTATTGATTTAGAATCTAAAGTACTCACCATAAAATAAAAAATAATATTTTGTATTTTAGAAAAATTATCAAATTTTCCATCAATACATCAACCACTATCGTGTCATGTGTTATAGCAGAACTAAAATGTTGAGATTATCAAACGAAATATCAACAAATTTTGTATCGTTTGTTTTAGCGGAGCTGTAATCGTCCAAATTTAAAATGTCTGTTTTTCTTACAAAAATACACTTAATCAACAGTTTTTTCTAAATACTAACTTTGGATGATAACAGCTCTGCTAAAATAAAAGATACAAAATTTGTTGATATTTCGTTGGGTAAAAATCGTTGATAGATTAATGGAAAAGTTGATATTTCTTCTAAAATAGAAAATATTCTTTTTTATTTTATGGTTAGTAGTTTAGATTCTATATAAATAATACTAAACACGTGCCAAAAACGTAAAACACCCTGTATCTTGAAAATGTTACAATATCGGAGAAAACTGAGTGCAAATTCGGAACGACTATTGAAAGTACATCTAGGAATGATAATCGGTTTACCGGATCGAAAATTTGTAGACTAGTATTATTTATCTAAACATGTTTGAATATAAGAGCACTGCTATTATTTTGATCGCAACTGTATATTATGTGAGTTTTAAGTATAATTGCATCAAAAGGATTCATAGCAAACTTTCTGCTTTTAATTAGCTAAATAATCGCTGAAGTTATTGTCAAACTTACATGCATAGATACATAAGTGTTCTTATTATTGTCACTCCAAAATTTTCTTAATTTTTAAAAAGTTTTTTTTTCAAGTTTTTGTTCAATTATG
Source organism: Dichetophora obliterata (assembly GCA_963920525.1). Classification (NCBI taxonomy): domain Eukaryota; kingdom Metazoa; phylum Arthropoda; class Insecta; order Diptera; family Sciomyzidae; genus Dichetophora; species Dichetophora obliterata. The sequence continues at coordinate 301,158,745 of OY986435.1, read as the reverse complement.
ACAATGATTTCAATAAGAATAAAAGAATACAAGAACACAATATTTGTACATTCAAGGATTAAACTAGCATCTAGTCTAAAGTAACTGAGCTGTCTACTTTACAATTGCATTTTCTCCATCTCCCTGTATTCTATTATTCTTAGTTAAGTTGTGCTATTTTGAGTTTTTAAACTGCTTTTTCAAATGGAAATAATTTTTAATTTCTTTTTTAGCATTTTTTTGTGTCTTATTTTGTTGCTATAATTCATCTAGTTATTGTGTCAATGAGCTGTTTCAAAATATTATGAATTTAAATACTGTCCTTAGTAATGAAATTTTTTTGTGTATTTTTTATATGAATTTATGTTAAGAAAGAAAGAAAGTTTGAAGAAAGATTTAGTGATTTTTGAATATCTAATATACTTTTAATAATATTTACATTGAAATCGTTTATTTGCTGCTGTGATAAGTTAATTTAATGAAAATGTTTTATAATCGAGCTAGCTAGAGTTTTGCTTAGATTCTATGTATGTGTAAATATACAAACATACATACATACATGCATACATATACATTGAAGTAAATTTGTTTGTGTTAGTTTTTAAACAATAAACATTATTATGGAGCATGACAATTATTTTTTATTTTAATTCTTAAATTTTTTATAAATCTTATTCAGTTATAATTAATTACATTTGAACTTTACAATTAGTTAAGAAGTTATCAGCAAAAAGGTTAAAGAAGAAGTGCATATTTGCTGCATTAATTTATTGACTTACTGTAGTTCGTTTGTGACATTTGTGCGTTTTCCATTATTTATTTAATTTACACTTTCTTTTTACAATGAATTCAATCAAAATGGAACAAATTGGAAATAAGTACAATACACAAAATAAAAAGAGTAAATTGTATAAGAAATATTGTATAAAATACATAAATTGTATAAGAATATAATTCATTCATTAAGTCATTTCTAATAATTAAATAGTTTCTATATATATTGGTGAAGCCTTGTAGCCATGGAACTAAAAAATGTTTTCGTCAATCTTATTTAATCATAATTGGAAAAAACTATAAACAGCGGGTGGATTCTGTTAAATTCGGAATCTGATTCAAGAAAACCAAAGAAAGCGATCTTAACAACATATTTATTGTCTTTTCAACACATCGCACAGTGTGGGATTTGATCAATACAGGACAACACAAGTAAAAAACCGTTGCAAAAAACAAATTTTTTTTCCTGGAAAATAAAGCTGTAACACATAGGAACACGGCCGTAGCCAGGAACGATTACTTGGGGGAGCTAACTTTTCAAGAAAATAAATAATTATTTATTCATAGATAACATCTATTTGCAATGCAATGAACCCAATCTTTTGTTTTCAAACCAAGGAACATAAAACCACGCAATCGTTAATCGTCAGTGAGGAACATCGAATCGGATCTATTCTCGATTTTGACATGCGATAAAGATTTGCATTTTTCGTTGGTTACTAAAGTTTTGACAAAGGAAAATTCTTCTCGGAACGACAATTTGATTTTATTTAATGGTTGCAATGCATCGAATTTAAAATTTGTGCTTAAAAGTCGTTAACAGCTTTTAAGTTGTCATTATTTTTCTCAAAACGTTGATCAATTTCTGAAATAATTGAGTCAATTATTGCATAATAAACGCGCCTTACACAGTGTCTACACTTGCATTATTTTATTGCATGCGAACTGTCAAATTGAATTTAATGAGCAATATCGCAAGTGTAGCACTGCTCATGAAATTGCTCATACCATGAAATTTATCTCTTGGAATATTTCTTGAGATATATTTCATGAGATGAGCTGTCACTTTCAAGCAAAAAATATTGCAATAGCATTAAAAAAGTGATAAACATGAAATGTAATGACGAATGGATGAAATTATGAATTTAATAAATTTTTATAAGCAATTTAAAAATGAAAATTCATGAGATGAAGTGCCCACCTAAATATTATAGCATGAAATCTGGATATCATGAAATTCTATTTGACAGTTCGCATGCAATCAAATATTGTAAGTGCAGACACTGTGTTAATGCAGACTCATTGCAAAGATCACTTTTATGTTTGCAAAATTTTGTTTGCTGTTTCTATTATTACCAATATTTTGCAAGAAAACCCAGCAGTCTAACAGCTGAAAAAGTATTTCATCTGCACCAATATGAAATTCCGGTGTCTTGAAAAAGATAAAGTGTCCACAACAATTGCTTTGTAATGTACTGACAAGGTGCTCGAAAAGCAGAGAAACTGTGGTCTGTTCGTACATTTTTTTAACTTTGAAGCGACTGAAAAAATCGTCTAATTTTTTATAGGGTCGAAGACAAGTCGGGAGTCATATTTTTTTGAGATAACGATAAGATGAAGACGGTGGTGATTTGAACCGGTGGAATGAACCTTTGGAATTGTTCGATTGAAAAAGTCCTGTGTCCAATTCTGCAGTCCACCTAATCGACCATTCATTACAGCAGCACCATCATAACCCTGGCCCAAAATATTTTCGAGCTCAATTTCAAATTCTGTCAGTCGATAATAAGTTTAAAGAATGCCTTAGCTGTGACCTCATCAGCTTTTTTGAAGCAAAGGAGCGAACAATGTACAGAAATGCCATCGAAAATATTTCGTTCTCACTCCTATCTGTCATTAGCATTTATTTCTTGGAAACAATTTGCAATAATATTTATGATAATATTTTGCATTTGCAAACTGTTGTAGAAACAACATTGGTAGGCATACCATCTTGACATATCTTTAAGTTTTTGTGCTTTTCGGTCATGTCTTTAAATTTTAAACATATAATGAAACAGTCTTGACTCTTAATTTTCTTCGTCAAATAATCCATTTTCTCGAAAAGGCAGCTTATTCTTAGCCAAAAAAAAAATTGTAGAAAGAATCCCTTTGACATAATATTGTCGCCTTTCAAGGACAGTGTTTTTAAGAAGGCTCGAAATTTCTAGATTATTTTCAATACTTAAAGAATGTTCTTTCCACGCAACTATAGCAGAAAGATGTATGCTGCTTAAGTCATATTTCTTCAAAGCTTTTTCTGTTGCACGAGGCTTAGACCATTTATTATACCCCGTAGTGCAAAAATAGTCTCTAGCATTAGTTTTCGCTAAGTGCGTTAACCTTTAGTAGTCAGCCTTGCGTGTAAACAATACAAATTGGCGCCTAAATTTTACTTCAATCTTTTTTATTGAGAGCTTATTTTCTTAAATTGAATTCTGAAAACTTTTCTGTAAAAATTTTGAAAAGTAGCATAGTTTTTGGGGGAGCTCGGAAAACTTTTGGGGGTACTCAGCTGCCCCCAGCACTCCTCTGGCTACGGCCGTGCACAGATAGCCATGTCAATGGTTTGACAACGATTGCTTTACTCGATATACTTAAAGCGGCTGTCGTAAAAGTGTTTCTTTTTAAATTTTTTCAAACCTCCAAAATAGCCGTTTTTTGTTAGATAACTTATTTTGTTAGGAAAAACCTTTGTGAAGGTATGAAGATTAATTTGCAATAAAATTAGTTGCATTATAAATCTGTGTTTTATTAAAATTAGCGATGGAAAGTACTTATAGCATAAATAAAAAATAAAAATTGAGCTACCACTTTGATGGACTGCCAAAAATTTTGTTCGCATATTTGTGCATAAAAAAGGATTTTTTGTTAAGTTTCAATCTCATAGATAGTTCATACAAAAAGTTAGCTGCTAGTTTTTGCAAGTTTTCAAAATATTTGCATTTTAGGAAGAAGCCTTAGTATCTCAAGAATTTCTGTATTTTTACAGCTTTTTTGATAAAAAATAAATAAGTTCTTTTAAAAAGGTATTAATTATAATAACAAAGAAAGTTACAAAATTTTCTGTTGTTCTAACTAGTGTCCGACCGAATATTCGGTTTTGGTTACGTCCAGATTCGGCCCTTTTTGTCAGTATCGGCTGGTTACGGCTATTCAGCCTCAATATGGCATATGAAACTTTTGATAAAAATTTCTTGCATGAGTCATTTATTTCAAATATATAAGTTTGGTTTATTTGGAAATATTTACGCCAACAATGGAAAATTGTTGATTTATTCAAGGGCAACAATTTTATCGCTGTTGGCGCAACAACTTAACTGTTGAATCAAATGCAAAAGTTGTTGATGGACAAAGAAGTAAAATATAAGGAAATGGTGTTGCTTACACATGCACTGTACGTGAACTGTCGCACCATTCGTAAATTGTGCGAGCGAGAAAGAGTGTGTTTTTTGACATTTTTGAGAACCCTGGCATCTGATTGGAAGACTCCTCAGCAAAATAGTTGAAAATAATTTAATTTTAAGCATTTTTCACTGCTTAAAAAGCAACAAAATTAAAGAAAAAAAAACCACTAAAACAAATGCAATATGAGTTGTGCGGTTAAGAATTGTAATAGTTCCTGAAAACTTAAAAACAATGCGCATTCGTTCCACAGGTAAATATGTCCATACGGTTTAAATTCTTTTAACAAAAGTGCTTTATTTAGTTTCTAACGATATTTTTTTAACTTATTTGTGTTAGAAATGTGTGTATTTCTTATTAAAAATGGTTTAAAAATGCAATTTAGACCCCGTTGATTTTCCGCCAGTTTGATCAAACCACATCTGTCAAAACACAAACACTGCTTCAGGGGCGCAGTCATTTTTCGCAGTTAAATACATGTTTGGGGCGCTCTTGTTTTCAGCATAGTGAATCAGACTTAGTACCTGTTTGTTAAATTTTTCTGATTTTTACACAACAACAAGGCAGGAACACCCAAAAAATAAGGATTTTAAAAAATTAACCTAATATAATTTGTAATTAAAGTTGAAGTTTAGAATTTATATGCCTTCAAATATAGAAAAATTACCTAAAAATCTTGCAGTTTTTCTAGTTCTTCAACAAAACTAAGCTTTATGGGTATTAAAACAAAGGTAATGTGCGTATCTATTCAACGAGGTGTCAAATTTAGAATTCCATAAGAATTCATTAAGATATAATTTTTTATAATTAGAATTTGTCTGAAAGACTAGTGGTTTCCCTTTTACGAAAGCAATACATTAAAAAGAGAATTATTAAAAAGATAACTACATTCAGAACTGCTGTAGACATAGAAGACTGTGTGGTACTTACTGAGGTTTGTAAGCCCTAAGCAGCATCCGAAGGCCTCCTTTTGATACATTTTTTTTTTTTATTAAATTTGGAAAAACCTCGCGGTTTTAAGTAAAAAAAGGGTTGTATCTTAAATGCATGTATTTTTATGTTTGATATCTTGTTGAATAGGTACTTGTATTATCTCTCTTTTGATACCCATAAAGTTTAGTTTTGTTGGAAAACTTAAAAATTCAGCTAAATTTTTAGTCCACTTTTTCCAACGTTGGATGCCGATAACTTCTAAGCCAATTGCGAGCGATCAAAAATTTTTTAAATAATTAGAGTTGTTGCTATTCTTGAAATGTTTCTAAAATTTTAATGCATAAGAACAAACTTTAACGGTTTGGGCCTTCTTTTACGATACAACCGAATACGGCCCTTTGGGATTGTTTCTGTATTTGTGTGAACCAACACCAATATAGAAAATACCACACTTTTCTGCTATTACACCACCCTACAAGAAGACTATCGGTTATTTAACTAAGCAAAAACGGTTTTTCTAAACTGAAATATCGGTTACCTCTTCATACCAAGTTTCGGTTATGCTAGGAAGAGCCTCGGGAAGAAAGTAACCGAAACTCGTGTATACGTGTGATCTGGCATCCCTTTTTCACACGTATCAATTTCCAATACCATTGAAATATAGCCGTCTCGCTCTCTCTCTAGTTAGGGTTAACATAAATACAGGTTATAGGTAACCAAATCTCACCAGATAAATCTAACCGAAAACTCAGTTATATGTAACCGTTAGATATAACGTAAAAATCAGTTTTATCTAACGTACCTCTAAAAAAATAAAAATGCATGCAATTCGTTGGTGTCTTGAAACAAATGGTTTTAATTTATTATAACATTTTTTATTGTTGTTGTTGTTGTTGTTCTTACTGTTGTTGCTGCTACTGCGAGCCACTTCTGTGCCGACGACTTTGGGAGTGGAATTAGATGTGGCGAATGTTGAAATGCTCACTGCATTCTTGATATTGGCAAGCGTGCTTATTGGCTCACCCTCTTTGATGGGTAGCAGCGTTCCAACAGTAAGCAATTTAAAGATATTTAATTTTTTTATTGCAGAACTTGGTTTTTGTTAGCGAAACCAGGAATGGTAAACTACAATGGCGGATATGCAAAAATTGGACATGATTTTTAATAATGATACCTTCTCTTTCTTTCACATGCACTTGCTAAAATGTTCATATTTTTCCCTGTTTCACAATTTTTGACACTGAAATGAGTATGCGAATGTGGTTGTAAACAGAAAAATGTATGTGATTGTGTTAGAGTTTTGGTTAGCTATTTCTTGTAGGGCACTTCCTTATATTTTCCTTCTTTGTTGATGGATCAGAAAACTGTTTTTTATTGCAGCCATTGCGATCACCTACACTTCAAAATACCGGGGATGTACATATTTTTCTTTTCGACATTCCTTTGTTTCTGTCTGAAAGTTTGCGTGAGTCAGAATTAAAAGTTACCGCGTGCTGCAACAACGCACATTGGTTCTAAACATGAAAAAGACGGCCAAAACCTCATTTTTAAAGATGTTTGAAAAATATTTTTTACTTCAAATACCTATTTATGATAGATAAATAAAAAAGTGCGTTGTCAATTTTTTTCGAATTTTTTTATTGGTTTTAGACATAGAAATAAAATATAAGGAAATAGTGTTACCCTCACATACAGTGTATGTGTACTGCGGTATGTTTTGTGAATTGAGTAAGTGAGACGGAGAAAATTTTTTTGACACTTGGATCGTTCTGTCGGCCGAAGTAAGAGATAAAATAATTACCAATATTAAATGTTTATTTAAAAGCTGTTGTTATTGATAATTTCAGTGAGATTAGTAAAGTTTATGATATAAACAACTAAACAAACGTGCTGTAAAAAACTGTTCAAGTAGTCAGAACTTGAGGAATAATGTGGTTTACTTCCATAAGTAAGTACAGTGGCTCACAACAAAAGTCGGGCAGGAATTTCTTAGCACTTTCGCATTGATTTCAGAAATGAAAATGTATGAAGAATATTACAATTTATATTTTTTTCAAAACGTTATTTTTTGGTGAACAAAATTAAACAGAAACATAATTAAAAAATTATAACATAACGGTGAAACAAATTTAAATCGAAACAAACCTATAAAAACGAGCTTACATTGAAAGTCGGTCAAGTAAAGAAAAAATTAAAATTGTGGTCCTTAAACCGTTATTCCCGCTTACAACTTTTTACTACTGTTGGAATAACTTCAGTCAAATGCAAAACTTAAAAAAATAAACATTTCTCGAAAAGTGAATCAATCAACACTGGCAGAAAGGCAGATCGTGATAAATTATAATTTGAAAGAAAATCCGAGCGACAAATTTCACAATTCGCCTTAAAAAGTAAATCAACAGTGCACGATATAAGCAAATATTATACACAAGATAAGAGAATATGCAATAAAGAACGTAAAGTAGCTAAAAATAAACTTAGTTGCAAAGATGAGAGGTATTTTTTTGAGAGAAACAATAAAATACCCATTTTTATTGTATTTGCACTAAAACTGAAGGTCATGTTAAAACTCAATTTGAAAAAGAATGTACACTTAGAAACAATTTGAAGAGTTTTGAGAAAGAAATGTTTAAATTGAGGAGAGGCACGAAAAAAGCACTGTATTGGAAAGAAAAATGTAATAGAACGCCCCCAATTTCGTACATGAGCAAATGACCAAAGACTTTCTATTCTGGAGCAAGGTTAATAAAACAGAAAACATTAGCATTTTTAGCACTTTTAAACAATAAACTTTTAATAGAGGTTTTGTTTACCAATGAGAGTTTATTTCATTTATATAGTTCAGATGGAATGCGAAAACAGATTGGAGAATTTTGCAATAAAAATTCTAAACATACTATTAAGCACACTCTAAAAACTGATTGAAAAATCTCTACAATAAATGTTGTGAAATTTCACGACATTTATTGGCGATTTTGTAAAAAAACCACGCTATGCAGTGAGTTTTTTCAATTTTGTCTGAAAATCAGCGTCTTTTTCCAATATATGTGTATGTATTTACTCTACTATTCACGCTATTTAAGCGTGTTCTCGCTCAGAGAGTCTTAAAATATGTATATTTCCAGTACTTTTCCCACTATTTCAGCGTGTTCTCGCTCAGATACTCCTAAAAACGCTCTAGCAGCGGTATTTTACGCTTGCCCTTAAATAAACACCTCTGCTTTAACGTCATATGATTTCAAAGAGTTTATTTGAACAAGTGTCCAATTATATACAACTTAAACAGTAGATTGGTCATAGCTTAATTACTCAAGCCTACTGAAGTAGGAAAGAGTAGCGCCTTCTGCTGAGTTGTTGACTCTATACAGAGTTGTTGTTGTTGCCATGTTCAAAACTTACTTGAGAGACTTCACGCATTTCTAGCTTTTTTTATAAGCGCAGACAAGATTGGAAGAAATAATTTTAGAAGAGAGTTTTTACAAGAGAGCGAAAGAAATAATTATAGGTAAGAGGATTCACGCATTTTTAACGATAAATATTTATAATTTTGCTCTATAGGATTTAACGACAATAAATGTAGGCAATCAGTTGCCAGCAATTATTGTAGTTAATTCTCGTGAATTTTTGTTAGAGTGCATGGTAGAGGATCAGTCATGGCTTGGGGCTGCGTCTGATGTTGGAAGGATTCATTTTATTGAAGGTATAATGGACAAAAATATGTTCCTTGACATTCTCATGGCGCAAGTAAAAGAAAGTGCGGGTAAATAAGGAATTGCAGACATTTTTTAGTTTTACCAAGACCATGACCTGAAACATACGATGCTCTTGGTAAAGAATGGTGTACTTAATGTATGTCCAAATGTCATAAAAACAACCTCACAAGGCCCAGATTAAAGAGTTATAGAACATCTATGAGATGAACTTGAACCCTGAGTATCAGAGATGGGCAACTAAAAATCCAATCCTTAAAAAAAAGTATCCTAAGTGAAGAGTGGAATCAGATTGGAGCTGAAGTTTTTAAAAATTTGGTTGCACTCATTTCAAAAAGGCTGCAAGAAGTCATATAAAAAAAAGGATTGGCAATAAAATATTAAATTCTTAGTTTTAGCATTGAATTCCTTATCTGCCCGACTTTCAATGTGAGCTCGTTTTTAAAGCTTTGGTTTGATTTAATTTTATTTTACCGTTATGTTCTAATTTTTAAACTATGTTTTTGTTCAATTTTGCTCACCAATAAAGAATGTTTTGAAAAAAATATTTACTCCAAGCTGCTTCTTACATTTTCATTTCTGAAACCAATGCGAAAGTGCTAAGAAATGCCTGCACGACTTTCGTTGTGAGCCACTGTATATGAACACCAGTTGGATTTTTTAAACGAAACCACGTTATTTATAATGAATTGTGTTTAAAAAAGTTATTTAAAGTGAAAATTTGTGCATTTCCAATTGGAAATAATTGAAAAAAGCAAATTGGAGTACGTTGTTTCCGCGCAAATTTTAAGGGATTGAAATGTCAAAGTACTTCAGGGGTGTACTCAATTTACATATTTCCACACATTTTAAGGTCATTTTAAGGGTGTTTTCAGTGAACAAATTTCATAAGTGCAGTTTATGGCCCACGCGTAAATAATTTTTTTTTTCTTTTGTTTATTAAACGTACTTGGGCCTTCTTAGTCTGAAAGTGCAATAATAAAATGTCGGCCTCAAATGGCTTAAAAGATAAAATTTGCAAAAGATTCAGTGCATCATATGAAGTGTGTGGAATAAAGGCCAAAATAAAGAATAAAATAACGTAAAATTTTTTAAAATAAGAGGAAATAAATATTTTATTTATTTATTTAAAATAAATTTTTTATTTATTTTCAGATTTCCACATATTCCTGACTTAAAGCAACATAAGATGAAACCACTAGCTTTAGATCCTAATCTGGTTAATAAAAGATCAGTTGTTTGCTCAAATCATTTTTTTGAAAATGATTACATCAGCTTCTCAAAGTCGAGCAGCAATGTATTTCCATCAGCGGTACCACATCTTGACATCTTGGGTCATATTAAGTCTTTCGGTCATTTTGATATTGTTGTAAAATCTTTAATTGAAATATTTTTAAAAACTAGATATTTTTGAAAAAACATTTTATCATAAAACAATTACCTTTAAAGGTGTTTAGAAAAAAATTAACTTCACTTATCTTTACTTAATTTATTCAAATTAATTTTTTTTATATAATTTTTTAATTTATAATTATTTATAATTTTATTAATATATAAAATTTAATAAATGAATACAAGCCCAGTAGGTAGTTTTTACTATCATTTTTTACTTAGCTAATATTTCCTCTCGGGTGAAATAGGCTTACTGGGGAACCGAACACCCACAAAAAAAAAATCGGCAACGCACCAAATTGAATACCTCAAGGGTGGTGTGGAAATACATTCTGTTATTGGATTAGAACAAACAAGACAGCGAAAACTTTAAGCCTTAGTCTGTAAATATGTAATTATCATCAGAAACAGTTTGCGCCTTTTTTGTGCTGCAACCGAATGCGGCCGTGTTTGAATGTTCATGTGTTTGTGCTAACCAACACCAATATGGAAAATGTCGCACTTATCTGCTACTACACCACTTCCTTATATTTTACTTCTTTGGTTTTAGATGCCTTTTAAGTTTAAAAAATTTAACAAAAAAAAAAAAACAGTTGTATTTCAAGTCAAGTTCGAACATTTGTTGTATTATTTGTATAAGTAATTTTACATATTTTTTATTTTTATATATTGGATTGAAACTTAATTAATCAGAACGAGAATAAAACTTTAAATAATATTCATACCCATCTAAAAAAAAAACCAATAAATATTTTATATTGAAAATGTACATTTTTTACAAAATTTGACTCAGTTAAAATGGAATAAACGAAAGTGTTTTCCCCTTCTTTCCCCTTTAAATAGGTATTGGTTCCTTTGTGGGATATCTTATTATACTTATAAAAAAAAATTGGCTGCTCGAATGTGCTCGAATGTGAAATTTTTAAGAAAAATTAAAATGGTGTTGGAAACTACAAAATTTTTTTTTCCTTATAACCATTTATTTTTATCTCTATTTATTTGTATTGTTATTAACCATACTAAATGCGTTTAATATTATAACATTTTTGTTTTAACATTAAAATTTAAAAATTAAAAAAAATTGCATTATCGAAGCTATCTGAGTAGGCATTTGTTTTCACTTTAGTTTGTGTGCGATCGGCTGCGTTTTGAATTTGTTCACGCATTTTTTTAAACTTTATTTTGCCTGCGATCGGTTCTTTAAAAATGTGTTGGAGTTTTTTTGGAGATTTTCTTAATTTTTTTTGCTTATTTTATTTGGGTGCTATTTCGTGGAGCCGCAATTTTTGACTATTTTCTTAACTTTAAGCATTTCAATTTGTGATTTTTGTTCACAATAATTTTATACGTGTAGGTGGAAGACCCGAAAATATCTTTGTCGGGAGACATAAAAAAAAAACACATTTAAATCCCGATGTTTACTTCTATTAGAAGAATAGTTTTTTAAACGAAAAAAAAACTAATGCTTCCATAATTTTTTTATTGTTTGAACCTTAGATTCATTATAAAGATCATCTAAAGAAGTTATAAAAACTAAGGTTTGAGAAAAGCCGAAATTTTAAATTGTGAATTTTTGACTTCAGATTCGTCAAAAACTTTTAGGGCACCAAATTTGAAATGCATAAAATAGTTATTAGAAAAGTTAGCATGTTCATGCCGCCATTTTGGAATTTTTGACTTCAAATTCGTGATCAGCGACCCCAAAAACCTATATAACAGTATTTTTATGCAGATTAGACAACTCCTTGAGGTTTTGGACGTCTTTTTTCAATTTGGGACCATTGTGGAACGTAGAGTTAGTGCTAAAAAATTGTTTTAAAAATTAACTTAACTACATTCAGGCGTGTTCTGCATTCCACTTCTGAGTGGAAGTTAAAATAAATCATATTTTAATTCGATATTTAGTGTTCTACATATTTACTTTTTTCGTAAATACAATTGATTATATTAATAAATTAAATAAAGTACAAAACGAAAAAAGTGATGTGTAGAACACCAAATACCGAATTCAACTATGATTTATTTTCACTTCCACTGGAATGCAAAACATGCCTGATAAAATGTGTTTTAAATAAAAAGTGTTCTACTAAAAAGTGTAAAATGAAAGAATATATATCCTATATTGAAGTGGATGAAGAGCCACTGAATTTATTTCTGGAATGAATTAAGTGCAAAAGTTGTTGATGAATCAAATACGTAGTACTTGCACCAATATTTTTTATCTTTAGGGTAACAATTTTTATTATTGTTGGCGCAACAACTCAACTGTTAAATCAAATGCGAAAGTTGTCGATGTATCAAATACGTAGTACTTGCGCCAACAACTTTTGTCTTTAGGGTACCAATTTTCATCACTGTTGGCGCAACAAGTAAACTGTTTAATCAAATACAAAAGTTGTTGATAGATCAAATGCTGTTGCTTTGCTGCCGCAAATGAGTTCCATTTTTGGAAGCGAAATTACCAATAAAAGCTGTTGCCATTAATTACAAAATTGTTGGCGTAATAGCGTTTTTTTTTAGTGTAGCTGCGTACTATTTTGAGTGTGTACGGAAGATATAAAGTATACAATACTTTTGTAATAAGAAATAAAATAAAAAATTATCGCTTTATTATTATAGTAAACTTCATTAAAATATTATAAGCTTCAATATTCAAGTAATACTTTTTTATTTAAAATTTTTTTCTTATGTGTATGAAAGTACTTTTGTTTCCTCTTAATAAAAAAAAAAATTATTTGTAAAAACTTAAATTTTCATATTAATAACAAGTTTCGGTTTCGGTCTCAGCCGAATATTATAAAATGGCCGAATATTCGGTTTCGGCCAAAATTCCTGTTTCGGTAGGTCACTAGTTCTAATACAATTTAGTGTTTCAAAGTCAAAACTCAAAGTGTGAATTTTCTCTGCAGAACACTAGCTGAAACCCGGAGAGTTTCTGCCACGCCCCCTTGTCCAACATACATTTTAGTGTCGGCCATCGTTTACTAAGTAGAGTGCGTGGCCCGTAAGCTAAGGAACCATGGTAGCCCGGGTTCAATTCCCAACTCAGACAGAATGTTTTTCAATTGAATAAATATTTTTGTAAGGCCGCCGCTTAGCTTTTCGATATCGCAAATTTGGATTGTACAGGAAGTGCCACGCTCCATGTCAAACACCCATAAAATATTATTAGTGAAATGGAACGTGCAAATTGTGGTCGTATACCAAGTTTCGAGGCAGTTCGACCAATAACTCAAAAGCTATTTGAAATCGAAAATTTGGGTTGTATGTGAGGTTCCAAGCCATCTTTTTTCCTTCAAAGCGACCTTTTTTAGGCTAATTCCAATCTTTCAAGCCCAAAATTGTGAAAATCGAACTATCCGTTTTCGAGTTATGAGTGCACACACGGACGGCAGTCTCTTTTTTATATATAGAGATTTAATGAAACACCCTGTAACCAAGAGGGTGTTTGAGATAGACCCTAACTCCAAAACAATTTTTTTTAGGAATGAACCAAGGAATCATATCGGAAAAATTTAGAACTTTGTCGTGCTAGATTGGTCAAATCACACGCTGCACAGTGGTTCGGCCTATAGGCCAAAAATAAAATAATAAAAGCTGAAATTTTGCCCTTTTTATGGCTTAAGTATGTTATAATAACCCCAAACGAAAAAAACAACAACTTTTTCAATTCCTTAATGTTTGTTTTAATATTTATAAACATTGAAAGTAAAAGTTTACAAGCTACACAGTAAGTTGAAATTGTGTACAAGCAAGCTGAATTTCTCGTGGCATTATTTAAAATTTTTTTTAGAAAAATCTATTAAAAGTGAATATGGATATTCAAAAGAAAGGCATATACTTGCTTTTAAAGCCTAATATGATTGTCTAGTGAATTTCTTAAAACTGATTTTACTTGTAGAATAAAAGTTTTAGATATTGTAACGTGACTAAAAATTTAAAAAAAATCGAAAAAATTTTAATTAATATTATTTAACACTAGCTAATATTTACCCGGTGTAGGCTCTAGAGTGTAGGTGGCCTCGATAGTCTAGTGGTAGCGCGCTTGACTGTCGCACTGGGGTCCTGGGTTCGAATCCTGGCCGGTCATACGCTATAACCTTTCTTTTCTTATTTCTAATCAAAGAAACTTTCAAATATGTCATTTACGACAAATAGTTGTAGTTGGTGGTAGTAGGAAAAGTTTGTGGAGAGGAACGCTTAGTAACTTGATTTCACTGAGGGCAAGGCACACCACCTGCTTCAGATTTAATATCACATGTTTCTACAGCATCTGCCACATTAAGAACATCCTACATAAAATTTTCACTTGATTACTCCCTTCTTCCATTCTGTGGTATCACAACGGACTAATAATGGTTTTAGTGGGCTGTTCTTAAGACCTGCCGTCACCTTAATCTAACCTAACCTACTCTAGAATGTAAATATTTTTTAAAATTTTTTTCTTGAGAATTTAATTTTCATTTTCATTTTCTTTAAAAATAGGAAAGATTTTCTGGAATGTGTCACACAATGTACACAATGAGAAAAAAATATATGTCTTAAGAAAAATATTTAAAATAGTTGGAATTTGTTCCCGCAGATGGGCTTTCCGCATACAAAAAAACACAGAAATTATCCTTGAAGGGTATCAGTTCGACTAAAAATATAAACAGTCTAATATATAAAATATAAGGTCGCACGGTCTTAAAAGAGTCGAACATGGCCTAAAAATAATCTAAAAACTCTAGCAGCCGAAAGTTGGGTCAAACAACGGCCGTATAAGGCCTTAATTAAATCTATTAACCTTCAAACGATTTTAGTGCCAATTTGACATTTTTTTAAAAAAGAAAACCTAATAGTTTTCTTATTTGTGCTTAAATCCACTTGGGATTTTAGCGCAGTATAAAAATCATGTCTAAATTTATATTTTACCAAAGACAAATTTCCAATAGATGTCGTTGTTAAGCTGTACAAAAAATTCAATTAAACGACGTTCAGCGTCAAATCGATACTAAGCTCAGAATAAAACGCAAAGAAGAAATAAAAACTGTAACTGTAAATTTTTTGTCCGCTTATGTCAAATGCAAATCTTCACAGAACGCGATGTGGTAACTGCCATTCCCATGTTTGTCCATTTCAACTTTTAACCCTATGGTTTTGTCGATGACAAGCCTGTATGGGACAATACTACTAATTCATAAATCATAGCTTCTAAACCATTGTGAATACCACTTTTTGTGTATTGTCAACATATTTCAGGAATCAATTAAAAAAATGTTAAAAAAAAATCCAAAAATTGAGAAATTCTTTTTTTTTTTCTAAATACGAAATTCGAACTTCTGGTTGTGAAATGGAAATAATTTTTGAATTTCGAATTTGATCCCGGAATTCGAAAATACTATTAATTTTCTGTATATAGTAAATTCATAAACAAATATTTTTTTATTTTTTTTACCTACAAAACGTATCTTAAAAATTTTTGATTTTCAGCAAAAAAATTGTGTCGCTGGCGAGTGCTGGCTAGTGCGAAATACTATGTAATGCGTGAGATGCATGTACTTAAAATTTCATAACTTTTAAGCCATTGTAAATGTCACTATGAAACTTTTTTTGTATTATCAAAATATTTCAGGCTTCAATTGAAAAATGTTAAAACAAACCCCTCAAAAATAAAGAAATTCTGCGCATTTCGTTTCAAAATTCAAACGTCCGGTTTTGAAATGGAAAAAGTTTCCAAATTTCGAATTTGATCCCGGAATTCAAAAATAAAATGTACAGGGTCCGCCATCTAACGTTTTTTTTTTCAACTAGTGCTTATTTCGTGAATGGTAACACTTAGCTCATGTCTGATTTGACAGATAATTAGTTTTATCCTTCCGCTGAACGAATATGGTTGTGTATACGCTTGAACAACGCTGAGAAGTGGGCCTGCGATCGACTTACAGAAGATGCCGATTTTGCCAAAAAAATCATCTTTTCAGATGAAGCTCATTTTGATCTTGGCGGGTATGTAAACAAGCAAAATTGTCGCATTTGGGGCACAGAAAACCCGCACGCATACATTGAAAAGCCGCTGCACCCAAAACGAGTCACTGTTTGGTGCGGATTTTGGTCCAGAGGCATAATTGGGCCATTTTTCTTCGAAAATGAGCAAGGAGTGGCCGTTACAGTCAATGCCGATCGTTATCGGGCCATGTTGAACGAATTTTTGTTTTTTGGATATTGGCAACATTTTGTTTCAACAGGACGGCGCTACGTGCCACACAGCCGAAGCTACACTCGATGTTTTGCGCCCTGTTTTTGAAGATTGCATTATCAGCGGCAGAGCTAATGTCGTTTGGCCACCTCGGAGCTGCGATTTGTCGGATCCTGTATTTTCTATATAAACCCATAAACAAATATTTTTTTAAGGTAGTAGGCCAGTGTGATAGATTCCAAAAATCAATCCGCTGCTTGGCCTTAGCTAAAAAGTTTTTATTTTTACTCATTTTTTTTACGCATTTCTTAAAAGTTATATTAGAAATAATAAGTAAAAAAAAGTAGATATGTTAAAAAAATAAATCGAATGGGTTGCATTGCATTCTTCTCAATAGAAATAGAACAACAAATTTTGTGTCAAACTAAAAAAGTTTTTTAATCAAAATCATACGTGAGTAAAAATCATAAGTATAAATGAACAAGCATAACAAATGCAATTTTCATATTTTATTGTTTTTACGACAAAAAAAAAACGTTTGCACCAGAAATTTGTTGGACCTTTTTTGAAAAAAATATTAAAAAAGCTGAAATTTGATCACGTGGTTTTTGGATGACCCCTTATAAAAAAAACATATTAAAGAAATAACTGATTCACAACTTAAAAGAAAGATATGTTTTACTCTATTTTTTATATAACATCAATGAGAAAAATAAAAATTTCTTAAATCTTTATAATACATATATATTTAATTGATTTTTTTTTTTTTTTTATTTTCTAAACCATGTTCAACTTCATTACAATAATAGTTTTAAAAAGTTTGTTATTGTCTTAACTTATGTATATCTATAAATGTATAAATGTAAGTTAGTGTAAATTTGATCTTAAAAATTTGATTAAATCTGCAATAGTTAGACTTATATTTAATCTACGTATATTACGCATAATTTTATTGTCACTTAAGCTTAGTTCTTTTTTACACGAATACTTTTTGTTGTATATTTATTGTCATTGTTACAAACATTAGTTGCTAGTTAAAGAGGAAAGCAAACAAGTGTTTGTTTCTATTTTATTTTCATTAAGATACACTTAGATTAACAATATAGCATTATAAGATATATACGTGAGAAAAATAAAAACACTTTCTAAAGTACCTACATACAATAGTTTAAAAGTGTTTGATTGAAAAAAACTTAAGTCATTCAATTCATCTCGATTTATATAAAACAAAACAATATATTGCCAATTGGGCAAAATTAAAATTATTTGTTTTAAAGTAATGCTAAAATTTAACAATCAGTTTGGGTGGCACCCAAAACATAAAAAACATTTGAAGTTGAAATATAAAATTTGTATAGATCCTTCCATTTCTTTTTCATATGTTGTGATATTATTTGTACATACATAAGTTTTGAACTTAGCGCATGCTTAAAATTCATAACAATGAATTTTTTATTTATTGTCAAACATTTCATTGTTTTTAAAATTTTATAATAGATTTAATTGAGCATAAGATTTAGCTACGTTTTTATTGTCGTAATGTCATCAATTATTGTCACTTATACATAAGCCTCTTTTTATTTGTTTTGTTTTTTGTTTTTAATCCTTATAAAGTAATGTTATTTATTACAAATAATTATGTTAGTTGGTAATGTGTTGTCATCCACTCTGCTTTCATTGATATGCCGCATGTTTCCATAACCATTATTTCTCAATATGTAAATACGCGCAAACACTCATTCATACACACAATTTTACCAAAAGTTACACTTAAAATTATTGTCAAGATATGTTTTTTGAGATGATATAAGCCTGGCTGTACTGTGTTTTTTATATTTATTATATTTACGGTATAACAAGTTAAAAGCGTTTTCCTTCGAAAGTTGTTTGATTTCAAATTGTTTGGCCTTTAACCTTAAAATACCTTATTTTGTGCGATATTTCCAACTAAGTAGCAAGTAGTTTTAAAATTTAAATTTCCACAAATTCACTGGATATTTCTGTTTTTGATATTTTTCAAGGATATTTTTCAAGGATATGCCAAACTTTGTTCAAAATCTTATGTTTAATTTCAAAATATTTAGTTTTTATGAATTTTTTCGAAACTTTTAAATTTCTTTTTTCTGATATGAAATAAGTTTTCATTAATTGATATGATTTCCCTAGTATTTTAGTTTACTTATATATTTAACATGTATGTTTTTCCACAGTAAATTCTTATTCAATTTAAAAACTTTTGATATATGCGACTATATATAATAATAATACGTACTGTTTATCAGTTTTGTGCAAATTTAAATTTTAATCTATCGCTGCTGCTCAAATATCGCAGTATTTTTTTAGAAAACTATATATAATAGTTTTTTTTTTTAAATTTAGAAAAATTTAAAATTACTATCAGGCAATTGTTGCTGTTATACCAAATATTGTTTTTGTAGCAGCCAGACTAAATATAGTTGAAATTGTGTATAGAATGAAGTGTGTCGATGTTAGATACATGTTGGCAGCAGAATCCTTACTGTCGATTATATTGATTTTCCATCCCAAATTATTATGGGTGAAGCACTGTAATTAAGAACGAAAATTTTAGACATATCCATTGTTATTTGCTTATGAAAACAATTTTTAGCCTATAATTAAGAAACTAACAAGAATATCGGTTTCGTGACCACATAAATACGACTTACAACTAAGTACGAACGGCATGTGCAAATTAGGGTCGAATACTTAATTCCAAGGCAGTGCGACTTATAACTCCAAAGCAATTCTATGTCGAAAATTTGGGCTATATGGGAGCTGCCACGCCCCCTTTTACAACGCCCTTTAAATGAATCAGTGAAATTATGTTTACTAACTTCCAAAAGTTTCCTGAAAATCGGTGTACGCATTACGGAGAACATAACACAGTCAATTACTAACATAACACAAATATCGGTTGAAACTTGATTTTTTTAAAAAAATGCTTTTTCTATTTTCTAGGCTTTTTCTAGGCTATATCTCGTAAGCTATTTGGAATTTTGTTTTCCTGTCTTTAGCAAAGTTGTAGCTATTAGCAAGGAAAACAAAAGCTCAGAGCAAACTAACACGATAAAACTTCACCAAAGCCTCAAAATCGCAAAAATGGAAAAAATAGACTTGTTATTTTTACCATTTTTGGTCCATATATCTCAAACCGTCTTGAACTTTAGCAAAGAATATAAAACCAAATTATAGGCAAGCAAAAACTAAACAACTATTTACTGCATATCAACTGTATTGAGTACTCCTTGATACCGTTTTGGCCCTGAAAATGTGACATATTTTCATAAAAAACCATAATTTCTTTTTTTTTCTGTCAAAATAATTGACTAAGATGATTGGCTCCAAGATAATCAAGCCAGGCGGCGCTGAGCCCGATGATTTCGAAAAATCGATTGCTCTGCTCGAGTTGGAGGTCAACAGCGACCTTAAACCCTATCTGAGGGATTTGCACATAACTCGTGCGCGTGAGATTGAGTTTGGCAGTAAAAAGGCTGTAATCATCTACGTTCCAATCCCACAACAGAAGACCTTCCAAAAGATTCAAATAATTTTGGTGCGTGAACTTGAGAAGAAATTCTCTGGCAAGCATGTTGTTGTTGTTGGTGAACGCAAAATTCTGCCCAAGCCAACACGCAAGGCCAGAAATCCACTGAAGCAGAAGAGACCACGTTCCCGAACTTTGACCGATGCTATCTTGGAGGATCTTGTATTTCCAGCTGAAATTGTTGGCAAACGTATTCGCATTAAGTTGGACGGTACACAGCTGATTAAGGTGCATTTGGACAAGAATCAGCAGACAACTATTGAACACAAAGTTGACACCTTCACATCGGTCTACAAGAAACTTACTGGTCGTGATGTTACCTTCGAGTTTCCAGACGACTTCTTAAATATGTAGAGTTTTTAACAGGGTTCGTATTTGCTCACTCATGAAGCTTCATGAATATGAAGGAATTTTTTGCTCAAAAAAAACCTACTCATATTCATTTTTGTGAAGAGATGAGCAGATTTTTTTTGTTCGTGAACTGAAGAAGAGCAAACCAGTTTGTGAACAAGAACATTTTTTACTCTTTCGAATAAACTGTTGCTATTCATCTCTTCTTCAATGTTTCACTTGTCATTCGTTGGCTCTTCATTTGTTCATGAATTTTCCACGAAGTGGTGAAGGCAACGGATGATCCTCTCGTTCGTTTCGTTTAATTTTGTTTTTTAGATACACACAACGTTTGCACGCTGTTATGTATTGAAGCGAGGCATTGAAATGGCTTGAATGTTTGTGTGTATGTATGTTAAGCAGCGTGGCAACAAGAATGCAATAACAAAGCATTGTGGGATTCTATGAAAAGTTTAATAAACAGCCACAGCTTTGTTTTTGATACGCATGCACAGTGGCTCATATGATGGTTGATAGCAAATAAAATTTACCTTTTCTATTTTGGGGGTTACAAATTCCACCTGTAGGGTAAAAAATTTAGAAATATGTAGCCACCTAATAATGTGTATTTTGACGTGTTTTAAACGTCAGTTATCAGTGTTAGGAAGCCGCTGATTTCGAATCTGAAGTCAGAATTTTAAAATTCAAGTTAGTTGATAGAGTTCCCGCGTTATTTTTTTTTAATTTTTACGAATTCGGGGCCGGCAAAAAAAAAATTACACACTAAAAATGGGTCGCTGAATCCAAATCCGTGGTCAGAATTTAAAAATTATGTAATTTTGAAATATTAGGGTTGCCACCTAATAATATGTTTTTTAAGAGTTTTAAATTATAGTTATAGAGCAATAAACAAAGAGCGAAAAACTAAAATTTTATGTTTATGAAAAAAAAGAATGTTAATCATAATTACCTCTTACCTAAAAAAAAATGGGTTATGTAAATTTTTTTCTTGTCAAAAAATAAAAATAACATGAATTAATTTGTTTCATTAAATGTTTTAAGTGTATATATAAATTTTTCCATCGCCTGCTATTTTTGTGAAAAAATATTTTTGTACTTGGTATACATATTTCTCAATTTTTTACCCTACAGGTGGAATTTGTATCCCCCAAAAGAGAAAAAGTAAATTTTATTTTCTAACAACCATCATATGAGCCACTGTGCATGCGTACCAAAAACAAAGCTGTGGCTGTTTATTAAACTTTCCATAGAATCCCACAATGCTCTGTTATTGCATTCTTGTTGCCACGCTGCTTAACATACATACACACAAACATTCAAGCCATTTCAATGCCTCGCTTCAATACAACACAGCATGCAAACGTTGTGTGTATCTAAAAAACAAAATTAAACGAAACGAACGAGAGCATCATCCGTTGCTTTCACCACTTCATGAAAATTTCATGAACAAATGAAGAGCCAACGAACGACAAGTGAAGCATTGAAGAACAGATGAATAGCAACAGTCTCTTCAAAAGAGTAAAAAATGTTCTTGTTCACAAACTAGTTTGATCTTCTTCAGTTCATGAACAAAAAAAATCTGCTCATCTCTTCACAAAAACGAGCTCCTCACTTTGATTTTTCTTCATATTCTTAAATGAATGAATAGAAGCAGAAATGAGCAGTTCATGAATGAGCAAATGCGAACCCTGGTTTTTAATGCATATAAAATTCGCTTAGGAGAAGAAAAAAAAGAAATGTTCTGAAGTTCATAAATGATTTTTTTTATAAAAAAAAAATAAAAAAAATAAAACCTCAAAATAAATTTATAATACCATCCATGCCTGAGACTTCACAATTAAACATTCACGAACTCATTACGTTTTTGCGTTATAAATTTTATTTTGAAGAAATTTATGGTTTTTGTTCTTGTCCATTTGCGTCCATTTTGCATTGATTTTTTTTTTTAAATGAAATACAAAGTTATGTTTCCCGAAAAAAATTTTATGTAAAAGGAAGTGATGTTGCTTTTTAAAGAAAAAAAAAAAATTTAAATTTTCTTAGTCGATCCCCAGATTTGAGCCCACGACACACAATGGCTCGTTCTGCCTGCGATCGTGGCTAAAGTCAATTTTCGAGTGGTTCTCTTTTGCATACTTGATATTTTTATCAAATAAAAAAAATGTTTGGAGCTAAGGAATCCAAAACTTTAACTCATTTGGATGATTAGTTTTATTTGCATAATTCGTCAAAGTTCAGTGAGATTTTAAGTTTGCAAAATAATTATTTTTTTGAAAAAAAATCACGTTCATGCCGAAATTTCTCAGAAACGTTTTAAAACATGAACATGTTTTTGTCACAGAAGTAAGTATTGGTCTATATGAAAAAAATAAAATAAAAAGTAAGTGTTTTTTTGGTTTTGTTTTTTTTTGCGCATTTCTAAAACACTGATTTGGCGTTGTTTTCAAACTTTACGTGGAGTTTCAAAAAAATCCACGCGTAGTTACACGTTCTAGTTACTAAAAATGTATTTAATGGTTATTTCTTAGCATTTTGTTAAAAACTCAGCAGCAACTATGCACAACTTTCTGCGCTAGAGCGATTTTTATGGAGAGGTCTTGGTTGTAGGAAGTTGCGTCCGCCAGTATGTTATACACATTGAATCTTAAATTTTGAGTTAGAAAGGTGAATTTTGGTAAGCTGATCTCTTTTGGACCATAATAGCCACAGTTAAAAAAAATTTGAAATCATCTGACTGAAAAGGTCACTTTTTTAAAAATTTCATTTTGTCGAATTTTTTTACCTTTTGTCTCTTATTTAGACATACTTAACTTTTTAAAATTTATTTATGCTCGAAGAAAAAAAGAAACAACTTTAAATTGATTATTGGAATTTTTATATCAGGTACTACGTCTAAAAATTACCAATCGATCCAAGAAAGTCAAGAGGAGGTAAGAGAAAACAGAAATATTTTAGTAAGTCCGTTCTTTAAGCATGTAAAAAAATAAATGACGGGAATTTCCCCTTACAGACAGTTCGACTACCTACCTTAATTATTTTTCTTTAAATTTTTTTTAGGAGCAGGTGACAAAAAGGTTAAAAAATATATGAAATCGTGAGGTTGTCTTATTTTTATTCTACCACAAAAATATTAAAAACAATAAGACAAAAAACTTAAAAATGTTTATTAAAAATTCAGAATTATTTTAAGTGTTTATAAACGCATTAGATAAAGCTGAGTTTAGTTTAGCAGTAACAAATCATTTGATGTTAAGCGAAGAAAGTTTGGATGCATCTGATACTGACAAATCAATACATAAAATATACTATATCATTAAAAGAAGATAAATAGAGTCACATCGTATTTCATCCTCTCTCAACTCTCTTGGGCATCGCCGCAATGTTGGTTGCCTAAGCCTTCTGTATAGGTATTACCATGGGAAGTGTTCAAGGGAGATACATGACCTGACGCCACCAGCTCGTGTGTTTCCCAGGTCCACTCGGGCAGCTGTCCAAGCCCACCCCTTTACCATTGCGTCGATGTCCAATAGAACCTCGCATTACCGTGATAATTCGTTCTTTAGTCGCACGGTTAAGTTGTGGAATAGTCTCCCTGCGAGCGTGTTTCCCGGCAGTTTTGAGCTGTGCAAGTTTAAAACAAATATTCACCGAACATACTCCATCTATCCACCCGCTAACTAACTATCACCTATCTTCCGAATCAACACAATGCTTACGCATTTATAGGGGGCATCCCCTGAGCTTTGGTTTAGTTAAAAAAAAAAAAATCGTTTCTTTTGCAAAAATAAAGACTGGCTAGAAAAAAGTAAGGATCTTTATCTTGAAGAAACTCTTGAAAATCTGCTAAAGGAAAGGCTAAAGAAAACCAATGGAAGAAAGTTCAACTTATACAAAAAAGAAAAAGCTAATGGATTCCACCGAAACGTTATCCACTGATCAAGTTTCAACAGTCTTGCAAGTTAAAGACAAAAGAGAGCAGCAACAAAAAAAAGCTAATATAACCAAAGCAGTATTATATGCTAGTCACGCCCATTTTTTGGACAATGATTTTTACTGATAATATAAAATTATTTGCCAATTATTTTTGAAATATGAAGTACAATCCGAAAGTAATGATTCCTCAAATAGTTTCTGAAGTGGGACTTGTATGGCAGGTAGGAGTGGACATTAACCGATCACGCCCATTTTCAGTACCAAGTAGGCTACTGAAAATGGCCATTTACGTACCAAATTAGGTACGTATTCTATATACTAAGTTTTAATGTTGTAGATTTATTCGTTTGTCCGTAATCGTGTTTTCAAGGAAATGTCAGACAGGCAGACAGACTGATAGACTCAAGAAGTGAAGCTGATAAAAAATGTATATACATTTCTAACCGAGACATATTAATCGACTCAGAGGGTGTCGCTGATTATAAATATATACATATGTCTATATCGGAGACGTCTTATTTTCTGCCAATTCTACCTTTATTCTCTCCCTGCAAGGACCTAAACTTCAACAACGCATACCGTTACATCCTGGTAACCTATTTTAATGAAATTTCTCACCATGCAAGCAGCATAATATTTCTTATCCATAGCAAAATTATGTGCTTATCTCAATTCGTTAAGAAGTTATGATTTTTGCAACGGGGCAAGTCAAATCGAGCCACTGTGCGACGTTTCGCCTACTGGTGAAAAACTTTACCTTGGCACCACGTAAGCTCTTCAAATGCCCTTGAAGTAAGTCACATTAGGCTGAAGTCATATAAGTACAAATAAATAATATTTTTGCAGTAAGTTTTAATTGTTTTTGTATTATGAAAAAAAAAAATTTTACTGTAATAAGTACACACATTTTGATGACATTTGAGTAACAGCTTTAGTTGTCATTATTTTCGTATCGTTAGTGTGACAACACAATAATTTGGTAGATTAATTTGCAAGATCGCGATTATATGCCCGATTTAGAAGATGATAAACCGAGACCGCTTAACTAAAATAAAATGGATTATATTGTTGCTAAGTTGGGATTACCCCCACCCGATTCAGAATTTTGACCTCATTTTTGAAACGCAGAAAACTGACAAACCAGGACGTTGGCGTCACAGCGTACCGGAAGCGCCAGGCTCAATTTAAAAACTTATATACTACTGACACTTCTAAAACGTCCACTTACTGCAAGTTTAGTGAATAAATTGTGAATGGAGTATATCGCTCTCGATTGGCGATTATTTATTGATGGTTCAGTTTCCAGTTTGAAAGCTGTGCTGTTACACAAAACAAACAAGAAACCGTCGAGTCCATTAGCATTGGGTATTATTGTGACAGAATCGTATGAAACAATGGATAGCATGTTAAAGAAAATCAAGTATGATCAACATAAATGGAAGATTTTCTGTGACCTTAAAGTTATTAATATTTTACAAGGTATTATTAAAAAGGGCGGTTTTCCAAAATACTTTTGCCACCTTCTAAATTGGGATTCGCGTAGCAAACTCGATCATTATATATGCACAGACTTGATTAAAAGAACCCCCAAAAATGAAAAACTATTGAATTTGGTTAATGAACCTTTAATCAAGAATATTGACGATTAATTACTACCACCGCTCCATGTAAACTTGGGAATTGCAAAGAAATTCATCGAAAAAGCTGTAAAAGATAATCAAGAAGTCTTCGACTGTTTGATAAACATCTTCCCAAAACTCAGCAAAGACAAAATTAAGAATGGTAAGGACTTTTTAAACTAGTTCATATGTCCATAGGTATGTAACTGTCCACTTTGCCGCATTATTATTGCTATTTATTTTTGCAAATACTGTATTTCTTTTAAAAGGCGTACTCAATGGCCGGACATAAGAAAATTATTGAAAAGCGAAATATTCACAAACGTGCTCACAGATAGTTTCCGCAATGCCTGGAACGCTCTAAGAGAAGTAATTGAGGGCCTTTTAGGGAAAAATCCTGTACAACGAGACGAAGTTAAGAAATTGGTTGACGCAATGCTGAACTCTTTTCACAACATCAAAGCAAGTATGACGTTGAAATTACATTTTCTTCATCATCACCTTGATGACTTCCTGCTGCAATTGCCTACCGAATCGGACAAATAAGGAGAGCGATTCCATCAGGTCACCAAGCCAATGGAAAAAAGATACAAAGGTAAACAGCTGGATGCATTGCATGCCGAAGTGTGCTGGTGCAGTCACAAAATATCGTCGAAGGCGCGGTGGACACTGCAGATGGAGGACACAGACATGCCCTTGAACATTCTTTTCAGCCAAGGATCTGAACCACCATTAAAAAAATTCGATCATCTACTTTACAGGCGTCAACTTCAATTAATATCGATAACATCTCTTGTTCTTTTTTCACGAAGTCGACAAACTGAAATATTGAATTTTTAATGCATAATATTTGCAAAAAAAAAAACAAAACAAAAACCATACATTTCTTCAAAATAAAATTTATAACGCAAAAACGTAATGAGCTCGTGGATGTTTAATCGTGGATGTTCAATCAACCATTCATAATGGATGGTATTATGGTTTTTTATGAAAATATGTCACATTTTCAGGGCCGAAACGGTATCAAGGAGTACTCGGATGCAGTTGACATGTTTTAAATAGTTGTTTAGTTTTTGCTTGCCTACAATTTCGTTTTATATTTTTTGCCAAAATTCAAAGAGATATGGACCAAAGATGGTAAAAATAACAAGTCCATTTTTTTCCATTTTTGCGATTTTGAGGCTTCGGTGAAGTTTTATCGTGTAAGTTTGCTCTGACCTTATGTTTTCCTTGCTAATAGCTACAACTTTGCTGAAGACAGGAAAACAAAATTCGAAATAGCTTACGAGATATAGCCGTGAATTTATATATAGCATTTTTTTGTTTCAACCGATATCTTTAAAGTACCATAAAAACCGATCGGTAGCCAAACTAGCAAATTCCAGATAGGGTTTTTCTGTTTACGTTCCCAACTTTAAGGAAGAACAGTTGTTGAGTTTTACGAGTTGCACCGTGTAATGCAACTTATTTCTATATACAGTCTTGCATAAAAATTTAAGACCACTTAAAGAATATATGTCTTCAACATTTTAGCCGATCAGAACAAATCATAGAGAAATTTTAGCGAAACGAGTTTACTAGGCTTCGTGACAGGAAGAGTATTGTTTAAGTAATACTGCTTTTAAGTTTTTAATATGTGTATTTCTTAGAAATTTTTAATAAAATTTAAAAAAATCCCTTCGCATAAATTTAAGACCACTATCATCATCACTAATATTCCCAACTTATTGTCACTAATATTCTCAAAGTACTATGCATTTTGTGCTCTCTCGTTTTATTTTGCTCTCGCATACAGATAACGGCTAGTTTTTGCAATTTTCTTCTTTTTACTGTTAAATTTAGCTTTTTGTGATTTTTTTGTCCACGTTGCTATTAAAATTACAAAATGGGAAAAAAATCTGTTCCAAATGAAACTTTGTGGGTGATGTGATATTCTTTTGCTTAATTAGTAAGAAGAGGCCATAACATTCAATTCTAAGGTGATTGTTTTGCATGAAGCTGGAAAAACACAGAGAGAAATCGCAAGTCAGTTAAAAATTAGCAAAACATGTGTTTAGCATACCATTAAACGTCATACCGAAACTGGATCCATTGTCCATCTACATAGGTTGGTTGGTTGGTTCTACATAGGTTGGTGAAACAGGATCGTGCCGCAAGTAGTGTTGATCTAGCTGAACGCCTAAATCAAAGGGCAGAAACTAGGGATGTCAATTTTGTGGAGTTTTTTCGATCCCGGTATTTTCGAGATCTGAAAATAGAATCCCGGGTTCGTCCCGAAATTCAAGAAGTTTTTATTTCGCTATTTTGTTTTTTTTTTGCCAAAAAGTGCAACACATTCACTACTATTCTATTGTAGTACATATTGTGTATCAAATTGATATAATAAAGAAGTACAATTTGTACCAGTTCAGCAACAAAAAAAAAAAAACAAAAAATAAAATTTGACAATCATATATCCTCAGTTATTTATAACATATTTTTTGTAATACATGCACAAATCAGAGGACCGCACAAGCCTACTTAAAGTCTATTTCAAGTACTTACTTAAAATACAAGTTCAAGCTAGCTTACGCTTGATAATTTTGAATCAAGTATTGCTTGTAATTGAATATAAATAAGCCTACAGCTTGCGACTTGCAAGTATGCTAGCTTACAGGCGAACGGCATGAAGTTTCAAGTAAAGGAAAGCTTGATGCCTTCGGCAAAAAGCTTGAAATGCTTGGAATTGAAGGCAAGCATCCAATTAAAGCAAGTATTCAAAAAATTCAATAAGCTTGTGTAGGAAAAGCTCAAGCATATTATAACTTATAAGGGTTCTGTGGACTCCGTGGTTGGCAGTTTTAGGGGTATATGATTTCGGATCTGATGTCGAAATTTTAAATTTAAGATGGCGGATAGAGTTGCCACCTAGATTTTTGGGTATTTTTGCGAATTCTTTTAATTTTGAAATTCTGACAACGGATTTGATTTCGAATATAATGTCACAGTTTTAAAATTTAAGATGGAGGTTAGAGCTGCCACCTAAATTTTTACCACAGTATTGCCACCTAATAATATGTGTTTTTAAGAGTTTTAAACATCATTTAACAGTGTTAGGGAGTCACTGATTTCGAATCTGAAGTCAGAATTTTAAAATTCGAGATGGTGGATAGGGTTGTCACCTCAATGCGGTAAGGTAACTGTCTGGGGAGGCATATCGTGGTATGGTTAAACAGATTTGTATATTGCTACGGAAACAGTTAACTCGGAAGAATATGTAAAAATTTTGTGTGATAATCTGTTACCATTCATGGCGGAGGAACTGCCTTTGAAGGCAGCTATTTTCCAGCAGGATAACGCTCCCTCACATACCGGTCGAATCGCATCGAATTGCTTTGATCAACAAAACATTCACGTTTTACCATGGCCTGCCCGCAGTCCTGATCTGAACATTATAGAGAATGTATGGAAGCTGCTGGGAGATACGAGTATTCAAAAGGAAGCCAATAACAATCCAAGAACTAAGGGAAACCCTAATATTGGAGTAGAATAACATTAATTTAGATATAATTCATAATTTGTTCCTTGCAATTGGAAGAAGGATTCAAAGCAGCCTAAAATCTAAGGGATCTTTTCTAACGGATAGAGTGGTATTAAATAAATGTGCAGGACTGTTTTCTATTAATAACTTCTTTTCAGAAATTCGATTAAAAATTTAAATATTATGGAAATTAAGTTTCAATAAAAGGTAAATTCTTTAACCAATGAATACATTTTATTTGAGTTAAATTTGTTTTTGTGTATTTTTTTTTATATAATGTAACAACGCCCCTTTTTTTCTAAGTGGTCTTAAACCTCTACACAAGACTGTTTATAGATTTATTATCTTTTAGAAAGTGCTTTTCTAAAGTAACGATCAAAAGATCAAAGTTTTCTAGGGCGAATATGAATAAAAACAACCTTTCAAATGGAGTTTTTGAAATTCAAGTCAAATATCTTTGTGTTTCTTACTTGGTAATACAACAGATCCGGTGCATCCGTGGGCACAGTCCAATTCATGTAGCCTGGTTCACCATCTTCACATGCCAATTCCAAAGTTTTCATATATTCCTCAAAAGTTTCAATTTCCGCAGACTTATCTACCGTACGATGGGTCCACTCACAATAACGGCCAGCTATAATGGAGAAAAATATATGGTAGTAGTTGAAGCGATATAGAACTATTCTTTTTACCGGCTGTTGGTACTGGATTTCCATCCTCATCATAGTCCACACCAGCGTAAGCCTTCTGCTTTCTTAGATCCAGTCCAGTCTTTTGACCGATGCCACCTTCAGGTGAGTCCGTAATATAAAATGGATGATATCTAAAGCAAGCATTTCATTTGAGAGTAAAAAATGCTCGCACATTTTATGAGAAAACTTTGAACAAACCTAGCTGGTTGTGCTGGATCGTCACCACCTTCTACATAGAACTCGTAAGTTTTACCTCGTTGCACGGTTATCTCCGGTATAAGTTGATCGTTCAAATACCACGCTATGCCCCAAGATGGTATGCCGGTGATGGGCGTGTAGCCACGTTTACCGCCCGTAGGACCGATTCGTGCTGTAAAGACTGTTTCATTGTCAATTTTTCTAGGGACCCAAGGTGTTGGACCAGTTTCATCCTTCACGCTGTATAGGGAATTCTTGCACGAGTGGTCGTTCTAAAAGTGAAGTATTTATGAGAAAGACTTTCAACAGATGAGTTTAACATGCGTACTCTTGCTGAGAAATTAATGCTGATATCATCGACGTTATTATCGCTTCCGGTGTGCGAGTGTGCATTAGCTTCCTTCCGACTGTTCAGTGGTCCAATAGCAGCAATGACAGAAACTTCACGGTCAGTAGGAATGGCAAGATCATAGATGGGCTCATTTGTTTGCAGCAGGCGTTTGTAGCGAATTGTGGTGACGCCATTTTTACGATCACCACTTACTATGGCGAAACAATATCGTGTAAAAGATTCAAGATTTCGAAATCAAATATGAAACTTACAGACAACAACGTCATTGCGTCCACCGATGCGTTCATCCGGGCAAGCACCTTGCCGACCATCGCATTGCGACAGATCCGAGAGGAAGTAGTCTTCAGCCCGAAAGACACGTGTTGTGGTATCGTAGAAGGCTACCACAACATCGGCTTGTGCCATTTGAGCCCGTTTATTAGCACCCGACAGGCCAAAGGCCATGTATTGATCTTCGGTGATGCGTCCGTACAGTTCAATCTGCAGGTATTCACCCTGTAGCTCCCACTTGACCTGCAATTTATTGGGCAACAGCTCACGACAGTTCGAGTAAACAGGTCGTGGTGTAGTCGTGGTCTGAAAAACATTTAGAGAAATGTGAAAAATACATGAATTTGGAAAGATTCTTTCAACTGATTCAATGTCAAAGCCTTTTGCTAAAGTTGAAATAGTTTGTGAACTACTAAAAATCTAATTGAACATTAAGTCTATTTCATGAGCTTATCTTACTTACTGGAGTGTACCACCATGGAGGCTAATGCGTTGAAAGAAAGAATTCAGATGAAGTTATGGTATAGAAGATACATACATTAAAATGTGTTTAAATTACAGAATGTTTGACTTTTTTTAATTACAATAAAATGAACTGATATTGAGACTAGCGATGATAATAAGTGAGAAGCAAATTTATGTAGTAGTTAGTATTAAAGACACGATTGAAGAATTTTTTACAGGAAATAAAAATAAGAATGTTTCCTTTTACCGTTATTTTAGTCTGGCCCAATGCAGGCGGCACATCAAGATCTTTCGGTATGAATACATGTCCAAAGTTATGACGATATTCGACACACCACACCGATAACCAGTCAATGTCGTAAACAGTTAAGCTGCCCGGCAGTTGAATTTCGATATCCTCACCTTGATAGCCGCGCAATGGCTCTAAAGAACCAATTTCATTCGGCACCTGCAAAACATTTAATTATTTAGTATTGACAACAAGTAGTCACGAGATTGCACAAAAAGCTTTAACGCCAAACCTTGGTACCCATAATATTGGGTTCAGTGCCATTGCCGACCCAAAAGTAAGCATCCGGACCAGCACCGTCGTAGTGTAAGTTTGGTATATAGAAGGTTTTT
The DNA here is from genome assembly GCA_963920525.1 of Dichetophora obliterata. Lineage (NCBI taxonomy): Eukaryota > Metazoa > Arthropoda > Insecta > Diptera > Sciomyzidae > Dichetophora > Dichetophora obliterata. The sequence goes on along the minus strand of OY986435.1, from coordinate 301,126,749 downwards.
GCATCTAATACGCTGATGTTACTCGAGCGTAATCCATGCGCTAAGCGCTTGAACTCGGGTAGCACCCGCGGTTTAGGTACATCGATGCCTGGTGGGATAAAAACTTCACCGAAATCAACCTAAAAATTTGATAAAATACAATTTTTTAATTTAAATATAAGATCAATGACTAACTAGCTGAGATATACAAGACGCCACAACTAATAATTTTAAGTTGTTTTTACCACCAAATATAAGTATTTTTTATTTTATGAAACGTTAGTAACTTTTTACTGATAGCAACTTATTTGAAATGCATATAACTCGTTAATAAATTAATTTGTTTCTTTATTTATTTATTTACTTCAGTAATCTTTGAACAATATTTCTTATAGACTAGACCAAAAAGTTATTTAGAAAGAAATGAATTACCAAATGGTATTAAGAACAATTCTCATTTGATCCTTAGATATAGAAAAATCAAAATTATGATTGAAAATTATAATATTGAACAAATCGAGTACTCTATAAATATGAAATGGAACGGATCAAACTTCCTAAGAGTCCTTGCAGGCACATTAAAATTTATCAGTTCTAATAATTTTGAACTATCAACTACCCCAGAAATAATGCTATGGACAAAAAGAAGTGACAAAATATTTCTCCTAATCTCCAAAGATTTCAGGCCAATTAGCAGACAACGTCCACTATAAGACGGCGTTGAACTTTCAAAATTAAGAGTGCAACTCTAGTGAAAGATTTTTGGATGCGTTCATACTTAAATATTATTTTTTGTTAAAAATTAAAAGACACATCAGTTTTTAATGTAAGATTTAAATTTGTAGTTCATCTGTTTTATAATTTTGTTCATCTAAAAAATCAATTGCATTTATTCTTTTTATATTCTTACCACAAAATCATTTTTTGTATTCGTTTTAAGATTAAAAAAAAGTATAGCAGTGAGAGGACTGCCGACCGAAGCGAAAACCTATATATAAATATTAGTATTCCCTGGAAGACGTTGTCCTGCCACGGACCGCCTTACTGCTATATAAGAATTTTCATGCTAATGGGTTTCGGACTATCCTACATGCAGGATGGATTTGACACGTCGGACGGACATGTAGGATGTGCGAAAGCTCATACTGCAGCCCGTCCTACATGTAGGATGAAAATCAAAAAGTTCTAAAAGTTCCGCTATGATCTCGTTCTTCTCTGTGCGTCCTTGTTTGTAGATTTCCTTGGTAATTGTTGTTGGCGCAGTTAGCTGGAAATTTTTTCAGACGTTGTGAATTCTAATTGTGTAGCTACAGTCGGCATATGAAATTAGAATTATTTTTGTTAAGAGCTTATAGCAATTTATTAAATTTTGTATATATTACTGAAACTATTTCTTTTAATCAAAAGTGTTACCATATCAAAAATATATATAATTAAAGCAATTTATTTGAATTATTTCATTAATGAATTAATATAAAAAAATTAAAGCTTATTTATATTTATTTATATCATAACACTAACACAATATACATGTTCACCATATCTATATTGAGTTGTGTATTAAAAATAGAATATCCAAAAATTAAGAAATACCTATAGCATATAAATTATACATAATTCATATAAGAAATTGATGCCAAACCGTTTAAAAAATAGAATGCTTAGGATAAGCAGACTTTAGTTATCCAATTACTACTGAAAATATTAATTATTTTGCAGGTTTATTACGTAATTGTTATTATATAAATATACATAAACACTCAATGAGCTAAATTGTTCAAATATATTGAATATATATTTCCAATACGGTAACACTTTTACTAAAAACAAATAGTTTTACCAATATTATATATACTCTTTAATTCATATGTATTGTATAAACTGTTTTCTAAAATAGTTAGATGTTCTATGCTGACTGTAGCTACAAATAAAAATCTACAAAAAATTAAAGCTTACCGTACAACAATAACTACCAAGCAAGTCTACAACAAGAACGCAGCGTTGCGCAGCGTTAGAGGGGATGAACCAAATTGGCGGCGGAAAATATACAGCACTTTGCCTGCTATATTTTCTGTTTGCCTGTTCTTATCTAAAATAAATCAGTTGTCATATGCCGACTGTAGCTACAAAAAAAGTCTAAAAAAGTCCAGCTAACTATACAACAACAATTACATTTCCAATCCACATCAACAACGCAGTGAGAATGGCAAGGTTCACAGCGGTTGCGCAACGTTAGAGGGGATGAACGAATCGGTGTCAGAAAATAAACCGCATTTTACTTTCTATGTACTATGTTTTTGTTTGCCTGGTAGCAAAATCTCAAGTGATGGAATGGCAAAGTTAGACAAGGTAGTATTAGGGCGGTGACCGAAACTGTCAAAACGAAGTTGACATTTCACACAAAATCTGCAGCCAATGAGAATGCAATATAAAAGCTAAAATTGTCCAAAATACCAAAATGGCTGAGTTTGACAGTTATGGTCACTAAGAAAGCGAACACATTCAGCCCTAACACTACCTTATCTAGTTGTACTATGAGTGGTGGCATCAAAAAAGACTTCACGGCCAGTCAAACAAAAACCAAATATCAAAAATTTTAAATTAATTTTATTTTAACCTAAAGCATCTCTACATATACATTGAAAAACAGTATCATTCAAAGTTTCGCAGCGGAGCAAAGGGAGGGAAAAAACGATGCGTCAGCAGAGGAACTTATTGATGGTTGCTTGCTACATTTGCTGAGCGCCTTGTAGTCAAGATCCAAGAGCGTCATTTAAAAAAACTACTCGCTGTCTGTATTGATGAAGAGAGTTACTCGCAAAATGACGATGACGATAACGCAAACCAAAGATTTACCCTCTACCAAAATCGTTCAACGCGCCTAAAGAAGTTTTCACTTCAAAAAAATAACGAAAGTGCTTGAGTTTGTGTGTGCGTGGGCCAACGTATCCCGGTGCATCACCAAGTGCAGCAAAGTTATATTGGCTTTCTTTGCTGGTGAACGTCCTCCAAGTACCACCACCAGCAGCAAAAGCACGTGCAGTGCAAAATTTGTAGCTAGCTAATATCCTCCAAGTGCCACGAGCAACAGCACAAGCAAGTGCAGCGCAAATTTCTTGCTAGCCAACATGTGCCAACAAGTGCCACCAGCAACAGCACAAGCAAATGAAGCGCAAATTCTCCGCTTTCAATTTATTCAATGCACGCCGGAGTGTAATGGCAGAAATTTGCCTATGCGCTTGAGACATGCTGAAATGGTGCTTCAGAAATATTGGAGAGTTGACCAGTCAATTCAATTGTGCTGCACTTGCTGGTGCTGCTTGTGATGGCACTTGGAGGATGTTGGCTAGCAACAAATTTTGCACTGCACTTGGTGGTGGTGGCACTTGGAGGACGTTCGCCAGCACAGAAAGCCAATTTAACTTTGCTGCACTTGCTGATGCTGCGAAAGATCGTTGGCCCACACACACGCACTCACAAACTCAAGCACTTTCGTTATTTTTTTATTATTTTGTTATTTTTTAAGTTTTTCAAATTTACAATATTACAAGTTTACGAAATAAGTTGCAAGTACAAGCACTCGAATGAAATATGTCGCAAAGTGAATAAAATGCAAATTAAATAAAATATTTGCGCTAAGATACGATCGAAATGTGTAACGTTAAAATTTGCAATTGTCAAATTTATTTCAATACACACGAAATTTTAGAGTCAGCACTAGTGCAAGAAATTATATAAACTCAAAAAGTTGGTCAAATGCAGTTATTTAAAAAGGAACAAGTCGAGATCAAGTCTTAAAAATAACACGACAAAAAATAGATTGTCTTTTGACAGTTTTAAAAACATTTTAAAAATAATTGTAAAAACAAGGAACTACTGCATTAAATTATTTAAAATAAAACGTTACAAAAAAAATTATCTTATAGGCTTAACGATCGCACATGTTGTTAAACCTTATTAAGCTAAAAAATTTTGAATGAACAGAGTGTATAGCGTTTTGGCAGCGGTGATAATAAATGAATTATTGGAAGATGAAGAGGACTTTTATAGTTACCTCTTCCTAAACAATTTTTTTTTAACTTTTTATTTAATTTTTTTTTAATTTTGTTTAAATGTATTGTTGTATAAATTTTTGTTGAAAATTTAACCAAATCCCGAGATGCCGAAAATCCCGGGATTTTGAATTTTAAATTTCAGGACTGTTGGGTCTGGCAAAAATCCGGGATCTCTAGGGGATTTCACCCCCTATTCGTGTATTAAATTGCAGAAGTTATATCATCAACAATTTTTTTCTTTTTTTGACGCAAAAATTGCGTTTTTGTGATTGTGAAAAATTTTGGGGAGTTTCGGATCACCTGATTCAAATGTAGGAGACTCAAAATGTCAAAAGGTTTATTTTTAAAGAGAAACAAAGTGAAATGCTGTTATAAATTGTGCCTAAAAAAAGAAGGTAATTTCTTTCTTTATTCCCATTTTTCGCTGGAAGTGGAAAAATAAAAATTGTCAAAAATAGGCTATTTTGGTGGTGGTGTTTAATATAAAATAAGAGAAAAGCGTACATTTTTGTTATTTATTTTTAAAACTTTTAGAAATTAAAAAAAAAACCCTTATATGCTATAACAAATACACGACGTTAGCTTGTTAAATGTGTTAAAAATTGCTGAGTTAATGAGTGTCTAATGCGTAAAGTACCTAAAAATCGGGTTTTCAACGGTAAAATTAAATTTTGGTATGTATTAACAATTTCAAGTATAGTTTCATGTTACAGTCCACCAGATCGACAACCTGTGCTATGTTACTTCAAAAGTACATGCCATTTTTATTTTTTTGTAAAACCGTGTTATTATTTAATTGCCACAATTACTGTTTGATTTTGACAAATCTTGGTGTATACATATGAGGTTTTGGGTACTCAAAATAAATTCTGGCAACCGTTTTTCAGTAAAGTGTCCACCAGAGGGTGCTCCAGTACAAAATGCAGGGTTTACGAAAACTCTTGTTCTAAGGCATGAAAAACACATATAATATTGCTGCAAGAATAGCATCGAACAAATCTTTAAAAACCACACTATACAGAAGAGCTCAGTGAATACCATATGAATACCATGAAAAATAAATATTTTATAGGCGTTTTAAGAACATCGTTCCGAAAATGCCGAAATGTCGATTTTTTGGAGTCTCACGAACGAACAAAAATTTCAACATAATATTGAATATTGAATATGAATATGAATATTGAAATAAATGAAGAAGCAACTAGAACAGATGGCAACCCTTGATAGAGTTAATGGCGGTGATCTATAAATAGCCTACTGCTTTGAAATGTCATATGATTAGCAGCCATACAATTCATAAGAATGAATTCAAAATCTGCACATTCATATGCTAGTTTAAACAGTGAGTTGATCACAGCTTAAATCACTCAAAGACTACTGAAGAGGAAAATGTAGCGATTTCCGAAACAGACTGCCTGGTCAGCTAAGTGATTGACTCTATACAGAGTTGTTGTTGTTGCCTTCTTGAAAACTTACTTGATCAATTCAAAATTTCAACATTTTTTTAGCCAAAATTTGTGTACAGTCAAAATCTTCATTATTTTGCTAATCTCGGGTATCCATCTGAAATTTAATTGTAAAAATCATGATTTTTTGGCCAAAAAAAGGGCTTGGAGAACCAAAACCACTCCAAGGGAACTTCTCATATTTCATATTTTCATATTTATTAGATATTAATTAGTACAATAAGATACAGGAGATCTTTTAACAGTACAACAGAATTATATGCATAATCAACAGTTAACTTAGAATTGAATACTTAGAATAACATAAAATACTTAATATATAATTATTATTTTAATAGTGCAACAAATTTATATGTATAATCAACTGTCTACTTAAAATTTGACAACTTAAAATAACTTAAAATACTAGATATATTATTTATGATTTTAATAAATAGACAGTCTTATAAGTATAAAAACAAAGATGAAACATAGTAAGAAGACAAAATAAATAATTAGAAAAAAGAAGTAATAGATAGTTAGATGTTTGAAAAGTATAACATAACATAATACTTAAATTATTCGTGCTGACAATAGATTTTAAACTAGAAGGTAAAGAATTCCAGAGTTTGATGGCGTTGATGAAGAAAAGTAGCTTAGTATGTAAGAAATTGAATTTAGGTATTATAAGGTTGTGTGTTCGAGTAGTAACACTGAAGCGTAACTTCTCATAGAGGTATGCGGGAGTTTTACAGGAAATTAATTTATGCAAAAATAAACAATTTCTCGCATTTAAGTAGTTTATAATACTACAACTTAAAATGCTTCTACTCTCTTCAGATACATGGTCAAAGCGTCTCAGGCCAAACACGTATCTTGCTGCATCATTAAAGGCAACCTGAATTTTATGCGAAGAGTGCGAGTCAAGATTGCTGTATATTAGTTCTGAGTAAGATATGATTGGAAGTATTAATTGTACAACATTCGCAAGCATCGAAGCGTGTAGTAAACTCGTTGAACAATATTGTTAACATGATCAGAGGATGAAAGTCTACAGTTAATATAAAAACCTAAACTTTTAACTTTATCAACCATTAGTAGGCAATTATTACTTAAAAAGATCGGTGGTATTTTTTGGTGGTCAAGTTTATCCCTGGAGATAGGAAGAACGTATGATTTTTTGGCATTAAGACATAGATCATTATCTGATGCCCACTTTGCGATTGCAGTTAGGTCTTCATTTAGTCTACAACATAAGTCCTCAACAAGTCCGATGCGATTGGATGTATGTAACTGAATATCATCAGCATAGCCATGCATTCTTACGTTAGTGCACACTTTAAAAATATCATTAATAAAAATACTAAAGAGCAAAGGCCCAAGAATTGAGCCTTGGGGCACACCCATTTTAACATCGTTATAATCAGAAAAACAGTTGCCAATCTTTACTCTTTGCTTTCTTCCATTAAGATAGTTGGCAATAAAATTAAAAGCACTACCAGTGTTGCCATAAAAGAAATTTTGTAGTGTAACTTTTGCACTATGCTCGTCGGATTTCTCGTCGTATTTGTGAAACTCTGAAAACAAGAACTAAGAAATTTTCAGTCGCATTTTACAACAAAGAAGACAAATAAAATATTGCATTTTATTAGACATATGACGAATATTTAAGGTTTATTTATTTAAATATAGCACATTTTTTTCAAAACTCAATTCAATAATCATTATAAATATAGAAAATATATTATAATAAATTACATTTTGCAAATATTTTTGAACACACAAACGAAGAGTAAAAATCAAATTAAATACATTTGCAACACAGTTTGTTTTAATGTGGTTTAATCTCTTAAATCGGTAAAAATTAAATACATAGAGCTATAATACATAATTTTTAAATTTTAACTCTATAAATGAAAATTTTTTGCTACAAGTAAATTAACGAAAAAATGTTGTTGTTTTAAGCCACTAAAAACTACAAAAAATTAGATTTTAGTAAAAAAAAATATGTATAAAAATATATAATTTTTTCGAAGTCATATATATTTATTTATTTTTTTTTTATTTTTTTATATATTTATAAACTATCGACAAAAATGTTTAACAGTCTATTTATTGCATCTTAAATTACACTAAAACAATAATTATAATGGAATTATTATAAGAATATAAAATTAAGGATTTATACAATACTCAATACAGTTTGCTTAAATGCCTCTCTATTTTGAGTGAAATCTATACGAGCACTTACACTGTTATAGACAGTGCACATGTTAAAAATCGGATCACTCCGGCCATAGTTAGTTCTATGGTGCGGAATGTAAAAAAAAATCTCTTTGCCTAAAGTGTCTTTCCGGAGCATAAATATTTAGATGGGCGAGGATTGGCGCACAGTTAATATTATTCATTAAAAGATCTCGAACAAAAGTTATAAGAAAATATTTGCTTCTAAAACTCAACGATTTAAGCCCAATAAGTGCACATCGGGAGCTATACTCTGGCATAAGATTCCAATTTAGTTTTTTCACAACAAAACGAGTAAAACGTTTTTGGACTTTTTCCAATCTTGTACTATGCGACTCATAAAATGGGTCCCATATTACACACCCATACTCAAGTATTGATCTTATAATGGAAATGAAAAGAGTCTTTAAGGTATACGGGTCAGCAAACTCTCTAGTGTTGCGTCTAACGAATCCCATCATAGCATTAGCCCTGCTGATTATGTTGTCATAATATCCTGAAAATGACATCTTTTTATCACAGAGTACACCTAGATCAGATTTAGAATCTACTCTCATCAAGGCGTTGCATAAAATTGAGTAATCAAAAAACATTGGAGATCTTATCATATAAAATGACATTATGTTGCATTTTGACAAATTTAAATTCAGTTTATTTAGCATACACCATGAGTGCAGACTATTAAAATCACTTTGTAAACTCCATTGATCACTGAGAGAGCTTACAGATTTAAAAATCTTAACATCATCAGCATACATAAGGCATTCTGAGTACTGTATAAAATTAGGAAGATCATTGATGAAAAGAATAAATAACAACGGCCCAAGGTGGCTACCCTGTGGCACACCTGAATGATTAATTATTGCTTTTGAGATCGTCTTTCCGATCTTAGACTGAGCTTATTAATTAGAATAGAGTGCTGAACTCTATCAAATGCTTTAGCGAAATCTGTGAAAATAACGTCTATTTGTTTACCATTCTCCAATTCATTTTTTATTAAGTGAGTGAATAGAACCAGGTTTGTAGAGGTTGATTTTCCAGAGACAAAACCATGCTGGCTTTCAGATATCGAATTTTTAATGCCTTGATAGATCTGCTTTTTCACCAAGGCTTCAAACAATTTGGGAATTGATGGTAACTTAGATATTGGTCTATAGTTTCCAATGTCTTGTCTTGATCCAGATTTATGAATAGGAACTATAATTGAAACCTTCCAAATATCCAAAAATATACCTTTCTCAAGGGACAAATTAAGAATTAGTGAAAGAGGCTGAGCAAGTGCAGCAGCACTTTATTAAATTTTTGAATTGATATACATTGGCCTTTTTTAAATTTTTTTTATCAACTCTTTATCAATTTCAAGACTAAAACAGTTAAAAGATTTCATACGCACATGATCTTTCGTATGCAGAGTTCCTTCCATTGTGTCTAACCCTAATCTATTGCGAATTTTCGTTTTATTAATATTTATTTGACTAGAAGTTCGTTTAACGTTAGCTGAGGAATTCGGTAAGCTCAAGAATTCAAAAATAAATTTTCTCATTATTGGAAATGCAGAAGTACCATCGCATCTTTTTATTTTAAAGTTACCATCAATTTTATTATACTAATTTTGTTCTTTTCATATATATATGTAAAGGGTATTTTTTACTGTTTTATTTGACCACCCATTTAACAGCTGATAGTTGCTTTTTGTTTAGTTTGCTTTGACATTTTACTATGGATCGACTTACACCAGAGCAACGCGTGTAAATTGTGGAAATTTTTAATCAAAATAATGGTTCTGTTCGTCAAACTTATCGTGCACTTCGTCCATTTAATGGCGTATATAATCGTCCTTCAGAGCTGCTAATTCGAAGAGCAATAAATCGTTTTCGGACCACATTTACTGTTACTGATAATGTGCATCTCGTGAGACGCCGAACAGTGCGCACTGAAGAATCTGTAGCCGCTGTACAGGAAAGCATTGAAGATGATCCTAATCAATCAATTCGTCGCCGTTCTCAGCAACTGGGTTTCAGCAACACTTTATGGAGTATTTTACGAAAAGATCTTGGCTTAAAACCTTTCAAGATTAAACTTGTGTAGGAATTAAAGCCAAACGACCATCGTATGCGCCGCCAATTCGCCGAATTTAATGGAAAATTTTATTTTCCGATGAAGCCCATTTTTGGTTGAATGGGTACGTAAATAAACAAAATTGTCGTATTTGGAGTGAGGAGAATTCACAAGCTTTTGTCGAAACACCATTACATCCACAGAAAATTTCTGTTTGGTGCGCTTTATGGGCTGGCGGAGTCATTGGTCCATATGTCTTCAAAAACGATGATGGTCAGAATGTTACTGTCAATGGTGAACGGTATAGGAACATGATTCGAAGTTTTTTCGTACCTCAATTAGCTGGCATTAATCTTGCTGATATATGGTTCCAACAGGACGGAGCCACATGCCACACAGCGGGAGCTACAATTGATTTACTCAAGGAAACTTTTGACGAAAAAATAATTTCATGAAATGGCTCAATTAATTGGCCCCCAAGATCATGTGATTTAACCTCATTGTATTATTTTCTTTGGAGTTATGTAGCGTCATTTGTCTACGTCGATAAACCACAAACAACTGAACACCTGGAAATCAACATTCGAAGAGTTATCGGCGAGATACGGCCGCAAATGCTGCGAAAAGTTTGCAAAAATTGGTGTTCCAGATTGAGCCTTGTACGCGCCAGCGGTGGCGGCCACATGGCCGAAATCATATTTAAACATTTTGATGAATTTTGGTCAAATATCGGAACGTCGGATTCAAGTATTAAAATCGTAACATATCCGATATATCGTACCATATGGCAACGCTGAGCACTACTAGTAAAACCAAACATACACTTAAGTTTTTTAACTCAGACAAAATGGTTCACAGAGTCAAATGCTTTAGAAAAATCCAAAAGACATAACAAAGTAATATGAACTGCATCATAAGATGAACGAATATCATCAAAAACTTTTATCGTTGCTGTTGCACAGCTATGTCCGGATCGAAAGCCAGATTGGTATGGTGATAGGAGATTATTTGATTTTAAATACTGATTAATTTGGCCAGCCATAATATTGGGGGTTGGAATTAGTTTTAAAGGTTTTCTAAGAGATGGCGTAACTATCAATAGATCGCATCGGGCACACCTGTGACTATATTCATTTCAAAGCACATTGTCTAAGCTTCATTTTTCAGTATGTGTCATTCCACTGAAGTGTAAACAACATATATTTTTTCTCTGTGAACATGTCGACTTTCGTTCCAACAAAACGCAATTTGCGGGAAGGTTTACTTTTGTGCTTCCATTTGAAGAAAAAAGCGGTTGAAGCACAACGCACGCTTACTGAGGCTTACGGGGACTATGCTCCATCGATTTCTACTTGTGAGTACTGGTTCCGTCGGTTTAAAAGTGGTGATTTTGATACGGAAGGCAAAGAGCGTCCGGGCCAGACGTTTGTTAGAATCATTGGGAATCGACTTATCATAGGTCGGCAAACGCTTGAAGGCCATGGGAATGATTCAAAAGCAAGGAAATTGGGTGCCGTACCAGTTGAAGTCGAGAGACGTTGAACGGCGATTTTGCATGTGCGAACAACTGCTTCAACAGCATAAAAGGAAGAGTTTTTTGCATCGTATTGTCACTGGCGATGAAAAGTGGATCCATTACGATAATCCTAAGCGAAAAAAATCGTGGGGACCACCCGGCCATGCATCAACATCGAGGGCCAAGCCGAATATTCATGGCGCCAAGCTTATGCTGTGTATTTGGTGGGATCAGAAGGGTGTCGTGTACTATGAGCTGCTAAAACCTAACGAAACCATCACTGGGGAACGCTACCAACAACAATTGATGCAATTGAGCCAAGCATTAAAGGTTAAACGGCCGGAATATGCCAAAAGACACGACAAAGTGGTTTTTCAACATGACAACGCACGGCCACATGTTGCAAGAACCGTCAAGGAAACGTTGAAGGCGCTGAATTGGGATGTGCTACCCCACCTGCTTTATAGCCCAGACATAGCCCCTTCCGACTACCACCTATTCAGATCGATGACGCATGGCTTGGCTGAGCAGCGCTTCACTTCTTACGAGGATACCAAAAAATGGGTCGATTCGTGGATTGCCTCAAAAGACGAATCGTTCTTCCGGCGCGGAATCCATATGCTGCCAGAAAGATGGGAAAATGTTGTAGCTAACGATGGACAATACTTTGAATAATATACATTGTACCATTGTTTCTAAATAAATGCTCAAAAACCGAAAAAAAACCTTTAAAATTAATTCCAACCCCCAATAGATTCACAGATTTTTGAAAGAGCAGACAGAATACTAATGGGTCTATAATCTTTCATATCTGTTGATGCGTGAGGTACCTTAGAAATTGGTATAACTGTGGATAGTTTCCACGAAGATGGAAAACAAGAGATAGTAAAGCAGTGATTTATTATGTGTGCCAATGGTTTTATAATAAAGGGTGATATGATTTTAATGAATTTTAATGAAATACCGTCATCTCCAATAGCGTTTGATTTTATTTTCATTAAAGAATTAAGAACATCAGTTTCAGTAGCATGCTTAAAAGAAAATTTGTCTTCATCACAAGATTGATGATCAACGCATTGGTAATTATCATTCGAGGCTATGATATTCGAAAGAAAGAAATTATTTAACTGATTAGGATTGATATCACACTTCAGATCAGATTTACCGCACACGCCAAGACTACGTTTATTTTTCCATAAATCCTTGGATGGCAGGTTAGAATTCAATTTACGTTGGAAAATAATTTCTTAGAATGTCTGATTGCTGAATCAGCTTCATTGCGGGCACGCTTAAAATGCTCCCAATTTTCAGCATTATGGTGCTTTTTCCATTTATTATACAATTTATTCCTTTTTTTTATGGCTAAACTAACAAATGACGTGAACCTTGGTTCTGAAGTACGAAGAGAAACGAAATTTTCAAAAGCACAGCATACATGAGAAACAAGAATATTTCATTTATCATCCACATTCTCACAGAACCAACAATCATTCCAACAGATATGAGACAAATTATCATACAACATTGAGTAATCAATAGAATTGTAGTCACGGTAAGAAATAGTCATTGAGATATTATTACGACAAGCATTACAATTAATAGTACAAAAAAGTAGATCATGGTCAGAGATAAAAGAAGTTTGGTCAAAAAGTAAAAGCAAGGACTAATCAGAAAGTATAAAAACATCGATTAGACTAGGGGTTGCATTAGGAGCAAAACGAGTCGGAAGAGAGGAGTTAATTATTGTCATTCCAGCCGCATTGACTTTGACATAAAAACTATCAGATACATTATCCTTGTTGAGCAAGTTCACATTAAAATCACCACATATGGAATAACAGTCAAAGTCAGTCACACGATTACAAAGATCAACGAAAAAAGATTCAACAATATAACTTCTGTTAGGATTGTAGACGCAAGAGACAAAAATTTTAAAATTGGCATCTTGTTAATAGGGTTTGAATTTAGGCATGATTTACAATAAATAGCAACTCCGCCTCCTCGTCTACCAGCTCTGTCACTTCTAAACAGAGTATAATTAGGGATATTATAGTAAGCGTAAGGGATATTATAGTAAGACACAAATAACGTCCACATTTGAATTTTCAAAAACGGTTCTTACATAATCAAGTTTTGACTCGTTTAAACTTCTAGCATTAAAATGGACTATAGACAAACCATCACGCTGTTTTCACAAAATATCTATTAACAGTTTACAATTAACATCAACACCATAAGAAGCACTAGAATTCATAGGAACAACTAACAGCCCAGTAAAAAAACATGCGATCGCTCCTATGAGGAGCAAAAAGAGAGCGCTCTTTTGCTGTTTTATTCGATCAAAAAGTGAGCAATTGTGCCCTTGTGCTCCTTGACTGTTTTATAAAATCAAAAGGCGAGCAATCAATGAAAAAAAGAACATAAAGTAAGGCATGTGCTTTGTAAGTAATTCGATCATTATTTTCTGTGAAAAATCGACCATTGTAGTCCAGTGGAGAGTGCGCTAGACTAACAACCCAGAGGTCCCTGGTTCGACTCCGGGTTCGGGCATGGTTCTTTTCACTTTCTTTGTTCTTTCCTGCACATTTAAGAATTATGGAAAACAAAAAATCCACAGCTAAATTGTGGAAAATGTGGACAGGAACAAATAAGGGCTGAAAATGCTTGCCGAGGTTAAGGCATAACACACACTAGCAATTGAAAGCATTTTCTTTCACGTCTGTGTCGTTTAATAATTCAATAATTCACATATGGTTCCAATCAATTCCTCTAGCTAATCTATCCCTTTCCTTTCACGCCAAAGACCAAACCTTGCTTGTATAAGGCGCATGTTGGTTCTTTGATCTTTAAAAAAAAATATTTTAAATGTTCCTTTGCTGATCCATTTGGATCAGTTATTGATCGCTCCTTTTGAGCTCTTCTGGGATGTTAAAGGGAGCGCTACCCTTCCTAGGACATGCAATGTTAAAAGAGAACACAAAATGCACCTAGCTTGGATCAACAAGGAGCACTCCACTGCTCCTCAGGGAGCACTCCCAGATCGCTCATAGGATGATCCACTTTTTTACTGGGAACATAGTCACACGAATAGCAAAAATCTTTTATAATAGTCAACATATGAAGATCAAAAACAATACAATCAAACATCTTTACAAAATAGAAGAATAAGAAAGAAAGAACATAGTCAAAAGCATATTTGTTTGGAACGAAAGTAGATAAGTTAGAAAATAAGAAAAACTAAAACAAAAAACTAAAATAGTTGAAATAAAATTTAAATTAAATTTATCTGGTAGGAGACACAGCTTCACGAGTTGTTTCCACAGCATCATGCAGTTCATCCAGACTGCTGATGCAGATGCTATCTGCATTTTTCTCCATCCTAATGTGTACCGAGCCACGAAAAGTAAACGCATCTTCATTATGTTGCTAATCTCTGGTATCCATCTGAAATTTAATTGTAAAAATCATGATTTTTTGGCCAAAGAAAGGGCTTAGGAGAACGAAAACCACTCCGAGGGGATTTCTCCCATCCAAAAAAAAAAAAAAAAAAAAATTATGCAGAAATAGTGTTTAAGAGGCCCTCTAACTTTTGAGTCGGTGTCCAGCTGACCTTTTTTCTCCATACAAATCGATTCGGCTTAAAAGACATGAGTTTAAAAATAAAATGGAATCTTTTTAAAATTTTCCGGTTGCAACTTGTTGCCTGCTTTTGTTGATTTAGGTTGAAATCTTCCTTAATTAATTACATTGAAAAACTTTTAGCAGTTAAAATTTTGTCAATTAGCATCATTAAGTATTTGTGATCAAACAGAATAACACAATAATACTCACAAGCATAAACACATATTTACATAAACTTCACATAATGTACAAAGAATAAGAGAAAAAAAAGTAAGGATTTTTTGCTTGTTAACATTGGCTATTTAAGTGTATTTAAATAATAATTTAATCTGTGTACAAACATAAGTAAGTTTGTACAACATTTGATAAACTTCTTAATTATATACAATGCTCCAAAATGTAGGGTATGTAAGGGTAGGACATTTATAAAAAAGACCATGCGCGCGCATAACTCATCCCACATACACATACTCATACACGAATACAGTCAAAAAAGAAAGGATATCGATATCATAAAAGCTCCAGCATAAAATAAACTCACCATTAGAAGTGGAGAGTTTGAATCGAGCGTGCAACCTGTTTTTGGGTGCCCATTTAAAATATTCTTTAATGTAACTGTGTTATATGTATGTATATATATATATATAAGCTGTAAGCTGTATTTTGTGTGTGAATATTTACTCTCGTACATGTATGGTTAGTGCATTTATAAATTTTTATACACATAAAACAATTACATTTGATCAAAATGCCTACCAAATTTATGGTATATTATAATATTATGGTAGTTTTTGGTGCACAAAAAAAAATTTGTTTACCTAGTGTACTGCAGTTCCAAAATGGGCGCGGTTAGATATATCAATCGCAAAATACAGGCTTAAAAAAATACCGTTAAGGATGTTACTGACTTGAATCTAAAAAAAAATTTGATATCTATTCAAAAAATTAATTCAAAGCTACGAAGGTCGGTGATCATCTGACTAGCAGTGCGGAGGTTTTTTGCTTTCCTAAAAGCTAACAAATGAACAGAGGGAATTCTATATAGTTGATTACAAATATTGTTTTTTTTTTATATTGTTTTTACATGAAAAAATATAAAACTTTCACAGCTAATAAATAAGATTTGTATATTTTTGAAATTCCTTTAATCATAAGCCCTAGCTTTACTAATATAATAAGTGTACACAAAAATTCTTAAAATCGGTCACGCCGTTTCCGAAAAAATTGTATCTGATTTTCAACGAAAAACGATCAAATCAGTAACCTCTTTAAGGCACTATTACAGTGTGTAAAAAATTAAAAATGAATTACTTTTTTTTCATTAGAATATGGGTATTTAAGCTCTTAAGAATACGTTTACAAAATTTTAGAAAAAATATCAAATAGAAAAAAAGTTATAACATAAAAGTTATAACAATTCGTATGTCGCGTGATATTTAAAAACCTTTAGTCGCGTTTTTCTCGAAACAAGGTTTTTTGAATCGGCTTCTGAGATATCTGAAATCCTACTTGATCGATTTCGATGAATCTTGATTCATTGTGATCCTTATAGACTCTGTTAAGCACTAGACCTATAAAAAGCCAAAAAAATTTTATATAAGTTATATATATACAACTTTTTTTGTATGGCTGAAAGTTCGACAAAAAAAGGGGTTTTTGTACATTTTTTTTTCAAGGCATGCCATTTTTTATTTTTTTACTTGTTTTTTATTTGCGTAGGTGGAGTGCTCAACTACAACCCTTAACTCAAGAAGCGCTATGATTTTTTACTTTCAGACGCTTTGTAAATGCTGGAGACGAGAAGCCAATTTTTTAAACTTTTTAAAACTTCAACGCCCTGTAGACAATTAACAACAACTATAAAGATAAAAATTTTTTTTATTTCCTCATGAATAATCCTTCAGTATGTAAAAAAATGTAATCATTAAAATTAGCTAGGTAAAAAAAAATTAATAAAAAACTATAATACTACCTTAAACCTCTACTGCATGTTTTATGATGCAGCTAGAAAAAAGTTTTTTGTTGTTGCATTTATACAGGGTGTCCCAGATCAACGTTTCAATCCGGCGCTGTTTGATTCCTTGGACCAAGACAAGAAAGAAATTGTATGGTAGGGGGGTCCACTCCCCCCTGTTTCGAGCTATAAGCGGAAGTATAGAAAAAAATGGCATTCATAGGTGTCATCACTCTTAATGCAATAACTTAAAAAGCATTACAGATAGGAACCTCTTTGAAACGGTTTTTTAAGCTTTTTAGTTAGTAAACTAATATCTTTTAAAGTAATTTGGTATTTTTAACCATGGAATAATTTATAGCAACTTAAATATGAAAAATATAATTTTATGTTCTTTTTTTTCACTTTAAGCTCGTTTTAAATAAAAAAAGTTATAGTATTATTTTTTTTTCTGATGCAGTTTTAATTTCCAAATAATTCTCTGCAATATTTTCTTATGCGGCTTCACCGTATAGTAACAAATAAGAGCGAATTAATTACTTTATGAAAACATACACTCAAAATGTTATGAGCTTACTTGCAATAATCGGCAAAGTACGTCTGATTTACCGACAGTGGCGTAAAATCGGGCGGGCGCAACAAGGCCAGGGGCGCCCTCAAGACCTTTGATTAAAATGAGATATTAAGTGGAGGCGTTTGGAGACGTTAGTTTCCAAAAAATCTTTATACAATATACTAAAATATTTATTTGCATCGCATAATATTATTGTTCAAAATAAACAACAATAAATTAATTATAATTAAAAAGTGTGTGCCGTACACAAATTTAAGTCTCGTACAGACGATTTATCAGGGTGCAATAAGTGACGTCAAAAAAGGCTACTCTTCTGAGCAAAAGTCGACTTTGTTGGGCAAAACTCGATTTTCGACTAAACTTGCAGTCGATTTATCCGTCCCCCGTTTCTTTCATATTTTCAGCTAGTCATCTACTGATGCTATATTTATCAGTCAGTTGGTCATATTTTGCGGCGTTAGCAAATTCGTTAGGTAACACTTAACGTCAAATACAAAACACTTAAACTTAACATTTTAAACTTATTCATTATTTCACTAAAATAAAGAATTGATATCATTTATTCAAACTTTTACTTTAACTTTTGTTTAACTTTTTTAAATAATTAATATGAATGAGTGATTTATTTAAATAAAGGCTTACATTAGTATAAACATTTTAATATTAATATTATTACAATAGTATTTTTTTTAAAATAAATCAAATTTGACATAACATAATATGTTGTGTGTCAGATTGGCATGTTTTTGGCAAATAATTAATATATGATGTTTTCTATTTACTTACTTTGTGATAAAATCTTATAATATTCATTATAAATTTTATTACATGTGATATTATAAAAAGTTTATTGTACGTTATTGCTTTTTTAAAAAAAAGTTTTATTAAAGTAAAATATAAATTTATTTATGAAATAAGATATTTTTGTAATATTTCTTTTATATTATTTCTGTATTATTGTAAGTATATTATTGTAAGCAATAACAGCTTAAGTCTGATTTCAATGTTTCGAGAAAAATTGCTTCAAAATTTTCAATCGCCATATAAGTTATATGAAAGGGTCTTTCGTTTTTGTGTCATAACTTCGGCTACGGTCTCGCTAGAAACACCAGATTTTGTGTGTTGATAGTGCTATATTCGTGGAATACAGCACATTTATAACTCAGTTCTGTCTTAAGTCGACTTAAGCTGTTATTGCTTATCGGCACAAACTATTGAATTAAAAAAAGTCTCTTGTCAAGAGTTCTCTTATTTTGTCCTGCGCTTCTGATAACCCTAGTAATAACATAGTCTTAAAGTAAATAGCAGGGCTTTTTATAAACCTGCGGGCGGGGTCACAAAATATAGTTACGCTACAGTTTGCTAATAGTCTGAAACAATAGTCGTGAAAATACGAAGTGGAGCTTCCCTTGCGAAGGTACACGTGGTCAACACTGAACTAAAATGAAAAATAAATGTTTAATTTTCAGAATTCTCCAGCCACGAAGTGACAACACACAGTGATAACCTAAACTGAAATTTTCTTTGGAGCTGTGTAAAAAAAGAGACAACAACATCCCATGTGAATGAAATATATTTATAAAAATGGGAGATATTTGCATCGAAAGTCCAAACTATGATTTTCATGTCGTTTGTTTCTCATTTTTAGGGAACGATGTTTTATGAAAAAGTCGTCGTTCTAAAAATTTCTACAATTTTTATAATAACAAAAAAGTTTTATAATAACAAAATTACCGTCAGTTGAAAAAGTTCTAGGGGGCGTGGAAAAAACTAAGTATGTAACAATTTAATCCAGGACACACTTAATATTTATACCTAGTTTGAGCGAAATCCGTTGAGCCAATTAGATTTGTATAGAGGTCAAACAAACAAACAAACAAACAAACAAACAGAAAATGAGTTTTATTACTACAGATTGAAACAAAAAATCCACAGCTAAATTATATGAATTATAGGACAGGAACAACTGAGGGCGCTAGAAATGCTTGCCTAGGGAAAGGCATAATACTAGCCTCGATTATAAGCAATTCAAATTGTCTTTCACGTTTGCTCCGCCTAATCGATATGTCACGTATGATTCCAATCAATTCTTCCTTTAATAATCTATCCATTTCCTTTCAGGTCAAAGACCAAACGTTGTTTGTATAAGGCGCATGCCTTGGTTCTTTTACGAAAAAAAAATAACACGGTGCTACAGTGAATATGTACTTTTGAAGTGACATAGCACAGGTTGTAGATATGGTCGAGTATAGATAGATAGGGAGTCACTTGAAACTATCAAGTCACGGGGCTCAACTATGAGCTTCCGCTTTGGAGCCATTCCGGTGTTGGGCACAAAATCGCCCCAAACGACCAAACCGTCCATAGCATCAACATCCACAGCTGCAGCGCCCACAGCTGCAACGTCGGCAGTGGTAACAGAAGCTACGTTCACAGAAGCTACGTCTGTAACTCCCAATGAAGGGAAAGACGCAACGCCACCAACACAAATAACTGGTGAAGTTGTCACGGAGAAGTTCGCCTCCGTCTCGGTCATCACCGCAACACCTTCAATCGGAGATCAGGCAGATGGCATGAACCTCGCCGCTCTCTCGATTGATGGTAGTAAAAGCGAACCTTCAACTGAGGTAGGAGTAATGCTGCCTGAAGAAGATCGTAGCAGCAGCCCGGTGCTATGAAGATCGGCACAGAAACCAGCACGAAATTTGCTGCTTCGGCAGTTATTGCTCGGAGGTTTACCACAGAACAACTGGGCTTCGTGCTGATCCAAGAACCCTGGTGCTACAGGGGAAAAGTCAGTGAGCTTTATTGCAGAGAGGGTCAGGTAACTTGGGACCAGAGAACAATCAATCCCAGAGCATGCATCCTAATGCAGAAAAATACTAATTATATTTGTCTTTCAGAATTTATGACGCGGGATCTAACAGTAATCGAGACTAACATCGAAACTGATGGCAAGCACCGCGCCATAGTGATCGCAACCGCAAACTTTCCTGGGGACGATCTATACATCCCCCCAGCGGAGATAAAACGGCTAGTGGAGCACTGCAGGAAAGAGCAACTTCCACTAATCATCGGCTGTGACGCCAACGCACACCATACAATTTGGGGAAGCACCGACGTCAACACCAGAGGTGAGTACCTTTTAGAATTTCTTTTAAGTAGTAACCTAGACTTTTACAATGTGTGGGTAACACCTACTTTTGTCACTAGGGCTAGAGAAGAGGTCTTAGATCTCACCATAGGAAGCCCAGAGGTTGGGGATATGATTAGGGAATGGAGGGTATCAACGGAACCTTTAATGTCTGACCATAGAATAATAGAATTTAGACTTGGGGCAAAATATCAAGAAATAGAACCCAAAAGAAACCCAAGAAATACCAGATGGGACAACAACACCAACACTCTGAAAGAAAACTTACAGAGCGTAAAAGCTAGGAGTAGAATTAGTAACATCCTAGAACTTGAATTCTATGTAGAGCAGGTAAACAATGCAGTATATAATGCCTACGAATCTAGCTGCCCAACAGGGCACAAGGCAAGATCAAAACATACTCTTTGGTAGAGCGCCGAGTTGACCCGACTCCGAAAGAAGGTGCGATGCAGTTTTAATGCCGCAAAGCGCAACGGAGTATGGCACAACTACATGGCGACTCTGACGGAGTACAATAAAGAAATCAGAAAAGCCAAAAGACAAAGCCTTAGAACTTTCTGCGAAGACATTTCTTCCACGCCAGCCGCAGCCAGGATACACAAAGCAATGGCTAAAGGCAGAGTGGAGACAAGAATGTCACTTCTATTGCCAGGCGGAAGCTATACGCTTGGAGAAGAACAACGAGCTAGTCATCTTCTAGAAACTCATTTCCCGGTCAGCACACCAGTAACTGAGTATGAGACAGCAGACAGGCAGATTACTCCAAATCAAGAAGAATGGAAACTCGCAACGAGCATAGTACAAATGCTCGCCTAGATTGGGCACTCAGAACCTTTCAACCATTCAAATCAGCAGGTGTAGACGGCATCTTTCCTGCACTTCTACAAAAAGGTGCAGAAACTATATTGCCTCACCTAGTCAAAATAACTAGAAGCAGCCTTGCGCTGGGCTATATCCCAAGGAAATGGAGAAGGGCGATAGTCGCCTTCATACCAAAAGTAGAGAAAATAGACTACACGCTACCAAAGTCGTTTAGACCCATTAGCCTTACCTCATTTGTACTTTAAACAATGGAAAGGTAATAGATAACTATATAAGAACTGAAATTCTGGAGAAGGCACCAATGCACCCATGTCAACACGCGTAAAGGACGGGTAGGTCTACAGAATCTGCTCTATACCAGTTGGCTAGTAACATCCAGTCAGCTTTCAAAAACAAAGAAACCGTACTCTGTGCCTTTCTAGACATAGAGGGAGCCTTTGATAATACTTCTCAAGAGGCTGTGAAGAAGTCTTTACACAAAAAAGGAGTAAATGATATGCTCAGCAGATGGATATGCCAAGTGCTTAGCACTAGAACTGCAGAAACAAAAGTGGGCAACACCACTATAAGAATCAAAACAACAAAAGGCTGCCCACAAGGCGGAGTCCTTTCTCCACTGCTGTGGAGCCTTGTTGTGGACGAATTATTAACGATGCTAACCGAGAATGGCATAAAATGTCAGGGTTACGCAGACGACATCGCCTTAATAGCGAGAGGGAAGTTCGAGAATACACTCTGTAACCATATACAGAGAGGACTGTCAGTAACAAAGGAGTGGTGCAACGCAGTGGAATTAAGTATCAACCCAGCGAAAACCACCATAGTACCTTTTACTAACAAAACAAGCCTGCCAAACCTCCGAACAATGAGAATGGATGGCACTGCAATTCCCTTCAAAGGAGAAGTAAAGTATCTGGGACTTACACTAGATTCAAAGTTTCTCTGGAGAAGACATGCAGAGGTAACTATAAGCAAAGCAACGTGCGTACTCATGGTATGTAGGAGCCTGGCGGGGAAAAGCTGGGGTTGTAACCCAACAATTCTCCGCTGGATGTATACCATGATGGTGAGACTCATCCTCACCTATGGTGCAATAGCATGGGCTGAGAGAACCAAGCAAACCACAATGAGGAATATGCTAACAAAGGTGCAGAGACTAGCCTGTGTATGCATCACAGGGGCCATGAGGACATGCCCTACAGCAGCACTAGAAGTAATTCTGGACCTAACACCCTTACACCTTGTCATAGAGGGAGTAGCCAAGCGAACTCTGTTGTGCATTGCAAAAGAGGGGACAGGTTTAGGTAAAACTATCAGGAGTAGAGAGAAGGAGGATATTGCAAAGCACACTCCCTGCATCGATCTACCAAGAGACGATATAGTAAAAAGGTATAACTTCGAAAAACACTTCGGAATTAAGCTTAGTACCAAGAAAGAGTGGGACAGCGAGATGACATCGCAAGTCAAGAAACCACACAGTATAGCATGGTATACAGATGGGTCCAAGACATTAGAAGGTAAAGGCGCAGGGATGTACGGGCCAAGAACCAAGCACTTTGAACCTATGGGGACAACACCCAGTATCTTCCAAGCGGAAATCCTAGCAATACAGCTGTGTGCACAATTCAATCTGGACCGTAAATACAAAGGTCAGGATGTAGTTGTGATGTCAGACAGCCAAGCAGCAATCAAAGCATTAGTTTACTGTGAGATATCATCGAGAATAACATGGGAATGCCTAACAAAACTCAACGAACTAGGCAAGAATAATACTGTTACTATACTTTGGGTCCCAGGACACAAAGGAATACAGGGTAACGAAGAAGCCGATGGTCTAGCGCGACAGGGTGCAGCCACAAAATTTATAGGACCAGAACCATTCTGCGGATTGGGCACCCATTCTATAAAAGAACAACTAAGAAGGGAGGAGAGGCATAAACTTTCAAACCTTTGGAAAAGCCTCCCAAAGCTAAGACAATCCAAATTGCTCCTCAGAGATTTTAACACTCGGAGAGCAAAATTGTACATAAGCTTAGGCAAACCGAATCTTAGGATTCTAACGGGGTTCCTTACAGGACACTGTAAACTCAAATACCACCTGATGAAATTGGGCATAGAGACCGATAGTAACTGCCGTTTCTGTGAAGAAGCAGAGGAGACTCCAATACACCTACTTACAAACTGCGACGCCGTGGCTCGCAGACGTAAACTAGCACTGGGGAACTATGAGCTGAGTCTAGAGCAGGTTTCATCCCTTGAACCTAAGAAAATTCTCAAATTCATTAGAGAAATAGGGCTGGATGAAATTTTGTAATCCGCAAACCCAGCGGAGCTTTGAGAAGGAGGTACAATAGATCTCATTTAGGTCGCAGTACGCATCTCCACCACACAACATTAACATTAACATGGTCGAGTATAACATGACACCATGCCTGAAATTGTTAATACAACCCCAAAAATTAGTTTTCTCGGTAAAAACTTATTTTTTGGTTCTTGACGCATTAAACAGTCATAAACTCAGCAATTTTTCAACGGATTTATACGTTTCAAAGAAAAATGAATTTAAAAACTAAATTTAAAAACTAAATTCATTATAGTTTTTTTCAAAATTTCCTGCTTAAAAAACGTTATGGGGGTTTTTAAAAAGAGCTTTTTTTTCATTTTGGCCAATCGCCATTTTGAATTGCCATTCGCCAGCATTTATCATTTTTTAAATTTCGCAATACTTCGCAAATGACATTTTAGGACAAATAGAAATTTCTTAGCAAACGCGTTGGACTCAAATCCTATTTTCATTTTCTCACATACATATTAAATCTTGTCTAGTGCCGCATTCGCTAACAATGGAACAAAAACACATTCGAATGAGACTTTCTTAGGAACATTTGGAACGTTTCAAAGCGGATAAAAAAATTTTTATGCGTCGATTCATCGCTATGGATGAGACTTAGGTCTAACACCATGATCCAAATTTACAACAAGAAGCTAAAGTGTGGTGTGAACCTGGTACCTTGGCTCCTAGACGAGTTCGTAATCAAAATCTGCAAAGAAGGTTATGGCATCAGTTTTTTGGGATACAAAAGGGATTTTGTTGATGGAATATCTCCAAACTGGAAAACCAATTAATTCTGAATATTATTTCAACCTTTTGAATCAGCTCGACGCAAATATTCGTGAAAAACACCCGGTTTGCAAAAGAAAAAAGTAATTTTTTATCCAATACCTACTTAGAAAAGTCAAAAAACCATTGCTGAAATCAGTGAGCCAAAGCACGAATTGTTGAAACATCAACCCTATTCGCCAGATCCCTCTGACTTCTGGCTGTCCTCACTGAGGAACGTAAGAACAAGTATATTGAGCTTCTGAAAGAATATACTGAATAATAAAAAGCATTTCAAGCGTGACGTGACAGAAAGCAGTTTTTTCTGTGGAAAAGCTTTTTGCTTTGCAAATTTTTAATTTGATTTGAGTTGTTTTTATTTTTTTTTTTTATTGTAAGCTTATATTGTATAACTATAAAAGAGTTTGCTCTCATACTTGGCTCTTTTAAATAAATAAATACCTATAAGTTCTTCTTCGGGCAAGACCTATTGCCCAATTTAGCTTACTTATGAACAGCATTCTTATCAATGCAAATAAACAAAATTCTTAAATAGCGAAAGGTACTGAGCTTAAGTGATTGAAAGTTTTTACCGAGGTACCCAGAAATCAAAAGACAAATCGGTGGTTGAATTGTGAAAATTCTTTTAACCAGAGCCTGAAAATAACTTTTAAAAATTTAATTTTTTTAATTAAGTCCGACTGTTAACTTTTTTATTTAATCAGAAAAGTTAAAAATTACTTTACAGAAATATAAGTTAAGAGCTGGTTTTTACTTTTAAATATAAAAATTTTCCCTCACTTTCAACTCTTAAACTTAAAAGTAAAGTTAAGAGTCTCCAAAGACTTTTATTTTCCAAAAATTTTTTTATAAGTTTTTAAAGACTTATATTTAAAAGTTATTTTTAAGAGTCTTTCGGGACTTTTGTTTTATAAAAGTCTTACTATAAAAACTGGGAAAAAATTCAGAATATGTTTATTTATGAATTGGTTTCAGCAACCAATTTATTCCACCGATTGATTTTGTTAATCTTGTCGACTATTGGAAAAACTCATATTGAACAAATAAATAGCATACAATCCTTTTTTTTTTAAAGATTTTTATAAAATAAAAGTACCAAAAGAGTCTTAAAATTAACTTTTTTAAATAAAAGTCTTCAAAGACTTTTAAAATGATTTTTATATTTTAAAAGTCTTCAAAGACTCTTAAGTTTGATTGTATTTTATAAAAGTTAAAAATTACTGTTAAAAATAAAAGTAATTAAGTGAGAGTTAAAACTAAAAGTTATAAATAATTCTTATTTGATAACTCTTACTTTCAACTATCAATAATAACTTTTATATAATAAAAGACTCTTATTTCAGAGACTTTTTGGAAAAAAGTCATAAAAGTCTTAACCTCTGCTTTTAACCCATCAACCGCGGCACCCAAACGCTTCGTACGATTTCTTTAAAATTGCGCGTGCTTTCTTATATTGATCACAGGAACTACCATACATACTACCATAACTACCATTTTTTTCGAGATGAGTGGGTATAAAAATACCCAACCATCGTTAATGTGTTCTAAATGGGCACAAATTCCTTCTGCAACGACAGCACGGTATTGTATTAAGAATTTTCTACCAATAGAAGATATAGTTGGTTAGTTTGCTAAGATAGATTATACTTTTTTTTTATATATATACAAAACTTTTTTACAAATGATAAGGACATACATTTTCTGATTTTTAAACTTAATCACATTTGCCTTTGAAAATGTAGTAGTTAACGTAAAAATTTGTTGACAAACTCAAAAAACAATTTATAGCTCTATTTTTTTTTAAAGTAACAACCAAAAAATTAAGCACTTAGATGTTACCAATTCTGAAATATGATCAATTCTGCAGAAGCATTTTCATGGGTATAAAAATACCATAATGGGTTAATGGGTTAAAACCATTTGTAAAATTTTCTTTTTATTAATTCATTTCTTTGCAATCCTTTAAGATTTCCTTTTTAAAAAAATTACTTTTATGTTTGTATTTTTGTTTTGTTTTTGACAAGATTTTTCTTAGACTGTATTTTGAGTTTTTGCTTAAAGTTTGTACAGTTAAGCAAACATACTTCAGTACCGTATAAGCACTATACATATATATGCTGTTAAATTCTATATAATTAATTCTATTCTATATAAATGATAGAATACAGGGTTGCCCATATTCGACGGACCCATCTGGCAACGCCATAACTTTTGACAGAGATGTCAGATCGCTTAATGACATACCGCGTTTGAAGCGTCAGTCCAAGCAGATTTTTACCATGGAACAATACACGCCACGTGAGCGCTCTGAAATAGTTGAAATTTACATTCAACAGAAAAAGTCAATTGTGAAAACTCAACGTGCTTTTAAAAGATTAAAAAATGTGAGAAGTGCACATTGAATGGGACCGTAAATAAGCAAAATTGCCGTATTTACGCCACTGAAAATCCTCAGGAGATTCAAGAAGTGCCTCTTCATGACGAAAAAGTCACAGTTTGGTGCGGCGTTAGTGCGAAAACGGTCATTGGGCCGTTTTTCTTCCAAAATGAAAATGGCCATGCTGTTACCATCAACCAGGAGCGTTATCGCGACATGATGACCAATTTTGTGATGCCAATTATTCGTCGAAAGCGTATGAGGCAGTTCTGGTTTCAACAAGACGGCGCTCCACCGCACACAAGTCGCATAACAATCGATTTTCTGAAGAATTTGTTTCCGGGCCGTTTGATGTCGAAAAGTGGTGATTTGGACTGGCCACCGCGTTCGCCCGATTTGACGCCGCCTGACTTCTTCTTGTGGGGATATTTGAAGTCAAAGGTTTACGTTAACAAGCCAAGGACCGTAGAAGAGCTCAAGGACAACATTCGTGAAGAAATAGCCGCTATTCCGGCCGAAATGTTGGCGAAAACGATGGAAAATGCTGCAAAAAGGGCACAATACGCCATCAACGCCAGAGGCGGCCATTTGAGAGATATCATATTCAAAAATTGATGTAAACAAATCTACTTGGAACAAATTAAATGATTAAGATTGCCAACCGCCAAATTTTTATTTTTTTCTTTGATTTTTTTAAAAAAAACATGGGTCCGTCGAATATGGGCAACCCTGTACACGTTTGTGTGCTTGTGAGTAAAACTAACTTTGAGTACATACACTGTATATGTCTTGTATGTTATTTTAAATAAAACCAAAGATAGCAGACGTTTGTATATTGCAATTAAAGCAAATAATAAATATTTATACTAGGCTGGGTCGATTTGTATGGAGGTAAAAAAACCGATGTTGCCTAGGCGATTTTCGGTTCGGGCATGAAAAGTTATTTAAAATATCAATTTTGTGTTTTTTTTTTAAGAATTTTATTAAAAAAATATTTGTATTAAAACATACACAGCTAAAGCAAAACTGATGCCAGAAATTAAATCGCCGCACCCGATTTAACCTAACAAGGGTCTAACATTTAAACATCTTATACAAAAATTTATCATAAAAAATTCGTAAGAAAAAAATTCTCAAAATTCAAGGTATAGAAATATTTTATAGAAATCGTGTCATTTATTAATGTATTTGGTATTGATAATCCGAATTTAATTGAAATCTTTTTGCAGTTTCATTACAGATTTATAACAGAAATTAAATCAACTCTGCTTCCGTGATTCAGCCGTGATGGTCAAAAATTCTTACGCCAACGTGATTAGATTATACCTTGAATTTTTGAATTTTTTTCTTTAGGAATTCTTTTACGATAAATTTTTGTACAAAACCGTATAAGTGTTAGACCATTTTTAAGATGAATTGCGTGCGAGGATTTTATTTCTGTCATCAGTTTTGCTCTAGCTGTTCACCTTCCTATACAAAAATTTCTCAAAATTTAAGGTGTGATAGTGCACCCCCACACTTCCTTTTTTTTTTTTTGTTTTTTTAATAACTTTTAATGAAAGAAGCGAAAATCGCCCAGGCAACATCGGTTTGCAAATCAACCCAGCGTAATGTATACATTTAAAAGAGTATACTAAAGTGTGTACATTCATAAACCAATAGCTTTTGATGTACTGTGTAAAGTCAATAATGGCGATTGTAATTGCATAATTTTTCATGCGTGCTTTATTACAAAATTTCAATAACATAACACAACCTTTTTTAACATAAATGTGTGACAGATAGAGATATGAAAGAGATATTTTAACATAAATGTGTGTAAGAAATAATTTTAATTATTTTTCGCTATAATATTGTAAATATTAAAAACAATTTGTTTTTTCTGAAAATAAGTAGGCATTAACGTAACGTACCGTAAATCTTCGACACCACACCGAAAGCCATCTTATGTCCTTGATTCTCTTTCCCATTGGTAGACGTAATATGATATCCGTGTTGTTGTGAGCACGAAGTACTGGAGGATCACTAAAAGTGAAAACATAATTTGTAATAATTATAATGAAAAGAAATAATGAAAACTTAGATCTATGTATGAGTATTTCCACTAAAATCATCATAATCCGTAAATGTATGGAGAGTGCGAGTGCCAAAAAGAATTTTTATTCAGATCTAACATAAACTGATATTTTCTTATATGAAATCGAAAATTGTGTCTCTTTGAAGAGCATACAACACAAACTATTGCGCATTTATGCAAACTATCTTTATATGGAAACTCAATTATAAAGATACATTTCCATATCTTAAAGTAGTATGCTGCATACAAATCTTGTCCAAAGATACTTATCTTGAGACATAACAAGGAATATATTCAATAAATATTTTAACCATCTGTTATGGTTGGTCATAATAAAAATAACTTTTAAAAAGCACGCTTAAGGGTTAAAGCATGAGCAAAAATTACTGTTTAATGTTACCGTAAACACGGGTTTTGCGCAAATATCGAATCATTTTTCCTAACATCCAAAATATTGGACAAACAACGTTTTGCAAAAATAATTGCACTGTGGACAAAACTATTTAAAAGCTAGTCTTTAAATAATTTTCAAGTGATACTTAAACTAAAAATTTATCAAAAAAATTTATAAATTTAGCAAATCTTCAGAAACTTAATGACAAACTACCCTATAGGAACAAACTAACTTGTTTTTAAAAACAACTAATTAATAAACTAATGTAAAATAAACTAGTTTAAGGTGGCACCCACTTCAATTTTGAACAGTTTTTATTGCATTATATATGAAGTAATTCAAAAACTACTTCAAAACAAGTGGTTTAAAAACTACTTTGAATTATGTTAAGGCGGCAACTACTCCGATTTTGGCATGTTTTTATTTCCAATTTTTATTAGATGACATGTTTATATATATTTAACCATGCTATTTCATCAAAAATTATTAACTTTAGGCTTTCACTAATATGAATTTATGTATTTTTTTTTTCAAAACAATAAAATGAATGATCCCTTTTATGTATAGAAATTTGAAATTTTTATGCTTTTAAATTCATCTTCAGTAAGTAGAATATTAACTAGTTTTCAATTGATTTATTTTAAACTAATTAAAAAATAATTTAAATTTAACTAATATAACAAGTAGTTGAAAATATATGCGGTCTTCAGTTGATTTATTTTAAAGTAGTTAAAATAATAATTTTAATTCAACTAATTTAACAAGTAGTTGAAAACCTAAGCAAAGTCAATTGATTTATTTAGCGGACATCACAATACAAAATATGTTAGTTTGTTTTATAGAAAAAAGTCAGAATTTCAACTAGTTGTGGTTGACAAAAAACTACTTTTTCAACTACTTTTAAATTAGTTGATTTTCCTACAGGGTAAGTATGCGAATACAACAAACACTTTATTCTATACTTACACACAAGCAAATTATTGTACAATACGAGAAGTATGAAAAACTAAACACGACAAAAGTCTACGTACGTACATGCCGTTGTGATTAAATAGTTTTAAATCATGCATCCACAGATTTTGGTCTTCAAAAAATTTTTAAAAAAGTTTCCTTGGACTTAGCGCACAGTTTGATTGTAATGGACTTATTTAGATTTGATATAATTCTTTAGAAAAGTCTATAATCTGGCTCACCTATATTTACTTATTGTGCATTTTTTTAAAGATTTTTTCATAAAATTATTACACTGAGAGATGAATATTAAAACTATTCACAACCGCGCATGAATTCAATTTTAATATTAACGTGAATAAACAAAATATTTTCTCCACAATACGTTGTCTTTGCGTATTTGAATTTAAGTGGCTATGGGTTTGTTTTTCTAATCTCGCCTTTCACTTTCAAACTAAGTTTATAAAAAATTATAAACAAAGTATATCTTTCAAAATAATTTTGTTATTTTTACAGACTTTGTCGACATTTTTACATGAATGGATAAGTGTAGCATTAACGTAAAGTGTAGCATATTTAGCAATGAAATAGTTTATTTTGGGAAAATACTTTCTGAGTAGGGATAGTTTAAGATAATTTAAGTTGAAAAAAATTTTGCAAAAAAATCGTAACGTAGACGTCCTCTGAAGTTCAGAAGTGAACTATTAGCAGGAGTCTGAGTGAGTTATAAATACGTTCATATTGTAAGAACTAAAACTTTTGCCACGTTTTACCCTTACATGTTTAGCATCAAACCATTTCCTCTTTTCTTGATTATAGATTTACAACAGAGTCGTTCACTACTAACCGGCCAACAGACCACCGTGTCATAATAAAACGACTTAAGTGAGGGAGAGAAAAAAGATACATCGAAAAGGATATCATAATTGAGCAAGACTTAATTAAACTTAATTCATGAATTTAAAATAAGGAAAACATGCGTATCATTCATATAGAGATCAGGCATTACCAAATATAGTGACCAAGGCATATGCCCGAAATTAGCACAGGGTCATTATACTGCAGTATGACTCATTTGTTTATTTTCTCTTCTTTTCGGCACGGCAATAGGACTGCAATGGCGAGGGAAGTACGTGCAGGAGAGACCGCAACATCACACGACGTTGCTGGCTAATCAGAACGCCGAATTGAGCGTCTGTTGCCACCGTGTGAGAGAGATGTTGCAGCAACATGAGGCAGCCAGAGGACTCAGAGCTGCCAGTTCTTTGATACTCCTACTCGCCATTTGTCGTTAACCGCCAAAAACCGCCAAAAATTTGTTCTTAAAATATTTTAAAAATATAAATGAAACCATAATATTTACTTAACGTTATAAATTTATTTAATTTATTTTCACATATTTACAGAAACTCCAGCTTAAAGCTTTTGTTTAATGTTTTTAAATATATTATATTCTTAGTAATATGTGAACATAAAAAATCGTATAAAAACAAAAACAAGATCCACGACTAGAATGTATTTCATAAAATTAAAAAAAACTATTAGAAAAAACAATAGAGTAATCGGTGCAAACCATGTATACAGCTCAATTCTGAATACTTTTTCCCGGGGAATCGGAAAAGGGAGTTTTTATTTTTAAGATAGCAGATAAAGACATCACTTTTTCTTACACTCATGAATATTGATGGTTGATGAACAAATTTGCCTTAAAAATTTTCAAAATGTTCTTAAACTTTATCTTCAATATGAAATTTCCCTTTTTCGATTCCCCGAGAAAAATTATTCAGAATCGTGCTGATTGAGAATACCAAATCCAAAAAATATTTCTGGTTTTTAACAAATTGTAAACATATTTTAAATAAGCTTACAATTCTTCATTGACTTCAAGTTCATAATCTTCTAGTTTTGGGTAAATAATTTTAGAGTTAAAACGTTTAAACATCTCCTTTGTCTCAAAAGGGGATAAAGATATCTCAAAACTTTCGCAGCATATATTAAAATTATTCAAATAAAAGCACAGCTTGCATTTTCCCAGTCTTTTGTATATTTTCTTGTTCCTTCCTTCCTTCCTTCCTTCATTATTTTTTGGCATTTATGTCCCATTTTAGATTTGACGATATGCCGCCGATGTCGCTCACCGATTTTTCCATATTTTCTTTTGTTACGAATACGATTCAAAGCAAGCATGGAATTTGGCCAAGCGATTTTTTTTCTTGCTATTTCACTCTTTGTTGATGGGAGTGAAAGAGTAAGTGCGACAAATCGACGCAAAATCGCTGGTACAGCCGAGTTTGTTGACGATTTTTATTTATCCCTTCGCCTCAGCTCCCGCACCTAAGAATAGCAAAAATGAGAATATCGGTGAGAGAAATCGGTGGCATATCGCTTTGTCTAAAATGGGACTTAGCGCTCAAACCGAACAAGTTTAAGCAATATCAGCTGTTAAAAGTGCTTTTATGTTGTGGTAGCACTGTTGCTTGTCGAATAAAGTTTTAGAGATGGGAAAAATTTTTGCTATGTAAAAAGTGTTGTAGAACGCAAAAAAGCATTTGATCTTTTTAGGGAATCTCGCCAAAATATCGCAAAAAAAAAGTTGAAACCGCCACTTTTTCGTCAACTCGCCAAATCCAAAATCTTCTCGCCAAAGTGTTTGCTCAAACCGCCAGTTTGGTGAGATATCGTCATATCTGGCAGCTCTGAGAGGACTATAAAAGGGCCATCTGAAGAGAAACTGGAGATGAGTTGTTTACCAATCACCGAGACGAGAGAACGCATTCAGCTCCGTCTCACGTCGACAGAGGCAGTGGCAGAGATCATCGATTATCAGGCATAGTACAGACGATGCCGAGTGTATCCTTTGATTTATTTGCTTAACGATTATTTTTTTATTTATTATATTTTAGTTTCAGGGTATCAATGGATAAAATTAGTTTCGTTTGGAATCAGCTAAAACTCACCTAATTTCGGGCGTACGTTCATTGGCTAAAACAATTATCGCTTAACGTTAATTTTGAATTATAGCCGAATCTTCAATTCGACTTCGGCCTGAACTGGGACCAAATTGTCCTTCCAACGCAATCAGTTCCCGCCTTAACCTTCCAAGTGTAAATTTATTTTGGTATCGTCTAACCGAATCTTAAATTCGACTTCGGCCTGAACTGGGATTAAATTGTCGTTTCGACTCAATCCGTTCCTGCCAAAACTTCTTCCCTTATTTCACATTCCCACCCTATAGTTTCACTGCCATTGCTTCCGTGCAGGAATTACGTAATATATTATTTTGATTCATAAGTTACCCACAGAGTCTAAGATTTGTATATTTTCTCGGAAACGTAGGTTAAGAGATCATATAACAATAAAGCTATTGTCACGTGTAAAACCTGAGTTTAACAAAAAACTAAACTGTTTTTAGCAATAATATTCCCCCAAAATAAAAGCTCTAAATAAAAGTACAAATTAACCCAAATTAATTAATTGTATGGGTACCCAGAATGACCCCAAAATTAACAGGGGAAAGGGCTGGAATATGAACTGGGTTTTATTTTGGGCTCTAACTTTTCACAGAAGAAAGATATATCCAAGAATAAAGAATAATCCCAGATACCGTTGGAAAGGTGAACATAAAACGCAACTTTTATATTCATACAGAATAGAGTTTTAATTAAAATTTAACTCTCTATGGCCAATTTCCTAAGGAAGTGATTTTTGGCTCTCCCAAAAAAGTGGCTGAAATCCTAATAAAAATCGGAAAATACGTAGTAAAACACTCATTACTTTGTAATAAGTTGAGATTTTATTTATTCTAAGGGCGTTAAGAGGAAAAATAAGTTATAAAGCCTCCATATAGGCTGAAAAAATCGTAATGAATGGAAGTGTTCTATCATAATTTTCTTCATCTTCATTCAAATCTGTGTCGCAATGTCTGCATGTGAGATACGAACGCATTTCCATATTGGCGCACTTCAAGTTAAGAGATCGGACACATGTGTTGCATTCGATGGAGGTTTTGGTGGTCATTTCTTTAGACAAAAATCTCAAACAAATGGTGCAAAAATCAATGTACTCATCAGATGGTTTTAATAGTTCTTTTGCCTTGGAACGCTCGGGTGGTGCTGGTTGTGTCTTCTTCAGTGCTCTTTTGCTGGTAGATTTGACTTTACTGCTGTTTTTTCTGCTTCAGATCATCAATTTTGTCAGGAGAAGTCAGTTCGCAGCTCTCCATTGCCTTTCGGCCACGTTTCGATGGTTTCTTTCTGGTGTCTGCTTGTTATAGGCCAATTTTATCTAGAAGTGACAAAGCACTATCTAGTTCAAATCTAGTCTAATCACCACAGTCGTTCACAACCCAGCCATGACACCATTTTGAAAACGTCAAACACAACGACACTTCCAATCATATTTCGACATAACCAAATATTGGATCGTAAAATAGAATCAAAACACTAAATAAATATGCATTACACTCTCCTTTTTGGAATAGCTTCACTCACAAAAATCACTCACTTCACTCAAAAATCAAATAAGTTTTTGCAATAGATTTTCAAACATGATGTCTGTAGCTGCCACAAGCAATACGTTTGTACACTTAGGTGTTACAACAATAACTGAGTTACAACAATAACATGCCAAAAGACAAACTTAACAGTTGAAAGATTGCCGATATGTCAATTAGGGAAAGAAAAATAAGTAATGGTTCACAACCAGAGCTGGGTTGTAATGATTCCTTTTTAATTTAATTTCACTTCAATTGCAATTCCTTGGAATTAGGAATTGGCGATTGTACATCTCAATTCATCAGGAATGTAATTGGAAAAACTACTCAATTACATAACATGAACTGTAATTGGTAATTGAACATCTCAATTCCTCAGGAATGGAATTGGAAAAAATCGTCAATTCCATTACATTAATAGTAATTGGTAATTGAACTCCTCAATTCCTCGGGGCACAATTGGAAAGAAATGTCAATTCCATTACAGGAATTGTAATGGGTAGTTGACCACTTCAATTCCTCAGGAATAGAATTGAAAAAAATCGTAAAATCCATTACGGGAACTGTAATTGGTAATTGAAAGCCTCAATTCCTTAGTGTACCAAGCACCTTGCAAAAATTCGGCGGGATTGAACTAGGTAGCGTAACAGCTATTATTTTGTTCTAACTCAAAGTGTGGTATTTAATTAAAAAATTGTTATCTTCGATAATACATTTATTTGTAAATATTTCATTAACCGACTATCAGTGGGAGTCAAATAAAGTTTTCTTACACATAATGAAGTAGTTTTGAGTTAATTAAAAAGTAATTGAAATTTTAACATGAAATTACAATTCCTGTAATAGAATTGATGATTTTTTCCAATTCCATTAATGAGGGATTGAAGAGTTCAATTACCAAATACAATTCCTGTAATGAAATTGACAATTTTTTAAATTCCATTTCAAGGCGGCCTCGATAGTCTAGTGGTAGCGCGCTTGACTGTCACTCAGGGGTTCCGGGTTCAAATCCTGGCCGGGCCATGGTCATACGCTATAACATTTCTTTCCTTATTTCTAATCAAATTAAACTTAAAACACATCAATTTACAACGAAAAGTTGTAGTTGGTGGTGGTAGGAAAAGTTTGTGGAGAGGAATGCTTAGTAACTTGATTTTACTGAGGTCAAGGCATAACCACTTGCTTCAGATTTAATATCACATATTTCTACAGCTTCTGCTTCATTAAGAACATCCTACACAAAAGTTTCACTTGATTAATTCCTTCTTCCATTCTGTGGTATCACAACGGACCAATAATATAGCCTTAGTGGGCTAGTCTAAAGACCTGCCGCCACTTTAACCTTACCTAACCTATTCCAAGAATTAAGGTGTTCAATTTCCAATTACAATTCCTGTAATGGAATTTACGATTTTTTTCCAATTCCCTTCCTGAGGAATTGAGATGTTCCATTACCAATTAGAATTCCTGTAATGGAATTGACCATTTTTTCCAATTCAATTCAAAGGATTTGAAGTGTTCAATTACCAATTACAATTCCTGTAATGGAAGAGACAATTTTTTAAAATCATATTCCTGACGAATTGAGAGGACGAATTACCAATTCCTAATTCCAAGGATTTGGAATTGAATTGTAATGAGTAGGTACTTTTTGACGCAGCTCTCTTCACAACCCAGCCCTTTACCCTAAAATCAAGTTTTTTTTTATACATGTTTTTTTCAAATAAATTCTGCTGCTGCCTCTTCTTCTTCTTCTTGTAAGTTCCAACAAATGCCTTCAAACAGAGCTTCTAGTTTTTTACCACTATACCAGTGCTTGAGTCTCACCGTCACCTGATGGAAACGATCGCCATGCTCATAAGATTTGGTTGGCGATTGTTACTGAATTTTTCTGCGTGGCAATGCAAGAAAATAATTTTTAGCGACATCCTGACATTTAAGGGGTGAAAAGCGGTAAGCATTCTTTCAATGTGAAAGCGCCAATCGTTGGATAGATGAATCCCGAGAACATTGTCAATTACCACACACATAGCAAGAGTTATGAAATTCATCACATAGCAATAATTAAATTCAAGGTTTCGTTGCGACATTTTCAATTTTATCACTGATCACAGGCAACTATGTCAAAAAGCTTGACTAGAGCAGGTAAAAAGCTAGATGATCTGTTAGGAGAAGTTTGTTGAAACTTACTTATAAGAGAAGGAAGAGACTTAATTTTTATACTTTTGGGGTCTTTTTGGAGACCTATAAAATTGGTTACTTGGGTCAATTTGTACTTTTATTTAGTGCTATTATTTTGGGGAAATATTATTGCTTAATTTTCTTTTTGAACAAAGCTTTTATACAAAACATCGGCTGTTTTTGAGTTATGGGATCCATTCGAACCCTAAGGGTTAGGTTTTGAGGGTAAACTGTTCTACGAAATTATTTCCCTGGTCAGTGTTAATGTTTCACTTAAAGACATGAAGCTGCTAAAGCTTATAAAAAAGTTTTTCTAACAAAAACTGCATTAACATGTACTTCACCTAGAAGCTCGAATTTTTCGAAAACGGGTCGTAGGATTAAAAATCGGGCAGGTAACACCATTAAATTTAGCGTACTTGAATTATGCTGAAATATTATGTTGCAAGCTTGTTTGCAAGAAAAGTATCGGATTCATGCTATTAATTCAGTGTTATTAATCTTCAATATTATAACGTTTCCACATTAAAAATTTGTTTGATAAAAGTATCTTCATGGTTAAGTCCATAATCATATTTGCCATGTAGTTTTCTATACATAATAACAAAAGGAACCATCTCTTAAAGAAATTTCCGTCCATGCAATAACAATCAGTTCGTAGGTCAACATCGCACAATTAACTTATGGACCGACTTGGAAATCTTGGAAGTCTTAATAATAGGCAGTCCATCATCGGTCATGACACAATGAACTACATGCGTTCATATATACATACAAACATACATTCTATATGGCAACCGATAATCTAAGTCATGGTGAACTCAATAAATATCTCAAAGAGAACAAACAACTAGAAGGCCATTTCATGGAAGAACGACTTTTAGCTCTTTAATATAATTGAAATAAATAAGAAAAATTAAATATATAAAAAAATTAAGATGAAGCAACAAAGGTCAAATCAAATAAATCAGGAAAACTAAATTCTTAGAAGTGGAAAAAAAATCGAGTAGCTAAAATAAACAGAGTTGGAGTCAAACAGTCTAAGAAAACGGAACAGATGTATCCCTAGAGGAATCAACTACAAATCGAACAGTATTGAGATGCAAGCACAACCGCATGACAAGCCATCATCTAACCAGTTCAATGCATTGTTTTCTCTGGAACAGCCGCAGCATCGACATTGTCTCTTATGTATGTCATCCGCATTTCAAGGGTGAAATTAAGTACTCATCCGTGACTAATGCCGACTAAGAGTCTTGGAGAACTTCATGACATCCACCCACTTCGGCACTTGTTACAAATATCCGTTCATAATCTGCATGAGTGTGTGTATGTGTAGCTTTTTTCCACCTTCATTCACTTAACTTTTGCTATTGCATGCTTTCCACTGTATGTCGTGGATGTGCGTCTGTCTGTTTGTCTGTCTGGCTCACTCAATCCCTCGATGATTGTTAACAATAAAATTTCTTCCATTCATGAAACCTCTGGCTATGTATTGGATATGGGGTTGGTTGGCTGGTTACGTTTATGCTTGTGCACCGCCCCGCCCCGCCCGACCCTGATTTGCAAAAGTACCTCTTGCCACACATCAAACATATTATTATTTTCTAATGTTGATTTACTCCTGGGAGTTGTAAGAGTCTGAGAGATGATGAGATGTTTGTACAGAGCATTGTTAAACTAAACAAAGTATCATCTATTGATGCATGCAGATAAAAGTATATGAGGAATATATTGTATGGTGGATTATTGATAGCTAAAATTAAAAATAAAAATTTATTTTCAGGCAATGAAATTGAGTAAATCATTATTCCTTAGGAAAATTTTTGGAGATCTTTAAAAACTGAGGAGAAATTTTTAATATCAGGTGTAGTAAGTAAAAAGAATGCATTATTATTGCTTACACGCAGGGAAATAATAATCTTATATTAAGCAAATATTTTGCTTGATATAAGAAAATTTAAAATTCTCATTTGCTTAAATCTAGCATTAAAAACTAAAATGAAGAAAAAAACAGTTGTAATTAGCATTTGTTGCCAAAATTGAGCAAAATAAACAACAGCTTGAAACAAGCATAAAATACTTGATACTAGAGCCTGGAACAAGACTTGAATCAAGAAAATAGTTTCTTAATATAAGCAAACGCAGAGTTGTCGCCCTTGTCGCCCTACAATTCAGCGAATTACAACAATCATGAAAGTCTTGAAGTTGTTGTAAAAGAGACGCTAGACAACAAAATCTACGTTCAAGATCACTGTCGCAAATGCGTGCCAACAAAGCATGCGAAAGTGTTGTTTCTTTGTGCAAATCGAGCAAATTATTCTAGTTTTCAGTAAATTATTTACTTGAATCTAGCAAAATGTTCTCAATTGAAGGAAAATGAATTTATCAAATTAAGTAAATTATTTTAGTTTTCAGTTAATTGCTTACTTGAATCAGGCAAATTGTTCTCAATTCAAGGAAAATTAAGTTCTCAAATAAAGCAAATTATTTTAGTTTTCAGCAAATTGTTAGCTTAAATCAAGCAATTTCTTCTCAATTCAAGAAAAACAAATTTCTGAAATCTAGCAAATTACTCTAGTTTTCAGCCAATTGTTTACTTGAATTAAGCAAATTTTTCTCATTTCAGGTAAATATTAAAGTCGAATATAGAAAAAATATTATTGAGTTTTAAGCAAATGTTGCTTGAATTGAGTATTTTTTCTTAATATCATGTGTTCTAAATTTGCTCAATTCTAGCAAAATAATGCTGGAATGGAGAAATTTACGCCTGAGTGTGAGCTGATAGGCTATTTGCTTGATTCAAGCACAAAATGCTTGAGTTCTTCTTTCCGTGTAGAATTGAAGGCTTTATTTAGCATACTATGCTCCGGTACATAGAGCATGCCTTCTCAAATAGGATAAAAATTTACAGTTCTAGTTGTTAACATACAAGGAATTGATTGATAAGCATTCTTTTATTTTTAAATCAACCTTTAGTGGGTCTCCAATACAAAATTTGCTCAAAAATGCAATTTGGGGACGATAAAAATGGTTCACACCAAAAAAAAATATACCGATCGAAAGGATTTCTTATATACTATTTAATTTTTGTACCGAAATCGGGTGTCAAATTTTTTCTATACAAGTCGATACAGTCTAATATACAATATTAAAAACTCTACCTAGCGATAAACACATGTTCCTTCAAAAGATTTCTTGACCAAAAATCGCAATTTTGACAAGCCCCTAAAATAAACGTCTTAAAACACCGTGCAATACAACTTGCCTAAGAGCCCGAACAGAACCAAAGGGGATGTCGGTTGTCGGATTTGCCGTGCTACTATTCTATCTATTCTAATTTTTCTCTGACGGCTGGCGGATCTCTCTCTGAGTGACTTAAATGTTGCCATATTTTTGCTAAAGTTTGGGTACGTTCAGTGTTATTTTCTTAGTTTTTATTATGATCTGACATTCTGTTTTTGTGCCTGTGTTGCATTCATGTGAATTCAAATTCCCGATATGAAATGCAACCGTGATCCGACAACCGACAACCGCTCCTATTCTGGACGTGTTCTCAGCGGATTTCGCCGAGAGAGGCCCGCCATCTGACATCCGCTTTGGTTCTGTTCGGGCTCTAACATGAACCTGACCATTTGGAGATGAAAATTTGAGGAAACGAATATTTTCGGCGTCCTTCATTTGTTTCTATCTGTCGGAAATTTTTTATGATTTTTTGAAATTTTTATGTAGAGAATTTGTGAAAGTGAAAATTATTAATTTTTTCGGGTAAAAATTGTATTTGAAGCTGAATTAGTATGCGATGGTAATGGTTCAGAGCTGGCAGTTCGAGACTCAGGTGCTGCTGCGGCAATTTAATTGACATCGCTGGTGCGCAATTGTTGGTGTAACACCATTACCCAGGCTCCGAGTTACTCTAGAAAGAAATCATTCATGCATTTTTAGTGGCATGTAAACTTTTAATGATTTTGAATGCTGTTAGCATGTTTTCAACTAAAGCTTTGCAATTGAGAGCGCGATAATTTCCAAGGAAATTTGTGATCACTACACGTAGAAAATTCTTTGCGCACAAGTCATGATGAAGCTGATCATAATAAGCAAAATATGTTTCTTTTTACCATATATAAGTTCTTATTGTTTATTATGGACTATGCTCAAAATTCTTGCTATAATTCTGTATAAAACATGTATGAACACTGATTATATATTATGACTAGCTGAAACCCGGCGCGTTGCTGCCACGCTCCCTTCAATGTGTAAATTTAGGTCGAATACTGTATTCTAATGCTGTATTACAAATAGCACAATAGCACAAATTTGGGTTGTATTCCCCTTGTCCATCGCCCATAAAATGTTTCCAATGAAACTGCATTTGTACATTTAAATACTGAGTTCCAATGAGTGTGCGATCTATAACTCCAAAGCTATTCGATATCGTTAAATATGGTTAAATGGGAGGTGCCACGCCCCCTTTAAAATTTCTCATAAAATAAAATCAGTGAAACCGCATGTGTACGTTGAGGTCACTGTACAACCTATAATTCCAAAGCTATTCGATAGCACAACTCTGGGTTATTTAGGAGATGATATTCTCCCTTTTCCCACGACCATAAAATGATATTAATGAAACTGCATTAATAAAATAAGGTCGGATACTGAATTCTTACGGTGTGTGACCAATAACTACAAATCTATTCGATATCGCAAATTTGAGTTGCATGGGAGGTAAAACTGCATTTGTAGATTGAGGTCGAATACTGAATTTCATAGCTGTGCGACCTGTAATTCCGTAGCTATTCGATAGCACGAATTTGGGTTATATGGGAGGTGCAACTCCTCCTTCTCCAACGTCCATAAAATGTTATCAATGAAACTGCATGTAAAAATTGATTTCGAACACTGACTTTCGATGCTTTGTGTACTGTAACTCAAAAACTATTTGATATCACAAGTTTTGCTTTTATCGAAGGTGCCACTCCCCCTTGTGTTTTACTCCCATAAAATGTCATCAGTGAAACGACATGTATAATTTGTGGTTGAATACCGAATTTCGAGGCTACATACATACCGATAATTTAACCCGTTTCTTGGCACGCAACTTCGCTCACACGATCAAAGAAGGTAATCTTTGACATGAAAACTAGGAAGCGATACCTACATCAAGACTATGGTACTGTTGCTATGTCATCAGGTTCACCAATCTTTTGTGTACACAACTCAGACTGTTTAGGTTGCCCCGTTGCCTGTTCTCAAAGTCCAAAAGTAACAGTATATTGATCCAGTAGTTGCTTACCTTCCTAACATTCACTGTTTGAAATAAACGAGAGTTTATCTACCATCTATCTCTTAGTAATTTAAGGGAATTACCAACCCGAGTTCAACTAAGTGAAACTCACACCGACCTTCCTGGTCTAACCACGACCAGAGCGAATGAACCCAGGAAGGACAAAACCCACGACAGTCAATCCCGGGCTCAAGGTTCCACCAACCAAAGCTCTTCAACATCCCGTCTACAGACCAAAAGTTCTTAGAACAATTATCTTTGACTGTGACAGCTTCAGTCACTACACAGTAAAAAATATGAGCATAAATTTTATACTATTTTGTATACATATAAATCCAAACCAAAAATGTTATAAAATTTATACCATCAAATCATATAAATTTTTCCAGACCATTTTTCTCGTCAGACCAATCGAAACAACTATCTTTTTAAATTTCCCGATTTCGGTGAATTTTTTTCTTTCGAACCAGAATATATTTTGATTAACACATAATATCCATAGGAAATTTTTAAATTATATTTGTTTTATTATTTTTATAATATTGAGTGGTATAAAATTTATAAATTATTTGGAATAAAAAAAGTTTATACCACACAGATGTTACAAAAAAGATAAAATTTACCCTCAAATTTTTTACTGTGTAGAATTGTACATGATTAGGTTGAAAATAACCATTAGTTTCCCGGTAATTTAATACCGAGAGAACCACAATCCCAATTACGCAACTTCGTTAGCTTAATTAAGGCTTCTTAAAAGCCTCTTTCGAAAAACAAGGAAGCGTGAGCCGTAGTATACGAATTGGCTTATACTCGGTCTAAGGATTCTATGCCTCTTATATAAAACCCTTTTTCTAAAAGAAAGGTCTGCAGAACAACGATAGATCAGTTCTCTTCATCATTGATGGATAACTGCTCCGATCTTCAAGCTATATTGGATTGATGGTACATCGAAAGCATATTACAATAACAATGTTATGATAACTTAATATCAAAACCATGCTTTTTCCAAGATTTGGCACCAACAACCAAGGCTCAAGGTAAATCTTTTTATTTTGCGGAAATCAGATAAAAATTCAAGAGCCGAGCCTCAAGAATTAACTCGTTTTGAGATCAATTCATGGGCCGTGCCCCATAAATTGACCACCTAATAACCAACCATCAGCCTTCGAATCCTAGCTTTGAACAGGCAGATTCACCGAAGGTCATCTGGCGGGTTTCCTCTCTAGAGACAGAAAGCCACTATGTTTTTAACGTTGACCCCTGCCGCGAAGGCTTAATTCAACGGCGCTCCAAAGCTTGGGAGAAATATGAAGCGTCGGCCAACGCCCCTTCGGAATTCAAGAAAGACCACTTTTGAAAGGTTCCCTTAATAACATACAACAGCACCTTTGTCGTCAGATTGACGCAATTCATGACCGTGGCACTTTCAGCTACTTGAATTTATACATGACTTGGTTATTTTAATAACCTTGGGCTATCTCAGTATCAATACCAGTAATATAACCCATTATTTTTGTTCCGCAATAATCATCTACATCATATCAGAGGTAATCACTTTTTGACATGAAAGACTAAGGCAGAAACATCATAGGCCCGTTGTCTTCATATCATCAGGTTCCTCAATCTCAGTGGACACAACTCAGACTATTAAGGTTTCCCCGTCGCCTGCTCTCAAATTCCAAAGGTAACAGTATATTAATCCGGTTGTTGCTTACCTTCCTAACATTTACTGTTTGAAATTCCTCTCTAGAGACAGTAGTACATTGCTAACTACCAGATTCCAGAGAGGTAGAGATTGTACACGGCTTTGTGGCGTAACTCTTGTTACCGACATTGTTGAATGCTCCCTCTTTTTCGTAAGGCAACTAGAGTGAATTCATTATACAGGAAGGATCTATCGATGGTCCAAACCATGCTGTGATGCCGATAAGAGTGCAGAGTCTATATTTCTGCAAAGATACAGATAAATTAGGCATTATAACGTCTTCAACAAGAATAACGTTAGACTT
Source organism: Dichetophora obliterata (assembly GCA_963920525.1). Lineage (NCBI taxonomy): Eukaryota > Metazoa > Arthropoda > Insecta > Diptera > Sciomyzidae > Dichetophora > Dichetophora obliterata. The sequence continues at coordinate 301,082,441 of OY986435.1, read as the reverse complement.
ATAAGCCTTAAATCTTTAGGAGTGGTGTGTGATGTCTTCCCTGTTTTAGGTATAAAGACCACTCTCGCTTTATTCCAATCATTGGGGATATATGACAGGCTTATGCAACCATTGAATATAGTACGAAGCCAAGGCAGAATATATTTCACAGCCTCTTGTATTTCTTTAGAGTAAACACATTTTACCTGTATTGAATTCGGTGGGAGTAAAGTTCTCTATTTTCTCTATTTTTTAAGACATCGCATACTTCTCTAACCTTTTAATTTTTGAGCACCAAATATCAAAAATGTATAGGCGCGAAAATTCACATTGATAAGATGTGCCTATATAACACATTTTTTTTTTACAACACACGGCACCTAAAATAAAAAAATAACTAAACAATAAGTTAAATTTGCACGGCAGAAAGTCAAAGGAAAAACTTTCAACTTGCTTTGGTCTGTGGGAGACTACAAAAACACAGGCAGAAACGGGCAGCTGATATAAACAGAATAGAATCTTAAAACTTTCATTAATATTAAGAAATAAATTTTAATAGGGGAATCCGGGGGGAAAAAAACAGCTAAAACTCTACCTAAAATTTAATTATATTGACAAGAGAACATTAACAATGGTACTGACTCAACATTTATTTAAAAAAAAGTACACAACAAGAGTCCATTGAACCTGATTTGACCTCTCAATTTCGTCACAATTTATTTTTAAAGTTGAAGTGTTCGAATTTTGTTGTGCGATATTCATTGATTTACAGCCATTTGCTTTCTTGGAAATGCAAAAAATATCCATTTCTTTTTCGTAGAATTTTGCGTAAAACAGGGTTATGTAAAAAGAAATCCGATAAAATACGAAGTGAACCGTGTTGTGAAGCAAATTCTTGTACTTTTCTTTTGCCTTAAAAAAAATTGTGTTTCTATAAATTTTAATTAAATTATATTCCATTAATGACATTCATAAAAATTAATAGTTTTTTCACAAAAATTAATTGCACGTAAAAACACATTTCATATTATTTTTGATCATCAGCAAATTAACACTGCATCACAGGAAATTTTTAGTGAAATCGATAACTCGTAAACAAGAGCTGTTAGAAAAAAAAGGGGAGATATTTTTAGAATCAGAGACGTCGAATTAGTATAATCATGTGATAAAAGTCACTCATTAGACAAAAGTTGCAATTTTGTTGTACAGTGTAATCTTATCTTCTGGAATGAGTGGCTCTTTTATAACACTGTCCTTGCCCTGAATCGAATCTTGCCGCAAATTCTATTTGCGACTGATGTAATGAGGATCATCTTTACGTCCCTTAAAAACTACAAAGGAAACATTGGATTTTGGCATATCCGCCCTTTGAGCCTTTTGCAAAAAATATAATGCAATATGAAATTATAGAAAAAGGAATCTAATAGAAATTTATACCCGACAAAATGCCGTCAATTTTCAAATCCGAACAGATTTTCCAACTATGTTCAATACAATTGGTCAAATCTAAAAGAAATTTAAAATTTTCATATGTTTCCTTGGAATTAAGGCCGTAGGCCACTGAAATTCACTATCAGAGTAGTTCTAAGCAGTAAATTAGTGATAAGCATGCTTCACTAATTAAGCTTCAAATACTATTTTTACTCGAAAAAAAATGTTCACTTGCAAAAAATCCTGCACAGAAAAATTACAAAAACATATAAAAAAAATTCCACCAGATGGAGACAAACGAAGGACGCAGAAAATATTTTTTAATCTTAACTTTTCATCTACAAGTGGTCTGGTTCGTTTTAGAAAAAAGTAAGAAAATGTGGCACTGTGAAATATCTAATTGAAGCGTTGCACAGTGGGGTTTTTTCGATTTTTGGATGACATTTTCACTATCTCAGAAACTGTGAAAACCATTGAGTTTTAGCCTAAATTAAGTAACAGCACAAAAAATTAGAATTCTAGGTCAACTGCATCGCCTACCTCGCATACACACCATATTTTTTTTAAATAAACAAAAACCCGCATAAAATTGCTTATTTATGTTTTTAAAGAGTAAATTTAATTTATTTAACTTCACTTAAACGTCATGCTAAAAATATTTGAAATCGGATAACTTTTAGATATATCGGATAACTATAAAACAATATTAACAAATTAACAAAATTTAAAAAAAGAATTAAATAAATTATTGCTAATACAAAATAAGGTCACAACTTGTTTTAAATTATGAATTCTATTTAACTTTTCTTGAAATTTAGGAGTACCTACAAATTGTCCTGGAAATCAGTGCATTTTAGGGCAAAATTTGATATTTAAGACTTTTTTCAAATTAAGTGGTTTTTCTTAATAGCAGCTAGAAGCAGCAGATTTTTACAGAAACAGGAGCTAGAAGTACGATATTTTATGATAGTGATAGCCTTCAACTTTAATAATGCGTAATAAGCTAGATATTTTCTATTAAATTTTACTTAAATTTTCATTCATTATTGTTTAAACTTGACTTTATTTTTTGGGTTTTATTGAGTTTGTTTTTGTTAAAAAAGTTTCAACTTTGACGAATTTTATAAAAAAAAAACCATACAATACATCAAGTTTTTAATACCATATTCACAATACATGTTTTATATTCTGACGAATAAAAATATTTTTTTTATAAAATTTACTGATAAATCAACCCAAACACAGTTTACTGTATCAACGTAATGCGCTAACGCAATTGCGTCATGTCGTATTTTGAAATGCTATGATATCTATATTAACAAAATGTTAATCAGCGCAGGTGTTTTTGAATTGGATAGCACGTTGCATTATGTGGTCAATTTGTTGAATGCGGTGAGTTTTGTGATGGTGTAGCAAGTTGTCCTTAGCGCAAATTGTTTTCGCTTAGTAAAAATAAATGGAATTAAATAAAAAATCGTGAAAAAAATATATCTAATCTGAAGAACTCTCATTGCTCATAAATTGATTTAAAATATCTTAAACAATACGTTTTTAACATGAAACATTTCTTAGCAAAGACCATATGTTTAGCCTTCACCAAAAATGAAGCAGTTTTATGTTTCAAGCATGCAGACCAAATTGTATTCTGTTCAAGTTTTATGTTAGTCATCAAACATTTCTGGTACGCAAGACAAGTTGGAAGTTGGATGCTGGTTTGATTGCACATACCTAAAAAACTTGCAAATCTAAAGGAACAAAAAATATTTTATGAAGCATAAAGCAAATGTATCACTGCGATATTGCATTGCTGCAGTTTTGCTTTACTGCATTGTTTTTTAACTATCAACGCAATGTTCAGCTTTAACGCAAAAACAGAACAAAACAGTTCCGTGAATGGCAATCATCATAACAATCAAACGCACTTCAAGCACTCATGCTTAACAGCATCTTTCCCGCAACTCCTTTTTCATATTATAACATTTACAACAATATTTTCTCATTTTTCTGAGAAAAATATACGCGTGTCGTTTATATTACTGCGCTATTACGTTACTTTTTTTAAAACAAGTGAATCAGCACAGTAACGCATTTAAGTGCTTCAACTCAGTAACGCGACGCAGCGCAGCGTTACCCATGCTTAATCTGGATATTTTTTTAATTTTTTTTATTTACAGGCAAATTTCTTTACAACTCTTACACCAATACAGTGAAAATTGAGTTCATATGGTTCGAAGTGGGCCATTAAAATCGTTTTTTTCAATTTCGGAAAACATAATTATGCCACTGACAACGCTATTCGCGGCGACGCACTGACAAAAATGGACAAAAATAGAAGGAGTCGTCCTATGATAAAGCCCTTTTGTATGCTTAATGAGCTTAAGCCAATTAAAAAAATTGGTTAGATCCTAGGGGTACCTCCCTTGAACCTATATTAATATTTTACTTGATTTTGTATGGGAGGTACATACAAAAGTTCGCCGATCTTAACAAAAATTTGGCAGAAGGGTGGTCAAATAGAGCAATAGATGTGAGTGAAAATAATCGAAATCGGTTTAAACCTACGGGTACCGCCTTTGGACCTATATTAATATTTTACTTGATTTTGTATTAGAGGTACAAAAGTTGGCCGATCTTAACTGAAATTTGGCAGAAAGGTAGTCAAATAGAGTTATAGATGGGTAATAAAAGTAATCGAAATCGGTTTAAATTACCCGTAGATTTTGGACCTATATTAATATTTTACTTGATTTTGTATGGGAGGTACATACAAAACTTCGCCGATCTTAATAAAACTTCGTCAGAAGGGTAATCTTATAGACTTATAGATGTGTACTGAAAAGAATTGAAATCGGTTCAACCCTACGGGTAGCTTCTTTGGACCTATATTAATATTTTACTCGTTTTTGTATGGGAGGTTCATACAAAGTTTGATCGATCTTAGCAAAAATTTGTGAAAATAATAGTGTAATAAAGTAACAGATGTGTGCTGAAAATGGTTGAAATCAGGTAAGCCCTAGGGGGACCTCCCTAGGACCTATATTAATTTGTTACTTGATTTTGTATGTAAATTTTTTAATTTAAGCATTTTTCAAACAAAAAAAAAATATTTGTAGGACGAAAAGTTATTTTTAGTTCCTAGTTGTATAATATATTTATTTTAATAATCCGAAAAACGCCACTTATTTTCATAGGATTTGTTTTTTTTTTTATCAAAATCTGCCAATTTTCATGATTTTTCATTCAAATTTATGAAATTTCGCAACCACTTAAATATTATATTTTTTTTCGATGATGTAATAATTTTTTTTTAAATAACTCTATAATTTTTTATAATAATGAGCTTGGTTTGGCTTTGTTTCGTTCAAAAATGGATTTTTGGCAATTATTTAAATAAAGCATCACAAAAAGATCTGTTCAAAATCTGAATTTGCTTAGAAAAATTAATCAGCTCTAAAGAGCGCCAGCGCAATCAAAACATGTATTATTGTTCAAATTTGTTGGATTATTATTAATGAAACAATTGATATTGAGCCGATTGATACAAAATTTGTAGGATTGCGAGACACAACATTTTTAATTTTTTCCAATGGACAATTCACTTTTTAGAGCAGTTATATGTCCGAAAATAAGAAAAATTAAAAAAAAAACATGCTTAGAATTAAAAAAATGTTCACCTGGAATTTTCCATAGTTTTTCAATCTGGTTCTTATTTGTAATATGTAACTTTTTCAAAATTTTACAAATTGCCGAAAGTGAAATTTTCTTCGATTTTGAAATCAGTTCGGGGGAAAGTTTTTAAGTACTTTTAAAAAAGTTAGTTTTTGTCTAAATAAGAAGTATATAGAATATCGAAAATATTTAACGAAATCGCCGTAGCTTAAAAGATAAATTTACAAAATTTACGAATGAAAAAGCATTTTTTTATGTATTTTCAAATTTAGGTAAGCTTTTATTGATCGGAATCCATAGGAATCCATATTGACATACACCATAAGAAACCCTGTGCCATATGATTTTGAGCCGCCCTTATCCGGCCCTTGAACAAAGTTTTGAATTTTATCTAAAAACACAGTGATTTTTGAGATTTTTCTGTATTTATTTGATGTTTCCTTTAACTGTTTCACCTTATGCTTCCTCAAATGAAAAAAAATATAGTTACAAAAATCCTTATAAACATTTCTTTTCATATTTTATAAACAAATATTGATTATAGTTAATAATAAACAAATCTTTTTGTTTACTATTATTAGTACTCCAAGCTGTTATATATTCGGCATGCCTATAGGTATGCTATAACTTTTTGTTTGTTGCATTCAACATAAAAATAAACAAACATGTGAAAGACAAATGCGGTTGGTCACGCTGAAATGCGATTTCCTTCTTGTTAATCTTAGTATATATAATAAATTATACATATGTATATTCATATAAAAATAATTAACTAAAAACATGTTAACGGATTATATTATATCAAAATCAATAGTTATTAACAATGTTATGTATGTGTTAAAAGTCAGTGTTGTATTAATATAGCTAACCCTACAAGTGTAGCGCATTAAGATCCGTTAAATGCAAGTTAAAAGTGACAGCAAGTGTTTTAAAGTTTAAGAAAAGTGAAAATGAAGAAAATATTTATATAAAAAATGAATAATTATGTTGTAAATGTTAAAGATCGAATCTAAATTTGAGTTTCTTTGTGTTTTATGTGAAAAAGTTTGCACGAAGTTAAAGATTAATGTCGACATTGGCCGCATTCAGCGCAGACAACAGTTGGCAACTGTAGTGTAAAAATTCGCTGAATGGTACAAATTTGGCAGCGCTAACTTAAACTGATAAAGTAGCGAACACCTTTTAATCGAGCGAACAAATTCTGTGCTACATGAACACAACTGTTTGCTTAACTGTCAGATGCTGTTACTGACGCTGTTAAATTAACAAACGCAGAAAGAACGTAGCAAATTTAAGTGAGAAACCTTTGCAATTGAATTAAATTTACATAAAAATTAAATTGAATCTAACTTCTGACGTGTAGAGTAGCAACACATTCAGAGAAAAACATCGTGAACTAAGGTATCGCTACCATTACAGTTCACAACAGTTGTCTGCGCTGAATGCGGCCAATGAGTTTATTGACAGTGAAAAAGTAAACAACTTCTATAAATCATTTTAAAGAATTTGGAAGAAATGCAACTACTCTAAGAAAACTTTTTTAATAAAATATGAAAACAGCTCATGGTATAAATCTAATATCAATTTAACTAAAAAAAAAGAAAACATACTTACCATCATCTACGGAACTCGAAAATCCAATTTAAATCCAGTTTAAGAAGAGGACGCCCACAAAAATCTTATGAATATTCAACAGAATCTACTAAACGCAAAAAAATATATCGTCATGCTGAAGATATAAGCTTAAATGAAGAATTTCATATCCTTAAGCATCATTTACGAAGTCTACGACAATTTGATAAATTGAATGCATTTGAAGCTTTATTAAATGATGATTATGAAAAATTGGCAAAAAAGAAAGGAGTCGTTACAGCAATTGATATGAAGTGCCTAGCCTTAGAAGAAGCAATTGCATTATATGTATATGGATCTCGGGATGACGTACCGGCAATATAAAATATTAAGATCGTCTTTAATTAAGAAGCATTATCATGAGCTCCCTACTCTTGAAGATTTGAAAGTCGGAAAACAATCTTGCGTCCCTGAAAAAATGTCGCTAGATAATATATCTGCGAAAATTCCTTTGCAATGCATTTCGAACCACACTGCCAATCGAATTTTAGATTCAATTAATTTCGAAGTAGAAAATGATTTTACATATTTGACGTTGTTCTCTAAATGGGGCTGTGATGGGTCTTCAGGGCAAAGTCAATACAAACAGAGGCTAGGTAAAATATTTTTTCAGCGAGTTGATGGGTCAATCTAAACGAAAAAGCGGTGAATTAAAAAAAAACAATATTGAAAAGCAACAACTGTTGCAATATTTTTTTTCGAGAATCGTTGAAATATTTAAGGGGCTATACTAGTAAAAAAATTCAAAATAAATGTACTGTTTTGGGAATTTTCTAAATAATACGAAAAGTACTCAACCAATTGTTTTCAAAATTTACAGGATTTTATAAAACGATAATCGAAAATGATACAAATTTTGATTGCTCTGATATTGTTTCTATATTGTTGAAATATCATTTGGTAGACTGGGGTGTTATTATTTTTTATTGGGAAATAAATCAACCAAATGTTGTTGTACCGTTTGCCATGCCACTCGAAAGCAATTTAATAATATAGATGAATTGGTTTTTGAAGATATTGAAAGTATGTATGAAGTGGGACTTTCACCTCTGCATGCAAAATACGGTTCATGGAGCATTGTTTAAAGATTGCATATGAAATTGAATTTCAAAAATTTAAACAGAATAATCCTGAATTTAAAAATAAGAATGTCCATGATAAAGGAATCATTAGAAATGAATTCATAGCTAAAGAAAAAAAAAATAAGTCAAGAGGAGTTTCGAAATATTAGTGGTCTACGGGTTGATTTTCCTAAGCAAGGATTTGGAAATACTAACGATGGCAACACTGCGAGAAGATTCTTTGAAGATGTTACAACAACAGCAGCAATAACTTAAATTAATACCGATTTTTTGTACGGGTTCAAAAAAATTTTATGTGCCATAAATTCGCGCCAGGTAATCGATGCTTAAAAATATGGAAAATTCGCTTCAGAGATCCAAACTTTATATAAAAAATTACATAGTTAGAGAGATCTTACATCAACTCTCCATAAGGTATTTTGCCATGGGAAAGAAATAATTAAATACCATTTCTTCCCGACTGGCGAGTTATCGGAGGAGGCACAAGAAGCCAGAAACAAAGGCCCTTATTATGAGCTGCGTTCGATCTTCGACTGTAATCGAATGGCCTGATCGAACGAATTTGCATTTGGTATTATAACGTGCTTTCGACAAAGAGTAGCGCTATTGTGAATTTCGATAATTTTGTTTGTTCACGGTAGTATATTTCTATCAGGTGATCGTTGTTTTATTTCAACTAAATACGATTTGTTTGAAAGTTGATTGCAAAAAATAAGACAAAAAGTTATAACTATGACGAAAATAATTTCCATAAGATTCGACGCTTCGTCAGAAGAGAATGAAAGCTTGACGGAACTGGCTAGAAGTAGAAAACGGTTGAGCAACGCTTTCTTTAGCTTATCTTAAGCCAGTTTGCTGTCCTAAGCAATTTAATTCCAGCGTGAATTCTTCCCACTTCTTTGTCGCCTGAACTTTGGAACAAATGAACTTTGCAGTCAAAGTTTGCCTCCATCAACAAGACCAGTTTTTCTAACTGTGATTTGTTGCTCACTACCTTATACCTGCATAGAAATTGTATTAGTTTTTAGTCTTTAAAAAGGAAAACGCAATCACAAAATACTTAAATTTTTAACAATTATTGCCGAGCACCGAAAGCAAAATCCTATTCGACTGAAATTTCGATGAGCAACGAACATTTCGATAGGGTTGCACTGCTCATAATAAGAATTTGACTTTCGATATTCGCTATTCGATAACCAGCGAAGATCGAACATCGAAAGCAACTCATAATAAGGGCCAAAGACTATAAAAATTATAGGCTAAGCCATACAAGGAAAAATAATAGAGAAAATCAAAATACGGATTTAATGACGATCTTATAACGTCATTACGACATCACGAGGTAAAAAAAAAAGAAAAACAGAAAGTGTCGATGAAAATTAAGATATTAAAGATTTATTAGTTGAAAACTAAAAACAAAAGAGATCTGAATTTCTGTGTACTATTTTTGAAATTGTGTCGAGTATATTATTTTTTTGGTCTTGTTAAGAGTGACTAACTCTGTAAAATAATCATAGTATAATTATTGTTTTACATAATTTATTAACAAAAAATACTTCAATCAACTTTATTTAAAATTTTAAAAAGGTTAAAAAATACGAATTATTCTATAGCAAATATTTGAAAAACGGCTTTGTTTATTTTTAAGTAATTTTAATTATTGGAGTCAATTGACCCAAAAAATTCAAAAAACTTAATTAAATGTCGAAAAATAACATCAGTGAATTCAGCGAAAATGTTACCCTTACTTGTATGTGTTTATAGTCACCCTGTTAAATTATAGAATTAAATATTACAACAAAAAAAAACCGCATTCAAAAATATTGACTGGCTCAAAAGTTTTAGATTTTTGGACAGATAACTGCTCTAAAAAGTGCACTGTGAGACGCTTCAATTATAAAAAGTGTTTGTTTTTCTTTTGCCATGAATTTTTTTCCATGGTGATCTTACATTAAAAACGATATCTAAATTTTTTATCATGAGAGTGTGTATCAGAGTAATAATTTTTTCAAAAATTAGTTTAAAGCAATTGGGTTTTTCACTAACTTGTGTAATGTGCCGGTAAATATACATTCTATTTAACTTTTTTCTACGATAATTTTTCTATCACATAAAAATGTCCCCCCTCATTCAACACTCATTAACTATTCATTTGTCATTTTGTTAATCAGCACTGACGTCCTACATTTGTCGCTGGCTGCCTTCTCTTCCGACCAACTCCGCTGACTTCAGCATATTCCATCCATATAACTTTATCCTAGCGATGCTTGAAATACTTAACATTAAATATAATTAATTTAGAGCTTGTGTTGAAATGAGCTTCTTGCAAGCGCTCCTGTTTCAATGGCAAAACTTTTTTCCAATATGATATTTGGTACTTGCTAAGGGTACTCAAGAAGTACCTTTCTTATGCAGATGTGCTAGTTGAAAAAGCCTGTTGATGCCATTCGCAGGGTAGCTCTCGCCGGTTGGTTGATTACTTAAATTTTTTTATCTTTGTCATCAGTTTTCACAATACCAGCAAACCAAGCTTGTCATCATCATCATCATCATCATCATCATCATCATCATCTTCATTATTCATTTATTTATATACAATTTTTCGGACTGATTTGACGCCGTAATATTGGGTTAGATGGATAGGTGGATGGTTGTTTGGCTCTGTAGTCATTTGTGAAGAGTATTTGTGATACGATAAAAGCAAAAATGTTCCTTTATTTATTCATTTCGCGGTTCATTCCCCTTATTTTTATTTTTAATGGATATTGCATTAATATAATACAGGGTGTAAGTGCGAAGTCGTCGTCATCATCAATGCTTTGTTATTTAGATTTAATTGAGTGGGTGGTCGTCATCATATTCATACTACTGGAAAATATCACGTGCATATGATATTTTTTGTGTTGCGACGTGTGTGTGTGTTCCTGGCTGTTGTTTATATTGTGTGGCGATGTTTTGTTTTTTACGAGGTGATTTTGTGGCTTAATGGGCTGGTTTTCATTGTTTGACATTTTGTTGAGTAAGCAAACGATTTACATTTCTTTTTTGCACTTTTTGTTCCTGCATTGATAATGTGTTTTTTTTATATTTTGAGAGATGCAACAAGTTAATAATTTAAGAGAGGTGAGGGTAAATGAACTAATGGAAAAATCGTTGATAATAAAATAACAAATACCACATTGTTAAGTAAGTTTCTAGAATCACACATACATAGATAGACTACATTCTTATGAACACGTGTGAAGTGTCATATAGATCTGACAACTCAATCTTATATTAACAGCTATTCAAAATAGACGATGGTCCGGTTCCCAGAAGAAAAAAGTAGTTTTTCATAAAAGTCAAAAAACCATCGCTAAAATCAGTGAATTAAAGTACAAATTGTTGGAACATCCACCCTATTCTCCAGATCTAGCTCCCAATGACTACTGGCTGTTCTCACATTTAAAAAAATGCATGCGTGAAACACGATTTTCATCAAATGAAGAGGTGATAGCAGCTGCAGAAGGTATTTTGAAGACCTTCGGAAAAGCCATTACAGCGATGGGATCCATAGATTAGAGGACCTTTGGAACATGTGTATTGAGCTTCTAGGAGAATATACTGAATAATAAAGGAAATCATTTCAAGCCATAACATTAGGTTTTTTATTTCTATTCTAGAAACTTATGGAACTTATTGAAGTTGAGGTATTAAAACTAAGATCTTAATGATCATGAATAGGAAGTTTTTTTTATTCAATCAATAAAAGCTGATCATGAAAAGAAAGCTGATTTTTCTTTATCACAGTTGGCAGTAGTGACATATTTGTTAGAATGCGTGGCCCGTATGCCTAAGAATATCCCGAGTTAAAATTCGAGCAAAAACTATTATGTAAACCGTCTTTGGAACATAAGCCGTTCAGAGTCTGCATAAAACTCGTAGATCCATTTCTCAACCATTTGTGTTCAAACACTTCATTACACGTACAACACAATTGATCATAAGCACCTAAGTCAAAGTTCTTTTAAAGGCTGAAACGGCCAGTTTATTTATATATTTTTTGCTGTGCTATGTTCTAGGGGGGGGGCAAAGGCATAATTGAATCTAGAATGAACATAAACAAAATGCAACCAATATAATGCTATTTACTACGATTATTGGTACTAATTTTGTGAACAGGACTACATCGGTTGACACATGCTTGTACACATTAGAACATCTAATATAATTTATGAGATGTAATGCATTTCAGTAATTTTTTGCTAAAGCAAATATTTTTAATAGTTTAATAAAATAAATAGTGTGAGGCCTATATCCTTAAATGAAATTGCATTAGTTACCATCGAGCCCCAAGATTTCAGCTTTTTAAATTAAAGTACCAAAATTTCCTAATATTTAACAATATTTTTTTTTTTTTGAAAAACTGAAAAAAGAACTAAATTTTTAGGCAATTTTTTAACTTTGGAAGCCTTTAACTCCTAAACCAATTTCGAGAGGACTAAAATCTTCAGAGGTCAAAAGCCTTATCATTCCCAAAAATTCAATATTTGAATTGTCGCTATTCTTGAAATGTTCCCCGAATGCTAAGGGAGATATTTTTCACCGGATCTCACATCGATTTGACACCCATCTACTTATTTCTTTTTCCATCATGAATCAGTTCTAGCAGCTTGCAAGTTCCTACAATCGAGTAAGAAAATATACCTAGTTATTATCTGAATGATTTAAAGAATTTGTTTTTTTTTTTAAGTCAAACCGTATGAATAAATAAATAAAGAGTTACATGTATATTAGATGTGTTTTGGGTTTCATACATTTTCTTAACATATTCCAGAACCTCCTGCAAGGCTTGAATCTGAATCCTGGCTTAGTATAAGCAGGTGACGCGAAAAAAGTACAGAAAATTCTCAAACTGGGTGGGCGCTGCTAAATAACGTGAATTTTAAGAAGTATAAAATGGTTGTTTGAAATCGAGTCTCCTATTTACGTTTATGTCATAAAAAACTTTTGACTGTAGGTTTTTTAAAAAATTAGTCCTTGATCCAAAATTGGCCTACTTTATTAAATTTCCTAATTTTTTCTTTCGCTTTTGAATAAGAAGCTTTGCTCTCGCCTAAATCGCTGCAAATATCTCAAATTTAAATGCTGTAGATTTGTTTAACATTTTATTAAGTTTAGGAAAAATAAAAAAAAATCCCATTTGGATATCATCTTTATGATAGAAAAATAAGACGACTTTTTGTACAACATTAATTTTTTTATTAAATTTATTTACTTTGTCTTCTGCTTGCTTACAATGGCTTTAAAACTTAATTTTGCTTATCGTCAAAGTTTATAACTGTAATTGAATTAAATGCACCTCGCTTTCTGTTGCTACGAAGAATAATCTTCGACTAATAAGGGATATTATTCCTTAACATTCGTCAATTTCTTGTAGGAGTAATTTCGTAATATGTTTCATTACATTCGTAGTATTTACTAAAAAATTCATTCGCAGGTTGACCGTACGCATTATTCGTAAAAGGTACGAAGTTTTAGTTGAGTTTTAAAAATTTACAACTGAAATCGTTCAGACTGGTTTGTCGAACAATTACCGAATATAAGGACATGTGTAATTGCAAGGTGGCCGTAGCCTACTGGAAGAGTACGTGGCCCATAAGCTAAATAACCGCGGTTCAAACCCTAGCTGAACAGAAGGTTTTTTCGTGACGAGGTACATTGGCATAGCAAGCGGGGGGAAAAGGGAGCAGTCGCCCCCGCTTATTTAGCTAGATAAACAATTTAAAAAGAAAACTTCCAAAGTTATTCAATATATCAGTTTTTTTTACAACGATAATATTTTTGTATTATATATTTTACTCTTCTTTCTCTCTTCTTCATAACCATGCTTTCGGATAACCATATTCCTTCTCTGTGTTTCCAAAAAGATAGAACAAAATGTAGAGTTTTTTTGCAATTCCAATTTGAAAAAAATTTGGATACACTGAAAAAACTATTAAATGATGTTGAAAAACTTGTTGCTTTGGTTTTGACTGTACCTGCATCAGCAGCTTCATCTGAGCGTTCTTTTAGTGCACTAAGACGACTTAAAACGTATCTTCGAGTAAATATGACACAGAAACGACTCACTCATGCATTATATACAGTGTTGCGCAAAACAATAGCAACAAAATAAGTGCGCTGCAACAAAATCGTGTATATTTTTTAATATTGGGGACACACAAAAATGATTATAGGAATCAAAGCATATATTCATACATCATAAATAAAACAAATCAAATTCAAATTTGGTTTTGTATTTTTTAATTAAATTTCAAATTAATGTGGCTACATTCAATTTGTCTTGCATTTAAACCATGTAAAGATATACCTAGTCTTGCTTTATAAAAGCAACAATTATTTCTTATATTTTCATATAACCATATGAAAGATCCTTTAAAAATAACCGCTAATATCGAAATTGGAAACACGGTTGCCATTTTGGTACAATTGTACCAAAATTGGTAAATTTATTTTAACTTGGTACCTTGGTACATTATTTTCAGAGTTGGTACATTTTGTAAACGATTTACAATTTAACAACTTGTTACAAAAAGTGAAATTTGGTACCACTGGAGAAATGTTCAGACTTATGTTTAGTGGAACTTTCATTGCATTATGTTCTAAAAGTTGAAAGCTTACATGCATTTCTTGTCACATATAATAAAAATCATATTTTTTGAGACATAAGGATTTTTTCTGAGAATTCCCACTAAAGCAGAAGAATATCTCCAATCAGAAAATTTGTCTCTTATTACCAAAGATATTCTAAAACAAATTAAATACAAGTTCGATTTAGGTAAAGAAGATCTAAATGTTTTGAATATAATAACATCTTCACAAGTTATGTCAGAAAGCAAAATTTCTTTATTGCCATAATTCAATAATTCATATTAAAATATCATCTCATAGAATGCTACCCTGACGTCATTGTGACTCAGAGGAATATTGCTTAGGTTTCAAATATTAGTTTTTAAAATTGTAATGACGTTGGAAAAAATTTAAGTATTTTGAGAAAAAGTCTGGGTCGTGAAGAATGGATTGGGGGAAATTTGTTTAATGATTTTATCAATTTTGTAAATAGTCTGATGTGCCTTCCACATAGCTCAGCAGCTGCTAAACCAATATTTTTTTTTATTTTAGCCTGACTAAAACTAAGCTTAGAAATAAATTGGAATATAAAACACTTAACAACATAAAGCTCGCTAAAAAAGTGTGTGTCGAACGCAATGAATCTAAATGCCAGCAAAATAACTATTTTGATGTATTTATTATTTTGTTAATAGCGTATAACATAACTTAATGTTTTGGTATGTTTGGTATGTTAACAGATATACTCCAGTGAATTATTATAATAAATGTTATAAATTTATTATATAAAAAAATATAACACATTTTTTCCTATTTGGTACATTCTTTCGGAGAAATTGCTACAATAAAAAATAAGCAAGTGGCAACCATGATTGGAAAAACTTTTAAGAATAATGAAATTTTAATATTTTTTATTTAGTTTTATGTATTTTATATTTTGAAACTTAAATAAAAAATTTGTTTTTTCATATTCATGTTTCTTTTAAGAAATTTTGGTGATTTTTTTTTCACCCCCATTTGTACTGCCGTAATGAAAAGTACATGCTACTTTGTACGTAAAAGTACGAAAAGTACGTAAATGAAAAGTACATTATTAATTTGTTTTTGTACGAATACGAATAAAATATTTGAAATATGCACCAAGCTACGTCCGTTCTACGAATTCTATTCCTGGCTGAAAATTACGAATAAAATTCGTAGAAAAAATTTTTTAATTTAAGAATACGTATTGTAAAGTTTTTGTGAAACAAAGGTAAAAGAAATGGTATCGAACCTTATTATCGTAACTTATCCAAAGATTTACTCAAGCTTATCAAAGCAGACCTTAGAATTCTCAGCAGTTTCTTCACAGGTCACTGCTTACTCAGTTACCATCTTAAAAATATGATTCTTTCTGAATCAGACGTCTGCAGACTATACGAGGAGGAAAAAGAAACCCCTGAACACATTCTATGTGGATGCCCGGCAATCTACAGCCTAAGATGCCTCCATTTTGGAGGGGAAGTAGTGCCCCCGTCAACAATTTGGAACACCAAGCCAGAGACAGTGCTAAAATATATAAAAAGCCTAAATCTGGAGTGTTAGTTAAGGGCATGCACAATAGATCCCATGGGTTGCGGTGTACATGGGCCCACTATGAACTAACTAATAAACTATCGTAACTTATTAGACCGTGTTTATATTACTCTTTTTTGTCGCGATTGCGACACCACTCTCAATTATTTTTCGCAAACGCATCTGAGAAATACTGAATATTGAATAAATAAATGTGTTTAAATAGATACGAAATTCAGTATTTTTCAGCAGCGTTTACAAAAAAAAAAAAAAACGTGAGATAAATAACGACTAAAACGCGTAATATGAACATAGCCTTACAGCAACGGGTACAACATACTATTTAAAAATGAATGGTTTAGCTCTGCTTTATTTATAAGCTAACCTAAAAAAAGTATTTTTGTATTCTTTTCAAATTACAGTAACATATTGTCATATGAAATAAAAAAAGCCATAAGTTACAAAAAAGTCAAAATCGACTTTTTGATTGATTATGATGCATCTTATCAAAATACATGTTTTGCAAAATTTTACACTTCTACAACTAAAATCGACGTTTTTATTAACAAAGTTCTCAAAGCCCTAAGTTTAAGCGCAACTTACAATTTAGAAAGTTTTTGATTTTCTCTTAAAATTTTTTAATTTAAACTTACGGCTTTTTTGATTTAATATGAAGATATATAAAAAGTGTTCATTGCCTAGAAGGGGAAATCACCCTCGTGGCTCCCCCTGCGGACGCCCATGGCTTATTACATACCTTTGCACCTGTCGTAGAAGTGTTAGTGTTTTGAAATTGACTATTGTACGAGGTATCATGTCGTCCGTGTTACTAAATATATCCTTGCCACTTGACGCGCTGAAGTTGGAGTTGGCTTCAGCGCCCTCGTAATGCATAGCCTTACGTAGTCTAGTGGAGAGTGCACTAGACTATCAACCCAGAGGTTCATGGTTTGATTCCGGATTCGGGCACGGTTCTTTTCACTTTCTTTATTCTTTCCTACATTTAAGAATAATGGGAAAACTAAAAATCCACAACTAAATTGTGGAAAAATGTGGAATTAAAGGACAGGAACAACTAAGGGCTGAAAACACTTGCCAAGGTTAAGGCATAACCTAGCCTCAGTTTAAAGCAATTCAAATTGTCTTTCACGTTTGTTTCGACTAATCAATAATTCACGTATGGTTCCAATCAATTTCTCTAAATAATCTATCCCTTTCCTCTCAGGTCAAAGACAAAACCTTGTTGGTATAAGGAGCATGATTCTTTGATCTTTTTTTTAAAAAAAAGACCGCTGCCTGCCACTGATTTTTCTCCATGTGCCTGAGGTACGTTGATTTATTTACAGCCAGCCACCACACAATAATTCCACAGAATAGAGTAGGATGAACTACCGTTACATAGATCTAGTGCATCAGAAAGTCGGGAAATTCCAGATGCTGCCTAGCATCTTTTGGGATGCCTACAGCGCAATGGCGACTTTCTTCTACATCGATTCTCCATGTCAGCTTGCTACCCAGTACGGATGCTAGATATTTTGTGGAAGTTGTCGTTATGAGGCGTATGTCGTTTATATTTGGTGGTTTCCACGGTGGTGTCTTTTACCTTCTCGTGGACAGAACCAGATCCGTTTTCACTGCGTTCATACTTAGACCGAATGAATTTGACCATCTATGTGTCTCTTTGAGTGCGCTCTCCATTATGGAGCTAATTGTTGATAGACATTTGTTTACTATAATTATGCTGATGTCGTCTGCATAAGCTGTTTTCTTCGGAACCTTCGAAGTTTTTGAATGGTTAACTTATGGATTTTTAAATTTTTTGTTTTGGGTAATTTTTTATTTCAAAAATTACCGCATTTTTAGAATGATATTTAATTTTACTTTGGCTCATTTTTGATTTCTATACTTTTGTTGTGTTTTTTCTGTAATTTATTGGTTTATATATTCAGTTTTGTTCAATTATTCTTGTTAAAAATACAACATTGACACATTATTTGAAAACTGGGTAATTTTTAATTTTTTGTGGGCTATTTTTCATTTTATTTTTCGAGCTACTTTTTATTCGTGTGTTTTTTTATTTTTTTTTTTTTGCAATTTTTCATATTATTTTTTGTTTCATTTTTCATTTCATTTTGGGTCATTTTTCATGTACAGTGGCTTACAACGAAAGTCGGGCAGGTATTTCTTAGCACTTTCGCATTGGTTTCAGAAATGAAAATGTATGAAGAAAATTGCAATATATATTTTTTTCAAAACGTTATTTTTTGGTGAACAAAATTAAACAGAAACATAATTAAAAAATTAGAACATAACGGTGAAACAAATTTAAATCGAAAGTCGGGCAAGTAAAGAAAAAATGCAAATCGTGGTCCCTAAACCGTTATTCCTGTTTACAACTTTTTACTACTGTAGGAATAACTTCAGTCAAACGCAAAACTTAAAAAAATAAACATTTCTCGAAAAGTGAATTAATCAACACTGGCAGAAAGGCAGCTCGTGATATACCATTATTTGAAATAAAAATCCGAGCGAAAAATTTCACAAATCGTCTTAATAAGTAAATCAACATTGCAAGATATAATCAAGCGTTATACACAAGATAAGGGAATATGCAATAAAGAATGTACAGTAGTTAAAAATAAGCTTAGCTCCAAAGATGAAAGGAATGTTTTAAGAGAAATAATAAAAGACACATTTTTATCTGCACCAAGACTAGAGGTCATGCTAAAACTCAATTTGAAAAAGAGTGCACGCTCAGAAAAAAATTGAAGAGTTTTGAGAAAAAATTGTTTAAATGGAGGAGCAGCACGAAAAAAGCACTGTCTTAGGAAGAAAAATATAAAAGAACGCCCCAATTTTGTGCATGAGCAAATGACGAAAGACTATTCATTCTGGAGCAAGGTTAATAGGTTAACAGAATAAATTGGGATATTTAGCACTTTTTAATTATAAACATTTATTAAAGGTTTTTTTACTGATTATAAATTAACTCTAGTTAATTTAATTTATTTGGCTCAAATGGAAGGCGGAAACCGAATGAAAAATTTTGCAATAAAAATTTTAAACATACGGTTAATCATGGTAGGGGATCTGTCATGGTTTGGGGCTGCGTCTGATGTTGGAAGGATTAATTTTATTGATAATTTAGTATAATGGACTAAAATATGTTCCTTCACATTCTCATGGCGCACGTAAAAGAAAGTGCGGGTAAATAAGGAATTGCAGACAATTTTGAGTTTTACCAAGACCATGACCTGAAACATACGACGCTCTTGGTAAAGAATTGTGTACTTGATATTTATCCAAATGTCATAAAAACAACCTCACAAGGCCCAGATTAAAATGTTATAGAGCATCTATGGGATGAACTTGAACCCAGAGTGCAGTATCAGGGATGGGCAACTAAAGATGTATTAAAAAGTATCCTAAGTGAAGACTGGAATCAGATTGGAGCTGATGTTTGTAAAAATTTGGTTGCACCCATGCCAAAAATTCTGCAAGCAGTCATAAGAGAAAAAGAATTGGCAACAAAATATTAAATTCTTAGTCTTAGCATTGAATTCCCTATCTGCCCGACTTTCAATGTGAGCTCGTTTTTAAAGCTTTGGTTTGATTTAATATTGTTTTACCGTTATGCTCTAATTTTTCAACTATGTTTCTGTTTAATTTTGCTCACCAATAAATAACATTTTAAAAAAAATATTTACTCTAAATTTCTTCTTACATTTTTATTTCTGAAACCAATGCGAAAGTGCTAAGGAATGCCTGCCCGACTTACGTTGTGAGCCACTGTAGGTGATTTTTTGGTTTTTTTTTTTTTGGGCGATTTTTCATTGGGCGATATATCCTAGCTCCAAGAGTGAACTCCCTACCTGGAATATCCCGTTGCGAGCTTACCTTTCCATGAATTTGGTGCCCCATACAGCTTGAATCCTTCTGCAAGTTAGCAACTTGTCTAACCACAGGTTGATAGCGGGTGGTACATTTATAGCGCGTAATCCGCTCAGGACTGCCACAGTTGATACTTAGTCGAATAAACCTGATATGTGTAGAAAAGCACCAAGTGCGTATTCTATGTGGTAGAGGGCTTTTTCTATAGGTACTACTAGAAAGTGTTGTGCCGTTTCAACCGATTTCTCTTTCGTGTATGCATGTTGGTTGGTTGTTTGCTGGATTGCATCATTACTTAAGTGCAAGTCTGTCAGTTTCTCGAACGTTTTGAGTACAAAGGAGGTTAGACTTATTGGCTTGTAGTCCTTCGGATACAGATTGCTGCTCTTGCCAGCTTTTGCTAAGAATACAACCCTCGCTGTCCTTCAGGCCACAGGCAGTGGCGTAAAAAGCGGGCCCGCAGAGCTTGCATTGCGGTCGGGCGCAACTAATCCAGGGGCGCCTTCAAGTCCCTTGATGAAAATGATAAATGAAGTGGAAACGATGCACAGTGTAAAATAGGCTGCCAAAAATCTAATACATCGATATTTGAATTTTCCCAAAATTTTTATAGCTTTCAATAGAAAGTATCATGGGTAAAAAATCAAAATGAATTTTTTAATAATAGCAACCGTTTCGATATGACAAGCCGTCAAAGATGCATTTTTTACAAATACAATTTTTTTTTGTTATTCATATTTTATTTAATTTTTTTTTTTTTATGTATCAAAATAAAGTTTAACATTTCTTCTGTTTGATAACATTACTACTTTTGATTACATTTTGAACATATGATTTTAGTGTCTAAAAAAGAATTTTGAGAAAGATTGACTATAAGTTTTTCACGAAAACATCATTAGAACTTCGTTACAACAAAACAAAAAAAAAATGTCTTGCTAATGTGGAAGATATACAGTATTTATAGTGACCTATTTAATTTAAATGTGAGATATATTTGAAGTATGGCAGCTGATAACTTTTCAAAATTAAGACTTATTTACAAACACAAAACAACTCAGTTTTTAAAGTTTCCTGGCTGTAATCAAAAAAGCTTACAAATATAAACAAAAACGTAGTTAACTTGTGTTGGTAGCATTTTCCAAGGGTGAGTTACTAAAATATTTTTAATGGGCGTGGCATTCGCCTATAATATTTTCCATTTATTTATTATCACAAAAGAAATTCATGTAGCAAATTTTGTTGTTTTGAGATAAGACTTAATGAAGTTTCAGGCAAAAATGGGTTTCGTTTATATGGGTGTTGGGTGTGGCAAAGACCGGATTTGTATAACTTTTTCAATATTTCTTAATTCTGTCAAGAAAGATATTCGTATCAATTTTTATAGCTCTACGATCACTCCTTCCATTTTTGGCCAAGAATGGGGACGTTACACTGTGCGACGTTTGTCTGTCAGTTGGTCATATTTTGTGACGTTAGAAAATTCTTTAGTTAACAGGCAACGTCAAATACAAAATATTTAAACTTAATATCTTAAACTTATCATTTCACCAATAAAAAAATTATTGATCTCATTTATTCAAACTTTAAGTATGTTCAATTATTTTAAATAATAAATATATGTTTTCTTTTTATCTATTTTGTGGTAAAATCTTATAATATTTATTATAAATTACATGAATTTAATTACGAGATTTAGATCAAGTAATTTTTTAAGAAGGCAACAACAACAACTCTGTATAAAGTCAATCACTTAGCTGTTGTTGCCTTCTTAAAGAACTTACTTGATCTAAAGCTCGCAAGTAAATTCATGCAATAATTTAATAGATCACAAATTAATTAACTAATTTATTATACATTTTGTTATACATATTTGGTATTATAAAAAGTATTTTTTACACTATTGCTTTTTTAACAAATTTTATTAAAACAAAATATAAATTTATTTATAACTAGCTGAAACCCGGCGCGTTGCTGCCACTCTCCCTATTCAAACGCCCATAAAATGTTATCAGTTAAACAGCATGTCTAAATTGAGGTCAAATACTGAATTCTGAGACTGTGCGACCTATATCCACAAAGCTATTCGATATAACAAATTTGGGTTGTATAGGAAGTGCAACTCTCTCTTCATCACCGCTAATAGAATGTAATCAATTAAACTGGATGTCTACATGGAGGTCGAATACCGAATTCCAAAACTGTGCGACATATAACTCCAAAACTATTCGATAGCACAAATTTTGATTGTATGGGAGGTGCCACTCTCCTTTTCCCTACGCCCATAAAATTTTAGCAATGAAACTGCATGAGTACATTGAGGTCGAATACTGAATTTTGAGGCTGAGTTACCTATAACTCCAAATCTATTCGATATCGCAAATTTGGGTTAAATTGGAGGTGTCACGCCCCCCCGACAAACTCTAAAAAATTTTATCAGTAAATCTGCAAGCGTAAATTTTGGTCGAATACTGAGTTCCGACGATGTGCGACCTTGAACTACAAAGCTATTCGATATCACAAATTTTCGTTGTATGGGAGGTGCCACTCCCCCTTGATCAACGCTCATAAAATGTAATCAATGAAACTGCATGTGTACATTGAGGTCCAATACTGAATTCCAAAGCTGTGAGACCTATAACCCCAATGCTATTTGATATCTCTAATTTGGGTTAAATAGGAGGTTTCACGCCCCCTTGTCGTACGCCCATAAAATGTAATTAATGAAACTGCATGTATAAATTGGGGCCGAATACTGAATTCTGACGCTGATATTCAATATCGCAAATTTACGTTAAATGGGAGGTGCCACGCCCCTCTTATTAATGAACATAGATTGAATCAATGAAACTGCATGTGTATATTGAGGTCGAATACTGAATGTCGGCGTTGTACGACTTATAACTCTAAAACTATTTGATAGCACAAAGTTGGGTTGTATGGGAAGTGCCACTCCCCTTTGCCCTACGACGACAAAATGTAAGTATTGAAAATGCATGTATAAATTTAGGTCGAATACCGAATTCTTACGCTGTCAACCTATAACTTCAAAGCAATACGATATCGCAAATTTTGGTTGTAAGGGAGATGTCACGCCTCCCTGTCCAACGCCCATAAAATAAAACCATTGAAACTGCATGTGTAAATTGAGGTCAAAAACTGAATTCCAAAGATGAATTCCTATAACTTCAAAGCTATTCGATATCACAAATTTGGGTTGTATCGGAGGTGCCCCTCCCCCTTGTCCACTCCCATAAAATTTCATCACAGAAACGGTACGTCTAAATTGTGGTCGAATACCGAATTTCTAAGCTGTGCGACCCATAACTCTAACTAAAGCTATTCGATAACAACAATTTTTTATTTATATGTGGGAGGTAAAAGGGGGTGTGGCATTGCCCCTTAAACCATCTCGTACGCAAAGCAAAGCGTACTTACAAAATTTGAGCTCAATCGGACCAATGGTTTCGAAGTATTTTGATATTTTCTTTAAAGTAGGCGTAGATGAATTGTGACCACGCCCATTTTTTCAAAGTTAATTATAGTTATCATACGAACTTATTTACCACATTTTAATTTCATACGACCAAAACCGTCTTAAATAAAGCATTTTTATTGATTTGTGGGCGACAAAAGGGGGTGTGGTACAAAACCTGCAAAGATACACACATGCAATTTCTTATGTGCACCCTCCACACAGACCCCAATCACCCCTGAAAATTTCATTGAAATCGGGCAAGCCGTCTAGGAGGAGTATGCGAACAGGAAGTTTTGCCACTTAATTTTATATATATAGATATCAAAACAGTGGGCGCAAAAGTGGGCGTGGTCAATTTTTCTTTCAGTAAACACTTAAATTGGATTACTACGAACATTTGAAAAAAAAAATTATCCAAATCGGTCCGGCCGTTTTCCGATTTTAGATAAATTGAAAAAAGTGGGCGTGGACAATTTCTTTCCGACAAAACTTAAATTGGATTACTATGAACATTAAAAAAAAATTATCCAAATCGGTCCAGCCGTTTTCCGATTTTAGATAAATCAAAAAAAGTGGGCGCAAAGTGGGCGTGGTCAATTTTTCTTTCCGTAAAAACCTAAGTTGGACTATTACGAACATTTAAAAAAAAAAATTATCCAAATCGGTTCAGCCGTTCTCAACTGATGCAATTACCAACGAACGACATTTGATTTTTATTTATATAATATAAGATATTTTAATATAAGATATAATATAAGATATTTAAGGTATTAAAAAAGTCTCTTCTTGCTCTTTTTTTTTGTCAAGAGTTCTCTTGTTTTCTCCTTCACTTCTAGTTACCTACTAATAACACATTTTTACTCTAAAAGTTAATAGCAGGGGCCTTTAAGAAACATGCGGGCGGGCGCACAAAATATAGTTACGCTACTGGCCACAGGTACACAGCTTAGCCAGATACATCCGTTATACAAACTATATTCCCAAGCCATGGGACGACTCGTGATTCGACCGTTTGCTACATGGCAGTAATTATACCTTCTGGTCTCGGAGATTTATATCCCGAGAACGAGGATTTTGTCCGAAGCACAATGGGGTATTTTATGGCCAAAGTGAGCATTAATTAAAAACCTTTTTAAAGGTACATAGTAGTGTTTGGTAACCTATGAAAGAAGATAAAATTCTGAATATCTAGGTGAAAAAATGATTGAAAAATATTGACTCGTTTACTAGCAAAGCACTTTGAAAGTCATAATTTTTGTCACTTTGAGTTCTCGCAGTGACAAACGTCTTTATCTGCAATTTTGGAAGTTTTTTTTTTTGTACATTATTTTGAAAACATTACATACAACTATGATGGAACCTTTTTGTGTAGGTATTTAAGCAACACAATATCTATGTTTATTTTTTTTTTTTTGTGAAATAGTATTTCTATATATTTTATTTTTTTAACTTTAACCTTAAAAAAATGTGTGTTTTACTATGTTAATATAGATATAGTTGTAAGTTGAGTAAAGTTGAGGGAAACTGTTTTGATAACCGTAAACTTTGGACATTCTAGTTACATTCGGTAAAAAAAAGTTGCGTCATTCACTTTCGCGGTATTTAAATTTTTTTACTATAGCTTCGTGTCACACATCAATGATTTTCTTGAGAAAAAAATAAACAAATAAATAGTACAAAATAGATGTTTTGATATTTATTCAGAATGCATAATAAAAATCAAAACCTATGTGCAGAATTTGAAGCCCATTTATTAATTTTTGTGGAATTTTGAGAGATTTTACAATTTTGATAAAGTCACTTTGTATTGGAGGTATTCGTGGTTTTCATCCGATTTGGTTTAAATTTATATTTAACGCGGATATTAAATATCAAAGCCTATTTACAAAATTTCAAGTCCATATATTAAGTTTTGTGGAATTTAAAGAGATTTTACCATTTTGATGAAGTCATTTTGTATGGGAGGTAGGCGTGCTTTTTATCCCATTTGGTTCATTCTTGATCTCAATTTTTATATTTTAGATGCAAGCTGAAAAACTAAATTTCATTACGATAGCTTCAAAATTAAGGATGTAATCGTGTCGACAAACGGACGCACACTGGGGCCATGTGTGCTCAAAATTCAATTTGTAAAATATGAATTCTTATAGTAATTTTTTAGCTTTCTATCATTTTTCTGCTGGAAACCATTTATCTGCGTGTCCAAATATGACACATTTTCATTATTTTTTCTTTTTTTCACAATTGAGAAATTCGAATGAGCAATTCAAGTTGTTACTATAAGATAGCGGTAAAAGATTTCGTAATTTTGTTTGTTGCATTAGTAAAAATGAATTTTTTTATTTTTTTGTATTATTTATTCTAATATTATATGTATTTAAAAATTTATAGTTTTCAAAAAACTAAGCTAACCTCTATTTTTATGCAATGTAATTTCCAAAGTAATTTTTTTTTATAAGGC
The DNA here is from genome assembly GCA_963920525.1 of Dichetophora obliterata. Taxonomy (NCBI): domain Eukaryota; kingdom Metazoa; phylum Arthropoda; class Insecta; order Diptera; family Sciomyzidae; genus Dichetophora; species Dichetophora obliterata. Next base: position 301,056,655 of record OY986435.1, on the reverse strand, counting down.
GCAGGGGAATTTTTATTCTGGCAGTATTTCAATAAAGTATGATTCTTCTTTACTGATAATCCGAGTTCAAAACCAAAATTACTGTGTGCTTTTTTAAAAAAATTATTTTGAAAATATCACTGTGATTTTAAGTAAATACAAAAACATATACGTTTTGTTAAATTTGATTATGTTTCATTTCGAATTTTAATTGTTCATTCATTAACGATGAATATTGAATAAAAAGGAATGCATGCATTTAAAACAAATGCAAAAAGCGCATTGTTTGCACTAACCCACTCAAGCGTTATTAAATAGAGATATTTAAAGATATTAAAGTGGCTTAATGTTGCAAGTGTTTTTGACTGAAGCCAACCAGATTTCGTTAACCGTTGCTTTTCTTGTATTAAAGCGTATATAAATTAATGGAATTCTATTGTGTTCTTAAAACAATTTTTTCAGTGAATTTGGTATAGTGAAATAAAAAGTACTTAGAAGTGCATCTAATTTTACAAAAGCACATCAAGCCATGGCAGAATATTACACCCAACCATCATGTTACAATAAGACTGTGAAATAAGCTCGGAAATAATTGGTGTAGACCAAAATTTGATTAAACGACTTTATATAATATTGCTAATTATTAGTTCAGGATTCAAAATTATTGTAGAAAAATTTAATAATTCTTGTCTGGAGATAGCAAATATATACACAAAATTATAGCCGTGGTATCCGATGTCAACCACACTTCATAAGATTCTAATTCACGGGGGCAAAATAGTTAACGAAGCTTTGCTTTCCATTGGGCAGATGAGTGAGGAGGCCTTAGAATGTTCCAACAAGGACTTTAAAAACTTCAGAGAAAATTATAGCATTAAGACAAGCCGCATTGACAACTTAGAAGACATTTTCAATAGATTTTTAGTTTCTTCAGATCCTCTGATTACTTGCTCAGGCTTGTTGCCAGTAGACACAACCCGAAGATCTTTCTTACCTGAAGCAATGGATTCAGTGGAACCTGAAAATACTAATATGAGTTTAAAGTGCCACTGTCAAGAGGAATAACTGTTGTATATTTTATTATAGCTTTTATTACATTTTTTTTTTCCATAAATACGTACATACATTTGGGCATTTCCAGCGTGTCGGACGTTTCATTCGGACGCTTCTTTTAAACATTTTTAATACGATCCAGAGATATATTTGGGAAAAGTATATATTATCAAAATGCTATCTATTGGTATAATAAGAAAAACATTTTAAAATTTTTATTCAACTTAAATTTGAAACAAAATTTTTATTTTAAATATGCGTTCGGACGTTTCACGAAACGGAAATCATTTTCGAACAAAGTTCATACTATGCCTAGATCTGCGAATTTATTAGCCATACAATAATGTCATAAGACAATATGTTTTACTAATTTAACAAGCTTTCAGAAAAGTCATACATCGTCCTTATTAAGCGCATCGTGAGGTCACAGTTAATAATTCTATTTGTTCGGACGTTTCGTGTCGGACGTTTCAAATTTTTCCATTGTAGTTCAATTAGGTAATTATTTAGTTACATAAGTTATAATGTAATTTAAAAATTAAAAAACAACTTTAATATATTTTTTTTACCTTGCCTCAACCATTTCTTCATTATCTTTAGCCAATGCCTGCCATTTTTACTTAAACAAAAAAGTTTACGAAACGTCTACTAAATATTTACGAAAAAGAAAAAAAGCATTTGTGAAAAAGTGGAAACGATTTGATCATCATGGTAAATGAATTTATGTGTAAATTGCTTAAATACATTAAACTAAAATGTTTCTCCTAGATAATATCATCAAATAAGAAGTTTTTAATTAGTTTTAATTTTTTGGTCACGGTAGAATTTTTTGTGGAAATGCCCATATGTAACAATATTCAATACAATACTTGCTTTTCATTTTTATTAATTATTACATTAATTGCTTTACTTAAAATAACTAGAAAACTAATATGTTGTATATTGAAATGAAAATTTTTTATCTATATTGTAAAATATACTCACATATTTCTCATCAATTTATATCGAGGTTTAAAACTTTCACATTGAACTGAAAGTCTTGAACATAAAGTTATGTGCTTAACTGATGTGATCCTAGTCACTAGTGGACCGAAACAAGGCTATCAACTGGTTAATCGTTTCAAATTCGTATGGAAATATAATCAAACTCAGTTGGTGTAAGTTATTATAAAAAATAGTTTCTAATGGCTTAAATCTTGGTCACTAATAGGTTAAGTCAAGTTGGCGAATGGGTTGAATCTATTTTAATTTGCATAATTATCATGTTATCATATTAGTTTTGCGTAAGACTTTATAACAAAAAAATTGCTCACCAATGGCTTAAAACATTGTCATCAATGGGTTATTCTTCAAATATTTCCTGCAAAAGTATATATCAAGTGCGTTTGATGGAACGAAAGTGATTTCAGAATTTTGAGCACCTGCTTATAAGGGGCGGCCCCAGTGTGGGACAAACGGAAAATATTGTTTTTCTTATTTAGACCGATCTAACTAAAAACTAAGTTAAAATTTCCTTCCCTCTTCTAGGTGAATAATACCCGTTTTCAGGGTTCAATACCCCACTGTGCGACGTTATTAAGTTGTGTGAAACCTGTAGCGGGTTTGTCTTGTATATTCGTATTGCGATAGTGTTTGAAGTTTCAGTACAGCTAGAAAAATGTGCCTTTAAAATCATTTCGGGGGATTCCTGACAGCTCTCCGTTTACTCACTCTTGTCCTTGTCTGAATGAAGAAGGGCTGCTTTGAGATTAGCTTCCTGACTCTGGCTGTGTCCGTAGTTTGCTCTATGCTTGAGCGGAAGTTCTTTTGAGAGTATCTTTTTAAACTGCACATGTTTTTTTTTAAATTTCGAGCCTGCATATGCATTCTCCCCCCATATTTCTTCTTGGTTAGCTATTTTGGCTATTTTGAAGAAATCTTTTAGATCGCGTCTTTGATCTGTAAAATCCGGACTCCAGCATGGTGGTCTGGACATACGCTTCGTTCGCGTGGGTTTCAATATCAGTCTCATTGTCAGTATCATCAGCAAGAGTTTTTCCTTTGAATCTGCATCAACCCTCGCGTTTAAAATGTTTTTATTTTTTTTTTCTAGCTTTGCACGCAAATCTGCATAAATCAGCATTAATCAGGACATTGAATTCGTTACCGAAACGCAAATGAACAGCATTTTTCGTTGTCATGTTACGCAAAATGGCTGCGCATCATGTCAATCACGTTTCTTTTATTCATTTATTCATTCTTACACGTTCTAATTTAATTACTTATGCTCAATGCATCGCCGCTATTGTCACGTTGTCAGGCAATGAAGTTCCAAATAATCGAAATAAATATATTTATAGAGTCTGATCGGATAAAGGGAAAAATACAAGCATTTAGTCGATCTATCCCTTGGTTATCCTGGACATTATGGGCCAGTTTTTCAGTACGGGTTTAAAGTCTAGTCAATTTAAATCGAGCTTAACTCATCAAAATTGGACGTTTAAACTCGGTTTAAAGTCAATTTAACTTCAACGAATGCTTAAATATCTAGTTAATTCGAGTTTAAACATTCAATTTTGGTGAGTTAAGCTAGTTTTAATTTGACTAAAGTTTGAACTCGTACTGAAAAACTGGCCCTAAGTCCATAACTAAAATATAAGTACGCATATAGAAAAAAGTTTAACAAGAATACCCCACTGTTTCAGTAGACAATAATATCAAATTGGAACTCAATTTAATGTCACGCTTTAACCTTCATTTCGTCGAAAACCACGCAATACTAAACCAGGAGGGGATGACAGCCAAGCAACGAAGCGTGTAACCAAAGCAATCTCATACCGTTGTCATCTGATGCGACGGCGTTGATGGCGTTTGATGCCTATTTTTAAGTGCAATTTTACGGAATGAATATTAAATGCACAAAATTTTCAAATCGAAATTCTGTCCGGTACAATGAGTCAATATAATAAATAATGGCTAACAATGCCGAACAACAAATGCCAACGTAGAACTTTAGAAGGTGGAATTAAAGCTAATGTTAGAGTGAGAGTGTAAAATTTGCCAGACACCACCAGAAGGAAGCTAATATTGATGGTTATGAATTTTAGAGAAAGAAAAAAGTTGGGGAAGGATACTTCAGTTAACATACAAGATTCTTCTTGCATGAAACTTTTTTAGTTAGTTCCAAATTTCACGTTAATCCGTTCAGCGGTTCAAGCGTGAAAGACAGACAAACAAACAAACAGACAATGAATCACTTTATTCTAGTAAGGAAAGGAAAAAGGTTCTTATTTAACTGTCTGAGTAATTGCTTATTTGAGTAAAAAAATTTTAAGATTTTTTTAAAGTTTTTACATTCTAATATGGTCAAAATGGAAGAACAAGCGATACCTCACTTTGGAGGTATTTTTGAAAAGACAATAAAAAGGAACTGTCAAAAAACTATAAAAATTTATTTAAATGAAGGTCAAATATCAAAAAACCAAATATATCGAGATTTTGATCTGATAAGGAAAAACTGAGTATGCCACTAAATTCTACAACCGAAAATGAAGTTTACGTGTCTCGGCGATTTTTTTTTTTTGTCTTTTTCCAAAAGTTGAAAACTTACCTACAGTGTTATCAGGGATTACAAACTTATATGAATATATCGCTGGCAGAATTAGTAATAAAACAAATGCGATCCTTAGTTTATTACCATTGACTGATAACGTGGCTAATCAATGTTTTGTTGAAAGACGTATAAAAGAGTGAAAAATTGATAGAAAAGTTGTATTTTGTTGAAACATGTGGAGCTGTTTTATTGTTACTGTTTTATTTTTAGTGAGCACAGTATCGTGCTTCCCGGAAGGCCGTGTTGTTAATGGAAGCACTACAGAAATAACGAAATATCCATTTATGGTAAAGCATTTAAGTTCAATGTTAAATAATTCAAAAGTTTTACTTATATTCTTGATTTAATTTTTAAAGGTGTCTCTGAGAAATTCAAGAGGATCTCATTCATGTGGTGCTTCTATAGTAAATGAACACTGGATTCTTACTGCAGCTCATTGCGTTTATGGTGGCAAACCGGAGAGTTTCAGCGTTCAGTATGCATCGGATGAAGTGGATGTGAACACTCCCAAAAAAATTAATGTCAAACGTATCATTACGCATGAGAACTATGCGCCAGCTCAAAGTTATGCCAATGATATCGCTTTACTTCAGTTGGTAGGATCGTCAGGGCTAATCTCCAATGGTAAAACCATTGCTCCAGTACAGTTACCCGATCCATACTATGAAATTAATCAGGTTCCCGAAGGTGAGCCCGGAGTTTTAATTGGTTGGGGCTTAAATGCGGTATGCTATATTGCCCTATCTTCAAAATAATATTATATCATTTTTAAACACTCCTTAGACTGGGGGATATGCACAAAAGAATTTGCAAAGGGTCGACCTTAAACTTTACTCCGATGAGGAATGCCAATTACGTCACAATAATAAAACCACCAATGACCATTTGTGTGGCGGTGTTGATGATGGTGGAAAAGGTCAATGCAGCGGTGATTCTGGCGGACCATTACTCAACAAGGACAACGTTCAGGTGGGCATCGTTTCATGGAGCATGAAGCCATGCACCATTTACCCCTATCCTGGTGTCTACACCAAATTATCGCACTATACGGATTGGCTTAGAAAAACAATCAGTGCAAATTATTAAAATCTTATTGAAAATTAGAAAAATAAATATATAAGCACAATATAAATCAAATAATTTCATTTATACGATTTGTACGATTTGTACGCTTTGAGTTAACGCATTTTTAATAATAATTTTTATAACACGACTAGCATTTATGGTTCTTTAAGTCCTTTGGTCTTTAAATTGAGGGTTTTGTTAACAACGCATTTCTATGGATTAATAAAAATATTGATTAGAAAATGTGTTAATACATTTATGATAACAATACAATAAACATTGTTAATCGCATTTTTTAAATTTCGTTTAGATAACCTCATTAAGTTGACTTAGAAACGCTATTGACTGAATTTATTACATTATTGAAATGATTTATGACTTCATATTAAAGTGAGCTACGACCTTTTATTTTGTACAAAGGTATTATTTTTTAAGGAATACATGTATGCAATATCGCAGGTTGTAATAACTTTCAACAGTTTTTGTCACTTAGGTCAAATAAGGGTCGTTTTTGGGAAATAGTAAAATCAAAGCGTATGTATAATTTAATTTTCGTGGAGTTTGAAGAGGCTTTACCGTTTTGAAAAAGTCACTTTGTATGGGAGATAGGCATAATTTTGATCCGATTCGGCTCACGCTGGTGATTTTCAGTGAATGGTTGCACAAACGCTGTTCAAACTTTAATAAGAAACAAATTACGTCGAAAATTAAAACTAACGTACACATTCAAAACAGATACGTCACCCAGTGGGCATTTAAGCTAGCGATACTCAAAAGAATGCATGCTAGTAGTGCTCTTATTGGCGTCAATATACCTTCCATGATCGCTGCATTGATGAGTGCTTCTGTAAGGCCTACCTTTTGAAGGTTTGGAGTCTTTTCCTGTTATTTGATATAAAAAATTTTTAAAAAATGTTTAAAAATTATATATGATCAGATCAATTAAAAAAAAATCAAATCTTTAAGAAAGAACAAAAAAAAATTTTTTTTGTCCGAGTTGGGACGCGAGCCCAGGTCTCCGAAATCTAACACATTGCATATCACATTATATGGAAACTTTTATATGGAAAAATTCTACGTCTTTGCTATTATTTTTGTATGAAGAAATTTACAAAATAATACCAAAAAAATTTTTAAATGGACAGAAAAATTTGTAAAAAAATTTAGATTTAAAAAAAAATACAAAAAAAAATTTTTTTTTGGGCCGAGCTGGGTTGCGAACCCGCGCTCCCGAAAACTTACTTTCATTTGTAATGATTCAAAATAAGGTGAAGTTTATTAACAACTGAGGTGGACGAGTGGGTAAGATGCCAGACCGCCAGCTGAGAGGTCGCTGGTTCAAATCTGGAATTTGTCCAAAGATTTTTTATTTCAAGATGATATTTATATTGCTTTTCTTTCTAATGTACATTCTAAAGAAGGGCTTCTAGCAGGCTTCTTTAGAGTCGCGAGAGTGGAAGGCCTAGAAAATTTTCTCGTTTCATATAAAAAAGCTTATTTACTTGAAAACGAGCACGGAAGGGCTAAGAAATCCATATGGATGGCCTGCTAGAAGCGCTTCAAAGACCTGCTTTTGCCCACTGGGCAATGTCATATTGCAAAAAATATTTCTAATTTAACAAGCGCCATAACAGGGCTTGTGAATGTGTAAATGAAACCATCATCGTGTCGTAATGTCGATGTTGCACAGAAGTTTGCCTTGTGAACAAAAAAAAAACAAATCATACAAAATGGGCATTATTGTAAAGGAAATACTCTAACTTAATAAAATTCAATTTTTCAGTTCAATAAAATTATTTTTGGAGACACTGCACCTGCTTAAATTCGATACTGTTTTATGGTGCCATTTTTGTTTTCGAGCACTTAGGCAAATTTTTTTTATTTTGTTAACTCATTTTGTAAGAAAGTAAATTATTATTAATTTGGTTTCAAAGTAAAAATATTGTAAAAAGTAGTTTTTGTTATAAAGAAAAAAAAAATAAAATTGGATTTGAACGACTTTTGATAAAAATTGATAAAACTTGGGTAAAGTTGAAAATTTTTTTAACTTTATTAGACTAACAAATATGGTAAGTATGGGTTATTATCTGTAAAAATCTGTAAAAAAATTCGCCAATTGTACCAATTCTTTGAGATTGCTTATAAAAATAGTTCAAAATTAACATTTTTTTTTAAATTTCCAAAAAATAGTTATTGTTTCAGCAGCAATAAAAATGTAAGCAAACTTGTTCCTACAACTATTACTACTAAAAAAAACTACTTTTATTAAAATTTAGCTTAGTTTTTTTAATATTTATTTTTTAATATTATGGCAAATTTATCAAAATATATCTACTTAAACAAGAAATATAACATACTGAAAAAAACTTAATTCATTTTTGAAATAAGCAGAAACCCTTTAAAAATTTGAACGCTTCACGTCCAAAATTAAGAAGGACTTAAAAGTTCTTGCAATAATTACACTGTGCAACAGTCAACAAAATAACAAGATTCTCCGATATAGACTTGATACTATGACCAGAGGTGAGTAAAACTCCAGCTGGGTTTCGCAAGCTTGGCGAACGTTTTCTTTTTTTGGCCCCCTCCCCTGCGTATTGGGGGTCTTAGTGATTTTGAGAAAAAAATTGTATTATTAGTTTTTGTTCAACAGCTCCTTCAGACATGAAGATATCGGTTAACTGTCCCTGGCAAAGTTGTAGCTAACAGTCTTTCAACTTCAAGCAAAGTTGTTTCATAAAAGACAAAAGATCATTTAACATATTTGCTCATCTCATCAGATCCTTTTTTAGCTTCTCAAAGAAAAAAAAAATGCACAGAGCCAAAAACCACCACATAAAATCAATAAGATCACGTAATTGAGCCATTTTATTAGGTTTACTTATTGACACTACACTCAGAAAAAATTTCTAGGAATATGAGAAAAAAAAAACATAATATTTAGAGAAAAATGGTATTGACTTTGCTCCAGAGAATGCTTATCTCTAAATGTGATCACAAAAATTCCCTAAGAATGGCAAAAAGCTTCCATGAAAAAGATAAACATTTTCTTATCAATAAAGACGCCTTCTCTTTAACAAAAAAATATTTCTTTATAACAGTTTCAAAAGTTTTCTTTATTGCGTAAATTTTCCCCGAAAACAGAAAAATATGTATTCAATTTTAATAAATCTTTTCTTTAAATTGCGTTTATAGTTTCTCACAAAAAAAAAACACTTTCTACAAAAGACACAAATATATTTTCTTAATATTGGTACAACACATTTCTATATTGAGTTAATTTTTTTCTAAAACGGAAAAGTATATCTGCAATTACGATTAAAAATTAGTTTTTGTGAAACATTTGTTTTAACTCAGTTACAACACATTTCTTTATTGAGTTCATTTTTTTCTAAAACGGGAAAGTATATCTGCAATTACGATTAAAAATTAATTTTTGTGAAACATTTGTTTTAACTCAGTTATACGCAAAGTACAAGTATTGTTATAGTATTGTGATTCGGTTGTAAAAATATTAGTTAAAAATATGTTAAGAGCTAGAGGTAGAATTCTTGTTGTGGCATTGTTTTTCGGAACCCCTTATAAATAATCCAGAAATTTCTTCTGAAAAACAATTTTATAAATGCATCGAAAGAACCAGTGTTAATACGCAACATCGCTTTGTGTAACTATGTTTAATAAAAAAAAAATCCTTTTGAAGAAACAATCGTCATAATATGTAGAATATGCAACACTTGCTTTTCTCAACATCATTCTCACTCGCTCTCACGCTTTCTATATTTTTTCGTACCTAATTCAATATTAGATAAATATATCGTTTCAAGATACGAAGATTTTTTTAGTTTTGAGAAAAGATTTGTTTTTATGGAAAAAAATATTTCGCATAGTGAATTGTTTCTCTACAATAGATAACGTTTTTAATTTTCTATAAATTTTTCTCTAAAAAGGAGAATTTTTAGTGCGAGTAAAATAATACTTATCATTATAAGCGACATGAAATATTTGCATATCACACAAGTGAAAAAATATTTCTTCGAATATGTGAAAATCAAGCGCGTCGGAAGCGAATTTCATCTGGGGGGGGGGGCAGTACAATTGGGGGGCAGTACAAATGGTGGTGCAAAAAAAGTTCACCAAAATTTCTTCACATGAAACATGAAGAAGAGAGAAAGAAGAGGAAAATATATAATACAAAAATATTATCGTTGTAAAAAAACTGATATTTTTAATAACTTTTCCTTTTAAATTGTTTATCTAGCTAAAAAAGTGGTGGGCAACTGCCCACCTTTCCCCCCGCTTCCGACGCCAATGGTGAAAATTTATTCTAATTGTAGAAAATTTTATTTGAATTAGAGAAAATTGCTTTTATCCAATATAGAGGAAATAATTATCACAAAAAGATAGGTGTTTTTTCTGAGTTTACCAAATAACAAGAATTTTCCATAGAGAAATCTTTTTAATTCCATAGAGAAAATCTTATTAAAAATTTACAACTACTATCAAACATACATTTTTTAATTGGATTTCTTATTAAATGAATGAAATGATGTGGTAATCTTACTAATACTTTACTTTAATAAGAAAATCTTTTTTTACTCTCCAAAGTTTAAGAAAAGACCACCTTAAATTAACAAGAAAATCTTTTTGATCTCCTTTTATAAGATTTTCTTATTAAACACCCTTTTAAGAACACTCTAAAAACTGATTGAAAAATCTGTACAATAAATGTTGTAAAATTTCACGAAATTTATTGGCCATTTTGTAAAAAAACCTAAAAAACGCTAAGCAGGGAGTTTTTTGGACCTAAAAACGGTCCAGCAGCGGTATTTTACGCTTACCCTTTAATAAACACCTCTGCTTTAACGTCATATGATTTCAAAGAGTTTATTCGAACAACTGTCAAATTATATACAACTTAAACAGTAGATTGGTCACAGCTTAATTACTCAAGCCTACTGATGTAGGAAAGAGTAGCGCCTTCTGCTGAGTTATTGACTCTACACAGAGTTGTTGTTGTTGCCATGTTCAAAACTTACTTCAGAGACTTCACGCCTTTCTAGCTTTTTTTTTATAAGCGCGGACAAGATTGGAAGAAATAATTTTAGAAGAGAGTTTTTGCAAGAGAGCGAAAGAAATAATTGTAGGTGAGAGGATTCACGCATTTTTAACGATAAATATTTATAATTTTGCTGTATGGGGTTTAACGACAATAAATGTAGGCAATCAGTTGCCAGCAATTATTGCAGTTCATTCTCGTAAATTTTTGTTAGAGAGAAAGTAATAACGCTGAAAACACTACTTATTCTTTGCTTTAGCTTTCAGTCGTAATTGTGAATTGAGTTCATGAAGTTTATGTGCATTTTGTGGATTTAATTTATTTAAAGTATAATAAAAATATGTGATAATGGATAATGATATTTATGTTCTCGAATTTGTTCGATACATATACAAATTTTATTTCCCAATAAATTGTAATAAACCAGCAAAATGTCTTTATATTTAATATTACAGTCAATCAAAAGTATATTTCTAGGCAAAAGGTTAATAAGATTCCGTTTTGATTTAAAAATATTTCTTTATTAAAATTTAAAAAGAAATCCTATAAAATCAATAAGATGTCCTTATTAAATTTCAAAAATAAGTCTTATTAAATCTATAAGATTTCTTCTTAAAAATCAAGGAGTTTTGATAAGAGTTTCTTATTGTTTTTAAAAGTATTCTTATAAAAAACAATAAGATTCTTCTTAAAATTATGTGGCTTGCCTAATAAAAAAAGCTCATAGTATTAATAAGATTTTCTCTATGATTTTACTAAGATAATCTTCTTGGATGAAAACCATGGAGAAATCTTATTGATTTTCTTCTATTTTATTAGGTTGTTTTGGCTCTGTGTGTATTTAAAAGGTAATTGAGGAAGATCTTTATATCCATTTTTATATAAATAATAAAAACAACACTTATTTTTCATATTTTCATAATGTAAAAAAGGATAAAAATAAATAATTTCACGGTGCTACAGTGAAAATGTACTTTTGACGTGAGATAGTATAGGTTGTAGATCTGGTCGAGTATAACACGACACCATACTTGAAATTGTTCATACACACCCAAAATTTAAATTTACCGTTAAAAACCGATTTTAAGGCACTTGAAGCATTAAACGGGCATCAACACAGCAATTTTTCCACTAATTTTCGATTTTAAAAAGGTTTTGTAAATATTAAGCTTTCAAAATATGTGCATATCTTGAGTACTAGAATAAGATTTTTTGAGTTATAATCGACCATACCTAAAATGTTTAGTTTTTTTCCATTTTTTTCCACTGTGACGATTATTTACTGCAAATTTTTGTAAAAAATTTAGATATATAAACGTAAATAATTTCTGCAAGCGCAATATATTATGAATAAAGTGAATTCTTATGAATTCTTAAAGCAAATGACCCTTTCTTTTATTTCCTTTTTTCGGAAATAACCTTTTAAACACTCCAAGATTATTACTTGTACATAAAACTACTCTTTATATGAATGAAGCAATATCTTAGAGTTTTTCGATGAGTTGTTATTAGTGTCCGACCGAAACTGGAATTTTGGCTGAATACGAATCCGAATATTCAGCCATTTTATAATATTCGGCTGAATCCGAAACCGAAACTGATTAAACTCCTTTTCCACACGGCAATTTTTCTTGCCTGCAAGTCAAAAATACAAAGTAAAGAAGAGCACAGCAATAAAGAACAGCACAGAAGAAAAACTTGCCAGGCAATAAAACTTTCCGTGTGGGAAAGGGAAAATTTAAGATTTGTACAAATAAATTGTTTTTATTAAAAGGAAACAAAATAAAATTTCATACATAGACGAAAATAATTTAATTTAAAAAAGTATTCTTGAAGTATTGAAGATTATAATAATTAGTTGAAGTTTATTATAATAATAAAAGATATTTTTCATTTTATTCCGTACACACTCAAAAAAGTACGCACCTACATTGTATATTTGTATAGAACTACAAAACAAAGAATATATATATTTTTTTTAAAGGTTCAGTATTATAAGAATAGAAATATTTCGTTTTCTTTTCCTTAATTCCACACACACAAAATTCGTTCGGAAGTTTAATTATCACTTTTTGACTTTTTACACAGTACGACAGTGGTTGGTACACATGAGAAATGTTAACAAAATATGAAAACAGGCTTAAAATAAAGAAATACGTGTCTCGGCGTTTTGCTGTAGCACGTCAGAATTTTGAGAAAATCGATTTTTAAGCTTCGAAGGACCGTACAGGTTCATTTGTAATGTAATACTATTATAAAAATTTCTATAAAAACAGAATGGGTGAACCGATTTTAATGCTTGAGCCAGTTTTGAAAAGTGAATTAAATTTGGATTTTTTCTTATTAAAAAAACAATTTTTTTCTACGCTAGATGGCGCTTTAATTTGCATGTAAAGTTAAAAAATAACCAAAAATATAATGTAATGTAAATGTAATGTAAAAATACAAAAATCAATTTGAAATCTTGACTATTATTTTGTGTTAAAAATTAAAAACATTGTATTTTTAATGAACTTCGGACATTTTTGGTTATTTTTTAACTTTACATGCAAATTAAAGCGCCATCTTTGGGGGTTGGAATTAATTTTAAAGGTTTTTTTTCGGTTTTTGAGCATTTATTTAGAAACAACGGTACAATGTATATTATTCAAAGTATTGTCCATCGTTAGCTACAACATTTTCCCATCTTTCTGGCAGCATATGGATTCCGCGCCGGAAGAACGATTCGTCTTTTGAGGCAATCCACGAATCGACCCATTTTTTGGTATCCTCGTAAGAAGTGAAGCGCTGCTCAGCCAAGCCATGCGTCATCGATCTGAATAGGTGGTAGTCGGAAGGAGCTATGTCTGGGCTATAAGGCGGGTGGGTTTCCTTGACGGTTCTTGCAACATGTGGCCGTGCGTTGTCATGTTGAAAAACCACTTTGTCGTGTCTTTTGGCATATTCCGGCCGTTTAACCTTTAATGCTCGGCTCAATTGCATCAATTGTTGTTGGTAGCGTTCCCCAGTGATGGTTTCGTTAGGTTTTAGCAGCTCATAGTACACGACACCCTTCTGATCCCACCAAATACACAGCATAAGCTTGGCGCCATGAATATTCGGCTTGGCCCTCGATGTTGATGCATGGCCGGGTGGTCCCCACGATTTTTTTCGCTTAGGATTATCGTAATGGATCCACTTTTCATCGCCAGTGACAATACGATGCAAAAAACTCTTCCTTTTATGCCGTTGAAGCAGTTGTTCGCTCATGCAAAATCGCCGTTCAACGTCTCTCGGCTTCAACTGGTACGGCACCCAATTTCCTTGCTTTTGAATCATTCCCATGGCCTTCAAGCGTTTGCCGACCGATGATAAGTCGACTCCCAATGATTCTGACAATTCTTGAAGGGTTTGACACGGGTCTTCATCGAGCAAAGCCTCCAATTCCTCATCTTCAAACTTTTTCGGCTGGCCCGGACGCTCTTTGTCTTCCGTATCAAAATCACCACTTTTAAACCGACGGAACCAGTACTCACAAGTAGAAATCGATGGAGCATAGTCCCCGTAAGCCTCAGTAAGCGTGCGTTGTGCTTCAACCGCTTTTTTCTTCAAATGGAAGCACAAAAGTAAACCTTCCCGCAAATTGCGTTTTGTTGGAACCAAAGTCGACATGTTCACAGAGAAAAAAATATATGTTGTTTACACTTCAGTGGAATGACACATACTGAAAAATGAAGCTTAGACAATGTGCTTTGAAATGAATATAGTCACAGGTGTGCCCGATGCGATCTATTGATAGTTACGCCATCTCTTAGAAAACCTTTAAAACTAATTCCAACCCCCATACTAATTGCAATAGAGATGATAAAATCGAAAATAATAGTATCGAGCGCATAAAATTAATCAACATTAATCAAATACGCAATAAATCCAGAGCTGTGTCAAAAAGTACTCATTACAATTCAATTAAAAATCCTTGGAATTAGGAATTAATAATTGGTCCTCTCAATTCCTCAGAAATGTAATTGAAAAGAATTTCCAATTCCACTACAGGAATTGTAATTGGTAATTGAACACTTCTATTCCTCATAAATGGAATTGAAATGAGGAATATCTTAACATATTTTTGGGACTATATTGGCGGCCCGGGTTCAATTCCCGCTCAGACAGAAAGTTTTTTCAATTGAATTAATTTTTCTGTTCGGTCGTCACCTCTCTGCAGACAATGGCAAACCTCAGAGAGTAAAAAATTGCCATGTAAAGCTTCTTGAGAACATAATCCGTTCGAAATCGGCATAAAACACGTAGATCCAGTTCTCGGTCATTTGTGATCAAACATTTAATAACACGCATTACACAATTGATCAGTAGAAGGCTAGGTCAAAGTCTCTAAGGGCTGAAATGGCCACTTTATTTATATTTTTATTTTTGGGACTTAAAAATAGTTGCTTTTAAATCTTTTGACGCCAACATTTTTTTACTTTTAATCATGTTGTATTTGTTCAAGAAGTGTATTAGCAAAATTGCAAGTTGCAACGCCCATCCGTTTGGGTACTAGAATGTGTCATTTTTGCTATGAAAATTTTTTAAAAACACTTAAAAAAATATTAATTTTGAATGCCATACCATACAAACTGAGTTAAAATTTTTTAGTCTTATACAACCAAAACCGTCTAAAACAAAGCTTTAATTTTATTTGTGGGCGGTAAAAGGGGGTGCGACTTTTTTTTTATTTGTCGAGATAATAACCTTGATAACAGATATTGTAAATTTTGTGGCCTTAGGTGTTACCGTTCCTGAAGTCTTAAGAGGCACCCCGCGAACGATTTTATGTTCATTTATGTATAAAGAAGGGCAGTAAAAGTAGGTGTGGTACATAAAGTGACCACCACTTGGTCTCATTGCACATATATACCAACTTTTAAACTGTAACCAACAAAGTAAAGTGAGTGGGTGTGTCCGTCTCATTTTTGGCAACAATCATTGCAAGGATTTTATTAACTTACTTTTAAAATTTTATCTTTTTAGTAAAGATGCAACTCTAATTATATGATATCATATGTAGCGATTTAAAGTTTAAATTTTCGCCATTTTTTAATTGGACAAGTTGTATTTCCTATTGAAATACATAAACAGAAATTTATGTCACTCCAAAAAGCTGTAATATTTAAAACCACATTGAAATTATAAGCTGTTGCATTGTTAAAAGAAAAATACTAAAATTCTTACAAAATCACAACTACATACTTTTTGTGCTGCACCGAAAGATTTTATCAAATAAGTTGCAGAACATTACAAAATAAATTTCTCATCCTGAAATGGACAAAAAAAAAAGCCAGACAGAGAGACAATAAATTTTAATAAATTAGACATCCACACTTTGGGGAAATCGGACTGATTGGGTGGAATTTATTCGCCGCCTTCCTCTCTTTTGACGTGCCGCAAGGTGTTGGAATGAGTAATGTGCCTAAAAGCATAAAAGCGCGCGTACATCCGCCCGCCTTCCTGCGACGTCCTGCCAAGCTGAATGACAGCCGTTGAACGAACTAATAAAGCCCAACACGTGGCATCAACAATGAAACGCATTAAAGTCGATTACAATACAACGTTCCGGCATGGCGCATGCATCCTTTGGCTGTGACGAGCTCGCATGAAAAAAGAAGTAATAGAATAGAATCGACAAGGACGTGTAAAACAGCGTTGCCACTTTTGTAGAATTTTACCAAATGTGGTCGATTTTTTCCTTCAGATCGACTTTAGGTCATTTGGTTTATAATTTTTCACATTGGTTATTATTTTCTATTTATTAATATTTTTTAAATTAAAAATATAACGAAATATTTTTTAAGGTTATAGTGAAAAAACATAGCGGAAATCAAAGATTTCAAAGGAAGCGATATGTTTTCTATTAGATTGAAGAATGCAATGCATAATATTTATATACCTATATTTTTAAAAGAGTATAAAAGCTTTTTGTTTGCTCGTTTTCTTTTTTGTTTGATTGGTAGCTCAAATTTATCTTGAGTGGCAACCCTGGTGTAGAGTAGAAACGAAGGAACTCAATGGTTATATTGATATCCTGTTGGATGATGGAATTGTATGCATTAAAAAGGTTTTTTCGTAGAATATTTTTATGATGTAAAATTTTTCGAATTCGTCTTTGCATATTGTGCACGAAAAGTATACAGCACCAAAATGGAAAGAATGGGGGGGGGGGGGCGGGGATGGAAGGTTGTTGGCATTCTTCTTCTGATGCCTTGCAAGGCGCACGAGTATGTTTTTGCATGTCCAAACAGAACGTGACGACAACCCATTACGTAAGGTTTATGTCATGTTTTGGCCTTGCTTTTAATGTTGTATAATATTTTAAGTAGCGCATGCTGCAGAAAAAAATACTTATCAAAACGTTTTAACATATCGCTTGTTTTTTTTTCAATAGTCGTTATTTAAAAGCTCAAAGAAAATAATTTTTCAGTAGAAGCCTTTTAAGTGTCTAACAGACATAGGAAATTGCTAAATCTTATCCAAAATATGACTATAACACAAAATATGCCAATAGTTTTGAATTAGTTGAATCCTTACATTAATGAAACCACAAAAAGAATTGTGATAAGGAGACATATTTAAGTGGGTAAATTGGAAGTATGTATATAAAGATAATTGAATCACAAAATCTTATCTCAAGCGTGTAATAAAAAAGATTTCTTTTCCAAAACTACATATCTGAGGCGTTTTATAATAACATCTTAAGTCGACTTAAGGCAGATCTGAGTTATATATGTAGCTGTGTTCCACGCATATAGCACTATACGCACACACAATCTGGAGTTTCTAGCATGACTGTAGCCAAAGTTATGACACAAAAACGAAACACCATTTCATATAACTAGTATGACGATTGAAAACTTTGAGACAAACAATTTCTCGAAACATTATTTTTACACTTAAGATATTATTATAAAACGCCACAGATCTAATAACTTATACAGTAGGACAAATGTTTCTGCATACTTAATTTAATTTTTAACGTTTTTTGGATTATAGCTAAGGCTTTCGGGTTGTTTTCGCGATACCGGGATTGCAACTGTACTTAAAAAAGTTTTAAATAAATTTTATAATTGAAAGATCTTGTTTTTTTTTACAATAAAAGACACGCAAAAAATTTAAAAAGTTATTTAAGCAACCAGAGAGAATAATTTTTTAAGGAAGTCAAAAAAATTGTTCTACAAACTTTTAAAGCAATGAAACGCAATAACATTTTTTTTTTTAAATGTTTTTTTGCATAAAAGTCTAAATAAGGCTAAAAAATAATATACAAAGGAACATGTCCAGATCAAGTCTTTAAAATAACACAACAAAAATTAAGATCTTCTGACAATTTTAAAATTATTTTTTAAATAATTATAAAAATATTTATTTATGCGCCTATGGATATAGTCCTTACAGGCTAGTTTTACAAAGTACGATTATAAATTACTCAATTACTAAAGGAAAAAAAACATGTTTTTCATTATATTATTTAAAACAAAACACATAAAAACAACTTTATTAGACGGGTACAGACGATACTACATGTTGTCAAACCTGGTGTGATGGCTGAATAACTTCAAATTACAGATCTATTCTGTGCGTTACCGGTAATATTAATCTTATTACCGAAATTCGTTACCAGTCTTATGCTATGTTCCATATAGTTTGATTTCAAGTACGGAATCCGACGCCAGCGGAATAGCAAGAAGGTCAGGATTCCCAAGAATACAGATCCTGTGAAATATAAGGCGAAGTTGAGGGAAACACTGTCCCAAAAAGCGATAAAAGTACCAGGGAATACGGCGGAAGTAGAAAGCCATGTCAAACATCTTAGCGGCTATGTACAAACACCTTCGGCTATGGTCGAAGCTTACGAGGTGGCATGTCCTATACTTTCAGTAGACGAGGGTGATCCGACGCCATGGTTGTGCACGAAACCCGAATCTCTGAAGAAGAAGGTTAGGAAGGCCTTCAATCTGTATATGAGAGGGGGAACCCCAGAAACATGGGCAAACTACAAGGCATGGAAAAGGGAACTAAAAAACCTCATACGACAACGTAAAAGGCAGTCGTGGAGAGACTTCTGTTCTGGGATGGAAACTAAAGGGTCCGCCATCTAACTTTTTTTTTCAACTAGTGCTTATTTCGTGAATGGTAACACTTAGCTCATGTCTGATTTGACAGATAATTAATTTTATTCTTTCGCTGGGAAATATTGCGACATTATTTTGAATATCATGGTAATGTTGCAGAATGTGTGCGAAAATTGCGTATGGATTTTGGAAGAAGAGAAGCACCGTCAGCTCCGTATGTTCGTTATTCTGTGAAAAAAGTGAAAGAAACTGGCATCCTCATCAATAAACCAAAGCGAGAATATTGCTGCTGTGGCAGAAAGTGTGCGTGAAGCGCCATCAACATCAATTCACCGTCATTCTCAACAATTGAACATTTCGGAGACATCATTGAGACGAATTTTGCATAAAGACCGTATGACGCCATACAAAGTCCAATTGGTTCAGGAGTTGAAGCCAACTGACCATCCAATGCGTTTTTTTTTTTTAAAAGTTATTTGGCGGAGCCTTTATGTCAGAAGCTTGTAGGCATCAGAAAATGGTTTCAAAAGATCCATTCTCCAAAGTAGGACTGATCCGAAAAATGGATGGAACCATGGCAGAGAACCTAAAGGAGTCGATGGAAGTTCTGATGGAGGTGCATTTTCCTGGAAGTTTTAAATCTGATAACCCGTGGACACCCTTGAAGAAATGAATGCACAGGGTTGACAGACTGGAAGCCGAAAGGATGATCACTATGGATGGGGTGAGGAGTGCTATACGCTCATTTGCTCCGTATAAAACATCAGGGATCGACGGTATATTTCCGGCTATGATGCAATGGGGGGAAGATCTCATTGCACCTAGGCTGTGGGGTATATTCGTTACTTGCCTAGCGACTGGGTACGTTCCGAGAGTCTGGAGAGAGGCGAAAGTTGTCTTTCTTCCAAAGCCCGAAAAAAAGGATTATGCGGAGGCGAAGTCGTTCAGACCGATCAACTTAACATCTTTCCTCTTGAAAACGATGGAAAGAGTTATGGTTGACTGTCTTGAGAGCTCTTCGCTGATGCAAAATCCTCTGAGTAGATGCCAACATGCGTATAGAGCAGGTACGTCTACGGAGAGTGCTCTTCACGAATTGGTAAGTGTGGCTGAAAAGGAGTTATTTTCAGAAGGCATTGTGATAGCCACATTTATGGACATCGAGGGTGCTTTCGACAAAATATGCTTTGGAAGGCTGCGGCAAGCCCTGACAGAGCGCAATGTAAGCCCAATGATAGCAAATTGGATAGACAATATGCTCAAGCACAGGGCTGTCAACATGCAGAATGGTAAATTCAAGACTAGAGGTAGAATAAGTAGAGGATGTCCCCAGGGCGGGGTGTTATCGCCAACCCTGTGGAACATAACTGTGGACTCACTACTGGTTAGACTGGATGAATCGGGCATACACATGATAGGGTATGCAGATGACATGGTGCTCCGCGGTAAGTTCATTAACACCAATTCTGACATCATGAAAGGAGCACTCCGAATGGTGGAGGAGTGGTGTCGAGAACAAAGCCTTACCGTAAACGCAGGCAAATCAGACAATATTCTCTTTACTAGAAAGAGGGTAGGCCTGAGGAGAGAACCACTCAGAATTTTTGGAGCTGAAATCAACATGTCCACGAAGGTTAAATATCTAGGAGTTACCCTCTATAGCAAACTGAACAGGAACGAGCACGTAGAAGATAGGATTCAAAGAGCCAAGAAGGTTCTGTTTTAGTGTAGACGCGTTTGTGGTCTCAAATGGGGGATAAGCCCAGAGGCTATGAAATGGGTCTACACTATGATGGTTACACCTGTCATCACGTATGCTTCGGTGATTTGGTGGACAAAAGTCAGCTAGAAAACCATTAAGAAGAGACTGGACAGATTCCAACGGCTGACGTGTGTTGGAATAACAGGTGCAATACGCACCACTCCAACAAGCGCAATGGACGTTCTGTTAGGTATGCTGCCGTTGGATTTAGAAATAAAGAAAACAGCTGCGCTGTCAGCCCTCAGAATGTTGCGAAATGCTACGAGTCATGGAGCAACGGCCCTACATGGTCATATGCGCATCCTTGATATTGCACAGAGAGATGTCAGGGAGGCGTGTATGCCTATGGATGGAAGGCAGAGAGTAAGAATAACAGAAAAATGTTTTAAAACTCTTATAACAGATGGAGCTGTTTGTGAAGAAATCGCTGGTAACGATATCAGTATATTCACAGACGGCTCTCTGATCAATTTCAGAGAATTGGCAGGCGTTTAATCAGAAGAGTTTAGCCTATCCTATATTCTGAGGTTAGGGAGGTTTGTGTCGGTATACTAAGCGGAAATGCTTGGCATAGTGCATGCGCTGTACCACCTGATAGATGGCCGGGTCAATGTCAAGAAAATTGTCATTGCTCTCGACAATCAGTCTGTGATGGTGAGCTGTGAGGTGTATGCAACGGACAGACACCACTTTCAGGTTGGCCATAGAATATCTTACAAAACTCAATAGGTGCGCCCAGACAAATGAGCTTACACTTATGTGGGTGAGAGGACACTCTGGCATAGAACAGAATGAAAATGCTGATTCTTTAGCAAGAGAAGGATCAGCCGAAGAATTCTGTGGACCAGAACCACGTATCGCCATAGGCGACAACATGGTGGCAGGCCTTATTAAACAATGGACGGAGTCGGAACACTGTACAAGGTGGGAAGAAGCTGTTTATTGCAGGCAATCAAAGGCGGCCGTGAAGTGGCGTAGTGAGGCAGCATAAGTTATCCGATACAATCGAAGTACTTTAAGCTGCCCTACTGCACTGGTCGCAGGACACGGTCCCTTCATAACATGTAGGTTATGCCTAGAGCAGCCGGAAACAGCAGCACACATTTTGTGCCAGTGTCCGGCGCTGGAAAGCATAAGATTGACCACTCTGAGACGTCCATTTGTTGACGAAGCCCATATTGGTAAACTGACCTACAAGGATATGCTTGAGGTGACAAAGGTTGCTTATACAAGGAGCATGCTCACTAGGGTGTTTCACAAAAGACGTTTTTTCTGATTTTTCCAACTCTTGAAGCGGAATATTGAAGTTTGTGATTTAAGAGAATTTTGAAATTTTTTTTGGATTTTTTGAAGATGGGTACGGGGTCGCTGAAATCGATTTTATCAAAAAAATGAGGTTATGGAGAAAAATTTTTAATATTAATTTTTGCTGGTGCTTTTTCTTCATAAAACTAAACAATTCTCTTCTTAATGATCCGATCCCACGACAAAAAAATGATTGATGTGAAAAATTATTATATTAAGGACCACTTTGATAGTCTTAAAAGTACAAAATTATGTTTTTATAGATTTAAAACCTCAATAACTTTAAAAGTTTTCAACATTTTTTCAAGATGAAAAATGCGTTAGAAAGGTCTTTAAATTACCTTTCATTCGGTATATAGTTTTCTTTTCACTTGCGGGAGAAATATAAGAAAAAAATTTAAGTTTGAGAAAATTTTTTTTTTATTTTTCAAATTTTATAAAAATTAAAAGAATTTCATTAAGTTTCGTTCTTGGTTAAGTAAAAAAAAACATTTAATATACATTGTTTTAATAAAAATATCAAAAATTCAATTCATCAATATATTTTTATTTCCATACAAAATCAAAAGATATTAAAAAAACAAATTCATGTTATTTAATGAACAAATTAAAATTAAAAATTAAATTTTTATCTAAAATCACAATATATAAAACATTAAATGTGGAAGAAAACATGTATCAAAAAAAAAATTCCATTTTTATTTTATACAAAATCGAGAAAAGTATGGTTACAGTTTTACGCCGCAAAAAATGCAATACTAAAAGACAAAGCTCCCTAAAAATACAACACAACACGTCGAATGTGTAAATGTCATTGGCGATTGCTTATTCATTTTCTTTTTCCTATTCTATAAAAAAAATAAAATACAAGTGTCAGAAGTATTAAGTTTTGAATTGTATTTCTTATTAAATAAATAAAATTGCAGATTCAGCTTCTTGAAATACGGTTTCTTTAATTAAAACAACCAAGTGAACGAAGTATAAAGAAAATAAATTGTATGGAAATAAAAATATATTGATGAATTGAATTTTTGATATTTTTATTAAAGCAATGTATATTAAATGTTTTTTTTTTACTTAACCAAGAACGAAACTTAATGAAATTCTTTTAATTTTTATAAAATTTGAAAAATAAAAAAAAAATTTTCTCAAACTTAAACTTTTTTCTTATATTTCTCCCGCAAGTGAAAAGAAACCTATACACCGAATGAAAGGTAATTTAAAGACCTTTCTAACGCATTTTTCATCTTGAAAAAATGTTGAAAACTTTTAAAGTTATTGAGGTTTGAAATCTATAAAAACATAATCTTGTACTTTTAAGACTATCAAAGTGGTCCTTAATATAATAATTTTTCACATCAATCATTTTTTTGTCGTGGGATCGGATCATTAAGAAGAGAATTGTTTAGTTTTATGAAGAAAAAGCACCAGCAAAAATTAATATTAAAAATTTTTCTCCATAACCTCATTTTTTTGATAAAATCGATTTCAGCGACCACGTACCCATCTTCAAAAAATCCAAAAAAATTTTCGAAATTCTCTTAAATCACAAACTTTAATATTCCGCTTCAAGAGTTGGAAATTTTTTTTTTAAACGCCCTAATGCTCACGTATGAGTGCTCCGAGCAGTAGCATCCTTTGTCCAATAGGGGACGAAAAGGAACTCACTGTGGTCTACTTCCGACTTATTATATATTATATAATATATATATATGCTATGTTATATATTTGTCCCTTTTATTCCATAATTTCTTCGTTAATAAGATTAGCGTAACCGAGACAGAATCGATCTAAACGATCCCACATGTTGTTAAATCTCATTAACCCTTTCAATGGCTGGGCTAGATATATTATAATAACTTTTTGAGGTTTTATTTTTACATACCTTTGATTTTAACTACACTGTTTGCCTTTTGCCAGGTTGTCCAATATTTACAGTGATGTGCAAAGAATAGGGACACCTGTATTTTAATATTCAAGGCTGCATGAATTTTATACAAGGTGCCCTAGATATAGCATTAACTCCCTCGGGTAGTGAAATGCAAGGATGAGGGTGACCCTCTCCCCTCTTTGGAAGTTAGAGAGGAAATACTTAAAAATAGGTGTCGTTATATTTTACTCCACATTTAATGTATCTCTTAGCCGATTTCCAAATTTTACAACTTGTTGAGAAGAAAATCAAATTGAAATTAAGATTTTTATAAAACATTTTGCATAATGTCACAATTAAGAGAGTTATGAGCAAATAAATTCTAAACAAATTTTGAATTAAACTTTAATAAGTATCTCGAATTTTAAACACATTTTTTGACAATTTTTGTGATGTATTTTCTTTTTATGATAAAATTTTCTACTGACTTGGTTTTTGATCTTGCCATAGTACTTGAGTACGCAATGCAGGCATAACCATTTTTTATTTTAAATTACCACACTTAAATCAGTTAGCTTTTAGTGTGGTACGATTAGAAACGGCTTTTGTATAATTGGTTTAATGGTCTTGTAGTCTCTTTTTCAAAATGCTCTTGACTTAGGAGATTTTAAAGTTTTTCCTCTCTAGCTCCTAAAGAGGGGAGGGGGCCACCATCATCCTTGCATTTTCTTATTCGCCTAATTAAGGAGAATCACCACCCGAGAGAATTAATGCTATATCTGGGGCAACTTGTATATAATTCATGTAGCCTTAAGAATAAAAATATAGGTGTCCCTAATTCTTTGCACATCAGATAAAACCATTTAAAAGTTGTGACATAATGTACAGGAGTACAGTAAAATATGTTTGAAAAACTGAATTTATCTGCAAATTTGAATATAAAGTAATGAAAGAAAATTATGCTTTTTACACCAACCACTAAAATCGCTTATTATAAGCCAAAACAAAAAATTGTGTTCCTTCTGTTCCGCACAATATCGAAAATACAACTGAGTTGTATAAATACACTCTCTAAATTTATGCAAATCGTGTTTATATGACTTTATTTTATAATACCAAGCGATTTGGTTTAAAAAAAAAAGTTGCGGAATAAAAGATATTTTTTTATGTATTCAATACAATGGGCAAATCCAATGAAAGGGCTGAGCTAAAAAATTTTGAATGGACAGCTAAATAGCGTTTTGGCAGCAGTGGTGATAATAAATGAATTACTAGAAGATGAAGATAATTTTTATAGTAAACTCTTCCTGAGCTATACTTTTATAAATTTTTATTTTAAAATTTTTATAATTTTATATAAATATATTTATGTATAAATTTTTATTGAAAATTTAACTAAATCCCGGAATCCCAAAAATCCCAGGATTTGAGATTTTAAATCCCGGGACTGGAGGGACGGGAAAAATTCTGAAATCCCGGGTTACTAAAGAAAACAACCGATATATATATTAATATTTTTTAGATTAATTCACACATGTTCTTATTTCATTACATAAAATTAGGTCTTCTTTTTTATCGTACTACAAATTTTACGGTTGGCTACCACCTCACCTATTTTTGAAAATCTTTCGACCACATCCTCTGGATTTAAAGTTATGTCGTAGTGAATATGAAGCAACGCCAAACCAAATAATGTTTTTTCAAGCATTGTAGTTCGAAACCAGGCTTTAATGCAAGATAAGGATGAAAATGAAAGTTCAGCGCTTGAATTGGTCCCTTATAGAAAATTATACTTTCCCTCAGCAAGAAAACGTAGAACTTTTTTCTAATCAGTTGAAAATACGTGAAAAAATGTGTATACATTTTTGACATTACTCTATGTGTGATTTTTATTTTCTGTCTTTGCAATAGTCATTAGCAGATGGCACTGGATTGGTGTTAAATATCTGGTTTCTTGTGTGTAACAAATGTGTAAACTACAAATTTTTGTTTCGATCTGATTGCAACTTCCTTCCTTAGTTTGTCCTTAAAAACGGGAAATTTTTTTAAAACATATTTTATAAAAATCTCAAGGGCAGGTTAAGTTCAGAGATCTGCAACGAATACTTAAAAATAAGTAGTACTCGAGTACTGCTCGTTCACAACTCTGTGATTCAAATCAGAGATTGAAATCACATTTTTGAATCATGAGCCACTTACTCAAATATGAGCATGAATAAGTATAAGTAGTTTCCAAAGTAGTACTCATATGTGATTGATTCAAAACTAAGTGAATCAAATAAGTATAGAATGAATTAAATATTTAGGGTTGTCACCTAATAAAATGAATTATTAAAAATTTTAAACATAGTTTAACAGTGTTAAGGGGTCGCTGATTTCGAAGCTGAAGTCTGAATTTTAAAAAGCAATATGGCTTATAGGGTTGCCACCTTAATTTTTTCTTACGAATTGGGTCGCTGAGTCCGAATCCGTTGTCAGAATTTAAAAATTATGTCATTTTTTTATAATAAGGCTGCCACCTAATAATGTGTATTTTTAAGAATTTTAAGCATAGTGTAACAGTTAGGGGGTCGCTGATTTCAAATCTTATCTTAATTCAGAATTTTAAAAATCAATATAGTTAATAGGGTTGCCACTTTATTTTTTTATTTTACGAATTCGGTGCTAGCGTGAACACTTGGTAAAAATGGGTCGCTGAATCCTAATCCGTTGTCAGAATTTCATAATTATGTAAATTTTTTTATAATAGGGTGGCCACCTATTAACCATATTGAATTTTAAAATTCTGACTTCAGATTCAGCGAGCCATAGCACAGTTAAATGATGTTTAAAATTCATAAGAATACATATTATAAGGTGGCAACTCTTAATATTTAATTCATTCTATACTTATTTGATTCACTTTGTTTTGAATCAATCACATATGAGTACTACTTTAGAAACTACTTATACTTATTCATACTCATTTTTGAGTAAGTGGCTCAGTATTCAAAAATGTGATTCACTTTTTTTCGAATCAATAACATATGAGTACTACTTTGAAAACTACTTATACTTATTCATACTCATTTTTGAGTAAGTGGCTCATTGATTCCAAAATGTGATTCGTTGCAAATCTCTTGTTCGGTTAGTAAGAACAAAGATGAAATGGAGCAACACAAGCAACAAATGGCATATTTATTCAAAATCATAAATATCGTTTTATATATGAACCAAATAAGTTAATGATAGGATATTTTGCATTTTTATAAAATTTCATTTAGATATCCACTTAATTGTCCAAACTCTATAAAATTATTTGTACCGCAGACAAATTGAAGGGGTCAATAAT
The DNA here is from genome assembly GCA_963920525.1 of Dichetophora obliterata. NCBI lineage: Eukaryota > Metazoa > Arthropoda > Insecta > Diptera > Sciomyzidae > Dichetophora > Dichetophora obliterata. The sequence goes on along the minus strand of OY986435.1, from coordinate 301,029,543 downwards.
TATTTGGTAGAAAGCATCTATTCAAAATTTGGTCTCGATATCTACTCTTAAGCTTTATGGTATTCATGAAGATTTTTTTTCAATATTGTAATCAATATTTCAATAGATTTATGATCTCTGATTACGAATATGGCAACCGATTTTTTTCTATCTTTATTTTAGTGTGAATGAAAAAAAAGACGAGTCTTACAATATTAAAAAAAAAAATAAATCTTCATGAATACCATGAAGCTAAAGTACATTTTGGAAGAAGAAGATGTTATATCGAGATTTTTAAATTTTTAATAATTTTTAATTGGTTTTTAATAAATCCATGCATCATATTGTCAATGAAAACGCGATAATTTGAAGACGAATATTTGCTTGGTTACCAAATAATTATAGAAAAATATTGAAAAAAGTTAAGTCATCCACCAGAAGGTAAACACCAAGATGTTAGTACATTTTTAAATAGGAAGATGTTGTCATGCCGAGACCAAATTTTATATAGATGTTTCTCTATGTTATATTTATTAATTATTATCATTACACTGTGGAGACATCAAAAAGACACACGAAAACGCCGAGACTTGTAGAATGTAGTGGCATATTCAATTTTTCCTAATCAGGTTAAAATTTTGATACATTTGCTATTTTTCCCAATCAGGTAAAAATTTTGATATATTTGCACACTTGAGCTTTATTTTTCTTCTTTTTGGAGACCAAAAATTTTGACTACCTCCGAATTTTTTTTTTCAACTTTCAGAATTGAATCATCTTATGAAATAGAAACACTAATTTGAGAAAAAAATGTTTTGATTTTTTAAAAGTTTTTACCTTCAACATTCAAATTTGAGAAAAAATGGAGGATAAAGTGATATTGCTTAACTCGATTTTCACGTCTTATGTATTTTTGAAAATACAGTAAAAAGAAATAGTTAAAAAGAATAAAAAAATTGTAATATAATTTGAAGTTAAAATATCACAAATCTAAATTTCTAGTCATTTTAACCTGATTGGGAAAAACCGAGTATGCCACTAAATTCTACAGCCGAAAATTAAGTTTAGTGTTTTCGGCGTTGTTGTGTGTTTTTTAAAAAGTTGAAAATTTACTTACAGTGTTATTAGTCGTATTTTATTTGTTCTAGTTTAAGCTAAGTATGCTGTAGAAACGAAAATTTTTAGGTATTTGTAGTCTTACAAGCGAAATTTTGGTGTAGACTCAACACTAACACATACTTACGTATGTTAAATGTGTTAGTTTAACATTATAGCTGAATGCCAAATTTCCACGCCAATTAAATGTATGAACATATAAAAGACAGCGTAATTTTGATATTTTCACTCTCCAATCATGGTTGTGAGCTTGGCTGCATTGAAAAAATTTTCGGTTCAACAGCATACTAACCAACGAAAAAAAAATTCGCTACCTTTTCGCTGTTAAAAACGCCGTGCATTTCTTACGAAAGATTTCTTTTCGCTTCTACAGCATACTTAGCTTTAACCCGATAAACGAATAGATCGCATAAGTTAAACTTTTGTTAGTTTAGCCTCTGACCGCTTGGAGCATTGTCGACAAATATATGACCAAACGGCTGATTGCAAAACAATACAGTTACTGCTTCTGACCGCTTGGGGCATTTTCTACTATCATATGACTAAACAGAACAGATTTTTCTTTTGACCAGCACTGAGTGACTATAAATCATGAAAACTAAAACAAAAAGCGACATCTATGGAGCCGTAGCGAAACGAAAAAGTTCAACGCAATGAACCAGCTACTGATCAAGTTCATCTTTTTGTTAATGTTCTGCATGCACTTTAGAACCTTTTTGGTTTAGCCAGAACGAAGAAGACACGCCTATTATTGCGATAAATTCATTTTCAAAAATATCGTGTTTTAAGGAACCTTCTGCAGCGTGATACTGGGAATGAATCATTAGGAAAGTTATTATTATACATCATTATACCGATATTTTTCTATTTCATTTATCCTATCCTATTCATTGATCCTATCTGAGCCAGTTCGATGCAGGGGTATTGTTTTTATATAAAATCGCTCCAGACTACTTTACAAATTTTTGCTTGATTTATGCAATTTGTTATGGATACAGAACTTGTTACAGAATTCATATTTTTTCATTTAAAAGAATGAAAAATCCATATTATTTTAATGTTCGAAAAAGAAAGAATAAAGAGGAGAATGATTATTCAACGTAACGAACTCAGCGCCATATCATGTCAGCAAGCTAGAAACAGAGCTTGCAGTTATAAAAGCGCATGGCTAGATTAAGCCTTAAACGTTATATTTAATATTTGTTTATCATTGAGAAATATGTATATTAAAATTAATACATACATATATATACATAAAAAATATGTATGAACAAATTTGAGACCTTGAGGGGATTTTCCTCTTTTCAACCCCCGTGAATCCGCTCCTGTTATATCTATACCAGTTACTCACAGTCACATCTAGAAGGTCATGCTGCAATGTTAGCATCCTTTTAACCTCATATATGTCTGTTTCAAGTTTTCAAAGCTTATCCCTAATAATAATATATTGTTCTGAAAATGTAACTATTTGACAATGTTACGTAATGATGCCAAAGCCATTTGTCCTCGAGTGCTTCTTGCGACTTAAGATGCTGATAATGAGACAAGTGCTATCCTTGCATTTTGTGCTTACCTGGTTTTTTATTCTTTTCTGTTGCTTCTTTGACATTAAATGACAACTGGCAACAAGTTTAAGCTAGGACACAGCGACATTTGACGAGCATTTAGAAAAATAGAATAAGTGCAGCTTTTTCTTTGGAAGCGATTAAAATGAATGGTATGCTAACAAATAATTAGAATGTCGAAAAGTCGTTCTTAGTTTTTCCTAGGAGTAATGAACACTTTTCAAGAATATCAAAAATTAAAGGTTTCCATAAATAGTAAGTAGTTAGTGTGATAACTTTTTTTTGCATTTAGAGGATGTATTGAAATTTGAAAAATATTCATTTTTTATTTACCCTAGAACGGCAAATCCATTTTTTTATCTGTAAACTACAAACCGGGATAAATATTTATCCCACGGTTTTCGTGTTCGTAACATCGTTCTGAAAGCAGTAATCTGACTCTTAAGTACATGCTTTTTTTTTTGTTTTTTCATGTCAAAGAGAACAGTGAAAAGCAAATTAAGTTTAATCGTGAAAAATCGATTTAAATAGCTAAAAGTGCTGAAAAACGGTCAAACCGTAATTTCACAAAAAAAAAAAAAAAATTATAAATTTTTTCTAAACAACAGACTTTTATATTTCAGACGGGATTTTAAAGAGGACACAAGGTATTAAGAAAAAAAAAAATATGATCAGGACGTTTTGCCAAAAAAGTATACATATTTAAAACTCTGAAAATTAAATTAAAAATTGGGAATCTGATGTATGGAAAGGTTAAATAGAAATCCATGAATTGAAACTGTAAAAAAAAGAGAAATCTCATACACACAGTAAAGTAAAGATTTAACTTATTCAAAGGCGCCACAATCGCTGCAGTGGATTACTCTGTGATTCTTTTACTACTCCCAGTGTATGGGTACCAGTTTTCTCAAGGGTAGGGTAGGGTTTTCCCCCTAAATTTAAAAAAGTGGAATGGGATTTTTTAGGGGTTTTATATTTTTAGGGGTTTTTTTAGGGACTTTTGGCTATTCTTAAGCATTGGCTAATCCAATTTACTACGATATGAATCGAATAAATATTCCGATTTTGCTTTGCATTTATTCCTCAATTTTTTCCCTTTTTTTATTCCCTGCTCATTGCCATGGTGTAGTAAAACAAGAGGAACGTACGTCTAAATATTTTGCTAAAGCTGTACAACTTGTGAATGAGTGAAAGAGACAGAAAAGGTGATTTTATATGGTTTGACAACTCAAGTATTTGATTTTTACAACAAAAATTTAAAATCGCGTTCATTTTGTTTTGATTAAAAACCTAAGAAATCGAATTTTTTTTGTAAATATAAAATCATTTATAACTAAAGATCATAACAAAATGTTAATTCATCTTTTTGTTGTTTTGGTGGGATTCCCAAATAATTGTAGCGATTTTTGGGGTTTTTGACTAAAGCTTTAGGGATAAATATTTTTTGGAGTTGGTAACACTGATGGGTACAGGCATACCAACTGGTAGCGAATTCCCCGATTTGCGGGGAATTTCATGTCGATCGGAGAATGAATTTAATAATTCATCTAATTTTTAATGATTTTGGGGGGGAATTAAACATTTTATCTAATATTTGCGGGGCATTTGATTTTATATTAAATTTTCTGATACAATGTTCTTCTTACAACATTAGAAAAATTTAATTAACATAAGCATAAAAATTATTGTTTCCAAATTAATTTTTTAATAAGACGTTATTGTTTTAAATTTTAATGCATTTTCGTTTACAACCTTGGAAGGCATGGCACAATTGAAAAAAAATTTGACACTTCGATTTTCATTTTAATAACATCATAAATGTGCGAAGTTTACTTAAGAGAGGTTTTAGGCAAAAGCGGTTAAAGTTAAGTCATATTTTAGAAAAAGTTTTCTAAAAAGTACATTATACATGCAAGAAATTTCATTTGCAGGTTAATTTAACATCATCATTCTAAGTAAAATTTTTTTTTTTACATATTGTCACTGCGCCTACAGAAATGGCTATGTGATTTTTTGTAAATTTTTTTTTATTGCAATTTTATTAACACTATCTTTTGCCCATATTTCTGAATTTGCGTTTTTTTTAGATCTCTTTTGGCTAAGAGGTGATCAAAGTATCATGTGCTCGCAGGAGTAGAAATGCCTTGAAAAAAATCAGGCTTTTGCTCTGAAAAGTTTTCTGAAAAGTTGCTGAAAAACACATAACCATTTTTGTAGACGCAGCGACGATATATTGTTTAAATATAAAGATTGCGCTGAAGTTAGTGTGCTTGAAATAAATGAAAATTGGGACACACCATAGCTCGGCTCCAAATCGTCTGAAATAAAAATATGAATTCAAAAACAGACCCTTGAATGCACATCTTTACCAAAATGGAATAAAAACATTTAAGATAAAGAAAATTATGAAGCGTGGAAAAAAGTTGGAAAATGTATGATATTTTTTACCATATTGTTGATGGTAAAAGCTAGACAAATTTTTCAAAGAAGCATATTTTGGTCAAAGATTTGTAGAATTATAATACAAATAGATTAAAGAAAATAGTGCGGCCTGTTTTGAAAAAGTATGTTTCGAGAAAAACGCGCTTAGAATTGGTCTGGTTAGTTAAAGGTACTCTGGCGCATCCGGTTTTAAGCGCTAGAGAATCAGCTTTGTAAGCGGAATTGATTTCAAAATTTGTTTAAATATTTTTAAATAGTTGTACAACAACCATCAAATGTAAAAAAAATAGACTTTCAAAAAATTGTTGGTCTAAAACCACCCTCAGCATACATTTCGAATCGGACCATCGACATATTGTAGTTTGAAAGTTTGAAGGTGCGACTCGAAAACACATTTTCCCTTTTTTAAAGCTATTTTTTTTATCATTATAGTGTATTATTTTTTCTATCAAAATAAATTGTTTTCATAAAATTTATAAAATCCTTACATTATTTATTGTAATGTTCAATTAAAAAAGCTATAAGTAAATTCATTCAAATTGTTTTGAGGGGAATTTTGAGAATCACTGCGGGGAAAACTATACATAAAATGAGTTGGCAATCCTGATGGGTACTTAAAATATGAAAATCATCGCCGAAAATTATAAATTTAATGTTTTATTGTAAAATTTATTTCAGCAAGAAAGAGAAAAATAGCTTACCTACACCAAACACTAACGGGAACTACAAACCGGGGTACATATCAAACCCACATGAGCTTAACGTCTTCACTCTGTCACAGTAAACAAGAAACTGAAGGGTTTCGCGACCTCGGCCTGTTGCTAGCACCATTAACTAAGTTATGGTATATTTTCTCAGTCGATAATGTCACTGACTTACTTAAAAACGTGGTTCAAAGTTTGCCTGGGGTAGATACCTACCCTGGTTTGTAGTTCTAGGGTTAGTTTTAATCTGAATTTAGTCATTTTGAACTTTTTATTAAAGTGACTTTGTGAGAACTTTCCTTGGCACGTTCTGCTCTTTTCTTATTTTTTTAAGAATGTCCCGATGAAGATTTTATTTAAAGTGTTCCATAATTTCGGAAAAGGAATAAAACGGAATAATCTGAACTTTTTGGCCGAAACAGTGAAATAGCCGATTTTGCGAACTGTCAGATCACTTCTTTAAGTCGCAGACAGGACAGTTTTTAATTAAATTTTTGGAATTAATAACACAGACCTTAAAAAAGGAGGCAATTATCATGCATTAATTTTGTTCTATGCATTAATTTTGACAATTTTTTTCTCGATTTCTTCTCATCCATTCCGACAGTTTGACCGAGCTCGCTCTCAAGTGCCACAACCTTAGTGCCAGCTTACGCTAGCTTGACTCAACCGACCCACCGAATGTCTAATCAAAGTGTGTCGCAAATTTTTAAAATTTGTAATGCTCTTTCCTCACTTTATTCACCTTCCCACTTCATCATCTCTTCTGTAGACGTCAAAGATGAATTGAATGAAGCTGAATAAAGTGAGTTGAAGTTGAATGAAGCTAGTGTAGACCAGCACTTATACATGAGCCTTGAGAGTGCTGATGTTTCAGCAGCTCTCAAAGTTACCAATGACATCCATCTGTCAAAATATTCCCCATTACGGCTAGAAATCTCTGACGAAATCTGAGAAATCGCCAGTGAATCCGAAAAGTATTTTCACACCTTATAATGATTTACTAACGAGCTTTCTTACAATTTTTTCCTACCGGCATGTGGCCTCACGGTTTGCAATGCACCAATCTGGCAACACCGATTTATTATAAAACAAATGTGCAGAGGTTCAAAAGTTGTGCAAAAATGCAATTGAATAAAATTTGTTATAAAAAGGTGGTAAATAAAAGGTTTATAAAATAAATTTGTAATAAAGGTAAAAAAAAATATAAAATTCATCTTGCTTTCGTGGGCGAAATTTTTTTCCTATTTTTGTTGCAGAAATTTCTTTCATATATCTGATTTTATTCCGTTGCCGAAATTTACTACATATTTTACTCTTGCTTTCGTTGATGAAATTTCTTGCATTTTTCTTTCAAAGTTTCGTCGGCGAAAATTTGAACACTTATGTTAAATTTTCCTGCACGATTTGTATGGGCGACTCTGTAAGTTTCGTCGGCGATTGGGAATTTTCGTTCATGAATCCTCCATGAATCCCTAAGGAAACAGTCAACTGGGAAGGTTTGCCATTTCATTATACATCGTTTTACGCTTGCCTAACAGATTCGGCGCCGATCAGCTGAATTTGGCATCACCAGAGTGTCAACCAAGTTTATTTTGCAAGAATTGAAGCTAGACGACCAAAAACAACACCGTGAGTTCTCTGGAAATGTTGGACAGAGATCCAAATTTTAGCCAAAAAATCCTTTTCTCGGACGATGCTTACTTTTGGATCAGCAGCTATGTCAACAACAACGGCGAAATTGCCGTTATTGGATCAACAATAATCCACAAGTGTTCTACCAAGCATTAATACATTCACAAAGATTGGCTGTTTGTGTGGTTTATGGCACGACGGCATCATCGCACCTTATTTCTTTCAAATGAGGAAGAAGACACCGTTAACATCAATGGTCCTCAGTATAGAGTTATGTTATATTCATGGTTCATCTGTGGCCATGGTGAAGGCGAAATTTGACGATTGGGTCATTTCACGGCGAGCGTTCATCAATTGGCCGTCACGATCATGCGACTGGATACCCCTCGATTAATTACTCTGGGGGCACATCAAGTCCTTAGTCTACGCTTAATGTACGCTCAAGGCCAACATTGGAGCTACTATTCCCGTAATAACACCGCAATGTTGGACAGATTCATAAAATATTGGACCGACCACAATGGGAGGACTTCATAGAAGTTTTGGCCATATATAGTAAAAAAATAAACCTAGAGCTCTATTCAATGCTAGAACAATTTAGGGTCAGTTTGGAAATGCATACTGCATTTGTAGTATGCACACAACTGGCATTTTTCAGGCATCCAATTACAATGTGAATTTTTTTAATGCGAGTGATGAGTGACGCTTGATAGAAAAATTAAATTTTAGAATTTTTGATGTTTGCAGTGCTGCAAAATTGGCCTTTTTCGAAAAATTTGCTTGTGCTGCAAAAGTAGTTTGCGCATCATGATACATTTCTTAACAGACTCATAGTTATAGCCAACAAACGGCTTTTGATCAAGTTAACATATTGGTATTTGGCCAACCGATTCCCTAGCAAATCATTTAATAGAATGGTTTTGGTCAAATATACATATAACGCCAATATATTGGCCAAATAAAAGAATTTTTCCAGAGTTAAGACCCGACAAAATCGTTTAACCTCATCCCAAACCACCCCCCGAACCAACATTACAGATACATCACAAGAGCCATTAAAAAAAGTTCAAGAATAAATATTTATTCGAGAGTTCAAGCCCGGAAGCTTTTCTCAATCCCGGGATTATCGGTATTGAAAATCTCAATCCCGGGATCCCGGGACACTAGATTAGGTCAGCCTCCATACAAAAAAAAAGTTTCAAAAGTGCACCCCTTATTTTAAAGATGACTTCGCGACAACTGCAAAAACAAAAAAAAATGTTTTTGAATCCCCGGAAAAACCGCCAAAATGGTATTTTTTCCATAACTTTTGTATTTTATGTCCGATTTTTGAAAATGATATACCGTTAGAAATGGCTGAACTCGTACTTCATTTTCCTCTCACAGCTTTTGGACTTCTGAAGTTTTATTCAACAAGTAAACCCTGTTACCCCGATTTACCCCCATCCCCTGAACTTAATTTTTTTATCATAAAATTAAACTACTTAAAAATTTGTTCACATCTTGCCCAAAAAGTTTTTTATTTGGCCTTGAAACAAAAATGTTATAGCAGTTCCAAATAGTAATATAAAACTTTTTTTATAAAATTTCTTAAAACTAACAGTTTTTATTTTTGTTTCTTTAATTTTGTTTTTAAAACATAACGGTGATTCAAGAAATGTCCCAAAAAATCATAAACAATGTAACTATATGCCAGTAGTTATAAAAGATTTTCATGAGTAATGGCAACGTGCGAACATTCCTTTTTGGGCAATATATGAACAAATTTTTAAGTAGTTTAATTTTATGACAAAAAAAATTGTTTTCAGGGGGTAAATCGAGGTAGCAGGGCTTTCCAGTTGAGTAAAACTTAAGAAAATCAAAAGCTTTGAGAAGAAAATGTAGTACGAGTTAAGCCCTTTTTAGCGGTATGCTATTTTCAAAAATCGGCTATAAAATACATAAGTTATGGAATAAATACCATTTTGTCGGTTTTTACGGGGGTCAAAAAAAATTTGTTGTTTTTAGAGTTGTCTCGAGGGCATCTTTAAAATAAGGGCTGCACTTTTCGACCCACTCTACGGAACACGTTCGGATTTTTATTATTTTTGTATTATTTTTATTATTTATTACTTGAAACTAAAAAATGTAATTCAATTCATTTATAAAGCAAGAAGCACATAAAACTTAAGAGGGCACAACTACACGGAGAAAACTGTTTGCTAAATTTGTATTGTGGTAAAGCAAAACTTGCGCTTGATTCTCAGCCACTTCAAAATTATGCTGAATTTCAGCAAAAACTAATCAATATATCCTATTTCAATTTATAATAACTGAGCAAATATTTCCTTGAATTAAGTAAAAATTTGCTTTTGCAGTTTATAATAACTAAGCAAATCTTTGCTTGAATTTAATCAAAATTATGCTTAGTTATTATAAACTGCAAAAGCAAATTTTTGCGGATTTTTAGAAGAAATTTGCTTGAATTGAGTAAAAATATGCTATTTGAGTTCATAATAACGAAGTAAATATTTGCTTGCATTAAGTAAAAATGTGATTTTCCAATTTATAATAACTATGCAAATATTTGCTTGAATTAAGTAAAAATTTGCTTTTCAGTTTGTAATAACTTAGCAAAATTTTGATTGTATTTTCTTAAATACACGAGGAGTGATTGCAATTTAGCAATCTTTGTCTAAAATCACATTGTGATTGAGCAAAGTTTTGCTGATTTGCTTTTAAGCAAAGCTTTTTCTAGATTCAAGCAAATTAATTTTCTACGTGTAGTTAGAATTTTGCAAAAAAAAATAATATTTTTACAATATCTAAAAGTAGAATCTTTCAAAAGTATTTTTTAAATATTTCGCACTGATCGGATTGTTATTTATTCAGATAAATAAATCTTAATAAGGGTTTCTCATCTGCATGCACATCGTAGTCAAAACTTTAAGCACGTTTTTATCAAAACCATGTTTTCAAAGTCGGTGATGACAGTAACTTTAGAACGACTTAGCCGATCAGTTTGAAATTTTTCTCAGTTGTTCCATAAATAATTTTCCTCCTGATAAACGACAAAATTTTTTTAGACGATTTTTGGTTTTTGGTTAAATAAGCAGCATTGAATTTCAACATCCGCCATTTTTCGAAAAATAAACTTTTTCAAATCCTTTCGTTCATCAGGAGCATTATTTTAGTAACTTATGATCCCTTTTTTTATTTCAAAAGATCTAGTGACGAGCGGCAGTGATCACTGCAAAATATTTTTATTCATCCCTCGCAAATTTGCTGTATCCCACTCAATAATTCAAATTTTTTGTAAAAAAAAAATTAAATATTTTTTCATATATATGTAAATCTTTCATGAAAAAATTATTATTAATGACTTTAATGTGTGGCAAAAAAAAAGAAAAATCCTAAACCAGACCTTTTCCTGTACGTCACAACTAGTTGTGACCCCTTAAATAATATAATAATGACTAAAAAATGTTTCCAAATTTAAAGAACAAAAAATAATAATATTTATTTTATACAACAGTTTAAGGCACAATTATACAAATGTTAACATTATTTTTTGGTACACCGTATATGTTTCGTCGTGTTTATGGTTAAAAAATAAGGTTAAAAAATACTTTTTAAATTTAAATTTTTGATTTTTATTATTTTTAAAGTAAAGCATTAAGCTGATCAACACGCTTAATGTTTCATTAGAGAGGTTTGTTCGGATATTATTTCATATATAACCCGCTGATGAAAAGCACCGTTTTGATTCTAAGCTAGTCGGAGAAATAGTTGTACGATTATTGTAAGCAATTTTAATTTAAGTGTTTTAACTGGAACCTTTCCTAGCCATCTTAAGAACTCAATAGTTATTCCACTTTTCAAAAAAGGCAACAAAAAAGATAAAAACAACTACAGACCAATTTCTCTTTTATCTTCAGTTTCGAAAATTTTCGAAAAAGCAATTAAGGCGAGAGTAATATCATTTCTTCAAAAACAAAACTTCTTCAGTGATTGTCAGTACGGTTTTAGAACAAGTCTTTCAACTGAAGAAGCGCTTCTAGATTTCTGTGCTTCAATCTACAAAGGACTTGAAAATAAAAGAAGCTGTGCTGGTCTCTTTGTTGATATCACCAAGGCATTCGATATGGTTAATCATAAAATCCTAATAAATAAACTGCATAACGCAGGCTTCCGGGGCTTTATTTTTGTTTGGTTTAGTTCTTATTTAACAAGCAGAAAGCAAATGTTGTAAGTTGGTAATGAATTTAGTAACCCCCGTAGTGTCAATCTAGGTGTTCCCCAAGGATCTGTCCTTGGCCCTGTACTACTTTTAATATACATTAATTCTTTATTTTCTCAAAATTTTAGAGGAAAAGTTACAGCTTTCGCAGATGATCTTGCAATAGGCTTTGGATCTGTTAATCCCTTAAATATGGTTGCAGATATCAATCACGATGTTCATCTGCTAAGAATTTGGTTCGCGTAGCATAGGCTTATTGTAAGCAGCAAGACAAAGATAATGTATTTTAGCATACATAGTGTTGTAAATCCAGACATTGATATTATATTTCATGAACACGACTGGTGTCGATTTAGCATACAAACGTGTACGTTACAAATCCCTACTACTTATAATAGCAACACACTATGCAGTGTAAATTTCTTTACTGTAGAGAAGGTGCTATGCTATAAATACCTTGGTGTGTCTGTTGATCATAATATGAACTGGTCAGAACACACTTCCTTGTTGAAAAAATACCTTCTTTCATCAGTGAGATGTTTCTATCGCTTAAAACAAATCTGCTCTTTTAACTTACTGCTTAAAATATATTATGGCTTATTTCATTCAAAACTTCAGTTTTGAGTTACAAAAAAGTAGTCCATTGTTAATACTACAAAAAGCAGTACTAAGAAAAATTTGCAATGCTAATCGATTCTCATCTTCAATTAACCGTTTTAGACGTTTAATGATTTTACCGGTAAGACATTTATGCTATTATAAAGTCCTAAAAATATTCTTTAAAAGGAGTGGGTACATGCAAAGCCCAATATTTGGAAATTATAACCTTCGGAGGAATGCGGGCGTTGCTGTAACGGTAACTACTTTTCGCACTACTCACCACCAAAATTTCTTTTCAATCTTGTCCTACAGATTGTTTAATAAACTCCCCGTTAACATACTATTGTTAAGAAATTTATATATATTTTTGAAAAATATTAAATTGTGGTTTCTAAATTTTGACCACACGGAAATTGAAGTTTTGTTGCGCTCCGTTAGCTAAACTTTCTAAATTTTTAAAAATCCTTATTTAAATTTGTATTTAAACTTGAACTTTTGTTTCTTTGAACTTAAATTTTTTTAATTTAAATTTTATTTCTTTACATTTCGCTTACTTGAAGTTTGTACTTAATTAATTTTTGATTTGCAACTCACTTAGCACTCAAATTTGTAATGTGAATTTTCTAGTTTTGATACTTTTCATTTTTGCACTTTATTCTTGGTTTAATATATATTCATTTATTGTATATTTTTGTTTTAAATTGTATTAATTTAATTATTGAACACAAACAAGTATATTTAATTTCCACCCCATAACTCAATCAACACGTTAAACAAAATTTTGAATTTACATTTAACACTATCTTCTCTTATGAACATAATTAATGTCAAATACTATCTTATAATTATATTGTATTATTTTGAATTATATTGATACCACTAATGTAAACTTTAGAAGAATAAGAATAAAGAACAATAAAATAATCTTTAAGTTTCGACCTGCATTACAATAAAAATTAATTTCCTAAGTCAGAATATCTGACAATTTTAAAATACTATGCTGACTGCCCGATGTTGCATGTTCTTCTAAAACGTTGCAAAGTCTTTGCTCTAGTGGTTCACACTCATCGTCTTTACAATCTACAGATACTTCTTCTACTTCTTCTCCGAAAGAAGCCTTATCACTTTTCATCCTCATTAAAAGGTTTTTCTAATTCCATATAATTATCAACTTTTTTTTTTTGTTCTTATTTTAGTAATTTTAATTGGGCTGAGTTTTTAGAACATAACTTCAATGTATTTTGCTGTCCAAAATAAGCACGCCGAAACATATAGTATGCGAAACGTATAGTATCTTGAGGTCATACGATTTACTGCCCTGTATAAAAATACGAAGTGGCAAAATTATTTCTCAAAATTTATTATTTTACGTAGAGCACTCCGTGTGTGTATTTAAAATGAAAAATGTTTTAATTTTTCAAAGTGGTTTCATTGTCAACCGTGCGTAACGTAATTCGCACAAAAGGCAACACCTCCAACCCTCCCCCTGGGAAAAACACTGACACATTTAAAACGAATGCTGAAGAAAAATAAAAACCCCAAACAGCATAACTAAAAGCCGCAAGATTTGAAAGCAAGAATGGAACAGGGTCGATACATACAACAACAATAAAATGGGAAAATTTAATATCACTGACAGTTGTAGGTAAACCAACACGCACACATACACACTGGCCTATATATAAATACATGCACTCTGAGTACCTATATGTATAAAGAGAAATGTCCAAAGAAAGGGAATATACTCACATTCCCGTATATTCCTCTGGATAGGGAATAATAAATCCTTCTGGACTTGGACGTGGTGTTTTACCAACCCAGAAAAATGCATCCGGACCCGTACCATCGTATGCAAATGATTTGAGGAAGAGTGTAGATTCGTCTACAGCATAAATGGAACCCTGCCGAAAGAAAATATATATAAATATACAAATAAATAATTGCATATATATGTTTGTTAACTTTTTATATACAAATATTTTTCAAAAAAGAAAATGCTCCTTTAAAAATTTGTTTGAAAGGTATATACATTAAATTTACATATATGTAGGTAAGTAGTTAAGTTAGAAGTTATGTTGCCAGAAGATTTTAACAAACCTTTATGCCATGAGCAAAATTTGTGAATTGTCCGATATAACGACCAAAATAGGGTTCTGGCGGTGCACGTCCAGAAGCTGTAATTAAACAAAATTATAATTAATTAACATAAATTTTAACATAATTAGTGTATAAATAATTTTGTTTTATACATATGTCAATCGATTTTGTATACCTAACTATTCTAAGGGAAAAATGTATTGACTGACTACTTAAACAAGTACAAGTACTCACGACATTAATTTCTACACACACAGAAATTTTTTGGATTTTCTTGTTTTGAGTTCATGTCTAAATCTGTATTAATTACATACTGCTTTTAGCAGTGTTGCGGTCAATAAAGAATTCGTTGTACTCATCACATAAGTATGTGTCGTCATTTATGATTTGAATACATAGATGTATGTTGTGCGTACATAAACTCAGTACTCATCACAAACATTTTGTCTTTGGAATGGCCAAAACTATTAGAGTAAATATTTTTCTGTCTCTTTCTCATATTTCTTTGTTTTCATATTATTTTAGGAATTTTTCTTATCTTCTTTTTATATTTTTTGACTTAATTTTTCTTTTGAGTTCTTTTGCGGCTATAATTTTATTATACTTATATATAAAGGTAGCCCTAATTTAAAGAAATATTCGATTTGATGTAGAACAAAAATCTAAAAAGATTTGTGTCGATTAAGGGGGGTTAAGATTAAGGTTTTAAGACTGTTTTTTTTTTTTTGAATGTTTGTTCTAAAAGCACAAAATGTCGAGAGTATTGCGTCAAAATTTCAAGTTAATCAGAGCAGACCTAACGAAGATACAGCGTTTCAAGCGACCGGCCTTATGCTGGGATGTTCGAGTATAAAAAACTTTAAATCGATCTTCCCACAACTCACGTTTTTTGAAAGTCGGTGCCTCAAAACTGCTGCACCGATCATTTTGAAATTTTGAACACTATTTCTGTACATACTTGACGAGGTAACGCTGGAGATTTTTTTCAAATTTGTTAATAATTTTTATTTTGCAAAAACAAATTAGCCGATTTTTTCGCAAAAAATCGCGTTTTTCCCTTCAAAGAGTTCCAAAACAGTGAAAAATTTAAATGTCAAAAAACCCTGCGAGCTTTACCCGGAGAAAAGTATTATCTAACGAATGAACTTTGATTTTTTGATTTCAGATGATCCAGCGCACCAAGTTATGAGAGGCACCGCAATTCCACTTTTTTCCGAAACACGTCCGAATAATTGCTGCCATTGCCGTATTTTTTAATATTTCTTCGTGAAAATTTTATACACTATTCTTCAAGTATCATACTTTAATGTATCATTGGTTTTAATAAAGAGATTTTAAAACTGTGTCGTCACAAAAAATTCACATTCAAAAAACAAAAACATTCCTTTTTTTTGTACGAATGAATCTGAATTACGTGTTAGATAGTGTAAAGACAAAAGAAAAAAGCTGTCTGACAAAAACTTAATTTTGACACACAGATTAAATTCGATATGTAATTTTTTTGACATGTCATCTGTATGAAACATATAGTCTTGGGGCACCTTAAGTAAGACAGATAGTCTTTAAAAGATTTCCTTCATGTTTATGTAAAACGAAACTAAGACTAAACCTCGTGAAAGAAACGAGCAATAATATTTTTTTTATATGAAAAAACTTATTGCTAACGTGTCTCGCACTAAGTTCAGCGTTCGTTTCGTTTTATATAAATATGCAGTTGATTTCTCGAACGAAGGCGAAGCATTCAGAATTGTGGCATTTGTTAATCCTATCGTTTTGAAAAATTAAACATATTCTTAACTAATTCCATTTTGTTCCTATTTTCCTCATTTATTAAAAAAATTTGAATTAATTGATCTCGACTAAGAATATAGGTCACTATATATATATAATAAGTTGGGGATTTGCCGAAGCAGACCACAGTGGGTCCCTTTTCGTCCCCTATTGGACAAAGGGTACTACTGCTCGGAGTACTCGTACGTGAGCATGCTCCTCGTGTAAGCATCCTTTGTCACCTCAAGCATATCCTTATAGGTTAGTTGACCAATCTCGGCTTCGCCAATAAATGGGCGTCCCAGAGTGGTCAATCTTATGCTTGCCAGCGCCGGACACTGGCACAGAATGTGTGCTGCTGTTTCCGGCTCCTCTAGGCATAACCTACACGCATCGTCCTCGGTCAGAGTCATCTTCCCGAGATGGTACATGAAGGGACCGTGTCCTGTGACCAGTGCAGTAAGCCAGCTTAAAGTCCTTCGATTGTATCGGATAACTTTTGCTGCCTCACTACGAGACCACTTCACGGCCGCCTTTGATTGCCTGCAATTAACAGCTTCTTCCCACCTTTTACTGTGTTCCGAGTCCGTCCATTGTTTAATAAGGCCTGCCACCATATTGTCGCCTAAGGCGATACGTGGTTCTGGTCCACAGAATTCTTCTGCTGATCCTGTTCTTGCTAAAGAATCAGCTTCTTCATTCTGTTCTATGCCAGAGTGTCCTCTCACCCACATAAGTGTCAGCTCATTTGTCTGGGCGCACCTATTGAGTTTTGTAAGACATTCTATGGCCAACCTGGAAGTGATGTCTGTCCGTTGCATACACCTAATCACAGACTGATTGTCGAGAGCGATGACAATTTTCTTGCCACTGATCCGGCCATCTATCAGGTGGTCCAGCGCATGCACTACGCCAAACATTTCTGCCTGGTATACAGACACAAACCTCCCCAACCTCAGTACATAGGATAGGCTTAACTCTTTTGAGTACACGCCTGCCCCGGCCCGGCCATTCATCAGAGAGCCGTCTGTGAATATACTGATATCGCTACCAGCGATTTCTTCACAAACGGCTCCATCCGTTATAAGAGTTTTATAACATTTTTCTGTTATTTTTACTCTCTGCCTTCCATCCATAGGCATAAACGCCTCCCTGACATCTCTCTGTACAATATCAAGGATGCGAATATGACCATGCAGGGCCGTTGCCCCATGCCACGTAGCATTTCGCAACATCCTGAGGGCTGACAGCGCCGCTGTTTTCTTTATTTCTAAATCCAACGGCAGCATACCTAACAGAACCTCCATTGCGCTTGTTGGAGTGGTGCGTATTGCACCTGTTATTCCAACACACGCCAGCCGTTGGACTCTGTCCAGTCTCTTCTTAATGGTTTTCTGGCTGACTTTTGTCCACCAAATCACCGAAGCGTACGTGATGACAGGTCTAACCATCATAGTGTAAACCCATTTCATAGCCTCTGGGTTTAGCCCCCATTTGAGACCACAAACGCGTCTGCACTGGAACAGAACCCTCTTGGCTCTTTGAATCCTATCTTCTACATGCTCGTTCCAGTTCAGTTTGCTATCAAGGGTTACCCCTAGATATTTAACTTTCGTGGACATGTTGATTTCAGCTCCAAAAAGTCTGAGTGGTTCTGTACTCAGGCCTACCCTCTTTCTAGTAAAGAGAATATTGTCTGACTTGCCTGCGTTTACGGTAAGGCCTTGTTCTCGACACCACTCCTCCACCATTCGGAGTGCTCCCTTCATGATGTCAGAGATGGTGTCAATGAACTTGCCGCAGACCACCAACGCAATGTCATCTGCATACCCTATCGTGTGTATGCCCGATTCATCCAGTCTAACCAGTAGTGAGTCCACAGTTATGTTCCACAGGGTTGGCGATAACACCCCGCCCTGGGGACATCCTCTACTTACTCTACCTCTAGTCTTTACTCTACCATTCTGCATGTTGACAGCCCTGTGTTTGAGCATATTGTCCACCCAATTTGCTATCATTGGGCTTACATTGCGTTCTGTCAGGGCTTGCCGCAGCCTTCCAAAGCATATTTTGTCGAAAGCATATAGGTCACTAAGTAATATTGATTATAAAATTGATTATAAATATGAAATTGAAATAAATATGAAATTTCCAGATACAGGTGAAATGTTCCCAAAATTAAAAAACTCTTTCATTTTTTAATTTTTCTCTTCCGCATAGCAGAATTTAAATAAAACTATTATAAGAAATCAGTTAGACAACCGTATTGTAAATGCTATTTTACACACCAATTGCATAGGATTTGAAATAAAAAGGAAGTGTTTGCCGTTACACTCAAGTAATTGTACGAGTGATAAATGTGATTTATTGCTTAAGGAATTTTTTTAATTACATTACTAAGATTTTTATTGTTTGGTTTCTATTTAAATGTAAAACACTGAAGCAAGAAATAAAATGTCGATAATTTTACTTTAATATACTTTAAAAAAGGGCAAAAAACGGGAAAATGTTAAGGAAAGAACAAGAAAAACTTCTTAAAATGCATGAAGAAAACGGGAATGATCTCTCCTAAAATCTGGCAGCACTGCCTGTACCTTTTTTTGACAACTCCTGTAGCTCGGTTCTGTAACTTTTCTCACCGTAGTTCTCACCAGATTTTCTCACTTTGACGTCATTGTGACGTCATTCTCACTTGTACTGTCTCTGTAATAAAATGAGGAAAATCGGTGACTCGTCTCGCTGGTTTCAATTCTACGTTCAAAGGAATTCGATAGACGAAGTGTTTCTGTAAACTAAAATATGCGACTCGAATCGATTGAAGTTCTCACTATGTTCTAACATTGTGAGAAACATTTTTGCTTGTTTGTGCAACAATCACATTCAATGGCCACCTATATTATAAAATATATTAAGTGAAATATATCATAAATGAGTTTTATTCCATGATTAAATTTGTATAATTGCATTACGCAACCGCATTAAAAGAATACTCGGATTGCAATGTGTAGATAAGGTTTGTGCATTTGATATCAACATCACTAAGTGTCAAATTGTTTATCATCAACACAAGTAATTGTCAGCATAAATAGCATAAACATGTATATTTGCGCCATATTCATAAATTAAGCACAAATAATATTTATATTTGTTTTTTATTTGTTGCTTATAGAAGAACCTCATGCAATTTCTCACAAAGTTTTCTGTCACTAGTTGCAATTTCATATATTCCCTTTCACTTGTGTATCTTTTTCATCACGGACCACTATTTACTCGCTTATCAGTTACAGAAATACTAGTATTCGCAAAAGTGAGTATTTTGGAATGAAACTATGTGACGTCAGAAAAAATTACTATTTGTCGCAATAGTTACAGAACCGAGCTACTGATCGCCAAAAAACTGTCACTAATACCTTGTCAAATAATTATACCATGATAGCAATAATAAAAAACCCCTTGAAGTATTATTTTCTAAAAAAAATGGTATGCACTTTGATTTTAAGTTACTCTTTTCTGTACTTTGTTGACAATTGCAGTGGTGAAAAATTAAATTTATTAGGTTTTTGGAGTTTTCTAATATATTTTACTATAAAACCAGCGTCTGATACATATGTTGGCAGTCCTGAAATTCTAAAATTGTTTGGAACTTAAATGAAAAATATTTTTTGATTTATTAAAATTATTTTAAATGAGATATTTAGTTCTGTCCATGATTCAATTATTATAAGGTTATTCGTATTTTTTGAAGTATGCTTATTTTTTATAAACAAACATTTTTTGACAATCTGCTAACAGTGTTTTGTGCTGTTGGAAAAAAAGGTATGTTTCAGTGTTTCGTTGTGTATTGTAGTAGTTTTCTATTGTAGTAGTTTTTCAATGATTTCTTGCCAAGTTAATAAGAAAAAGAAACTACGTAGGTGTTGCGTCGTAAGTGTATGCTATGTTGTAAGTATATTCTAGGAACTTAGAAAGCTCCTTTGCAAATTTAAAATAAAAAGTTATTTTTGCCATTGCTCAAAACCTACTTAGTGAATTTATTTAATAGAAAGTGTAATTTAGAAGAAAGTTAGTTAAGGCAAAAACAAATTATAAACAAATACTAGTGATATTCAATGAACGCCGTGTTGTTGATGAAAACAGCGTATGTTCGGTAAGTTTACAGCAGCGAAACTTGCAATAATAAAATTGTAAGAGATTAAACATACGCAGCTTACGGCACAAAAACGTGGTGTATACATAATGTGACCAACATTTTCAAAGCAAAAAGAAGTACACGCACAGACTTTAAAAAGAGACACTAAAGAAGTGCATAGAATAAATATAGGATTACAAAATAGAAATACATCCACAAAAAATAATGAAGATATTAAAAGATGCAAGAATAATTCCATTAAACAAACAGTTTTAACAAACAGTAAAGTTCGGGAACTTTAACACAATAAATTTTTCAATAAGTTTATATTTTTTTAAACAAATTAAAAAAAATTAGATATTTCAAATTTTTTTTTACAAGTCCACCATTTTTTATTTGTTTTTTTAAATATACATGTTATAGGATAGTGCACTACAGTAAAGCCTGCCGAACGATATTCTCTTTGATTTTTGTTATTTTAGATGAACACGTAAGGCTGGGTGCTTCCCCCAAAAAACATACCTTATTTCGAGTACTCTTCTTTGATAAAGATAACTTTAAGCAAAATAATGTACAATCAAGTCAAAGAAAATTCTTTTTCACACTTTACGACATCAATAAAACATGTTAAAATTTCAAAACGATCGCATTTTATTTTCCTATTTAAAAAAAAATTTATGAAAAAAGTCAACATTTCGGTCGTCACACTGGGCTACTACCTTAAAATAAATAAAGTTACTTGAATCGAGTACAGAAACAAACTTTAAATAATTTTTTGCAGTAGTAAGAGAAGTGTATTTTGAATAGATTTATGAAAAAATTGTCAAAATGATGTCAAAAAGAAGTACAACATAGAGTTCTTTAAGCGTACTTCGATACAAGAAGTACAGCGAGAAAAAAAGAAGTAAAACACTCCCAAAAGGAGTACGGTTGGTCACATTATGTATACAGTACGTATAATGCGTATTAAGCGACCGTGGTTTCATTTTTGTTTTGACAAATTTTTGTTTCTTTTTTCTATCTTAACAATTTAAAAATTATAAATGCACTTACCATTAATGGATCTAAAATTTCTGTATAGTTTTAAAAAATTTTGTGATGGCAATTTCTTTTTAATACAAATACGCAATTAACTAGGTTAATAAACTTATTTAGAACGCGCCACTAAACGCTCTTGTTTAGGTTTCATAGTTAGGTTTAATGTGTTATTAAAATAAACGAACAAAATTATATTTATTTTAGTATTTATATTGCTTATATATAAATTAATATAATTTTCATTGAAGTTAGTAAATAAAAATAATTTAAAAAATTTTTAATGCACTAAGAAATCGGAGCAATAAAAGTACTAGAACAAAATTAATAGTAGTCAATATAATACCAATTAGTATGATATTTGGGCAACCGTGTGCATTTTTAGCTCTAATGACATTGCTCTCATGATTTTTTTCTGCTCTCATTTTCAAATAAGCATACCAATTTGAGAAAACGTCAAAAATACAAATAACCTTATAATAATTGAATCATGGTTCTGTCGATACTTTTATGATTTTTTTTTTTTGTTTGCTAGAAATGCCAGAAACAAGCACTTTGAAGATTTTTGAATAAAAATCAAGTATGTTTTTTTTTTTAATGAGCCTCGGAAGTTAGTTGTTTTTTCATTTACTAAAATTTTAGTGAAGTATTTGCGCAGTTTTAGTGAAGTGGACACATTTTAACTAAAAAATAAATATATTTTAAAATCTCAAATGATTTGAGGTCGTTTGGTACAAAACAGTACAAACTTTCGGTTCTTGAAAATCCGTGAAGTATAAGGCATTGAAAATGCTTTTATATCATATGAAGACCATATTCTCCAAGAACCATTAAAAATGTTTTGTAGTTATCAGTCGTTTTTTAATAATTTACATTTTTGGACTTTTGAGAAATTTTCGTTGTAAAAATACCCAAACTATTTGTATTTGTATTAAGTGTTGTTTCACATTTTATTGCAATTTTTTCAAATTTGGGTTTTAACTTTTTTTTTATTACAACAAGAAAGAAAATTATTACATTCAACGCTATCACTGAGTTCGTCGCAGTACGAATTTGGAAGAAACTACGAAAAAGGTATCACTGAGTTCATTCGTAGCGCCATTTCGTAGATTTTTGAAGAAATTTGTATAATAATAAAAGAAGAAATTCATACAGTAAAAGTGGTTATAACTTCTGAATTTTATTTAAAAATTTTTTCCGACAACCAAAACACGTCATAACAAAATACTTCAAAAATCTTAGGAATGACGCTACGAATGAGCTCAGTGCTACCTTTTTCGTAGTTTCTCCAATAATCGCACTACGTCGTAGCAAATTACTTCAAAAATCTACGAATGACGCCACGAGTGAACTCAGTGTTTCAACGATAATCGCACTACGACAGACTCCGACGAACATATATAATTTAATTTTTTAACGAAAAAAATTATTTCGAAATGCAGTGTACGAAAAGTACACTGAGTACATATTAATGCTTTCCATCCCCGGAGCTCGGACTTTTTCCAGTCCCGACAGTCCTGAGATTATAAGGCCTAAAATCCCGGGATTTTCGTTATGCCCAGATTTCCATCAAATTGCAAAGTAAAAACTTTTCAAAAATATTTACATTTACCTCAAATGTTTGAAAATGAAATAAAAATATATTTAAATGGTGGCAGTAGCTGTAATCTGTTTCAAAAAACATGTGAATATTTGATAACAATTCCGACCACTAGTGTCAGTCCTGAGGGATGACACCTTAGATGCCTTAGTTGTTTTAAGAGCATATTTTCAAACTCAATCAGCCTAACTAACTGTTCAAAGACTTCAGTGATCTCAAAAAATGTACCTTTTTTATGTTAGTATTATTATGTCATAAAATATTAATTTAATGAATTGTACTATAGCTATATATGAAGACATGCTAGGATGAAGGTGATATGCCGCAAAAATCTATTTTCGAGAAAAAAGTTCAAACTTTCACATTTGTACTGAAATCTATACTAACAGCCCTATTCTAGCGAAGTAACAATTGTTAGCCAGTATTTTTAATATTTCTATGTGTTTGTTGTTATTTTTGTTTTCAAAAAAAAAATTAAACTCAAATAACAAAATTTCTTAGGGCCATTTTGTTCACGGAGAGATAAATTTATACCCGAGTTAATTCCATGATTTTTCCAGTTTTTCATTTGTTCACAGTGAGTTAAGCATTTAACTCTTCAAGCTGGAGATAAAAATGGTGGCGAGATAGCTTAACCCCAGATATATTTAACTCGTGAAAATTGGTGAGTTAAGATTTTTAATTCGCTCTCATCACTCTCATTTTAATATTTTTTATTTATTTGGTGTCAAAATATTAAAAATACAGATTTTTAAACATAGGGAATCAGTATTAGGGGTTACTGATTTCGAATCTGGTGTCAGAATTTTAAAATTCAAGATGTTGGATAAGGTTGCCACCTAATTTTTTATTTTTATGAATTCGGAGCTGGCACGAACTAAAGGGTAAAAATGGGTCGCTGAATCCGAATCCGTTGTCCGAATTTCAAAACTCGAAAATTTTTCTACACATAGGGTTGCCACCTAAAAATGTTTTATTTTAAGAATTTTAAGCATGAGGGAACAGTATTGGGGGTTACTGATTTCGAATCTGAAGTCAGAAATTTATAATTCAAAATAGTGGATAGGGTTGCCACCTTAATTTTTTGTATTTTTATGAATTCGTGGCTGGAAAAAAAATGCTATACCAAAAATGGGTCGCTGAATACGAATCCGTTGTCAGAATTTCAAACTTATAAAGTTTTGAAGTAAAAGGGCCGCCACCTAATAATATGTATTTTTAAGAATTTTAAACATTATTTAACAGTGTTAGGGAGTCACTGATTTTGAATCTGAAGTCAGAAATTAAAAATTCAAAATGGTGGGTAGGGTTGCCACCTAAATTTTTTGTATTTTTATGAATTCGTGGCTGGCAAAAAAAATGCTATACCAAAAATGGGTCGCTGAATACGAATCCGTGGTCAGGATTTCAAAATGATCAATTTTATAATAATAGGGCTGCCACCTAATAATATGTATTTTCAAAAGTAAAAGCAACCCTATTATTTCAAAATTTTATAATGTTGAAATTCTGACCACGGATTCGGATATAGAATAGGGCTGTAAATCAAACATTGTGAAGTAGTTTATTTACAAAATAGCCACAAAATTGGATGTTTTAAGTTGTAAAATGGTTTCATGCACATAAGACCAAGACCTTCATCCATGCATAGAACACTGAAAATCCGAAAATGCGACATATCACCTTCATCCACCCATGTCTTCACATAATAAATACAAATATATATTATGCAATTTGAATAATTTCTTAATTTTTTGTAAACTTAATAAAATTGCTAACAATCTTGCAGCATTTAAATTTGAGAAAATTGCAGCGATCTAAGCGAAAAAAGCGAAAAAAAATTAGGAAATTCTGAATAAAGTAGGCTAATTTTAGATCAAGCACTAGTTTTTAAAAAAAATCTGATGGCAAGTTCTTGTTAATAAAACGCTTTTACATTAGAATATCTTATGGTCAAAAGTCTTTTTATGACTAAAATTTAAATAGAAAACTCGAGTTGAAGCATTTATTTTTTTTAGAATTTTCCGGATTCTTTCGCGTCACGTGCTTATATTACATCCAGGATTTAGAATCAAGCCTTGCAGGGAGGTTCTGGAATATGTTTAGAAAATGAATGGAGCTTAAAACCCATCTATACATGTACCGCTTTATATATTTATTCATAAGTTTTGAATTGAAAAAATAATAAATATTTGAAATAATTCATACAATAGGTAACTCGATTTTAGTAACTTGCATGCTGCATGTTGAAAAAAGAAATAATTCAGTTGATGTCCATGCGGAGAACATTTCAATAATATCGACAACTCTTATTCTTAATTTTTGCGGATTATATAGATTTTTACCTCCTAAATCCAAATTTGATAAATTTCAGGCCACTCGCAATTGGTTTATGAGTAATAGGAATCCTAAACTGGAAAAAATGGTCTGAAAATCTGGCTGGTTTCATTAATTTAAAAAAAATAAATATTGGGAACTTTTTGTATACTTATTTGAAAAGAGAAAAACTTTGGGGCTAATTAGTAATTAATGCGATTTTATGTAAGGCTAAAGGAGACATCACATTATTTAATTTACTAAATTACTAAGAATATTTGTTCAGAAAATAATTTTTGTAATAACATGAAAAAAAATTCAATTTGAAAAGGTTTCGGGCACGATACGAGAAAGATTTTACCCCTCTTGAAATATATATAATTCTTTATGTGTACAAGCGTATGACAACCGGTGTATCATGAAAACAAAATTAGTACTAAAAATCTCAGAAAATAGAACTATAAAGGTTACATTTTCATTATGTGCCTTTTAGACTCCTTTCTGCCTTTGGCACCCCCTAGAACAAATCCTGCGTACGCCCTTGGGTACCGTCATATTTGAACAAGTGTCAAATCATATAAAACTTAAACAGTGGGTTGGTCACAGCTTAATTAGTCAAGACTACTGGAGATGAAAATGGTAAAATGTGGTTGAATACATTTTTTAATTTAGACAGAGAATTTTATTCGGTAAATAGATTTAAGCGTAACCAGTTACTGGTTACCAGTAGATACAGTGTATTGTACATAGACGTTCCTGTACTGACTATACAAATTTCATAAAACAAAATTTTAAATTTTTGTTTATTAAAATTTCGTTTTCTTTGGGTAATACTTCAATTAAATTTTGTAGTTCCTTTCAAAGGTAAACTTTCAAATTTAGACAAAAGTTAGACTTTCAAATGAACTTAGTCACATGATCTTAGAGCCCTATCAAAACTTTAGTATCCTTTAAATAAACCGACGCACATTATTGACACTATCAAATTCGTGTAATGAAAACCATCACATATGAAATGTAAGAGCATGTAACAAGTGGTAGCTAATAAACTGTTATATCAAATCATCATAAACTCAATATCACTGTTGAACATTCATTATCAACAATGCGTTGGAAAAAACCTAAACATAGAAACTCAAAAAAGGGGATTGAAAGAATTCGTGGTGAAATCAAATAAAAAAAAAATGCAATATAGTTACGTGTAAACAGTGCCACGTAGAGGGTGGTAAAAAGGATGAGACAGAACAAAAATAATAATACCAGCTATAAATGAAGTTCTATCCAGGCGGGTGGCCATCACAGTCAGTCCATGCCAGAGAGAGAGTTCCAAATGTCTTTATTTACTTGTGAACAGTTTTTTCGCTTTACATTTTTTTCCTTGAAAGAATCGTAATATGCATTAAATCCTCTAATGCGTACATTAATCTCGTAGCGTTGAATTCAAATATGGAGCACGTGTCTGTACGAGGACTACGTGCTTGAGGATATTGCTACAGCGACATGAGCGTCAACAACGACAATGTTTATAATAACTACATTGACGACAACGATGACAACAACGTGAAACAACCACGTCAATACTGCTACAGACCGTAAAGTAAAGGACAGTAATGACGGTTACGCTGGTAACGATGAAATTCGAAGATAAGATTGCCGTTGATAATTTGATGAGGGGAAATTTTTTTTTTTCTTACATAAGATTCTCGTTGGCAAGTCAACGGTAAATATTTCCAATGAAGTTAAGGATATGTATGCTATCAGCAATGCTCACTTCAATGATTTTGAGATTTTCAACATTGATTTTTTCGTCTAATTAAGTGACAGCATTTGTTGAAAAAAATAAAGTGTGAATGGGAAGAGCAAACTATAAACTTCTTACAGAAGCATTCAAACTTACAAAATATTCAGGCTATTGGAGGATAGACAGTCTTGGAACATAAGTAGATACATTGGAACATAGATGCATCTTCTATTTTCAGTTCAGTTTCAGAGATTTATGCAAAATAATTAAATATTTTTCTTTATCATTCATTTGCCTTAATCATAAATTGTTTAATCCTGTAGGATTACAAAAAGAAAAGCTGTAGTGAGCACCCCGTTTCCAAAAGAGTTTAATGAAAAATAAACAAGAATAAAGTTAATCAAAAACAAAAAACCCATATAAATTTTTGCATGACTACGCACGTGACAGCCAGTATAAGCAAAAATAAAGAAATATAAAAAATTTGTTTTCTTTTTGATTTTCAGACAGTTTTCAGACAGTGTTTTAAACACTACAAACTTTTAAAAGTGTATATACGAGTAGCCATCATTCACACCCTTGAACGTAGTGGAAAAATTATTATTTGCACAAGAAAAGAGTTTGTATCCACAGTCATAAAATGTAATCTTTTAATTTGGAATGGTTAAAACTACTAAGCGCAGCTAAAATCAGGAAGGATCTCTCCCCACTATTTGTTACCAAACAAGGTTTCAGACAATGTGATTCCCTATCGTGCGACTTTTTTAACCCAATGATGGAGAAGATCATCCGAGCAGCTGATCTGAGACGTAGTGGCACAAAATTCTACAAGAGTGCTATGCTGCTTGCGTATGCTGATGACATCGATACCATTGGCCATAATACGCGCGAAGTCAGTGCAGCATTCTTCAGATTAGAAAGAGAGTCAAGTCGAATGAGTCTGGCAGTTATAAGACGAAATACTTGGTGTCAACAAAAAAACAGTCCCAGCGTCTTGGAACCCACGTTACAGTTCACAATACCTCCTTCGAGGTTGTGAAGGACTTCGTCTATCTGGAATCCAGCAAAAACTCAACCAACGACATCAGCATTGAGATCAAACGAAGAATAAATTTTGCCAACAGGTGTTACATCTCAGGGCTCAGTAGGCAATTGAGAAGCAGAGCCCTCTCTCGATGAACGAAAATTGACAAACCTGGACGCTGAGCAGTTCAGATGAAAATACTTTAGGAACTTTCGAGAGAAAGATTCTCCGTAAAATCTACGGACCAATCTGTGTCAATGGCGAGTAACGAATACGGTGAAATTATGAACTGTACGAGCTGTACGCTGACATCGACATAGTCAAGCGCATTCAAATCGGGCGGCTGTGCTTGCGAAACATGATGCTACAATGAAGAAAATGTTCAATTCAGTACCAGTTTAGAAAGACCAAGTAGAGGACAACCTGACAAAACTTGGAATTTGCAACTGGCGCCAGCAAGAGAGAGACATAAATGGCTGGCGCACATTCTTAAATGAGGCCAAGACCGACATACGGTTGAAGCGCCATCTAAGTAAGTAATTCGGAACGGTGCATAATTAAGTAACTAGCCTAATTTTAATGGAAAACAATTCTGGACACAGGTGCGTTGCACAAACCATTCAATTCAACAATTCATTGGTGCATTAGGGCAAATTCGTTGAACTCCACAGAAGAATAGTGAAAAGAAAGAGGCAACTAGAACAGATAAAATCCCTGGTAGATTTTCAGGCTTGACATCAAAATTCCTTTGCTTTAACGTCATATATATCAGACGAGTTTATTCGAACAAGTGTCAAATCATATAAAACCTTAGTAATGGGATGGTCAGTGGCGTAAAAAGCGGGCCCACAGAGCCCGCATTGCGGGCGGACGCAACAAATGCTTAGTTTTCACTATGTCATTTTCAGTGGTCAGTTGTTGTTAATCAAATTTTAAATGACAACATGTTGACATTTTTTCTACATTTGGCAATCTTGAAAACTTAAAAACAAATAAATTATTAAATGGAGCTATGCAGTAAATGTTCTAAAGTTTTATTAAGGTGATATTTCAGGTGATAACATTTTTGCCGTCATAAAAAGTGACATAGTTAAAACCAAGCATAAGCCAGGGGCACCCTCAAGTCCCTTGATGAAAATGATAAATGAAGTGGAGAACGACACACAGTGTAAAATAAGCGGCAGAAACTCTAATACATCAATGTTTGAATTTTTCCAATATTTGTATAGCTTTCAATAGAATATATCTTGGGTGAAAAAACCTAAATGAATTTTTTTTTTAAAGGAACAACCATTTCATTTTAACAAGCCGTCAAAGTTGCATTTTTTAAAAATACAATTTTTTTTGTTATTCACATTTTATTTAATTTTTTTTTATATATCAAAATAAGGTATAAAATTTTTTATGTCTGACAACATTACTGTTTTTGTTTACATTTTGAACATATGGTTTTAAGCTCATCATAAAAGTAAACACTACAAACGGGATACAAATTTTTAAATATTGAATTTTTAAAAGTGTTAAAAAAAGAATTTTGAGAAAGAATGACTATAAGTTTTTCACGAAATATCATTAGAACTGCGTTACACCAAATCAAAAAAAAAAAAAACGCTTGCTAATACTTGCTAAATAAATGTGAGATGTACATATTTGATGCATGCTAGCTGATTATTTTTCAAAATTTCGACTTATTTACAAACACAAAACAACTCATTTTTTAAAATGTTCTTGCTCTAATCAAAAAAGTTTACAAATATAAACAAAAACGTAATTCATTTGTGTTGGTTGTATTTTCCAAGGCTGAGCTACTAATATATAATGAATGGGTGTGCATTCGCCCATGAAATTTTCCATTTATTTATAATCACAAACGAAATTGATGTAGCAAATTTCGTTGTTTCGAGACAAGACTATGAAGTTTCAGGCAAAAATGGGTTTCGCTTATATGAGCGGTGGGTGTGGCAGATGGTGGATTGGTATAACTTTTTAAACATTCCCTGCAGTGTAACCAACTAGTTTAAAACCAGTTACAACTATAAGTTGAAAACTGAGCAGTACTAGTTCAAGATCGTCTATTTTTCATATATCCATCTAGTATTTTTAACATGGCGATGTCATAGGAAATATCAAATGTCTTATTCTGAACAGATGAAACAGATGAACAGATGAAACAGTTTATAGTATATATAATTATAATTAGTTATATTCTAGTTTGTTGTAAATAGTTGTCAACAAATAATATATTTCCAAATTTTAACTAGTTTCTAGTTTAACCTTTCTTGAGTGGTTGGCAAATAGTCATGTTTTAATTAATTTACAACTACTTATAACAAACCAATGATTCAACCAGTTCTTTATTCGGCAATTTATCTTCTGAATTTGGAGCTTCTACGAAAGCGACTATTAAAAAAATTGCAAGTAAAATTTACATAGTGTTTTATTATTTCATATAAAAGTAAATTTTTTTAAGTTCATAAAGCACAGTTTATTTTAACAATATGTAATAAAGTTTAATAATATTGTGATATAGTTTGATTTTGGCTGGTTTTACAACTGGTTTATTGTGACAAGACATAAACTAGTTGAATTTAAACTTTTTTTGCAACTAGTAAATCGTGACAAAATATAAACTAGTTTGTTTTAACTAGTATAAAGACTAATCATTTTTACTGCTGATTAGTCTTACACTGCAGGGTTTCTTCATTTTGTCAAGAAAGATATTCGTGGCAATTTTCATATCTCTACGATCACTCCTTCCATTTTTGGCCAACAATGGTGACGTTACACTGTGCGACGTTTGTTTCTAAAAAAAAATAAGATATACTTATATATTCCATCTTATTTTTCCAACTTATATTTCCATCGCAAAATATTATTGTTTAAAATTAACAACAATAAATGAAAAATAATTTAATAATATGTGCTGAAATAAAATATTGTATAAGTCAAATACAGAGGACTTCTCAGGGTGCAATAATCGACGTAAAAAAACCGATTATTTTGAGCCAAAGTCGTCTTTGTTTGGCAAAACTCGATTATGGTCAAAGTCGATTTACACGTTTGCTTTTATATTTTCAGCAAGTCAGCTACTGATGTTATTTTAATCAGTCACTTGGTCATATTTTGTGACGTTAGCAAATTCTTTAGTTAAAAGTTAAGTTTGCTTAACTTTTTTAAATAATTAATATATGTTTTTTTACCTACTTTGTGATAAAGTCTTATAATATTTATTATAAATTTTATTATATTTGATATTTTAAAAAGTATTTTTTACGTTATTGCTTTTTTTAACAAATTCTATTAAAATCATATATAAATTTATTTATAAAATAAGATATTTTTAAAATAAAACTATTACACAACTAAGGGCTGGATATGCTTGCCGAGGTTAAGGCATAACACTAGCCGCGGTTAAAAGCAATTCAAATTGTCTTTCACGGTTGTTTCGCCTAATCAATAATTCACGTATGGTTCCAATTAATTGCACTAAATAATCTATCCTTTCCTTTCAGGTCAAAGACCAAACCTTGTTTGTATAAGGCGCATGCCATGGTTTTTATCTTTTTTAAAAAAAAATGTAATAATTGATGACTATTGAATTAAAAAGTCTCTTGTTCTTTTTTTGTCAAGAGCCCTCTTGTTTTCTCCTACGCTACTTGTTTTCTCCCTAAAAAAAGTTTTATATTATATTTGTAAGTTTATTTTTTAGTTTTATTTTTTAATAAAAAGATTTTGAAAAAGGTGTTCGTTCATTTTTGATCATAATCAGTGTAGGGCATTATTCAATAAAAAATTATTTAAATAACGAATAACAGGTAATATTTATTCTTAATTTTTTCAATCAGAACTCAGTATTAAGTATTTTTTATTTTATTCTTTATTTGAATTTCAAATTAATTATTCAAAACTTTTATTCGTTATTCATTATTTGAATTTGTGTTTGAATAAAAATATAAAAAATTACCAAATTGATCCGGAATATTGTGAAAATCACCTAAGGGTCATCTATTAAGTTCCTCGTTAAGTAAGTTGCGTCAACCAAGTTTTTCTTCTATCACCATGAGAATGTTATAGGGTAATAATTGTAAATAAAGAAGATAATGGCCACAGCGAAAGTGCGTCTTAAAATTAAAGGAACGTGGAATTCTTCTTAAAACTTCTTTTGCAATTTTAAACAAGCTGTTAACAAGCTGTTATCCACATATATAAGCTTAGAAGGTCTTAGCAACGATGATTTTTCAATTTCTGATCCACTCATGTACTCGAACTCTAGGTATCAAGTACTTTTTTCTTTATATATATAACGGTGCCCCGTACAAAGGTTGCGCCCTACTCACTACGCCACTGTCTGACTACGCCACTGTCTGACTACACCACTGTGCATCCAGCCAAAGCATACGACAAACACAGCATACCCAAGGCAAACAACAACCACACGGTAGCGACAAACAAAACAGGCGAATTTAATATCCACATGGTGAGTGGTGCTATAGTTCGCAAAAGGTTTTAAATCAAGGGTATATAAGAGTGCGCTGCTTGGCTGATCCGTTTTTGATCCGTCGACACTTGTTACGATTTTAACGAGCAGTTACGGGCTATCGAAAGTTGGCTCGTTAACGATACATTTAGGGCATTAATCTGTATCACGAAGCAGCACACCAACGACAAGCAAGACACGAGAAGCAATAGAATTTCGTATAGAAAAAAGTATTGCTTCTCGTGTCTTGCTTGTCGTTGGTGTGCTGCTTCGTGATACAGATTAGGCTTGTGCTTAACAGTTCCAGAGACGGAACGGACATGGAACGATTCTTTTGAAGAAAGGAACTAGCTCACGGAAACATGTCCGCGGAACTATCTAGTTCCTTTGCTTATTTGAACTGTATAGACTATTTGGCTTGTCTGCTTGTTGAACTACAGAGGGAATTTGAAGCATGTCCGCGGAACTATTTAGTTCCTTTGTTTATTTGAACTGCAGAACAGTTCAATATTTTTTATTTCTATATTTTTTAATTAAAGAAAAACATTTCTTTAGTTTATATAAAAAATTAACTTCTATCATTTAGTAAATAATTTCATTTAGTAAATAAAGTTCATGTTGTAAATTTATAATGTTGCTGAAAATCATTTGCAGTTGCATCTTATAGTTCATCAGCTTTAAGCATGTTCGCGGAACTATATAGTTCATCAGCTTTAAGCATGTTCGCGGAACTATATAGTTCATCAGCTTTAAGCATGTTTGCGGAACTATATAGTTCCAGCAGTTCTCTTTATAAGAATGAAAGTAACAGAAGCATGCTCAATGTCATTTCGTGATTGTTCTGTTTCATATGTTAAAAGCAAAAATAAACAGCAATGCTGAACAATGCACACAACTGGAATGACGATATATCATTTTTAATTTTATCTATTATTTCTTTCACTCTCACATGCATAATTGGCTTACTTGTCGTCGCTCAAACAATTCGATTAATTTATGTAAGTGCGAAAGAGATGTTGCTCAATTAAAAAATTTTTATTGCAATCGGAACTGTTTGAACATGCTTAAATCGTACAGATGGAATGATTGGAACTATGTCCGAGACTGAACATAGTTCCATGAACTATGCAGGTCCGGAACGACCCAACTCTAATACAGATTAATGCCCTTAGTTTTTAAGTATAATAGCCGATACACATTGACTGCGACTAGCGACGAGCGCCAATTGTCAAAAAATAGAACGCATGTTTTCTTATGAAGATGTTTTTTTTGAAGACGGCACGACAAAGAGAGAACTTGACCACAATTGTTGCTGCCGCAGACTTCAATCTATTTCTAATTTAATAGACGACAAGAGCGAACATAGCAGAGTTTGTTTATGTTTTATATGAAATACAGATTGTCGCTGTTGCGTTCATTATAATCAAGTCGTCGAGAATACTGCGACATTTCTCTCTGACGACAAGTTTCCGTTTTGTCGTTGGACGACTGTTGCAGTCAATGTGTATCGGCTATAATAAGTATTTTTAATTTTGTTGTTCGGATCATGGCGAATAATAAGGTAGGGTAAGTAGCTTTGACAGGACCTTTGCCCATTGTTAATGTCAAAGTGTGTTTTAGAGTTGACAGTTTTCTTTATTAACCACCATTAATGTTATTTTTGGGATAAACACATGGAAAAGGAATTTTATGAAGGGTAAATAATATTAAATGAGGATAATATATGTATCTTTTATAAAATAAATAAGTTTTGAAGAAGTTTAATAGCATAACCTTGACTAATTTATTATTGCTTATAATTTTTTGTTTGGTTTTTTGAATTTTTAATTTTTTCTTCATGAATTTGATTCTCATTTGCATCCTGTATCTAATATAGAATTTCTTTATATCGTTTGCTAATGCAATGGACGAACATTAATCTAAATTTTTGTAAATTAAGACAGTGCTTAATTTTAAAGCCATTAAACTTACTTGCAACGACGGCAATGCATTCCGCTTCGAACGTTGTTTTTTGCACTGCATTCGGCATCAAACGTAGTGGCTTGCAGCACGAATTACGTGAGAGTTGATGAAATCGGTGTCTGAAAAATGTTTTTCACAAACTTTTCCTGTAAATTCCAAGTCTAAGCCACAAGACTCCACCCACTTTCACCTCTTCGCATCATCACTTTGAACATTAAAAAAAACTTTCATTTTCTTTATTCTTTATTTTCTTATTCTTTATAATTTAAAAGTTATTAAAAATGATGTAACTTCACACAAAATCCTTTCTAGAAAACCACATAAACACGCTTATATAACCAAGAATAAATTTGAAGTGGAAGGCTCTAACTGGATTATAACATACAAAAATATTTCGCAAAATAAGTCCGCTTTAAGCTTGCCTAAAACAACAAACCTGTACTTCCCCGTTTTGAAGTATTTTTAGTAAAGGATTTCATCAGAAACGCTTAGACAAAGTATGGATTTTTCATTGGATTTTAATTTGTGATATGGCAGCACTATATTTTATGATTTTGACATTAACGATAGGTCTTGTCAAAGCTACTTACCCTACCTCATTGTTCTGCCATGGTTCGGATTACTACATCGGCTTTAGTCGATCGTTTATTCATCGTAGTGCTAAGAGCCCGAACAGAACCAAAGCGGATGTCGGTTGTCGGATTCGCCGTGCAACAAAATACATGAAAATGTATGCAGCCGCCAAAAATGAAACCGCCGTAGAAATGCGTGACGGAAAAACGCCAGAATAGAATCTATTCTAATTTCTCTCTGACGGGTGGCGGATCTCTCTCTGAGTGACTTAAATGTTGCCATATTTTTGCTAAATATTGGGTACGTTCAGTGTTATTTTCTAAGTTTTTACTATTATCTGACATTATGTTTTTGTGCCCGTGTTGCATTCATGTGAATTCAAAGCAAAATATAAAATAATTTGTATCATTCCCAAATAAAATGCAACCGTGATCCGACAACCGCAACCGCTCCAATTCTGGACGTGTTCTCAGCGGATATCGCAGAGAGAGGCCCGCCATCCGACATCCGCTTTGGTTCTGTTCGGGCTCTAAAGCGGATTACTACATCGGCCTCGGTCGGTCGATTGTCCGCCGGAGTGCTCCGTTGAATTACTACATCGGCTATAGTCGGTCGTTATTCCATTTGAGCATAGTAATTACGATTTTTGATACTTACATATATAAGAGGGTAATTCATGCCACTTTAGAGCGTAAAATGCGTAGATAAAACTTATAATAAAATCATACCGCCTTGAAGCTTAAAAGCATTTCTTTTTTTTTCTCTTATTATATAAAACGTCCGTATTAATGTAGAGTTTATTTATTTGCTACCCGAAAGCATCGCAGTCGGGTCCTGCCTAAGCCCAGCCGTCACTGCCTCTTACTTACCTCCGCATTTCGTCAATAATAAAGAAAAGAGCACAGGCCGAAGAAGCACTCGTTCGCACGACACAAGCAACAACAAATCTACAAACCAGCGTATTATTATTATTCAATTATTATGTATTGTATAAAAAAACCTAATAAATAAATTTGTACATATAGAAATTGAAATATAAAAATTAAACTTTTATTGCTTGATTATAAATAAAGAAATTATTTTAATCGAGGCATCGAATCACCTAGTTCGAGGGACTTTCATCTGATCCTGGAGCGGCTGAGGATAGCTCAGCCCTAAGAAGAAAACCCCTTACACATACAAGGTCTTAAATTTAAAGTTGATCATTAAGGTTACTGAAATATTTTGCCTAAATATTCCGCTATTAGAAAAACTTTTATAATATTCAATACAACACCATCATCGGCATCAGAGTAACGTTTTTCTTTTATGAAACTGTGCTCAATCTTCCACGTTCTCATAAAATATCGGACGAAGCGTTTAAAAAAAAGAGTACATAATTCTAAAATCAAACTTTAGCCATATTAATAAAAATTCAAACTCCTGATTGTTTTCTGTAACAAATAAAATTTATTTATAACGTTGATTTTATATGATTTAAATACAAATTCGAAATGTTTGATAGTTTAAATCATACTTGATTTTAAATACAAATTCTAGTTGTTTGATAGTTTAAAATCGTTTATTGAGCTTAATGTCAAAGTTAAAACAATTAATTGTTCTAACGAATCTTTCCAAAGAAACAACAACAACAACAAAGTTTTTTCAATTGACACTTCAAATCTCATCGCCTCTGTGGTGCAGTGCGTTAGTGCGCGCTTGCACGGGTATCACAAAGGTTTCTGATGAAGCCTTTTAACACAGCCGAAATTGCAATAAAATCAGCTAGTGATTTTTTCCTTTTTATATTGAAAAAACTTTGTTGTTGTTGTTGTTTCTTTGGAAAGATTTGTTAGAACAATTAATTGTACTAACTTTGACCTTAAGCTCAATAAACGATTTTAAACTATCAAACAACTAGAATTTGTATTTAAAATCAAGTATGATTTAAACTATCAAACTTTTCGAATTTGTATTTAAACCATATAAAATCAACATAATTAATAACAAGGTCATTTAGGAAAAAACTTTAATTTATTTATAACATAATTTTTTTGTTTATAAATTTATTCAAAATTTTTGAATAATAAAAAAAAAATTACGAATAAAAAATATTTATTCATTATTCGAAAATAAAAATTGAATGAAATACTTGTTATTCGATCTGTTTAATATCAAAATTTTTTATTATTTTTATTTTTGTTTTGAATTATTCGTGCCCAACAGTGATCATAACACGGAAACGTATTGTTTGATTTGAAATTTCGATTGAATCAAAATTTATCAATAGATTTTTTATCAATCATAGCGTGGTTTTATTTAACTAGAAATTTTTTGTTGTTTTCAACTTAAAAAAAAAATATTTAATAAAATTTTGATGGAAAAAAAAATTATTCTTTGTATTTCTTTTCAAGTTTGCTGAGGAACAACGAAACATTTAGAGAACTGCGTGATATTCTATTATTAGTACTATCATAATTTGTTTGTTAATCGATTTCAAATGTTTTGCTATATTTGATAATTCCATTCGTTCTCGAGATGTGATCAAAAGAGTGCTAACATTACCAGCATTGTAGCATTTACAATAATTTACTTTTTAAACCAAATTTAAAAAAATCTTTAATTTAAAAAAAAATTTTAATCGATTTCAAATGTTTTGCTATATTTGATAATACCATTCGTTCTCGAGATGTGATCAAAAGAGTGCTAACATTACCAGCATTGTAGCATTTACAATAATTTACTTTTTAAACCAAATTTAAAAAAATCTTTATCTATAGAATATAAAATATTTGTTGTCTTAATTAGCAGACTGTAACACATCAAAAGTTTTTAGTGGCTTCCGAAACGTATTTAGGTTATTGCCAAGTGAAATCATCTCTCACTCTGAATTTTTCTTTTAATCAAATTCTACTGATACTAAGGACGCTTGTTACAAACATTCTTTAGAGTCTTTCAGAAATCTTTTAATCAGATTAAAGTGCTTTATTCTTGTGTTTGCTAATCCTGCATGGACAATATACTCGTAATCCTAGACCATTCACTGGTTGTCATGGCTGCTTCATTAACATTATCATTAGAATGTTTCCAATATTATTTCAACCCCTTTTTTCCCGCTGCACCTTTTATTCATGCCGGGTTTGAGCGATTGATGACGAGTCCCAAAAGTGTTTCCTGAATAATTAATGTTCTATGCTTTGCTGCTAGCAACTGTTGTACGCACATTTAAGCACAACTTTTGTGTTCCCGTGTGTTGGTAAACACAGTGCGTGTTTGTTTACTTTTTGTACTCATTGTCAGTTGTGTTACTTCTTTGTTCTCGATTTCAGACACTGATGCTGCTAAAACCTATCAAACTTCTGATGGATGACTAAATGAATGATTTTTATCAAGTTTTTGTCAAATATTTGTCATACACATTCACACTAAATGAAAATCAAGTATTCACTTCCAGTCAACCACCGAACCAGCAGTCAACCACCCCACTACTGGTGATGGTTTATACTTGTGCCTCATAATCAAGTCAAGAGTCTCATCAATGGGATGGTCGGACGGTCGGTCGTTTGGTCGATTGAAGTTTGCATCAATTTTCAGTATGGAATCCCAGCCAAACGTTTGATGTGGTGGAACGCATCAAATGAGTATGATTGTAATTTAGTTATGAAGCATGCAACAGTAAATCGGACATGTTGACAAACATATAGTACGAGGCAGGACAGGCAACATCTATTTACACGGGATGTTGTGTAAAATTTGCAACGCTAAGTTATTGTAATTTAATTAACGTTGTGATACAAAACTTTGTAGCCAATTATTCATATAAGTACATATCTGCTGCGTGTCTGACATGACAACGTCATTGTGTTGGTTACTTCGTTAATTAATATTAATTTTAATTTAATACACACCGTAAACAAGTTTATTGCTGTAGCAGAAATATTAAATCTAACAATAAAGAACACTGCGTAAAAATGCACCAATAAAATTAATTTTACCCTTCGCTATTAAATTTTTTTTTTAAATAAACATAAATAAACAACGACCAAAACTTTTTTTAAATTTTAACATTTTGTAAAAATTGTTTTCACATACAATATATCGGTAAATATAATAAAATGGTATGAGAAATAAAATAGGATTGTCTATTGAGTATTGAGGTCTACAGTTTTCTGTAAAAAGTTCTGTTTGGTGTGCTAAAAAAATTAAATTACTGCATAACTAATTTAGCTCCACAAAAAAAAGTTATGTTGAGAAATACAATACAAAATTGCCTTTTCTTTACAAAACAAAATAGTTCTTTTTCGCTGCGAGACAAAATTTCTTTTTGAGCAAGATAAAATTAAGTCAACAAGGTCCGCAAAAAACTTTTTGAATGTAAAAATACCGCCACTTTTATAAAAGCACCTACAAAAATTAGCTAGAGCAATTTTCCAGTTTAAAGTATTTTAACCCTTGGACAAACACATGGTTCTGGCCAGGCATATTTAATTTTTGAGCGTTAATTAAACATACTTCTAGTTTGGGTAGATACCTGTATGTCCAATACGAAGAAACCTGCAAAAAAGTCCCCTCCCCGAAAAAACACATATGCCTGGCCAGATCCCTATACAATTTGTATGAATTTGTATTATTGTTATACACATTTTGGGTTATTTTTCTGCAAATACAATGCAGATTGTTGTTTCCAGGTATTTTTTTTATATTTTGGGTTGTTTTTATGTGAATTCAATGCAGACGTTAGCTTCCAGGTAGTTTTTGTGTTCATTTTTCTCTTATTTCTTTCTTTAGTTTGTGATTTTGGTTTTGACTTCAGTTAGTTTATTATTGAATGCTGATTATACAACGTCGACAGTCCGAAATATAAATTTTTTTTGCGGAAACTAAAGTGAA
Organism: Dichetophora obliterata; assembly: GCA_963920525.1. Taxonomy (NCBI): domain Eukaryota; kingdom Metazoa; phylum Arthropoda; class Insecta; order Diptera; family Sciomyzidae; genus Dichetophora; species Dichetophora obliterata. The sequence continues at coordinate 300,989,690 of OY986435.1, read as the reverse complement.
ATTATTACTATTGTTATGGCAGAGGATTTAGAATTTTTGTACAAAACGCGCTTGCGTACAGGCAGTCTTACTGATAATTTCCAACAACAACTATCATCAGCGTTACAGCGTGATTTCGCACTTCACACAGAAGCAGACGAAAAACTAGATTTATTTTAAAACCAAAGCAGTGAAAACACAGATTTCGCGCACGAAGATAACGCCTCGGACATTGAATATGAATTGGAAATTGAAGCAAATGAAATATTCGACAGTAATGAAGAATCCGAAGAAGAAAGTGAGAATGCACCAACTCAAGCTGCAGACGGTTTTTTGCTTGGAAAAGATGGTACCAAGTGGAGTACAGCTGAACCCGCTACAGTGAGATTCCGCCAGCACAACATCATGCGTTTCAGAGGTGGACCAAAAAACAAACCTGATTACTTCGCTTGAGGTGTTCAAGCTTTTCTTTTCACCGAATATTACGTTCATCATCGTAACACAAACGAATCTCTATGGAGAAAAAGTTACACGCAAATGGAACGCAGAACACGCAAACTGCACACCACGAGTATGGGTTGACATGACAAGTGTTGAGCTTGACGCTTTTATTGGGATACTATTGGCTTTTGGTGTCAGTCGTAATACTATGCAGTTCTCAAGATTGATGCACTTCCAATATTCCGTGCAGCCATGTCATATTCACGATTTGTTACTTTGATGCGCTGCATTCGATTTGACGATAGTCGTACGAGCGCATTTCGTCAACAAACCGACAAAACTGCTCCCATTCGCGACATATGGAACTTCTTGAATAACAATCTTGCTAGTAATTTTGAACCATACGAAAGTGTAACCATCGATGAGCAGCTATTTCCATACCGTAAGCGCACAAAGTTCACGCAATACATCCCATCAAAGCCCGCCAAGTATGGCATAAAAGTATGGTGGGCATGCGATGTGAAAACCGAATATCCGTTGCAAGGAAAACTGTACACTGGTAAAGAGGGAGAACAACGAGAGACAAACCAAGGCGAAAATGTGCTCATGAGTTTGGCTTATCGATACGCCAACAGCGGCAGAACTATTATTGCTGATAACTTCTTTACAACAATAGACGCAGCTAATCGTCTTTCGTCGATTGGACTAGCATACGTTGGCACCATTAGATCCAACAAAAGGTGTCTTCCCAAAGAAGTGAAAAAACACAGCAAACGGCCAGTGCTTTCATCTGTGTTCGGTTTCTATGATAACCCTGTATCACTTTGCAGCTACGTTCCAAAGAAGAACAAAGCAGTAAATCTACTATCCACTGTGCACTACACCGAGAAAGTTGAAGGCGTAGCAAAAAAAACGAAAGCTATATTATTTTACAACTCAACAAAGGCCGGCGTTGATACAATGGACCAAATGGTAACACATTACTCCACAAAACGGTCAACCAGACGTTGGCTATTAGCATTTTTTTGCAACATGATAGACGTCATGGGATTAGCCGCTTACATCATATGCAATGAAAATACAGAAGAAACCAGAAAAGAGACGCGACGAATGTTCTTGAACACGCTGAGTAAACAATTGGTGCTTGCTAATACTGAAAATCGCATGCACAACAACCATATTTTGGGACAACATTCAACCCGTTTGGCCATTAAATCTTTCTTTGGAAGGCCGTTGAATATTCCCAGGAACATGCTGCCTAACCAACAAAGCGGCCCTAGTACACTGAATTCCAGAAAAGATTGCAGAATTTGTGCCACGCAAGACGAAAAGCTGCTTAGGAAGACACGTTTTTACTGCACCAAATGCACTAATCCTGTGTGCCAACAACATTCTTAAGTTGATTATACTTGTTTTTCATGCATTCCACAAAATTAATAAACAATTTTTTACATTTAGATAGCTTATGCATAGCATACTTAGAAATTCAAAGTTACGGTACCCTTTTTGCCATACAAATGCATAAAAACGTATAGGGGTCTGGCCAGGCATATGTGTTTGTTCGAAGGTTTCAGAATATGTGCTTGACGGGGGGGAGGGAGGGTTAATCGAAACACATATTACATTTTAAAATAACACAGGTTTACAGTTAAGGGAGTATTCCTGTTTGGAAGGCTGTTTTATACCTTTTCTGAAAAAACTTCTCATTTGAAAACGCAAAAGGTTATTTAAATTCTGTTTTTTTATTGTATTAAAAACATATTAAATCAAACAAAAATTTTTTTCTTCCCTTGTACGAGGGCTGTTCAAAAAGTTGTCGGCCTTCAAAGTTGTGCATCGAAAAAAGGTATGCTGCTTGCGGCCCGGATAACTCGACTTCGGATCATCTGAAATGGAAAACGTTAACGGCGTTAGATTCAATACAGATGTAATTCTGGTCTTTGTCTCAATCATAATTTTGGAATTATTTTTTACAAAATTCCGGTCATTGAAAAATGAAAAACCTATTTTAGGTATTTTTTTTTTGTAGTTTAGTGTAAAAAAATAGTAAAAAATTGTTTAAAATTATGATTGAGGTAGGAACCAGAACAATAAAAATTTGGCGTCGATTGCATTTTGTTTTATCGAAATCGCTTCAGAACTACGGGCGCAATCTGGGCCACAAGCTCGAAAAACGTGGTTTCGAGATCAACGCGTTTAAGTTTGAAGTTATTTTTTTGCATAACAAAAATTTAAATGAAAAATTTGATGTATGCAATTTAACAATTTTGCGTCGATTGCACTTAGCTTCATCAAAATCGGTTCAGTAGAACCAGAGAAAAGTGACTTTGAAGTTCAAAAACGTAATTTTGAAAAAACTCAAAGAAAATTTTAGGCAATACAACATTTTTTTTTTTTTTGTGAAATACTTACATACATCAATCTGCAATGCCAGCCCCAAAAAGAACTCCTTTCTCTTCTTCAAAAAATGAGGACTCGGCGTCTCTTTGTGCTCTTCGGGCAGTTCTACCTTCTTTTGATGCGGCCTGAGCTCTGGCCTCGGACCTTTTCAAACGTTCTTCGTTCCGAGACATGGCGAAATCATATGTGACGTTGCCAATCGGGATGCCCATTAGGTTCATTATTTGAAGTATTGGCAAAAAACCTTCGTTAAATATGACAGTTGCAATATAATTGGCAATCTCAATAGTGCGTGAGCCAGTGTGCATAAGCTTCGATGCGAACGACCACAGCACTGCGTTGAAAGATTCGTTGCTGTTTTGAGTTTCGGAGCCAAGGCATCTGTTCAACAAATCATCGGCTGACAGTGCTTCGTAAATAGGTTTGATTGCTTCCTGGACTCTCTGATTTAGTGGTGCATACGTGGACTTGAAGCTGTCGATTGTCCCTTCTGCTACCGCTTTTTGCCAGGCGCACCGGTCGGACAGTTTTGGTGCTGTGGAGCTTCATCAGTCGAGATTATGTGCAAAAACTTTGCCCAAACAGCCTTCTTCATGTTAGCAACCGACTCTGGATGACGACGAATAGCGAGGCCATAATATGTTGTTAGTTCAGAGATGACTTTGTCTGTGAGTTTGCCTGCACCCTAGCCGCCTATGCCTCTGTTCTTTTTTTTGGCCTTGCGGAGTCTGGTGCCTATTCTTTTTTGCACGTGCGATATACATTCTTTTTTTCGACGATTGGGTCGCCATCGTACGGATCGTCGTCTATAATAGCTTTGAATATTTTTGAGTCGCCATCGCCGATATACTTGCAGCATTTTACGTATGCTTTTGGACTGATATGGCAAACATTTCCTTTATCGCATCCACCTCCATCTTCCCAGAGCTTCCTTCATGGTTGGCACGGCATTCCTCTTCGTGGTCTTCAATCGAAATTTCATATGCCAGTGGGTCTTATTCTTTCTTAGCTTCCCAATACTTGCAACTGTTGCATACGCTGGACTTTACGACAGAGTCGACTATTTTTTTACTGTATTTCCCGATCAACGTTGTAGCGCCGTATAGTGAAGAAAAGCCACGTTTTTTCCAAGTGCCATCACCTTATACGGTAAACATTGTTTTTTCATCATTTTTTTAAAATTTTTTTGCCGATGTACTTGTGAATTCGGTGTCCTCGTCTTTTTCGTGTTGGTTACCACAAAACTGGCGTTTCAAGGGACGAGTTTTTCGATTGCTACCGGTGTTTCTTTCATTTTTATTTCTATTACTTTTTCTATCCATTGTCTTTAGCACAAACAACTTTTATCAATTTTTATCAAAACCGTACTTTTCAACACTATATGCGCGCGCTCGTCCGGTTTATAACTCAATTCAATACCTAAGCTCTAAAATGTGTATTTATTTATTTTCAAAATGCGTATAAATTAATTAAATTTATTTGGAATTTATTTTGCTTGAGATATGTTTTGTCTTCTATCATTTTATTCGAACTGAAAATCTATTTTTTCCAAAAACGTATTTTTTAACAAATAAAAAATACTAGAAAATAATAATGATGATAATTCCCTAGTCAACTATGTCACTTCATCAACAAGTACTGAGTTACAGGCATGCTACAAAGGCCAGTATACTGGCTCTGTAGTTCGAAAAACTCAATACATTCACACTTTTTTACAAATACACTCACACTGGATTCACTTTCACGCCACTTTCATCGCTACTGGCAACGAAATTTCAGAGCCAGTAGGTTTTGACAGCAGCGGCCAGTGTATGTCGAAAAGGAGGATATCAGTGTTGTTTTTAATTACTTTTGGTGGGTTTATTTCTGGTTTTCGTCGATTTCTTACAGGAAGTAACACTGATAGCTTGATTAGAATTAAAAACAAAGAAAACAACAAGTAAAGCACACGCGAGAACCTTCGCATCGCTGGCAGCGAGAACCTTCGCATCCGATGGAATTTTTTTAATGAACTTTCACGAGCATGTGTAGCACCTCTCGCTACCAGCATGAAAGTTCGAAATTTTTCGAATCATTCGAACAGTACACGTATTCTTTCGCACTTTCACTGTCACAGGCCTGTATAACCGGCCTGTTAACTAGTACAGTGTTAACTTATACAAACAAGTTATTACCTACTAAAGAACACGAAAAACTTGCTGGACAAAAAAGGCCATATCTCCTAAAGTATTTGGAATTTCAAAAAAAACCCTTTTAGGACGATATTCTCAAATATCCATGCTATAAAAATATGCAAAAACAATTGACAAAAAAAAATTTTGCCAACCAGTAATACTCCCTTAAGGGTCAACCTTTGGATCGAAGAAGATGAATGTACCCAGTCCGTTGCAGGTCAAGTTTTGAAGATGTAGGCAAAAATGTGAAAAATTGTTATTTTTCTGTTAGTAGGCCATATCTTTTCAACGCATTTAAAATGATGAAATATCTGTCACACCATCAATGACATTGGCAAAACGTAAAATATTCAATACAATTTCAAAGATTGTTCATCCGACAAAAAATAAGTGGTTGGAACTGCATGGAAAGAAGTAGGTATAATATGGGGTTTCTGGCACAGCGGAGCAGCGGAGCCGCTTGCTTGCTTGGTTGCTTTTGAAGCGTGCGTCATAGCTGACGGTAGTTTTTTGTGGTTTTGACTTCTGTCCGTCGCCCGCCCCATCCCCCGTCCGTCCGTCCGTCCGTTTTGCGGTTTTTGATAAGCAGTTGCATAAAAATGTAAACATTTTTGTTTTTCAATGTTTGAGAAAATAACAAATTGTCTTCTGCGGGTTTTGATAAGAAGTTGAATAAAATCCCTTAAAAACAGAAATATTTGTATATAAAAAATTTATTAAACATTAAGAATACGGCAATAAACAATCAAACACGGAATAAGCAACTTATAAAAATGGATTCATTTAAATGTGACAAGTGCCAATTAACCTTTAAGAAAAAGTTTAATCTAAACCGACACGTGAGAGTAAAACATGAAAGTCAACAATCGGAACATTACAAATGTGATATTTGCATGAAGTTTTTTACACGTAATGATAGTTTAGTGAAACATTTAAGACGACAACATTCATCTTTTTCAACACCAACTGCATCAACATTAACAGCATCAGCAGCGGGAGCAGCATCAAATAATGTACCAAAACTTCAGAAGATTGTAACAAATACAATTCCAAATGTCTATTGCAGCGCATGCAAGAAAGATATAATTATAAAGAATTGGTCTTACCACATCAGGACTAACGCACATAAAAACAATAGCGGTGAAATAGTAAACGAGCATTTAACTAGAATTTCGTCTGTATTTAATGAACGTATAGAAACATTTATATATAAAAATACCAATGAGGGTTTATTGAATGCCGAAATTTTTCTAGATAACGCTAAAAAAATTGTTATACAAGCTCTTCAGGATATGTTACAGAAACACATCAACATTAAATTCAATATAGAATTGTTTTGCGAATACGTAAAAATGTGTGATAGTGAGATGACAATTGATATAAAATCTCATCAAACAAAAATGATGATGATTCAACAATCAACAGATTTGAACTCCATTTTTGATAAAAAACGTAACAATTTAATAACAAAAATGTCAGAATTTCAAGAACGTGACAGCGGTTGGTCTCTCATCAGAATTTTACACTTGGAGATTAATATTAATCAATACAAGCCAATAAAAGGCTCCCAATATATTCGATTGCCTAAAAATATATTGAAGAAACATGCTTGTATAAATATACAAAATTCTGATGAATACTGTTTTAAATGGGCAATGATATCAGCCTTGCATCCTTTCATTTTTAATCCACAAAGATGTTCGAGTTATAATGTAGAAAATATAAAATCCTCTATAATACATTTGAAGAATGGTAAAACTCTCAACTTTGAAGGACTTATCTTTCCGTTGAGAGTCAAAGATGTTATAATTTTTGAAGAAAATAATCCGGAAACAAACATCAATGTCTTTGGTTACGATGAAGAGCTGAAGAGTATAGTTGGACCGTACTATATCACAAAGGAAGAGAAGAGTAGACATATAAATCTACTTCTGCTTCAGAAAAGTGATAAATTTCACTATATTTGGATAAAGAACATTTCAAGGTGAATATTATATTTATATACATATATAATGTTGAAAGCATTTTTAATAATTTGTTTTGTTTTTATTTTCAGACTTTTGAAAAATCAAGTGACAAAGCACAAGACACGAATACATTTGTGCAATGTGTGCTTGCAGTTTTTTGAATCCAGCTACAAATTACAACGACACAAACAGGAATGTAACAGAATAGTTACAAAAGTTCCGGATATAGAAAATTGTAAGGTTGCATTTCAAAATTTTAAACATAAGTTAGACGTTCCTTTTGTAGTATATGCGGATTTTGAATGTTTTCTACCATCAGAAAACACTCAAAATTCAGGTTCAATAAGAACAGTTCAGAGCCACATTCCGTGCGCATATAGTTATTATATTAAGTGTAGTTTTAATAGTTCCTTAGATAAGTTTAGAATATATACAGGTGAAGATGCACCTATTAATTTTATTAAAACCTTAGTTAGCGATGCTAAGGAAATTTATAATAATTATTTAAGTAAAATTAAACCAATGAATTTCCTCACACCATTAGAGTTAGATATTCAAAATAAAAACACTAACTGTCATATTTGCGAAAAAAGTTTTAAAGAGGATGAGTATAGAGTAGCAGATCATTGTCATTTAACTGGAAAATATCGCGGACCGGCACATATTGATTGCAATCTAAATTTTAAAATTGCTAAATTCATCCCAATATTTTTCCACAATCTTTCTTCATATGATTGCCATTTATTTATTAAAGAACTTTCAACGGTTCCTGGTAGAATAAACGTAATACCACTAAATAAGGAAATATATGTCTCAGTTTCCAAACATATACATTTCGATGATGATGATGATAGCGTTGAACTAAGGTTTTTAGATTCCTTTAGATTTATGGCTTCTAGTCTATCAAACTTAGTCAATAATTTATCAAACAGAGATTTTTATATTTTACGGTCTACGTTTAACGATGATGTCGAATTCAATCTCTTGAAGCAAAAAGGTATATTTCCTTATGATTATTTTGATTCACAGGAACGTCTTCAAGAAGAATGTTTACCTCCGAGGGAAAAGTTCTTTAATAAATTAACCAATGAAGAATGTAGTGTTGTCGACTATGAACATGCTCAAGAAGTATGGTCAACTTTTAATTGCACAACACTACATGATTACTTAGAACTTTACCTTAAAACAGATGTTCTACTTCTTACTGATGTTTTCGAAAATTTTAGAAAAGTATGTAAATCAATTTACAATCTTGATCCTTGTCAATATTATACAGCTCCCGGACTATCTTGGGGAGCAATGTTAAAGTACACAAAAATTGAATTAGACCTACTATCAGACATTGACATGATTAAATTCATTCAAAAAGGAATAAGGGGAGGTATTGTGCAATGTTCCAATAGACATGTTAAGGCAAATAATAAATATATGGATGACTTTGATGTTACAAAACCCTCAAATTATCTCATGTATTTAGATGCCAATAATTTGTATGGTTGGGCAATGTCTCAATATTTGCCTGAAGGAAATTTTGAATGGGTTGATGATGTATCAACATTTCAGTTAAATGAGCATGGTAATGATTCTTGTGAAGGATATATTTTAGAAGTTGATTTAGAGATATCTTCTGCAATGCATGATATATATAATGACTTACCGTTTTGTTCAGAAAATAAAAAAAGTCCGATCGGTAAACATCAAAAACTTATAATCGATTTGAATAATAAATCAAATTATATCATTCATTATGTTAACTTACAACAATGTTTACAAAATGGAATAAAACTTAAAAAAATTCACAGAATTTTAAAATTTAAACAATCGCCATGGTTAAAAAAATATATTGATTTGAATACTTTTCATAGAACGCAAGCTAAAAATGATTTTGAAAAGAACTTTTTCAAGTTATTAAATAATGCTGTTTATGGTAAAACCATGGAGAATGTAGATAAGAGGAAAGATGTTAAAATTGTTTGCGAGTGGGAAAATAGAGGAAAAAGATTGGGAGCTAGAAGCTTAATTGCTAAACCAAATTTTCATAGCTCTACAAGATTTACCGAAAATATGGTAGCAATACAACTTAATAGAATACATACCCTATATGATAAACCAATTTATATAGGGTTTGTAGTTCTAGAACTCTCTAAATGGAAAATGTATGATTTTCACTATGATTACATGCTTCCAAAATTTAGAGAGAACTTAAGTTTATGCTATATGGATACTGACTCTTTCATCTATTCAATTAAGACTGAAGACTTCTATAATGACATTAAACCTGACATTCATTTAAAATTTGACACATCCGACTACAAACTCAACAATCCTTATGAGATAGAACGACAAAATAAAAAGGTATTAGGTCTCATGAAAGATGAAAATAATGGAAAAATAATGAGGGAATTCATTGGTTTGAGGGCAAAAATGTATTCTATTAGTGTTGAGGGCGATAATGATATCAAAAAAGCTAAAGGAGTAAAAAAATCAGCTTTGATGTCCCTCAGTATTGATGATTATAGAAAATGTTTATTTAATAAGAAAATTTATTATGATAAAATGTTAACTTTTAGATCTAAGATTCATAAGATATATACACAAGAAATTGAAAAAATTGTATTAAGTTATTTTGATGACAAACGTTATATATTAGAAAATGGTGTTAATACCCTTGCATGGGGACATCATAGATTATTAAATAAAAATGTATTAAAAGCTTGAAAACTTAAAAAAATAAAAACAAAATAATTTTATGTTTTAAAGGAAATTTTTATTATTTAAAATGTAATATCTTCAGAAAATATTTTTAATCGTCTAAAAGACAATTCGCAAAAAAATATTGTTGAATCAATTACATAAAAATCGCTATCTATAGTTACTACTTCTACTTTAGTAACTATTTGTTTTTTATTTTGGTCCATGAAAATAACTTTGGATTCTGATAGTATGCTTCTCGGAATGCCATTTGCATCGTCCATGGTCCTAACATTTTCCTCGCAGAGTTCGTCAATATTTGGTTGAAGCGCCAGAGTAAAGACATCTATGAATCGTGGATGCTCCCAAATGTATTTAAAATGGTTGTAGTTCCCAAGATGACAGTCTGTCGTTGTCAACCAAAAAAAAGGTTCCGGGGTGGTGATGCGATAATTTTTTGGATCACAGTAAAAGTGCTCATCGAATGCATCCATGTTGATATTTTCCATTTTTTTAATTATGTGTAAACTGTGCTGTTTTGGAGAACTTTATATAGCAAAAAGTTTTAATTAAACCCTTTGAGTGCTACTATCAACAAAAAAAACCGCAGAAGGCAATTTGTTATTTTCCCAAGCATTGATGAGAAAAATTTTATGCAACTGCTTATCAAAAACCGCAGAAGACAATTTGTTATTTAATAAAAATTCACTTGGGGAAACAGTTTTAAGATAAGTATTTTATTTTTTTATATTATCAATAAGTGAACATACTATGTAATATTATATTTTTGAAATAAAAATTGTAAACATAATTGACCACAAATAACTGTGTTGTATTTTTGTTTTTGTTCATAGTTGTAATATATTGGCGTCTTTAAGTAATTGATGAGTTCTAATGGAGGTTGCAAGTTTCCAAAGCTATCAAAATATTCCTTATAGTTTTTATTTTTATAGTAAGCTACCCAATGAGTACCGGGTCCGTTAACATCATCTAAATTGAGAATACCACATTCTTGAGTATACGGTTTTGTTGGTAAAGAATCTCTCATAAAAATTCCTTTAAAATATTTAAGAAATTTACAATATTTCATTAAATCCACATCGGTTAATGGTCTTTTAGGTAGCTTTCTTAAGAGTTTTTTGACTGAGGTCGTAAAAACAAACCATATCCTTCTTTATAAGGTTTTAGAAATAGACCTTTACCCATAGCTATTGACTCCATATATCTATTGTGACGAGTAGCTTCAGCTAATTGTTCTTTTCCATTTTTTATATCATTTATAGCTTTTGCTACAGCTGATCCTCCAGAAGCTATACCTCCAAGAGCACCTAGTGCTGTTAAAATGGGTATTAGTGGTAAAACTCCACCTATTTTTGGAACTGGGATTACTCGTGGTATATTAACTTGAGATTTTTTTCGTTTAAAACTTGACTGTACAGCTTTATGGGCTATTTTATAAGCATCACTGAATGAATTAGGTTTCTTTTTTATCAACATTTTTACACCCTTTTTAACTGTTAACGAAAAGAGTTTCTCTCGATTCACTTTAGGGTTTTTATACTTTTTGCGCTTGGTTTGCCTTCTTTTCGATTTACTTTTGTTCTTGTTTCTCTTAATGCCCATTCCAAATTTAACTTTTGTTTTCATTGCATTTGTTACGAACCAAGCGTACGCACGTTCTTTCAAATCGCTATCTTTGGATGTAACTCTTTGCCAAGCTTTCTCAGATAAAATATTATCAGCCTGATGCCGTGTGTTTATATCTTTTGATTGTGAATATGCAATATCATGCTCCTTACAAGCCGCATCTAATGGATTAATACCCTTATCACCTCTTTCTAAACGTTTTTGAAGTTTTGTTCCTGGTCCACAAAATTGATATCCCGGTAAATGAAGTTCAACTGGCAATGAATTTATTAAGTTGTTTATGAAACCATATCCTCTTTTCAACTGTTGCCGATGTGTATTATCTTTGTATATTATACCCATTTTAAAAATAAAATTAACATTTGGTTGTGAGTATAAAAAGGGAATGATGATTATAGTTATATATGATTGATTTATATTCCATTTAATATAGTATTCAAAATGAGGTTAATTAAACAACGTATTCAGCTTAATGTTCATAATGCTGACTTATTTAATGATAGCGATAAAATAAGCAAAATTGTTCACAGTCCTCTTTTACCTAATTCAATACGTGCATTATTTGTTGGACCATCAAATTGTGGTAAAACTAACGCCATGATTAGTCTTATTGTGGATCCAAATGGCTTAAAGTTTAAAAACATATACATATATTCAAAATCTTTATATCAACCAAAATACGAATATTTGAAGAAACTCATTGTGCCAATAAAAGGAATAAATCTCTATACTTTCTCAGAAAATGAAGATGTTATAAGTCCAGATAAAGCTAAACCAAATTCAATTTTCATTTTTGATGATGTTATTTGTGACAAACAAAGCACTATACGAAAATATTTTTGTATGGGTCGTCATAAACAAATTGATTGTTTTTATTTGTGTCAAACCTATACAAAAATTCCTAAGCATTTAATACGTGATAATGCAAACATGATTATTATATTCAAACAAGATGAAATGAATTTAAAACATATTTTCAATGATCATGTTATTGGAGACATGGATTTCAGAATGTTTATAAAGATTTGCAATGAATGTTGGAAAGAAAAGTATGGTTTTGTTGTGATAAATAAAGATGATACTATAAACAAGGGTCGGTATCGAAAAGGTTTTGATAATTTCATACATATATAAAAATCACATCACCACCTGTTACACCTCAGATCAGTATCAGATATATACCAGATCAGTATCAGATATAAACCAGATAAGTATCAGATTTTAGAAAGCTCACAGAAACAATAATCATGAAAAATACAAGCCTTAATGTTTTAACAAACCTTGCTAACACTCGGAAAATCTTAAAAGAAAAATTGAAGGAAATAAAATTAGGTGAAATAGATCGAGTTAAATTGCTTGAAAATACATTTCAACCCATTTCAAAGCCATTGAATGAAATAATTGGAAAGCTTAATAAAGATGAACACAATGAATATAACAAAGAAAACAAACGCACTAACGATCTTGCTAAAAAGAAAAAAGAAAATATTGAAGAAATGTTTTGGGATGATATTGATGATGGTATGCCGCAAAAATCTACTCAAAATGTGAACTTAAATGTTGATCCACAATATCTAACAACACTTGACACAGCAATGAATGATAAAACAATTTTAAAAAAGCGTAGTTTATTGAACAAAAATAAACTAAGACATAACAAACCATATCAGCATACAAGCAAGATAAAACCCAACATTGAAAATGAATTAGCAAAGTCTTTAAAACATTATCAACGTTCATACACCAAACACCCCAACATTCAAACAGTAGAATTTGATAAAGACTTAAAAAATGATAATGGATATGCTGATGCAAAAAACAAAGGCTATGCTAATTATAATGTAAGGTCAGAATCTGATTTTGATAATGAAAATATACTAAATAATGATGTTGAATACAAAAACAAAATAAATTATAATACAGAATCTGAATCTGACTTTGAAAATGAAACAAAACAAAAGGTTAAAAAACAAATTATTATAAAACGAAAAAACAAAGGGTTGCAAAAAAATTTTAAACAGCGATTAAGAGATCTTCACAATAAGAACAAACATTCATTGCAACAAGAGAAATATGCTAACAAAATATCCAAGTTGAATACAAACGTCAAAATTCATGATATTGGTAATGATTTAGTCCCTGTAAGATATGAAAAAAATTATATCGATAGCACGAACAAAGAAGAAAAAACGAATAAGAAATTAAAAATAAAGAAACATTTAAAATTTAAAAAACAATTAAAAAATAAAATTAAAAAAATTTATCATCCCATTATATCAAACGAAATTCTCAATTCTCAAAATAAAACCAATAACAAAATCAATAATAATAATAATGAGGAAACTCACAATTTGATAGAAAATGAAGTACAAAATGAAAACAGAGTAAGAAGAGATATTGAAAATGATCGAGAACTATGGACAAGACATAAACATTTTAAACGTAAGGCTAATGATCAGTTAAACACAGATTATAAACACCTTAAACAATTAGAAAATAATCGAGATAAGCACAATTCTCTACAACAAAACATTCAAATACTTAAAGATAGTAAAAAATTGGATAAAGTATATGGATTTAATATAGATTCATTGGGTAGATGGAGATATGGGAAAGAACTTTTAAAAATTCCTAATGAAAATAAAATTTCGGTTGAAAAATATAAATGGCAGATGACACCTGGTCTATTTGAATTAGTTTTTCATGCAAATCCCCTTCATTTCACTAAACGGGATTTACAAAATTATAAAGATATTTTATTATCTACAAATGCTCATAGACGTAATTATAATTCAAACAATCAAATTAAAGGAACAAAATCTTATAAATATCAACGTATAATAAGGAAAATATTCAATTTACCAAGCGCATTGATACGTGGACAAGGTCTTAAAGTTTTAAAGTACATTAACAATAAATCGAACTATGAGTATTGGGATGATCCCAATGAATTAGTTGAAAGATTACGATTACTTATATCATCATCAACTGCTGAACATAATAACCATAATAACGAAATAATATCTATCATTGAAGAGTTGAAAGAAGCTAATATAATTATATAGCTAAAAAATGTATTCAAATATTGATAAGTTTGGTCATTCTTCATTATCGAAAGATAACAATAGTAGAGTAAATATCAAAACAATTTTACGAAATACTATTGGTTGGAATGTAGACGAAAATAAAAACCTAAATTTACATATGAAAAGAGTTATCAACTTAGGATTACCCAATGATGATAATGACGCCATTTCTCGTATATTTTTTTTCGAGAATCTAAATAAGGTAACAAACATCTATGAAAAGAAAATGGTAGATATAAATACGGCCATGGAGAATCTAAACAGTATAACAAATAGGTTAGAAAATAAAACAAGGGATTTGAATGTTGCACTGAATGATAACATTAAAAATGATATAGATTTAATTGAGTCAGCAATTGATAATCGAATAAAATCTGTATATAAGGAAAGCTTTGAAGAAGTTAATGATTATTTAAAGACTATTGAAGACTTCTTGTTTAAATATGTAGTCGGGAAAAATCAGACTAATGCAGATGATGTTAAAAAATTGAAAATAAAATATCCAAAAATAAAAGGATTGCAATAACGAGATATATGACTATATATAATATGGATAATAATAATAAACGAGATATAGTTGAAGAACTACATAAACAAGCACGGAAAAATTTTAAAAGAAGACATGTAATAATGAAAGGAATTGATAACTTATGGCAAGCAGATTTAGTGGAAATGATTCCATATAAAAATGTTAATATGAATTATCGTTACCTTCTAACTGTTATTGACACATTTTCAAAGAAAGCATGGGCGGAGTCCATTAAAAATAAAACTGGAGAAAACGTTACAACCGCAATGAAAAGTATTTTCAACACAAGTAGCCGTATACCAAAAAATCTTCAAACGGATGATGGGAAAGAATTTTACAACGTACATTTTAAAAGATTAATGTCATTGAAAGGTATCAATCATTATTCTACTTTTTCAACTTTAAAAGCATCAATAGTGGAACGTTTCAACAGAACTTTAAAGGGAATGATGTGGAAGGAGTTTAGCTTTAATGGAACATACAAATGGATTGATAGCTATAAAAGCCTAGTTAACCAATATAACAACACATTTCATAGAACTATTAAGATGACACCCAATGAAGTAAATTCTTTAAATGAAAAATTTATATTAAAAACTGTTTATAACAATCCAAAAATTTTTCATAAACCAAGATTTAAGTTAAATGATAATGTTAGAATAAGTAAATATAAACATACATTTGAAAAAGGGTATACACCAAATTGGACAACTGAAATATTTAAAATCAGAAATATTCAAAATACAAACCCTACTACATACATACTTGAAGATTATCAAGGAAATGAAATCAAAGGAGGTTTCTATGAATATGAATTGATAAAAACCAAATTTCCACAAACATATTTAGTTGAAAAAATTTTAAGAAGGCGTAATAATAGAGCTTTTGTTAAATGGTTAGGTTTTTCTTCAGACCATAATTCTTGGATTGATGTAAATGATTTAATATAAATGTAATAATGTATAAGAAACATATTTTAGTCCACTACTTAATGATTGGTCAACAACATGTCGTTTACTTTAACAATAAATGGAAACTCATCACAACTTGTTGCAAATTATTTTCCGCCTATAGAACTCAAGCAAGATTATGTTTGTGGTTTGATTAGTTTCGACTCTTATCATTCTATTCCAAATGTGGATGATGAAAACAATTTGTTTCACATTGGTGATAAAACAATTGTAATACCAATAGGATCCTATGAATTCATGGATATATCTGAGAAAATTGTTGATGAATATGAACCATATAACGCTGGATTATTAGATATAAAAGCAAACTATAACACATTGCAAACAGAAATTCATAGTACCAAGGAACCAATTTTCTTCAATAGAGGTTGTTCAATTGGATCATTACTAGGATTTAGTAAAAGAATATTGGAACCTGATGTTATCAATTATTCTGATAATCCAGTAGATATTTCTAAAATAAATACAATATCAATTGAATGCAATATTATTAATGGATCTTATATAAATGAAGTATCTGTACATACAATTCATCAGTTCTCTCTTCGAGTTAGTCCAGGATATAAAATTACTGAAATACCAATGAATGTTATATATTTACCAGTTAATACAAGACAAATAAGCACTCTTGTTCTTAAAGTCGTAGATCAAGGTGGTAACCTCATTAATTTCCGTGGTGAAAAAATATCAATAAGACTACATTTAAAGCCTATATAAAGAATGATTGTTTTTAATAAAAAGCATTTACATAACAACTCATTCACTAGTGTACCGAAAACAACAACAAAAGAAGAATCAAATTCAAATAAAAAACCTACTTTTAAGAAACCCACACATAGAATTTATCTAACAAAATCGAACAAAGAGTTTTTAGAAAGCATTGGATTACAATTAAAAAAACAACATGAGTGACGTAATTAATGTTCTGTATAGACCATTTATTGACGATAGTATAGTGAAAAAAGATTACCACAGCTATACATCATATTTACAATCATTTAAAAATAATGATGAAATACGTATACCAATACAAAACCAGGACTTGTATGTATTACTAAGTGAGAGTGTTTTGTATATTGAAGGATTTGTATCCAACAGCGATAGTTCTACTTCAAAAACTGTTAAACTCTTAAACAATTGTATAGCATACTTATTTGATGAAATTCGTTATGAGATGAATGGCGTAGAAATTGATCGTACAAGACAATTGGGAATCGCGTCAGATATGAAAAATTATGTTTCGCTTAATAAATTCGAAAGTACAAATCTTCAAAACGCTGGATGGTGTCCATTTGAAAAAAATAATGTTGTACTTAAAACGGGACATTTTAATTTTTGTGTTCCTTTAAAGACCTTACTTGGATTTGCTGAAGATTTTGATAAATTAATTGTGAATTGTAAACATGAATTGATTTTGATGCGAACTAAAGATGATAAGAATATTATGAGTTCAACTACTATCACCGATAATCTTGTGTTAAGCCTCTTGAATATCACATGGAAAGTACCACACATTCAACTTTCAGATGATTACCGATTGAAAATGTTAAAAACAATAAATAGTAAAATACCACTTAATATATCATTTAGAAGCTGGGATGTTTATCATAATCCTTCTCTTGTAGAAAGTACAAATATTTTATGGAATGTCAAACTAGCAGGTGAAAATGAAAGACCACGATACATAATTTTAGCATTTAGAAACAATAATAAGTTCACACATTGTAACTTATCAGATGTAAAAGTTCATCTTAACTCTGATGTATATCCCTATGACGATCTCAACATTAGATTTGATCATAATCGTTACGCTTTACTCTATGATATGTATCAAAAATTTCAACAAGGATACTATGGACGTTCTCCACAACCACTTTTATCACCAGAAAATTTTGTTAACATTGCACCAATAATTGTTTTAAATGTCTCTCATCAGAATGAGAGTGTAAAAGGAGGACCAATAGATATTAGAATTGAATTAAAATTTCGAGCGAATGTCCCTCCAAGTACATCAGCTTATTGTATGCTTATTCACGATAAAATGTATGAATATATACCGCTCACAAATGTTATTAAAAAAATAATTTAATAAAAAATATACACATGCGTTCTATATAAATAAGAGTTTTGATGACTGCGGCTATTTATTTAACACAATGTTTGCAACTGTTGATGTTCAAGGTTTTAAAATCTATGATAATCGTTTTATTGTTAAGGAGATAGCAGTCGTATTTAGTGAAGATGAATTTCACTGTTTCCACATAAAAGCTCCATTCGAATTCAAGGACCTATGTGAAGATGATCAACGTCAATCCAATTGGTTAAAATTAAATCATCATAATTTATCATGGAATTATGGAAGTGACTCATTTAAAAACACCCAAAGCTATTTTAAATCTCTATTGAAGAATAAAAAAGTATACGTAAAGGGGACGGAGAAACAGCGAGTTGAAAAATCATTTCTAGAAATTTTAATTCTTATCTAGACATTATTGCGGTTTTGGGTTTTAATAAATTCAAGAAATTTTCATTCTTATCTATACATTATCGCCGTTTTGGTTTTAATAAAGAATAATTTAAAAAATATATTAGTTTAAAGTATACCTCTCACCATCAACAATCACATATGGTTTCATCGTGTGAACTAGAAAAGTTCTTAATAAAATATGAAAAATCAATAGACCCTGATCATGTTAAAGCTTTTCAAGACATGATTACAGAAATGAGATCATCTCTACGTTTTGCATACTCTATACATGGTTTACATAGGGTAGACTGCTGTTATGCTGAAAATTCGGATAAGGAAATGTGTGACATTTGTAATTGCGCAACTTTGTGGTCACGATATCAAACTATGAGAAAAGTCTATAATTTGTATGCAGCTATCTTTAAGGAACCACGGTGGACTTCCTATTAGTGATAAGACACTAAGCTTGTATTGTAATATGTATTCTAAATGTTTAATAAAATTTATTTTAAAATATTTCATAACTGTCTTTTAATATTTGATTTTAATGGTTATATTATAAAAAAACCGCAGAAGACAATTCATTATTTTCCCATGCATTGATAAAACATAATTTTTATATTTTTATGGATCTGATTATCAAAAACCGCAGAATACAATTTATTATTTTCTCAAACATTGAAAAACACAAATTTTTATATTTTTATGGAACTGATTATCAAAAAGCGCAAAACGGACGGACGGACGGAGATAACAAAAATGTTTACATTTTATACAACTTCTTATCAAAACCGCAGAAGACAATTTGTTATTTTCTCAAACATTGAAAAACAAAAATGTTTACATTTTATACAACTGCTTATCAAAACCCGCAAAACGGACGGACGGACGGACGGAAGGGGGACGGGGGATGGGGCGGGCGACGGACAGAAGTCAAAACCACAAAAAACTACCGTCAGCTATGACGCACGCTTCAAAAGCAACCAAGCAAGCAAGCGGCTCCGCTGCTCCGCTGTGCCAGAAACCCCATATTATACCTACTGAAAGATAAAAAAAATTAACAGGGGTCTACTTCGGCTACGCCTCCTGTGCGTTACAAACGTTTTCACAATGTTAATATGCTCTGACCTCTTCAGGTGTATAATAAAACAGACTTGGAATCAAAATTTTTTATTTTGGTTAAAAATTTAGTCTTTTGGTAAAATTGTATATTTTACTATTGTATAGATTTTGTCTTTAAAAAGTTCTGATTTATAAAGTTCTCTTGTACATTATTAACTATAGTTTGCAATGTTGCTTTATAACTTTTTTTTTGTTGAATATATATTTTGTTTTGGCTCTAGATCTGCGAGTTAAAAAAAATATAAAACTTCTTCAATAGTTTTTAATTATTAATCAAAGATAGTTTCTTGAGTTTAATTTTGACCTCATTTAGATCATGCATGCAAAATAAACAAACGAAAAAGCAAGCGACCGCAAACTGCTAGCAAGAAGTATGGAAACCTGCTTAAAGTTTGTTTCTTTCCTTTCGTTGTTAATCTCGAAAAGTTCTCTATAAGCCCGTCATTTATTTTTTTTACTTCAGAGATGCTATTTCTTTAAGTGTAAAAGCTATTTTTAAAGTCTTGGAAAAGTACACCAGTGCAATGGAAAAATGGTAGGATCAGAAAGATACAGGAAATGTAAAACTTTTTCAACTTTATTCGAATGGAACTTCTCCAGTTGCAGCAAAAAATATATAATTTTACCAAAAGTCTTAATTTTTCAACCAAAATAAAAATTGTGTGAAGTCTGTTAATACCCTATAGTGAAAAGTGATTTTGCGATTGCGCAGGTGATTGTTTTACATCAAATGGAGTTTGATATTTATATTTTAGACTGTGCATGCAGAGTTGTGGCGTGCATTTTAAAATTTACAGATTTACATATAAATTTTCTATGAACTCATTTAATATGCAGAAATAAGCTATTTCGTATGTTTTTAGGACTTATTGTTTGACTTCATAAGTCATTAATCAATCCGATCTGGTAATTGTACATAGAAAGAATCAACACTGGCAGCCATTTTTTAAAATTGTGTGAGAAAGTGAACCTATAGCTTTAAAGCAGTATTGTTATCTGTTCTTATTTCTTCGCTGTAAGGTTAATCTAAATTAATCATTATATCAAAATAGAATTGGGAAAATTTTAACCATTTCAAAAATCGTTTCTTTTCAACAAGTGAGACTAGCCTTCATTGCATTAGAAAATCATGCACCCTTACAGAAAAGAAAAATGATCATCGACTAATGATCGACTAAAGGGATATCATTCCTTAAAATTTGTCAATTTCTCGTAGGAATAACTTCATAATTTCTTCCATTCCATTCGTAGTATTTACTAATGGTTTCGTACTATTTTCGAATAAAAAATAATGTTAGTAAAAAATAAATCATTCTTAGGTTGACCGTACGCATTATTCGTAGAATGTACGATGTTTTATAGCGCATTCTTTGCTGAAAAATAAATCTGAACTCACAGAATGCAGAATTTTTTAGATTCTGACCAGAATTTAAAGTTCTTTTGAGCTGAGAAAAGAACGGAACAAATGCAATTTTTTTTTCATTTGCTATTGGCTGCACTGTTGTTTTAAATTCCTATATATTTACGATTGAGGTTATGTATAGTGCCGGCTGCATGGAATTTTTAACTACAAGGTTCAGTTTTGTTAAAATCAACAAATTAATCAAAATGGTTTTGGATTCAATTAAAAAAAAATTTGGAAATTGCAACTTTTTGCTTCTTCGTATGCTGATGACATCGATATCATTGGCCATAATACGCGCGAAGTCAGTGCAGCATTTTCCAGATTAGAAAGTCGAATGGGTCTGGCAGTGAATGCAGATAAGACGAAATACTTGGTGTCAACAAACAAACAGTCCCAGCGTCTTGGAACCCACGTTACAGTTGACAATACCTCCTTCGAGGTTGTGAAGGACTTCGTTTATCTGGGATCCAGCATAAACTCAGCCAACGACATCAGCATTGAGATCAAACGAAGAATAACTCTAAGATCAAAAAGACCAAGTAGAGGACAATCTGATGAAGCTTGGAATTTCCAACTGGCGCCAGCAAGCGAAAGACAGAAATGGCTGGCGCAAATTCTTAGATGCGGCCAAGACCGACATACGGTTGTAGCGCCAACTAAGTAAGTAAGTAACTTTCTGCTTCTCACAATTCTCACAGCACATAATATTAATGTCAATCAAATTTTTTTGTCATGTTGGTATGACTAAAGGGCAGAATGCAGAAGCACTGAATTTTACAGGTCAGAAAATTCTGCATTAGTTGCACTTTTGCGGTCAGAATTTTGGAGAAAACAGCACGATTTATTTTGAGGTCAACTTTTTTTTTTTAAAAAGAGCGGAAAAAATGCAGAACTCTTGAAGAGATCAGAAAAAATGCAGAATTTTACAACTGAAATCGTTTAGACTAGTTTTGTGGACCATTACCGAATATAAGAAAATGTGTGATTGCAAGGTGGCCGTAGCCTACTGAAAGAGTACCTGGCCCATAAGCTAAAGAACCGCAGGTCAACCAGATGGTTTTTGAAGCAAAGCTTTTTACGCCTCGTTTTGTGATTTGCTTGAGTGAAATCTCAAAAACGACACCTTTTTTCCATACACCTTTTTCTTAGAATTGTTGTTGCTTTTTGCTTGCGACTGTTACACCAAGGTAATAAAAAATTAAAAATATTTTTTAGTATGTAGTGAGAATCGAACTCGTAACCCTTTGATTGATAGTCCTATACACTAGCAACTGATTCAACATTCTTTGGTTGGTTTATTAAGTATCAACTGAAGAAATGTTGCACCAGATATCATCTTATTATATAAAAGGCAAGCACGCTACTCCGTGTCCGATAACTGTTCAGCCTGAAAGTATGCACATGTTAATACATAAAAGGCAAGCTGCTGCTCCGCACACAGTACACCTAATCCTGATTTTACACGGTCTTTTTTTACACGATTTTGAAATAACACGGTCGACAGAAATAAACTTATCCTGTTTTTACACGTTATTTTTAAAATAACACGACAAAACTTGTTTGTTTTTTGATTTTGTTTTTTATGTTACTTGAAGATGTGATTTTTTTTTAATATTTAGGTTGTGTTTTTATATCTAAAATGTGTAAATTTTTTTTTACACGATTTTTTTTTACACGATATTTTCTGGAACGTATGTACCGTGCAAAAACAGGATTAGGTGTATATCTCAAATTGTAATTACTTTTTGACAGTAAGGTAATTTTACAAGACACACTGTTCTCAAAAATGTACAGCCTAAAAGTATGCACAGAAAATATATTTGATACTTATCACTGACAATAGCAGCCGCAAAACGACACCTGAGTTGCTACGGATTGAAGATTGCAAGGCCAGTTTGTAAAGTTGTGTATGAATATGATTGTTACCAATCTCGGCAAGAGGCTCCAAAAAGGAAGTGTGCGACCTGTTGTAGGACACGCTTTTTTACTAGTAAATAAATAAAGTCATATGGCTTTTTTTCTTATTCCTGTATGCACTTTCTAATTGCTGCTGTAAAATCAGTTAATAATTTTTTGTCAGTGCATTTTTGAAGCGAAGCTTTTCACGCCTCGTTTTGTGATTTGCTTGAGTGAAATCTCAAAAAATTACCCTCATCACTGACTATACAAGAGCAGGCTCCATTGAACTGGGCGAAACTTATCACAAGGTACCAATTGTTTGAATGTTCACAGGCACTTAAACAATGCCTTTTTGATAAATTTAATTCACGAATGATAAGCGATCCAAATATTTGTACAATACGATTAAGGAAAACTATTGATGCAGTTTTTGCTATAGCTATCTTTAGATATATGGATGATACGTAATATACGTTTGCTATTTTAGATATCAAAACCAACAATTCCATTAATAAATTTCCATAATAAAAATTCAAAACATCTACAAAAATAATTAAAAACTATGTAACATGTAATAAAATAAAATAATAATGTAATGTAATGAAATGTACTGGTGTATACATTAACGTGTATTTTTTTAGTTAACTTTATGATATTTAAAATTATTGAAATTTTGAAAATGAAATAAACCTTTAACTTGAGAAATGAAAATATTTAACTTCCTAAGTTGTACGAAAAGTCAAGTTAACAAAAGTTATTTAAACTGCTCAAGTTAGCTCGATTTATAAAAAGCTGTAAATGAAACGGCCCTAAAAGCCCTAAGTTTAAGCGCAACTTACAATTAAGAATTTTTTTTTTCTTTTCTCGTAAAAATTTTTAATATAAACTTACGGCTTTTTTGATTTAATATGAAGATATATTTAAAATTTTCACAGCCGAGGGGGGGCAAGTGCCCCCCCTGTGGACGCCTATTATTGATGGGGCTTGTAAGAATCTTATTAGAGTTTTCTTAACTGAGGTTTCTTCATGATAAATAAAAGCAGAGGTATTTTAAAAAATCGCTCTTTGCTTGCATTATTATGAAACCCCATAAAAATTGCTACCCTTTTAATTTTTAAAGCTTCGGTACTACCACCCTCTTACATTGAAAATAATTTAAAAGAAAAAAAACCATAAGCCTTCAAAGACTTCTTCTAATCACTTAATCTCATTTTCAGTTCTTAAACTCTTAACACTGTATCTATCTATCCATCACTGGTTCATTTCGTATTGTTGTTGTTGTCGCTACTTTAATACATACAATATTATTATTGTATTTGTATGAAGTCTGTTTGTGTGTTTGTGTGCTTGAGTGTGCTTGTGTGCGTGTGCTTGTATTACTGTAGTTGATATTAATCTAAATTAAGCTTAAAACTCAATGAAAAAGAATCTGTTGCGTAGCATAACAAAGAAATAGGAAAATGGCTCAAATAATGGTGCACAAGTTTTTCCTTTTTTCATCTCATTTGAGATACTTGGATATCATGGACATTTTTGATAACATCAACTGACTTTTTATGTAATGATTGGGGGGGGGGGGGGGGGGGGAATTGCAATTTAATTTAATAAATGTTTGTCGTCTGTCTTCTTTTAAGAATGATAAAAAAATCAATATGTTTTCTGTATTTTTATATGTTTTAGTGGTTGCGAATGTGTATTTCTGGAAATGTATTAAAAGCGTTGAGTATTTTAAGGACACCAGTTCAGGTTCGTTGCACCTGTGTGAGGACAATAAATATTTCCAAAAATCAAATTGCTGCTGAAACAAAATGAATGATGTTCTTAATATTGGTACGTTGACATGAAGATAAATGATGATACATACTAATTATCTACAAAAGAAGAAATAATATACTAATTCCAAAAAAACCAAGTAAATAGCAATTTAATTATACGGAGAAAACAGTTTGCTGAATTTTTATTGTGGTTAAGCAAAACTTCAAAACTTCACAGCCACTTCAAAATTATGCTAGATTTCATCAAAACCTAATCAAAATTTGCTATTTCATATTTTGCTTAAATTTAATCAAAATTTTGCTAAGTTATTATAAACTACAAAAGCAAATTACTACTTAATTCAAGCAAATTTGCTAAGTTATTATAAATTGGAATAGCAAATTTTGATTAGTTCTTGCTGAAATCTAGCATATTTTTGAAGTGAAATAATTATTAGCATTAAACTAAATTGAAAAATTTCCATTATCCGAAGACACGAAGTAATAAAAACTTTGTTTATGCAAACGTAAGTAAAATAATTGCAATTAAGAAGTTTCTGAAATTTTAAAATTTTAAAAGGACGGTGAAAACTGTTTGCTAAATTTATATTGTGGCCACAAATAAAATTATGCTACATATCAGCAACAACTAATCAAAATTTGCTATTCCAGTTTATAATTGCTTGAATTTAATCAACATTTTACTAAGTTATTATAAACTGCAAAATCAACTTTCTACTCAATTCAAGCACATATTTGCTAAGTTACTATAAATTGGAATAGCAAATTTTGATTAGTTTTTGCTGGAATCTAGCATATTTTTGAAGTGAAATAATTATTAACATTAAATCAAATTGAAAAATTACCATTATCCGAAGACTTGAACCTCGGCCGCGTGAGCGTAAGTACATGGGCTTATCCATTCGACCATCGCAGTTGTGAACCAATCGTCGCCTAATTTCCTTCATTAATAATAAACGTGTGCTCGTGTGTTTAGAATAAATTTGCGTGAATTAAGTAAAAATTCGATATTTGAGTTTATAATAACTTAGCAAATATTTGCATGAGTTTAGTAAAAATTTGTTATTTGAGCTCATAACAACTTAGCAAATATTTGCTTGAATTAAGCAGAAATTTGCTTTTGCAGTTTATAATAACTTAGCAAAATTTTGCTTGAATTTAATCAAAATTATGCTTTTTCCTAAATACATGAGAAGTAATTTCAATTTAGCAATCTTTTTCCAAAATCACACCGTGATTGAGCAAAGTTTTGCTGATTTGCTTTTAAGCAAATAATTAATTTGCTTGATTCAAGCAAAATAATTATCTCCGTGTACAGTTAGATTTAATTTATACAAGAAGCTTGTGGGAACCCTGACAAAAACTAGGTCACGTTTATAATTGCAATAGGTGCAAGAAAGTGCTGCCATTGATAGCAAAAATTACTTGATTATTACACTAAAGACACAGAGAAAAAACCAAAGTGAATTTTGGAGTCATCGCGCTAATAGTTTGTTTGGAGTAGTCTGAAAGGTACCAGCAGTGGCGGATCTAGATGGTGCTCGGGGGGGAGGTTGGGGTCGAATTTGCGAATAAATTTTTTTTGAAGTGAAAACTTCTTTAGGCGCGTTGAACGATTTTAGGAGAGGGTAAATCTTTGGTTTGCGTCATCGTCATTTTGCGAGTAACTCTCGTCATCATCAGCTCATCAATCGCTCATCAAATCGATCATCAAATGATTTGACAAATGATTTGACCAACAAAATTTGTATAGATTTGATGGCGATTTGATGAGTGTTCACACATGAGTGTTCACAAAGTCGTGAAGTCTCTTTTAATGCCTCCTCTTGAAATTTTGATACCAGGCAAACAAAAAACATAGCAAGCAAAGTGCTGTTTATTTTCCGCCGCCAATTCGGTTCATCCCCTCTAACGTTGCGCAACCGATGTGATACTGCTCTTCTATGTTCGTCGTTGTAGTAGATTTGCTTTGTAATTGTTGTTGTAAATGTATTTTAGTTCAGCTACAGATCTACATATACATTGAAAGAAAAACAGTAAATATCCTTCAAGATTTTTTTATGACAGACTGATTTGTCAGCAGATAAACTTATTGATGATTGCTTGCTGCGTTTACTGAGCGCCTGGTAGCCAAGATCCAAGAGAGTGTATTTGAGTTTCATGACCAACATAAAAAACATTGGTAGTTTTTTACATGTCGCCAGCATATTCTCTGACTGGGACCATGGTATAATAAGTAATAGGTAGGAGTGATATTTCGTGTTTCGACCGTCGAATATCAAACAAACGAAAACAACATAGGGAACGTGTGTCACACACATTGGCCGCATTCAGAGGAGTCACCTGTTGTGAATGGATCATTTCATTGCAAAGGTTTCTGACTTAAATTTAAAAAAAAACAGTTGCCAACTATTGACTCCGCTGAATGCTGCCAATGTGTGTGACACACGCACTTTATATTGTTTTCTTTTGTGTGAAATTCGATGGTTGCAGCTCATGAGAAAATAACTAGTTGCCAAGGCTACCTAATAATAATTTTATCATGACTGGGACTGCATCGTCCATGACTGGGACTGCATTTTTTGTTTCTTATTTCAGCTACCATACGCCTATAGTATCTTTTTTAGAATATAATTCAATTATTAATGACGCAAACAGTGAAAATAATGTAAATGAAATTCAATGAAATTCAATGAAATTTATGTAAATACAATGCACAATGCGAAAAACGAACTCTGTTCATCTTGGCACGCCCGCGCAAAGATTAGTCAGCATGCTCACTGGTCACTGCATGACGGCAGCCCACGCGAGGAAGCTTGGCATCACCACGGATGAAAACTGCAGGAAATGCAAGGAACCGGGCACAGTGGAGACCCTGGAGCACCTACTATGCACATGCCCCGCCCTACTTAGATCGAGACTAAAATACCTAGGCTCATCGACGTTTCCGTCGCTTAAAGATGTAACCAAAGTATCTCTGGAATCCCTCCGAAGGTTTGCGAATTCAACGCAAGTCTTTAAAGACTTTAAATAATCACAAAGGTTCCTTTTGTTCGCTACCGGTACCACTAAGGACCTAATTGGTCTATGTGAGCCTTCACGAAGGCATTCGGATTAACCTAACCTAACCTAACCTATGTAAATACAAATTTTATGTATTTTATGTGTATATTAATTATTTAAATAAGTTTAATTTATATTTTTGTTTATGTGTTACTCTGTTTTTTATATTAATACCCATAATTTAAAATATAATGAAATGATAAAAGACAAAAATAAATTCGGATGAACCGAATCATGTGCAGAAAATAAACTGCACTTTGATTGTTATGTGTTCTGTTTTTCTTGTAACAAGATCTCAAATGCAGGCATTAAAAGAGACTTCAAGACGAATCAAACAAAATATCATATATAAAAAATATGAAATATATTTTATTTTATGAGGATTATTTTTCATTCAATTGTGCTCCCTGTATTTTATTTTTATATCAACAATATTCAATTTAAATGTAATAATATAGTTCGGTGTAATTATAATATAAAAATGCTATCTGAATTAAAAATATTTTCAAAGGTATAATCAAAGTCTGCGGGAGTGAAAATATAAAAAGTTTTTCCGATTAGCATGAAAATTTTTATAAAGCAGTAAAGCGGTCCGTGTCAGGACAAAGTCTTCCAGGGAATACTAATATTTTATATATAGGTGTTCACTTCGGTCGGCAGTCACTGCTATACTTTTTTTATTTATAATTTATATTGATGTATGTAGTACATTCATTTTCAAAAATAACATTAACGTTTTAAATGGCATTAGTGTATATGTAATTCAAAAGTTAACAAGTAATATAATTTAGAGGAAGTAAAAGCTAAGAAGCTTAGTAGAAAAAGATTATATTAAAACTCTTATGCTTCTTATTAATGCTTCTTAACTTAATTTCGACTGGGCAGACGACATAGTCCATGTATGAAGAATTTGACTCTGAGCCAGAAATTATCACTACCAACATTTACAGAAATTTTCAA
Source organism: Dichetophora obliterata (assembly GCA_963920525.1). Lineage (NCBI taxonomy): Eukaryota > Metazoa > Arthropoda > Insecta > Diptera > Sciomyzidae > Dichetophora > Dichetophora obliterata. Next base: position 300,961,114 of record OY986435.1, on the reverse strand, counting down.
TTTTATGTTTTTCAAATAGAAGAAAAACACACTCGAAAACTCAAGAGAGCGTTTACCAATCGAACAACTAGAAACAAAGTTATTCAAAAAGAAAAACAATTTCGTCCATATGTGAAGATTTTGACTTTGCGACAAAAGTTATCACTACAAACATTTACAGACTTTTTCAAATTTATACTTGTCATAACAAGTGAAAATATACTCGAAAAATAGAGGCAAAGTTATTAAAAAACGAAAAAATTTTTCGTCTGGCCAGACGATGGACTATGGTCCATCCAAGGGTTAAGTAGGTTTTCAGTAATGCAGCAGTAGCTGAAGTCACTAGAATAACTGCTTTCTTTTTAAGTGCATTAATATGTTAGGAAATATATATTATTGTCTTCATCACTAATGTTTCTGTTTTTAGATCTTGCTTAGAACAATATCGTTGCCACAGAACTATATATCGGTTATCAACTCTGCATCTGTTGGCATTTTAAAATTGTTATTAAATATTAAGAACGTCTTTGTAATTTCATTTAATGACAATTTTAACTTAATTGCTAGGGAATAAGCTCTCCCAAAACTTGCGGTTAATTTTAAGTTTTAAGGAAAAAATCATCAGGCAGGGACGTTTTTATGTAAATTTCGCACCCTGAGGACAAATTTTCGCTGCGCCTCTAATTTTTTCACAATAAAAATAGCAAAATTTGTACAAGTATAATTATTTTTATTTTCACAAAAAACATTTCCTAAACATACCTTTTACACAAATATTTATTGAGTCATTTCAGTAAAGTACCAGAAATTCAAATTTTTCTAGTTTTATAGTTAAGATCAACGCGATCAAAGTCTTTACTGAAATCGGTATAGACTGTATCTATCTGATGTCCTTTTCCCATTTTAGTAAGAACATCTGGAAATGTAAAAGAGAATTGTTTCTAGCATCCCGAGTTAGGTTGATTGAACAAGCCAGTGGTAAAATTAAGGAAACGAAGATAAAATTTGGTTATAGGTTAAAGGTAAATAGAATACCTCTTTGAAAGGATCTACAAAAATATTACAGATCTCCTGCTGGATGGAAGAAGTAGACAGATAGATAGTTAAGTGAGTAGGGAGCTAGTCACCTAGTTACTGCGGCCTCAAGGACCTATTGTAACAAACCTCAATAAGTTATGGTTTATCCTTAATCGTTAAGTTCGTTAGGAACAGAGCGATGTCCTTGGGTGAACTATCCGCTATTTGGTACAATGCACCTAAGTAGCGAAGTTGGGTCCTAATTAGACCGTTACAGCGACGTGGAAGAAGTGACATTTCATTTAAACATGAATGTCGGGTAGCCGGGAGGTTTTCGCTTAACGTTTACAAAGTTGAAGAAATTTTAGGGTGTGTAATAATTCTTTCTCCAATTAAGTTGGTTTAAGACTTATAAGCTTCTTCAGACTGGACAGAGAACTATTTATACTGTTCTTCATATCTTGTCTTTAGTTCTCTGATGTCTCAATTCTCTAAGCTTTGAATCAAGCCTCGGCTGCGATAGTTCGTTTTTTTTCCTTATTTTCGTAACATGAATATCGAATATAGGAAAGACTCTCTGACAGAAAAATGAGACAGCATCGTTCAATTCCAATGTCGAAAGGTTGTTTCAATTCAAACAATTCAACTCATTGTAAATATTAAAGTGCATTTTTTTTTATTTAACTTAAAGCGTATATAGAATTTTTGTATTTAAAAATGATTTTATTCATTTGTTATTCCTTATTCATTTTTTATTCCTTTTACTCCTAAGCCATAAATAAAAAAAAGAATAACAAATGAATAATGAATAAAAATTGAATAACGAATAACAAATTAATAGTGAATAAAAAAAAATAATGAATAACAAATGAATAATGACGAAAAAAAATTTAATTATGAATAAAAAATTAATAACGAATAAAAAATGAATAATGAATAAAAACAGAACAACTGAAAATTCTGGAAATCTTTGTGAATTGCATTCTTTGTGAATAGCATTTAAATGAATAAAAAATTAATCATTATTCCTAATAACGAAAATGAATAATTAAAATGAATAATTAATAATTTTTTAAAAATTAATGCGAATTAAAAATTTTATTTATAAATCAATTATGCATTCATTGTATGCATTCTTATTTCGTTATTCACTGAAAAAATAATGTATATATCAAGCATAGAAATGGTTCACATAATAAAAATACCAAAATGAAGTTTAGTTTTTTGACAAAATTTCAGTAATTTTAGAACTTTTGTGTGAAAGAGTTCGACAATTTGATTCAAAATTAAATCCAAATTTCGCAGACTCCATTTAAGCTGACGTCATTAAGGGACTTCATCAAATAAATGTGATAATTAAATTCGGCTTAATCTTCTGATAATTTATATCATCAACGAGCTCTGCTTCTGGTCCTGAATCCTTCTTTGTACTGTACAAATTGATATAAAAATTTTATTGCATTCCAAACTCACCCTCATATTTATTTACAACCTAAACTTACATCCCCTACCCTTTAAAGAGCCAAAATAACTCCCTGCGGAATAAAGGTTTTCATGCTGTGAAACACACAAGCCCATACGCACAAACAGTGAGCTACGAAGGGGCGGAATGGAATAAAATTTAGCTGACTCAATAAAAATCAAATACCGTTAATGCTAACGATATGACTTTAACCCGAACTAAAGGGAATTTGGCCGTAGCACGCAAAAAACGTGTTACAATCTAGATGGTGAATTGATGCAGTTGGACTGCGAAAATTGCAAGCAATACTGTTGGTATTCCAACAAAGTTCTTGGCATTGCTAAATTGATAAGCGCAATCAGATGTTTTAAGGATGCAGCCACCACGTTCTAGTAACAGCAGAAAATTGTGAACATATTTCAGAAAGTAATATTAAATGCATGTTTTAGAACCGAATACAAAGAATAGTATGAAACAAATTTATTAAATCATAGAAGCTAAAGCACAGGTTGCACTCCGTGCTTTGACCAGTGTTCATGAATATTATTCTTTGTTAAATGTCATCAACGCCGTAGATAGGTGTCTGATAAGGGGGGCGGGGGGGGGGTTAGGTTATGTTAAAGTGACGGTCACTTTTCAGAGACACTGAAGTCAATGAGGCCCATTGTGATACCATGGGGTTAATTTCCCTACTCAATTTCAATTTGAACTAATGAGAGCTGCTTACAAAGCTGTGGATTCTGATGGGGAATGGGGGAAGGGGGGAGGTTGCTGAAGTAAAAAATATAAAAATCGATTCAATCGCTTCATTTGGACCAGGACGACAAGTATTTATTTAAGTTAAGAAAACAAGTTGTTCGGGGCAGTTCCTCAAAATAATCCTTGGCTTATGTTATGATGATTCTCTATATATTTCGACTCTAGCGATATCCATCCTTGAGCTGCAATGATTTGAACCTCTAACCTCTAAAAATCGAGTTTTTTGTAAAAATATTGCCTGGTGTGTTAGTTAGAAAATTGAAATGATCTGAAATAATATTTTTGAAAAATTCTCCCAATCTGCATCAAAAAATTTTAAATTTTTGCATTCGAACTATAATGATGTTTTTCGTGCACTTTATGATTTTTTTTAAGTTACTTTCACTAAAGTTCAAAAAACTTAATTATTTCTAATGATATCCTCACTGGTCAGAATTGCTGGCCAGAATAGATAAACAAATTAAAACTAAAATATGAATTATAAAATTAACACCTACTGAAAAGCTATTGTAAGAAATTAAAAAAAAGTTATGAAGTTATTTAAATTTTTAAAGTTCTGTATGAAAATAAAATGAAAAATATCAAAAATTTTTTGATGCAGATTGGAAAAGATTTTTCCGGCCTATAATTTCTGATGGTTTGTTTTTTTTAACTATTACGCCAGCCAATATTTTTACACAAAAATCGATTTTTAGAGGTAATTTCAAACCATTCTAGCTCACGGATGGCTATCTGTAGAGTCGAAATATTTGGGGAATCATCATAACATAAGCCCAGGTTTATTTTGAAGGAGCCCACTGAACCATAAGCGAAGGTTTTGCGTAAGGTGAGAGTTTTCGAACGTTTTTGGATAGAATTTTTTTTTATTTAGTCGCTTAAAAGTGATTTCTATGACAGATATTAATTTCGTGAAAACTTTTACCTTAAATAAAAACTGTACTTCTTTTGCAAAATTCATAAAAAACTTATTTTCAGTCAAAAAGAATCATTTTAGAAGCTAAAAATGCCTCGTAAATGAACAATTTTTGTGTATTTTGTGTAGTTCATAAATGAGTTCAGAAATTATTCATAAAGGTTTCTTTTTGCTTTCTTAAATTTAAAATTTTAGTCCGGCGATTGTTTCAAAAAGGGTTCATTTCCAAGTGCCGGAAAATAACTTTTCTATGGTTAATTTTTTAACTCATTTCTGAAAAAATAAGGTTTACTTTTGAGAGGCATTTTAGTCCTACGAATGATACAAAAATGGTTCATATATGAGTGCCGCAAATGAACGTTTCTATCCGTAAAGGCTCATAAATGAATTTAAAAGCGGTAGTTTTGATTCACTGGAAAAGACTCAATCAACTTTTTTCTTTTCTATGGAGCATTAGGCGCCTTAATATACATAGTTGTAGATACTTAAATAGTTAGTTCACTAATTTTTTTGGAACGCGAAGCCAATTTATCGATGACGAAGCCAATTTATCGGTCATAGAAATATCCTTATGAATACTTAATAGCGCTAAACCATAACACTATTAGATCTTTATCGATTTTTTACAACAGTATAGTCAAAGCTGAAGTAAATTAATATATTCTATGTGTTAAATAAATTGCAACGAAAAATTCTGGACTCGTAACTGCAAACATTAATTGGTGTACTTGAGACGAAGTGTCACCGCTAGAATTTGAGAAGATCCTTTTTTAAAACCACTTTGCGATACTCACACACAGCTTAAAAAATCGTGAAATTGACATATGTACAAATTTAATTCACTTTTACGTTCATTTAATAACACTGTAGGGACATTGAAAAGACACACGAGGATGACGAGAACGTAAACTTATTTTTTGGTCGCAGAATTTAGTGGCATACTCAGTTTTTCGCAATCAGATCAAAATCTCGAGATGTTTGCGATTGAAATTTAATCACTGTTAGACCCATTTTCAGTTATATTTTCCTTATTTTTGGAGAACAAAAATTTTGACTACCACCGATTTTGCTTAAACTTTCAGAATTTAATCTACTTTTAAAAATACTAATTTAAATAAAAAAAATTTAAGATTGTTTTAAGGATTTTACGTTTAACATTCAAATTTGGTCAAAATGGAGAGAAATGCAAAATTGCTTAACCTTGGAAAAATCATAGATTACGCAAGGCTAACTTGATTTTCACGTTGAAGGTATTTTCGAAAATACTATAAAAAGTAATTGTTAAAATACTTTAAAAAAAGTTTCAAATGAAGGTCAAATGATGGTCATATAACAAAAATCTGAATATCTCGAGAATTTGATCTGATTTGGAAAAACTGAATATGCCACTGAATTCTTTGACCGAAAATTAAGTTTACGTGTCTCAGCGTTTTTTTTTTTGTGTCTTTTTAAAAGCTGAAAATTTACCAACAGCGCAATTTTACGAACAATGAAGCTTTGCTTATCATCATTTGAATTTCACAGACTGGCTTAGAATAATTTTTTTCAATTTATATGTATACGTTCCACAAACGCTAGTACGTAAGCAACAATACATATGAAAACAATTAAGAAAACCATTTATATTGTATTATATTTAACTAAATGTCTGCTTAACAAACTAAGCATGTACATTGAACAATTTTCAATTTATCTTCATCTTATGGTAATTAAATAATTTTAAATATCTGTGCATTAATTTAATATATAAAAAAATGTTTAATTCCTAAGGGAGGGCTTGAACCCCCAATATCTACGGCGTTGAATGTCATCCTCATGTTCAATAGGCGAAGTTTATGAATTTAATTATATGAATGCTCACTTTTTGAAACGAAACAATTTATCTACTTTATAATAAACACCAGCAAAACTGCTCGGCTTTGCTCGCGATACGACTGATGATATACATTGAAAATATTTTTTAACCAATTTCTTAGAAATTTATCTAGACGTAATGCAATTGGTAGAGCGCCATTAACTGACATGACAGCGTTCACATCTATTCTGTATTTGGGTTCTGACAAAAAAGAAAATTTTTTTCTATAATAACCCACAATTAGTAATATAGAAATTGGTATTGTAGGGATTTGTGAATATTTTGATAAACTTTAATTGGCTAAGGCACAAACATACACGGAGATAATCATTTTGCTTGAATCAAGCAAATGTTTCTCTTAAAAGCTTAAATTTAAATCACTACTCAGGTAATTAGGAAGATGCAAAATTTGGATTAAATTCGAGCAAAATTTTGCTAAGTTATTATAAAATGCAAAAGCAAATTTTTACTTACTTCGAGCAAATATTTGCTTAGTTACTATAAACTCAAATAGCAAATTTTTACTAAATTCAAGCAAATCTTCTAAACACACGAGCACCCGTTTATTCTTAATGAAGACAACTAGGCGACTATTGCTTAACAACTGCGATGGCCGAATGGATAAGCCCATGCACTTACACTCACGCGGCCGAGGTTCAAATCTACGGATGGTGGCAATTTTTCAATTAAAATACAAATTCTAGTTGTTTGATAGTTTAAAATCGTTTATTGAGCTTAAGGTCAAAGTTAGAACAATTAATTGTTCTAACGAATCTTTCCAAAGAAACAACAACAACAACAAAGTTTTCAATATGAAAAGGAAAAAATCACTAGCTGATTTTATTGCAATTTCGGCCGGGCTAAAGGCTTCATCAGAAATCTTTGTGATACCCGTGCAAACTATCAAACATTTAGAATTTGTATTTAAATCATATAAAGTCAACATAATAAATAAAGGGGTCATTTAGGGAAAAACTTTAATTATTTTACTTCTAGATGCTAGATTTTTGCAAAAGTAATCAAAATTTGCTATTCCAATTTGTAATAACTTAGCAAATATTTGCTTGAATTAAGTAGAAATTTGGTTTTGCAGTTTATAATAACTTAGCAAAATTTTGCTTAAATTTAATCAAAAATTTGCTTAGTTATTATTAACTGGAATAGCAAAATTTTGATTAGGTTTTGCTGAAATCTAGCATAATTTTTGAGTGCCTGAGAATCAAGCGCAAGTTTTACTTAGCCACAATACAAATTTAGCAAACAGTTTTCTCCGTGTAGCATGGGCCTAATTAATTGGTATATAAAATACTATGGATTATGCAATTTCAATAATTTTTTTTTAATAAAGAAATTTTTTCGGTCAATTCAAAAAATATGTTATTGAAATGAATTTGATAGCATTCCTACAAAACACTTGAAAAAAATTCCATAAAATTTTAACTCAATGAACGTAAAACTTAGCTATTTAAAATTTCGTAAAAAAATTTGTTGGATAATTGAACCTCGCTAATTGGATACACACTTTTGGTCTATTCTTTTTGATAATAGATGGTTTGGAAAAATAGCTACATGCAATCTATTATCTTGATTACCAAAGACTGCACTTTATCCACTGACAAATGTACTTCAGAAAACCTTAGATATGAAAGAAACAGCACTATGTGCTCTTCTTGACATAGAAGGTACTTTTGGCAATACTTCTCATGAAGCCATAAGTAAAGCTCTTACCAACAGAGGGGTAAACAACGAATTCGTTACGAATTTTTCGAAATTATTCCGAGTTCGTAATCCGAATTCGTTCCGATTTCGTAATGACAATCATATGGAGGGGTTGACACGAATTCGTAACGAATTGTCGTAACGAATTCGGAAGAAATTTTAGTAACGAACTCGTAACAAATTCGTAAAGATTTGGAGTATCGTATTCGTAACGAATTCGTAACAAATTCGTAAAGAATTGACGTATCGGTTTCGTAACAAATTCGTAAACAATTGAATTATCGTTTTCGTAATGAATTCTTTACAAATTCATTACAATTTCTTAACGAATTGTAGCACCGAATTCGTAACGAAATGAAGCATCAAATTTGCAACGATCTCTTAATGATTTTTGTACTGTATGTAGTTAGGGCTTAAGATGCTCCAGACTATATGTTTCATACAAATGACATGCCAAAAATAACAGATCCTTTGCAACTACTATTACGGAACATATGTAAATGTGAATCTGACATGTCTTTTGTATTTGCATCTGTAAAAATTAAAATTAGAACCATATTTTGTATCATCTGTTTTAAAGACAAAGTTGTTTAAAATTAAATTATTTTACAAATGGAAAATTATTTAAAATGCCGCTAGGCTCATGGCCACCAATTTTTTTCAAGTCGAAATATTTAAAACACCTCACAATTTAAATTTGAAAATTTTATTTCGGAACTCTTTCGAATTATTCGGAAATGTTCCGAAATTAGTGTTGCGAAATAGTTACGAATTCGTTAATAACTCTCGCAATAGTTACGAACTAATCGGAATTCAGACAAATTAGGAAACTTTGGTTTGCAGGGAACACACTTACGAAATGAATGAGTAATATGCTCAATACAATGTCAACAGAAACTAACGGGTGGTTAAATTTTAAGGGCCGATGTTGAATGTGAACCACACCTAAATGTCAAGTTTTTTTCTGCATTTCATTTGACATTTCTCAATTTCAGACTAATTCAATTTGAATCATGGAAAGATACACAATCGAGCAATCCGTAAAAGTTATTCAGGCTTATTATGAAAACGCACTTTTAAATCAAAATGCATATCATGCACTTCGTGATTTTTTCGGTCAAAATCGTGCAAAAATTTGAGCAAACCGGGTCTATAGAAGATGTGAAAACACCAGTGCATGCTCGTACTGCAGAAAATATTGCTGCTGTTCGCAATAGTGTGGCTGAAGAGCCGACCACCTCAACTCGTCGTCGTGCCCAACAATTGCACCTCTCACGCTCGTCGTTGATGAACATTATGCATAAAGACGTGCATTTACACGCTTACAAGGTGCAATTGACTCAAGAACTAAAGCCTCTTGACCATTTAGAGCGTCGTCAATGGTCAGAATGGTGGCAAGAAATGGCAACAGTGGATGATCAATTTTCGAAGAAAATCATCTTCAGTGAAGAGGCACATTTTCACCTCAGTGGATTCGTCAATAAGCAGAATTGCCATATTTGGGCGAATGATAATTCAAGAGTGATTGTCGAAAAACCAATGCACCCACAAAGAGTGACTGTTTGGTGCGGTTTATGGGCTGGCGGCATCATCGAGCCATATTTTTTCCAAAATGAGGCCGGTACCAGGCAGTTACTGTGAATGGTGCTCGCTATCGTGAGATGATAACGAACTTTTTATGGTCCGAATTGGAAGATATGGATGTGGACGATATGTGGTTTCAACAGGCCGAAGCCACTTGCCACATAGCTAACGAAACAATGGCTCTTTTGAGCAACAAATTCAATGTCCGTGTTATCTCACGTGGTGGCGATGTCAATTGGCCGCCAAGACACCGTTGGACTTTTTTCTTTGGGGTTATTTGAAAAAAAAAAGGTGTACGTCGATAAGCCAGCAACAATTCAAGAGCTAAAGGATAAGATAATTCGGCACATTAACGGCATAGAACCTCAATTATGCCTCAGCGTCATAGAAAATTTGGACCATCGGATAAAGGTGTTGGCAATTTAGCCAATATTTTGTTCCATACATAATTAAACCATACCAATATTATCATAATAAAAAGAAATGACAATAATTTCTTAAATAATTTGTGTTTTATTTAAAATCAACATCGGCCCTTAAAATTTAACCACCCTTTAGCACCAGCAGTACATATAATGACAACGACAACAAGAGGCTGCCCACAAGGGGGAGTATTATCGTCTAAAGTGGAGCATTGTAGTAGATGAACTACTGGAAGAATTGGGAAAAACTGTATTAATGTTCCTAGGCTATGATGATGACATAGTAATTATCTGCAGGGGAAAATTTCAAGAGACCCCGCGTGATAGAATTGAAATGAGCCTAAGGGTGGCAAAAAAATGGTGCAAAGAGGTGGGCCTGAACATAAATCCGGCAAAAACCACCATCATACCATTTACCAGGAAATATAAACTTGAGCACCTTAAACTTAAAGGTTACACGGAACAGAGACAGAATTCCAAATGGAAGTTAAATTTTTGGGAGTATTTCTAGACCAAAAACTACTTTGGAAAACACATTTCAGCGAATTATCAGTGAAGGATGGGAGAACATTTATGATTTGCAAATCCATCGCAAGAAAAGCTGGGGATGTACGTCACAAATACTGCAATGGATATATACAATGCTCATACGTGCCATGATTGCGTATGGCAAACATACAGTCATCAATGCGCTAAACAAGCTACAGAGATTTGCCTGCGTGTGCATCACCGGAGCCATGCAAACATGTCCAACAGCATCCAGGAAGGTTCTACAAGAACTAACACCTCTTCACATTTATATTCAATCCCAGGCGAAGAGGGCTATTCTAAGGATGAGTAGTGAAGATATCGGACAAAAGGATTGCGTAACTCGAAAGAAGTTTGATATTCTATCGAGATAATGACCTGAAATAACAATACCAAGGGACAGCAAGCCTCCAAAATTCCGTTTCACTAAAAATTTCCAAACCGAACTAAGTAGTAAAAAGAAATAGAAGGTATATCCGAAACTTATAAGATAAACCAGTACATGATTACATGGTGCACTGTGGCATTTCAAACTGAGGAATGTCACAAACAGTTTCAAATTGAGAGCGGTGTCGCAATCGCGACAAAAAAGAGTAATATGAACACGGCGTAATAAGTTACGATAGCATTTCATTTACCTTTGTTTCACAAAAACTTTTCAATACGTATTCTTAAATTGAAACATTTTTTCAGGAATCTTATTCGTAATTTTCAGACACGAATAGAATTCGTAGAAATAACGCTTAAAAAAGAAAGTACAATGTAAAAACAAATGTATATTGTACGAATATATTTACGAATGATCCTAATACCTAGCTACGAAAACAAAACCTTCTGTTCAGCTGGAGTTTGAACCGCACTACTTTAGCTTATCAGCCACGTACTCTTTCAGTGGGCTAAGGCCACCTTGCAATCACACATTTCCTTATATTCGGTAATTGTTCGACAAACCAGTCTGAACGATTTCAGTTGTACACCTTTTGCAGAGATTGGTAACATTCATATTCATACACAACTTTACAAACTGGCCTTGCAATCTTCAATCCGTAGCGACTCAGGTGTCGTTTTGCGGCTGCTACTATTGATTATATTTTTTGGTACAATTGACTCAAATCGACTCAAAAGAATTTCATTGAATTCGTTAAAACTTTTTTATAAAAGGATGAAAAAAAGAGGTAGTTAGATCAAAAACGTACTATTGTAAAAACCCAATATTGTCAGTGATAAGTATCAAATATATTTTCTGTGCATACTTTCAGGCTGAACATTTTTGAGAACAGTGTGACTTGTAAAATTACTTTACTGTCAAAAAATAATTACAATTTGAGAAATACTGTGTACAGTTATTGGATACGGAGTAGCGTGCTTGCCCTTTATATAATAAGATGATATCTGGTGCAACATATCTTCAGTTAATACTTATTATTGAATAAACCAACCAACTCAACAAAGAATGTTGGATCGGTTGGTAGTGTATAGTGGACTATCAATCAAAGGGTTACGAGCTCGATTTTCACTACATACTAAAAACTATTTTTAATTTTATATAACCTTGGTGTAACAGACGCAAGCAAATAGCAACAACAATTCTAAGTTCAATTCTAATTCAAGAATGGAAAAAAGTGTGGTTTTTGATATTTCACTCAAGCAAATCACAAAACGAGGCGTAAAAAGCTTAGCTTCAAAAAAAAAATTTAATATAATACGTTTTAAAAACGAACTAAAAAGTATAAAATAGTTTCTCCTAGAATGGGGCTTTTAGTTCAACTAAAAACGTGGAGCGCATGCTATAGAGAATAGTAAGAAATGTTATTAGCAATTGTAATACGTTTTATATACGTTTATATACGTTTTATATAATACGCACAATTGTAAAAAATATTTTAATGAAATATATTAAAAACAGCGGAGATATTGGCATTAAAAGTAAAAACTTTAATATTCATATAATTTTTTTCTCATTATTAGCTATCGATGTTTTATGAAAAATTCGTTGTACTAAAAATGATTGTACTAAAATTTATATTGGCTGCGTTTTTTCATGGGAGATCAGGATCATATGACAGCATTTGCAAGGAAAGGAAAAACAGCAAAAAATCCAGCAAGTGAGCTGGACATTTAAATTGAGCCAATTCTATGTTTTTAAGTGTTGAAAGCGCAACTGTAAACGTAGACAACGCTGCACTTAGATGACGCTGCGACTGAAAAAACTGGCAGTACTGCATTATTTGACATTTTAAAAGTTTGGTAGCGGAAGATCACGCGGACGTCACGAAAAAAATTTTTAGTTAATTTTATTACTTACGTAAAAGAATAACAAATATTAACTAAAATATCTCTAACCATTTTTTCATTATCCTAACATAAAAAAACTTCTAAAATTTAGAAAAAATTAGGTAAAATGTCCCTTAAGCGCAAAAATTTTAATAATATTTTTTCATCAAAACAACAAGGATACCCCCTTTGAATTTCTTGTAAATAAAAATTAAATAAATATATTTAAATTTAAAAATTCGTTCGTAGTGTCATTTCTGCCAATCAGCACTTCTTGTTTCACTTCTTCCTAGCATTGTTGTTCCCATCGGCTATGTCTTACTTATCTAACCATTCCAAGCTGCCCCTGCTCCCTCCGCTTTCCACCTGAATGTGCCGAAATAATAAAATTTATGACTTTATTATGCGAATGCGTATAAGATAAATGATTACAACACAATAAAATTAATGCTCCTTCCGAAAGCAGGAAATCCAATCGTGTTACTTTCGACTATGAACTTCAGCCCCTTGCCGCAGACAGAGGTTTGGGGGGGGGGAAACACAAGCATCACACGTTTCCACGTTATTCTAATCCAGTGCAGATTGTCGAGCAATTTGCAACGATTAAATTAGCCCAGACGATGTGCTTGCGTGTTCGACTTGCTTTTGTTACTTTGACTATACAGGAGCACAAGACAGGAATCTATTGTAGCAACACGCAGTGGATGTGTTGTACTTGGATCGTCCTCATACTTGTGGTTAGTAACATGCAAAACTACCCTTAAGAACATGACACAATGGGCGCATCCGACACGCTACTTGGCTTCATTTATGTTACCGCCTCTTGGCCCTTTCCCCCAAAAAGCTACACGATTACATTGACTACCGTTAAAGCCATATTCGCTGGTTCTGTGGTTCATTGTGTGTACGTTCGTTGGGGTCGAAGGGATGCTGTTGCAAAATATGCTTTAAGTAAATTTCTAATCTTTTGGACTTGGACATGAAGAGAAGCGAAATAAAGTCGTAAAAATTAAATGAATGCGATTGCTTTTTTATTTCCACCCGAGTGGGTTCCGCCTGCCAACTTTTAAAGAAAATCCATAACAAATCCAAAAGGCTTTTCCACTCACTCGCTGCTAGACGGGCGTTGCACATGCTAGATAAATAATGCGCCAGCAACTATTTGTTGGTGATAAGTCGTTAATGATGACGATTTGCACGTGACAGACCGACAAATTCAGCATTGTAACACATTTAGGGCTTGGCAATTATTTGGCGATATGCTGCTTTTGCTTATCGTTGCAAGTGCAGTCAACAAAACGTGAGCCAATTCATGTTCTTCTAAATGAATTCAGTTATCGTTCTGTATAATTAGTGAATAGAGCTTGCAAAGTAAATATATTGCAAAATTCGATGCTATTAAAAAAAAGGAGTAAGAAATTATCTCTGACTTGACTGAAGTCAAAATACCTTTACAGTTTTCAAGCTATGCATGTTTTATAGGTGGCGAGGTATTTAATCTCATTTTGCCAAAATTCCGATGGAGAATACGTTGAAGATATCAAAGACCATTTAAAACACAAATTCTTGTGAGATTTATGAAGGCTGTCCTACTATGATGTGGCACTTTGTATGGCAGCCAGACTGATTTTTTTAGCAAATTTTTAACTAATTTTTAATTTAGAGTTCATTTTAAATATTTAAGCATATGTGAAAAGTTTGAAGTCATTACATTTATTGTTGTGGATTTTGAAGAGATTCAACAGTTTTGATACAGTCACTTTGTGTGGGAGGCTCTTATTTTCAAGAAAGACCCACCGTTTTCATTTATTATATTGAAACAAACAATTTTCACACCTTTTTTTTTTTTGTCCACAAATTTCACACACATTTTTAGTACGAAAAGTGTTCCATACCTTTTTGAGAGATTTTCTCACTTTTGATAGTTATTTTTTTTAGATTGGACCAACGCTCAGAGGATGGAGCAGTGTAGGTGAAGATTTGTTTTAAATGTGCACATCCCAAAACTGCCGGGAAACACGCTCGCAGGGAGACTTTTTCACAACCTTACCGTGCGACTTAAAAACGAATTATCTAGTTTTACTAATGTAAGTCCAAAAAGTACGGGTTCAGACCAAATGAATGTGAGCATTTCCAAACTAGCGTTACGGACGATTTGTACTAAGAAATATTAAAAATATAGAATGAAAAAGTCAATTTTTTTAAAAAAATTGTCTTTTATTTGCGTAAAAATTAAGTAGCACTATATTAAGCAAAAACAATGACAACAAACGACGATAAGGTTTAAAAGATATAAGCAACAATATGTGCTGGCGTTACGTTAGAAAAAACGAAATTGATTTTTGACTTGGGTTACAAGATTTGCAAAACTTTCTGAATAGGGCTACACTTTAGGTATATAACTTTTTTAAGAAGGGTTTCAGATAATATAAGTTCATTTTCCAAGTGATTAAATTTAAAAACCTTCTCTGGTTTGTTTTTTATACGGCTTTTTGATCTGGCGTTACGTTACTAAAATTTCCACTGTAGGTGAATTGGGTAGTTAAGTAATTAGGTAGTTAAGTAATTATATAATTTGGTAATTAAAAAACAAATGTAATGTATTCTCCTTTCCTTGCCTCAACCATTTTTTCATTATCTTTAGCCAATGCCTTTTATTTTTACTAAAACAAAAAAGCTTACAAAACATTTACTAAACATTTACGAAAAAGAAAAACTACATTTGTGAAACAGTGCGGACGATTTGACTTTCAACGTCAATGAATTTATGTATAAATTGCTTAAATTAATAAAATTGAAATGTTGCTCTTAGATAAAATCTTAATAATAAGTTTTTAATAAGTTTTCATTTTTTGGTCACGGTAGATTTTTCTGTGGAAATGTCCATATGTTCTTAACATTTTAAGCTAGTTTTAAGCTAGCTTAACGAGCATAAAAAAAATTAAGGAAAAAAAATTAAGAAAAAATTTGCTATATGAATGAAATTAATTGATTTTAGAAGTAGTATTTGGCTTAGTGCATAATGAAGTTCTATGGAATCGCTTTTTTATTTTTTTTTTTTCGATCCTAACGAACTGAAACCATTTTTACTTAAACAATCTGACATAAAAAACTTAAAAACAAAACAGACTTAAAAACCACTACAAAGTAAAAATAATTTTAAATTACTTTTCACATTAATTCTTGGTCAAATTTGGAAATTTGATAAGTCTTATTATAATTTTTTTTCTATTTTGTATTATTATTATAAATATATAAATTTCTCCATGAACAAAAAACCTTTCAAGCCGGAGCGTTTATTTTATAAAACTCTGATTATATAAGCGCCAACTTTAAAGGTTTTTTATTCATGGAGAAATTAATATATTTATGATAATAATACAAAATAGAAAAAAAAAGTATAATTAAAAGATTTCCAATTTAAAACTATATATAAATAAATTATCAAATTTGACCAAGAGTTAATGTGATAAGTATTTTAAAATTTTTTTTTACTTTTTAGTGGTTTTGAAGTTGGTTTCCTTTTTTTTTTTTTGTTAAAAAGTTTTTATATCTTCCTTTTTAGAGATTATGATAGCAATTTTTCCCATTCTTGTAACGAATTTTCGTACCTTAGTGTCAATGTTAACTGAGAAACAGTATTTTTATTTTATTTCCACGCCCTTTTGTCCAATAACGCCCACTTTCTTGACCATAAATTTTCATAATTATGCCTACCCCTGTACCTAATTTCAGTATCCTAGTAATATTGCCACGCCTTTGTCGAATAACGCCCACTTTTCTGACCGTAATTTGTAATAATTGTTCCCACCCCTGTACCTATTTCTAGTCAATATTAACTGAGATACAGTATTTATTATAGTGCCACGCCCTTTTGTCCAACAGCGCCCACTTACTTCACAGTTAATTTTCATTATTATGACTACCCCTGCACCTAATATCAGTAATCTAGTGTCAATATTATTCCAGTTACAGCGTTTTTATAATATTGCCACGCCCTTTATCGAATAACGCCCACTTTTTTAACATAACTTTTAATAGTTGTGCCTACCCCTGTACTAAATTTCAGTACAGTAATTTTTTTGCTGTGAAGGCAAACCCGGAATCTCGAAAATCCCGAGATTTTAGGCCTTGCAATCCTAGGACTGTCGGGACTAAAAAAAGTCCGGGACCCCGCGATCCCGGGATTGGATGCCCTGGTTCTCATATGTGTTTGATTCAACACAAAGGGAATTACATTTTTGAATAATGAGTCACTTACACAAAAATGAGTATGAATGACTATAAGTAGTTTCCAAAGTAGTACTCATATGTGATTGTTTAAAAAAAAAGTGAATCAAATAAGTATAGAATGAATTAAATATTAAGTGTTGCCACCTAATAATATGTATTTTTAAGAATTTTAAACATAGTTTAATAGTGTTAGGGGCATGCCTGTAGCCAGGGGGGGGGGGGCAAATCAGTACTGGTCAAATCAGACAATGAAAAACTTTAAATGAATAATTAATATGCATTTTGTTGATATATTTGTTTATTGCTTTTAAATTAGTTTAGTTTTAAATAACAAAAAATATACACATTCACCTTATTCATGACTTGAATATGTATATGAAATTTGTTTATTATTTGTGCATGATGAATGTTTATTAATTTTAAAATAAGAAAAAACTGCAAATCTTAATTCTAGCAAAAATTTAAAGAAGCAAAATATTTAAATCAAAACATGCATATTTGTTCTTAATATATATATATATATGAATAAAAAATTTGCATCAATTTGATGCAAACGACGGATGCGGGTTAATTAAATTTTTTATTTGCTTTACTTAAAAAATGTCTTATAGCGCATTCTTTACTGAAAAAAGTTTGACCTCACAGAATGCAGAATTTTTTAGATTCTGAACTGAATTTACAGAATGTTGACTTCTTTTGAGCTGAGAAAAGAACGGAAAAACTGCAACATTTTTTTTTTCATTTGATATTGGCTGCACTGTTGTTTTGAATTCCGATTTATTTACGATTGAGGTTATGTATAGTGCGGTACTGCATGGAATTTTTAAGAAATACTCATCGAGTTGTTAAATTTTATTAAAAGTAACCACTTTAATCAAAATTGTTTCGTAGTTCAATTTAAAAAAATGTTCATAATTGGAACATTTTGCTTTTCACAATTGTCATAGCATATAATATTACTGTCAAAATTATATTTTTTTTTTATGTTGGTATTTCTAGATAGCAGAATGCAGAACCACCGAATTTTACAGGTTAGAAAATTCTGCATTTTTTATACTTTTACGGTCAGAGTTTTCGAGAAAAGAATACGATTTATTTTGAGGTCAACATTTTTTTTTAGAAAAGAACGGAAAAATGCAGAACTCTTGAAGAGGTCAGAAAAATGTAGTATTTTTTTCCAGAATAGAATGCGCTATTGTACATATGTTAGCTCATTTCGCTACCCTTTCTTATATTTCTAGCCACTTTAAATAAATCTTGTATTTTTACCTTAATTTTATTACAAAGTCCTGAATTAATTTTTGTATTATTTTTTTATGTATTAATCTCATGTATAAAAAGATCTACATATCCATATAAATTTTATAAAATTAACTGTTTTTAATAAATATGTGTAATGTATTCGTTTCACATGTTAAAACATTTTTTTTTTATTTAAATGAAAAAACAAAAAATTTCCCCCCCTAGAGTTCATGCCTGCCCCCTCTGTCTTCTTGGTCTGGCTACAGGCCTGGTTAGGGGGTCGCTGATTTCGAATCTAAAGTCAGAATTGTCAAATTCGATATGATTAATAGGGTTGCCACCTTAATTTTGTTTTATTTTTACGAATTCAGTGCAGGCGCGAACACTAGGTAAAAATTAGTGGCTGAATCCGAATCCATTTTCAGAATTTCAAAGTTATGTACTTTTTTATAATATGGTGGTTACCTATGAACCATATTGAATTGTAATATTCTGACTTTAGATTCGAAACAGCGACACTTTAACACTGTTCACTTATGTTTAAAATTCTTAAAAATACATATTATTAAGTGGCAACCCTATTATAAAAAAATTACATATTGTTTTATTCTGACGATGGATTCAGCGACCCATTATTACCTAGTGTTCGCGCCAGCACCGAATTCGTAAAAAAATTTTAGGTGGCAACCCTATTAACCATATTGAATTTTACAATTCTGAATTCAGATTCGAAATCAGCTCCCCCTAACACTTTTAAATGATGGTTAAAATTCGTAAAAATACATATTATTAGGTGGTAGCCCTTAAAATTTATTTCATTCTATACACTGAACCAAAAAAGTACATAAAATCAATGAATAAATTCATTGTCCATAAGAATAAATCATTAATTTTGCGTCAAAGTACGCGTTCATTGGTTCAATGTATATCCGTTCATGCTTTTTAAGAACCGTACATTAAGCCCATAAAGTTTATGTACTGTACATTGGGCCAATGTATATTGTTCTTAAAGACAATGTATCGTACATTGATTTTAAAGTACAGATTCATAAAAAAATTGAGATTAAAGTATGTTATTCATGCAGCTAATGTATATATTCTTTGGCTAAATGAATAATACATTGATTTAAAAGTACAGATTCATATAATGTTGTTTTTAATGTATAGCATTCATACAGCCAATGAATATATTCATTGTCTCAATGAAAAATTCATTGATTTTAAACAACAGGTTCATAAAAATTTTGATATTTAAATATGCTATTCATATAGCCAATAAACATATTCATTGGATCAATGAACAATACATTGATTTTAAAGAACAAGTTCATAAAAAATTAATATTTAAGTACGGTATTCATAAAACCAATGAACATTATCTTTGACTCAATGAAAAGTATCTTGTTTTTAATGTATTATTTAATTGATAATGGGAAAAAAGTCATTGATTTAATGAACTCCATTCATTACTTTATTAAATTATTTCGATAATACACTGCAAAAAAGATTTTATTGCAAATAAAACATTTAGGAATATTGTTTGTAATTTATATTTTTTATTTTAATCCTTAAGTAAATCAAGTTAAATATACATTTGTTTTTTCACTTAAATTTTTTAAATTAAAATTAAAAGTAACTCATATACTCGTTAATATAATAAATATAGATATATTCATATAAAGAAGAAGAAAGACAAATAAAACATAATATAAAACTAATTCTTTTTTAATAAAAATGTTGTTAATAATTTTTTTTATAACTAATACAGCACGTTGGAAAAGAGGTGGCAAATAAAACGTACGCAGTGACACAATTCCGTGATTTTACATAAGCGATTTCACTACAAATTTTTAAATTGTATATTTTTTAAACCTGGATGTACAAGATTTCTCAGGCTTTAGATAATTTTCAAATTAAATTGATACATACAAATGAGAGACGTGAAATAATTATTCAACCGAAAGGATAATCCAAATATTTTACTTTTTTAATGCTTCAAGCAATATGGACTTTTTAGGGGAATGTGATTTGTTTTTAATGTGGTAAAATTGTTCCACAATGAACTCCCAAACTAGAGAACATGCCGAGGGGTACTTTAAATTAAATAAATGGAATATTTTAAAACAAATATCTACTGCTCTTAGGAAATTTGTAAACAAAAATTTTACACCATCCAAATACACGTAAAAATGTGTAAACGAAGAGAGATTGTTACTTCCCATAGCTAGTATAATAAAGGAGAAAATGAGAAAATCCTTTCACTTACATCATACAAATTTAGGACTCCTTGTGAATACCATCATCATTATATTTACAAAGAACTACCACGATAACTCTATATAAAACTTAAACATTCAATTACGTACCATTATCATTATCACTCCCATTTAATTTGAAGTGCGTGAAGATAAATTCGTCAATCCGACGCTAACTTAGCGAAGACTCAAACCATTACTTTTGCTCCGCAAAAAGTTAAATTCGTACTTTTCGCAAAGTACGAATTTAACTTTTGGGAGGAAATTAAATTCGTTCTTTTTGCAAAGTACGAATTTAACTTTTAGGAGGAAATTAAATTCGTTCTTATTGCAAAGTACGAATTTAACTTTTGGGAGGAAATTATATTAATTATATTTGCAAAGTGTGAGTGTAACTTTTGATTCGAATTTAGCTTTTGCCAAGAATTTTAAAATAATATTATTGCAAAGAAAGAATTAAACTCATGATATGAATTTAAGTCATGGCATCAACTCATAAACATTTTTTAAAAGTAGTGAATGTTAGGTCCAAAGTACTAATATTCCATGCATAATTTCTCAAAATCTGTCTGGACAATGTTTTTGTTATGCATATCATTTTACAGGTAATTAAAGCACCTTTTCAACGATATATAGCCTATAAGTGCACAATTAAGACTTTTGTCATAAACATTTTTTAAAAGTAGTAAATGTTAGGTCCAAAGTACTAAGTTTTAATGCAAAATTTCTCAAAATCTGTCTGGACAATGTTTTTGTTATGCATATCATTTTACAGGTAATTAAAGCACCTTTCCAACGATATATAGCCTATAAGTGCACAATTAAGACTTTTGTCATAAACATTTTTTAAAAAATAATGAATGTTAGGTTGAAGGTACTAAGTTTCAATGCAAAATTTCTCAAAATCTGTCTGGACAATGTTTTTGTTATGCATATCATTTTACAGGTAATTAAAGCACCTTTCCAACGATATATAGCCTATAAGTGCACAATTAAGACTTTTGTCATAAACATTTTTTAAAAGTAGTAAATGTTAGGTCCAAAGTACTAAGTTTCAATTCAAAATTTCTCAAAATCTGTCTGGACAATGTTTTTGTTATGCATATCATTTTACAGGTAATTAAAGCACCTTTCCAACGATATATAGATTATAAGTGCACAATTAAGACTTTTGTCATAAACATTTTTTAAAAAATAATGAATGTTAGGTTGAAGGTACTAAGTTTCAATGCAAAATTTCTCAAAATCTGCCTGGACAATGTTTTTGTTATGCATATCATTTTACAGGTAATTAAATCACCTTTCCAACGATATATAGCCTATAAGTGCACAATTAAGACTTTTGTCATAAACATTTTTTAAAAGTAGTAAATGTTAGGTCCAAAGTACTAAGTTTCAATTCAAAATTTCTCAAAATCTGTCTGGACAATGTTTTTGTTATGCATATCATTTTACAGGTAATTAAAGCACCTTTCCAACGATATATAGCCCATAAGTGCACAATTAAGACTTTTGTCATAAACATTTTTTAAAAGTAGTAAATGTTAGGTTGAAAGTACTAAGCTTCAATGCAAAATTTCTCAAAATCTGTCTGGACAATGTTTTTGTTATGCATATCATTTTACAGGTAATTAAAGCACCTTTCCAACGATATATAGCCTATAAGTGCACAATTAAGACTTTTGTCATAAACATTTTTTAAAAAATAATGAATGTTAGGTTGAAGGTACTAAGTTTCAATGCAAAATTTCTCAAAATCTGTCTGGACAATGTTTTTGTTATGCATATCATTTTACAGGTAATTAAAGCACCTTTCCAACGATATATAGCCTATAAGTGCACAATTAAGACTTTTGTCATAAATATTTTTTAAAAGTAGTAAATGTTAGGTCCAAAGTACTAAGTTTCAATGCAAAATTTCTCAAAATCTGTCTGGACAATGTTTTTGTTATGCATATCATTTTACAGGTAATTAAAGCACCTTTCCAACGATATATAGATTATAAGTGCACAATTAAGACTTTTGTCATAAACATTTTTTAAAAGTAGTAAATGTTAGGTTGAAAGTACAAAGCTTCAATGCAAAATTTCTCAAAATCTGTCTGGACAATGTTTGTACTTTCAACCTAACATTTACTACTTTTAAAAAATGTTTATGACAAAAGTCTTAATTGTGCACTTATAGGCTATATATCGTTGGAAAGGTGCTTTAATTACCTGTAAAATGATATGCATAACAAAAACATTGTCCAGACAGATTTTGAGAAATTATGCATGGAATATTAGTACTTTGGACCTAACATTCACTACTTTTAAAAAATGTTTATGAGTTGATGCCATGACTTAAATTCATATCATGAGTTTAATTCTTTCTTTGCAATAATATTATTTTAAAATTCTTGGCAAAAGCTAAATTCGAATCAAAAGTTACACTCACACTTTGCAAATATAATTAATATAATTTCCTCCCAAAAGTTAAATTCGTACTTTGCAATAAGAACGAATTTAATTTCCTCCTAAAAGTTAAATTCGTACTTTGCAAAAAGAACGAATTTAATTTCCTCCCAAAAGTTAAATTCGTACTTTGCGAAAAGTACGAATTTAACTTTTTGCGGAGCAAAAGCAATGGTTTGAGTCTTCGCTAAGTTAGCGTCGGATTGACGAATTTATCTTCACGCACTTTTTAATTTGTCAATCATCGATTTGACTTGTCTGTCTTTTACATGGTTATCCTTTGACATGAAGTTCTTAATGTTGATGAAATTATCTGACCAGCCAGTGAAGAAGTCTGAATGGTTATCAAAAGCTAAGCAACAAAATAGATAAGGATTCTGTATGGAGGAAAAAAAAATAATTACATTCAGAAAACAATTTTTAATTTTAGTACATTTTACCAAGCGATATCCATTAGGTTTTTTGTATTCTGGCCATTTCCAAACAATTTCTGATAGTGGCACATCTTTTCCTACTATTTCATTTAGCCTTAAGTGACTACAGGCTTGCCAGCAGCTATCGAATTCAGTTTTATATTCAATTTTTTATGCAATTTTTTATTCACAACACAACTTGTCAGCACAAAACTGAATTGAAGCTGAAGCATTGCTTCTCAATAGCATTTCACCGTTATAACCAACAGTTTAAGAAGACTTGCACTGCAGTTAAAAAACGCGTTCATTGTCGGTATGTACGCGTTGTTTGTCGGAATGGACGCGTTCTTTGTCGGTATAAACGAGTTCTTAAAAAATTAAAATCTATAGATACTTACTAAAATTTTCTGTTTTGTACATAGGCACAATGAATGCGTTCATTGTCTGTATAAACGTTTTCTTTAAATTTGAGTTTAATGAATATATACTTTAATTTTAATGTATTGGTTCATTGGTACAATATAAGAAATCATTAAGTTACTGTCACGATTCGAAGTTTAAATTTAATGAACGCTTATTCATATAGACAATGAACGCAATCATTAAACACAAAAACAGTGTATGAATTTATTCATTGTGCCAATAAATTGTCCATTAAAATCACTGAATTTCAGTTTATGAATGCGATTCATTGATTTTAAGAACAATAATTTTTTGAGTGTACTTATTTGATTTACTTTGTTTTGAATCAATAACATATGAGTACTACTTTGGAAACTACTTATACTTATTCATACTCATTTTTGTGTAAGTGGGTCATGATTCAAAAATGTGATGCAGTTTTTTCGAATCAATCACATATGAATACTACTTAGGAAACTACTTATGCTCTGTTTTCACTATGTCATTTTTATGACGACACAAATGTTTATCCCCTGAAATATCATCTTAATAAAATTTTACAACATTTTCTGCATAGCTCCATTCAATAATTTATTTGTTTTTAATTTTCCAACAGGTTTTTATATTCAATTTGATTGACAACAACTGACCACTGAAAATGACATAGTGAAAACCAGGCATACTTATTCATACTCATTTTTGAGTAAGTGGCTCATTGATTCAAAAATGTGATTCGTGAAAGATCTCTGGAACATACACATGGTTTGGTACACAAAAACAAACAATAAAATCGTTTATTTTGTTACAAACTGTAATTTTACAGTATAAAATTTACACCTTAAGGCCTCTGAGCTCCATAAAATGTGAGAAAACAAGAGTTGTTGCAATTTTTTGCTTTTGTGCTTTTTGGTATACAAAGCATTTTTAGTTCATTTGTTTCAATTCATAATATTAAATTCAAAGCATGCAACTTCACAATGTTGCTATAGCATTGGATTTTTTTGTTGTAATACGTGGTACTGGTACTGCAATTACGTAACCCTCAACATACATAGGTAATAACTTGACTCTCATAAAATACAAATACTCACAAAAACCCAATATAATAGTGTTTTGTTTTTTTTTTATCTTGTGCCGTTGTGTGGTTGCAGTTATTTGTGCAGTTTGGCCCAAATAACAGAAATTGTTGCAATATTAAATGTGCGTCTTACGTCAGTGAAAACTAGTTAGACATTTTTCAGTAGACTGACTTGATCGGTCATATGTAGTATGTGGAGTGCTCGGAATGCTATGTCGAATTTGTATGTACCCTACTAACCTGGTCTTAGACTATATAAATATGTATATTATTCGTATGGTATAATCTTAATGAAGATTGAGGCAAGAAGAGTTAAATTTCATTTAATCAACTTTATGGTTTGTTCGAACTGACTTGAAGTATTTAGCGGGAAAAACATTAGAGTTTATTTATTCTTTAGCACTTCTTTACTCCTTTAAGACACATAAGCATTTGCTTTTTCCTGAATACATCTAATATTTACATCTTAAGATCTAGCTTTATTTATACTTGTACTTATACTGATTTCATGAATGGCACTTCACTTTCCAACATGACCGACCAAAGAAGTTTGCAGCGTGTTTTGTTGATTGTTAAATTTTTGATTTTGTAAAAGCGTCTACGTGTATGGCTTAAAAAGTCTCCCTCAAGTTGATTATGTAATTTTAGGTTTTTTTCTGCTATACTCTTAGTATGAAAACTGGTTTTGATTAAGAGACAACACAAATTGTATAGGTATAAATGGGAAAAATGTAAAAACGTACAGTCATCCATAAGCTGCAATACTTAGATATTAATTGATTAATAGCATTTTAAAATTGTATTAAAAAAAAATTAAGACCATCTAAGAGAAGAACATTTAAAAATCTTGATTGCCGTGGAAGGAAAATGATATCATGTTTTTAAGCTTAATTAATTTTGTATATGAACAATATGAAGATTTGTCTGTATTTAAATGCTGAAGAAAAGATATTATTTTGGCTTTTAAGGCTGGTGTAGGTACTATTAAGTTAGTTTGAGGTGACGGCTAGTCTCTAGACTTGAAGCAGATTATAGGCGATACTACTACAGAAAATAAGGGAGTAATCAACTAAAACTTTTGTGTATTATTGTATTTTGTGTATCTAAGTTTTGCAGAAGCTGTAGAAACGTGTGATATTGCACCTGAGGCCGTTATGATTTCACCTCAGTCAAATAAATTTTTAAGCGATCCTCTCGATAAACTTTCCTACCACCACCAATAAAAACTTTTAGTCGTAAATAGATGTATTTTAAAGTTCCTTTTATAAAATTTGGATTTTTTTTTTTGCTCTTAGTTTATTTATATAAGTATTTATTATTATGTAATAAATAAAATTATTGCTATCTTTAATAACAATTTTTAAGAAATTTTAAATAATATACAAGAAAATGTTCTCGTCTAAATGAAAATTATCTAAAAAATTTATTTGTTATCATAATTTTTTGTTTGATGAATTTGTTGTTTTTGGTTGTTTTTATGTTGGATAAAATGTAATGTAATTCAATGTTATGTATAATAATTACACTGTGCATGGTTTGGGCACTTTTTTTCAAATAAGCTTGCGCATAACATTTCAGCATAACTCAAGGATACTGAATTTAATGGCATTAACCGATTTTTAATCTTTCTGCCCATTTTCGAGAAATTCGAGTTTCAAGGTTAATGCAGCTGTTGTTAGAACAATTTTTGTTATTAGCTTAATTGGCTTCATGTCTTCAGTTGAAACATTAACAATTAACTGGAAAATAATTATATAGAATAGTTTAGCCTTGGAAACCTAACCCTTAGGGCCCAAGTGGACTCCATAATTAAAAAAAACTCGGTGTTTCGTATAAGTCCGCATCATTACGAAAGTCCGCATTTGTGTTTTTCCCTCAAATTTCTTCAAGGGTATGGCTTAAACGAGCTTAATATACTATTTGACTAAGAGTGTAAAAAATGGGAATTTCAATATAATTTGTATTTGCAACAAAGACCTTTTGGCCTTTTTTTTTTTGAGAGAAAAATTATTATTTAAGACCTTTTCTGGAAAAAATAATACAAATAGAAATGACAAGCTACGGGTTAATACTTTCTAATTTTTTTGCAATCAGTTAATCAAGTTTGAAATTTATTGCATTTTATTGATTTGTGGGCGTTAAAAGGGGGTGTGGCAATGTTTTTCTGCAACAATTTTTTACTAGAAACAAATATACTGCCAAAATTTTAGCTTAACCGGACTAGTAGTTTCAGAATCTTTCAATGATTTCTTAAAAGTGAGCATAGGTGACACTAACCATATATACTAAATTACCAACTTTTAGTCAAATACGATAAAAGATTTCCGTGATAGAGCAATTTTGGACCATTTTTCAAAGCATTTTTCGGAAAGAATCGGTACAATTTGGTAGATTTTTTAACAGATAGTAGATTCGACTTTTCTAAAAAAACCCCCAACCGCACCATTTTTTTACTATGGTAATATTTTTTAAAACTTTTTATTCCATTTTTCGAATTTATTGAGCGAAATTTCGTTTTTTCTTGGATTTTTTCGACTTTTCTAAAAAAAAAACCACAACCGCACCATTTTTTTATTCAATTCTTTGATCATTTTTTTATTTGGGTGATTTTTCTTTTATTTTTTTGTCAACTTTTGTTAGGGCTGCATCCAAAAATAAATAAAAAAAATAAACTAGCCATTTCAGCCCTTGGCAGGACTTTGACCTAGCTTCTATTGATCAATTGTGTTGTACACGCTATTAAATGCTTGATCACAATGACCGAGAACTGGACCTACGAGTTTAATGCCGACTCCGAACGGCTTATGTTCTCAAGAAGCTTTACATGGCAATTTTTACTCTCTGAGGTTTGCCATTGTCTGCAGAGAGGTGACGACCGAACAGTAACATTAATTCAATTGAAAAAACTTTCTGTCTGAGCTGGAATTGAACCCGGGCTACCGCGGTTCTTTAGCTTAAGGACCACGCACTCTACCCACTAGGCTACGGTCGCCTCCAAAAAAAAATATCGTATACGGTATTCAAAATTTTTTTACGACTTTTGGCTATTACTGTACTTACCATTCAAAACTGTTGATGGGTTCAAAATAAAAATTTCTTAAAAGCAGTTCCTTCGGAAAATGGTAGTTTTTTCACTATGCCTGCATTTTCTGTGGGAAAATCGATTTTTCACAAGTACAAGATACCAAAATATTATAGAGGTTATTTATGTAGAAGTTGCGACTGCGAAAAAGTATATTTGTAAGAACTTTATATCGGAACGAATCTTTTTCCTCAAAGTACTTAAAGGAAAGCTTATAAGATATTAGAGATACGCAATTTAAATATCATTATGCACCATATGATACAGAAATACCAAAACATAAAATTTCACACATCTTTAATGCAGCAAAATGCAAACAAAATATTTGCATAAAATAAATAAAATATATGTTACATCACATGTGCTCGTACGCACACAAGAATTAATACAAAAAGATTGTGTTTTAAGCTGTGACCAGCGTTATGCTGGTTTCAGCACATCGAGCTATTAACCAGTTTTGCTGCCTTATTCAGTGCATTAAGAGTGCATTAAAAATGTGTTGAATATGTTTGGTATCTTTTGTACATAACTTGCTCTTACATGTGAGCATACATTTTAAATGAATCATGTTTTGGACTTTAGCATAAGAAAAATGTTTACTAACTTTACACTAATCTTAATAGTATTTGAGATGAAGGCTCAAGAAGTTCCAAATCAGATTGTAATATTAATGTGACAAAGAATGAAATCTTAAAGATTTAAGGTATTTGGGCCTATTTTGCCAGATCTGTTATTCTATTACACAGAGAAAACAACATTTTCAAAAGTAGCAGAAACATGCCACTTTTATAAACGTTTAACCCAGATTTTGCACTTCTCACGTTTATTTTAATTTTAGGAACGAACATTTTAAAATGAAATAGTAAAATGTTGATATTCATTTTAAAAACGAAAATTTTAAAACTACATTCTAAAATGTTTGTTTGATTTTTTACAATGGACATTTTCAAATCCAATAGTAAAACGTTCATTTCCATTTTAAAAACGCATATTTTAAAACTAGATTCTAAAATGTTCGTGTGATTTTTAACAATAAACATTTTAATATGCAATATCAAAAATATTTTTTCATTTTAAATACGAAAATTTTCATTTTTCCCCCTTAATTTAAAACATTTTCAAAAATTCCCATTTTTATTATATAAAAAGCATTTTATTGCTTTTCAAAATTTTAGTTTTATTTCAATTATTTTATCATCTGCAATGTCCCATTTCGTTCAAATATGTTAGATGATGATACTGTATCCCAGCGTCTATATAAAAGTAGCATTTTCCTGATATTATTAATTTTATAATAAATAATTTAATACTTAC
The DNA here is from genome assembly GCA_963920525.1 of Dichetophora obliterata. Lineage (NCBI taxonomy): Eukaryota > Metazoa > Arthropoda > Insecta > Diptera > Sciomyzidae > Dichetophora > Dichetophora obliterata. Next base: position 300,932,129 of record OY986435.1, on the reverse strand, counting down.
TCAATACTTCATACTTAGTTTGAATGGTGAAATCGAGAATGAAAAAAATTTTGACATGAATTTAATAATTATGAGCTTTTTAGATCAAGTAAATTTGAATATTTTATTTTCTGAACAAATATCAAATACATAAATCAATGAAACATATGTAACAAACAATTCGTTCTTAACAAGTGTTTTGAAACAAAGTATGTGAAACAAACATTTATATAATCTTTTTACTATGTCATCTTAAAATGTTCGTAGTTGTTTTAAAAACTTTTCGTTTTACTTTTCTATTTAAAAATGTGCGTTTTCAATTTTGTATGGCGTAAAATATTTTTAAAAATATTCATTTTACCCTACTATATCATAGTAAAAGATTCGTAGTTGTTTTGGAAACGTTTCGTTTTACTTTTCCATTTAAAAATGTGTGTGTTAATTTTTGTATGGTGTAAGATGTTTTTAAAAATATTCATTTTACTAAACGTTTTTAAAATGTGCGTTTTTGATTTTTTGTTTTCTCAGTGTACGAATTTTCTGTTATGAAACATAAAAGATGCCGACCATAAAAGATTTCTTAAAATTGGTATTCTGCCTTTCGATCTTTTATGGCTTTCAATCTTCGAAAACAAAAATCTATTACAATTCCGTTAACTTCGGTTATGAAACAACTGTTTGCTGTCAATAAAATTAAATTATTGGACATGATCATAAAATCCAAGCGCACATTCACTTTGTCCAACCTAAAAAGTTGCACGAAACGCGCGTAAGGAAGATCGAACGATTTGCTATTTAGGCGTAACTCCAGCAAAGTAGCCCGATGGTTACTTCTATTTAAAACTTGTATTTATGAGCCATTCTTAATGAAATTCTTAAAAAAGCATCAATTTTTCAGACCAAAATGATCACTTTATAAAAATTCGTTACGATAAAAGACAGAAAAATGTATTTGTTATTCTGTTGTCTTTCATTACAGATTTCATTGCAGATTTTATCATGCAGAATACCAAATAAAAGATTTTGTAAAAGATTTTTTGATTTCTAGCTTTGATTTATAACAGATTTCATAAAAGATTGTCGTGCAGAATACGAATTTTGGTCTCGTAACAGATTTCTTGATAGCTCAAAAATTTGTATGGGAAATCATAACAGAATTTTTCATAACAGATTGTGCAGAATAGGCCCAATTATGACTTAAACTATTATTGTGCGGATAACAACAATTTCATGATATAATCTTTTTAAAACAAAATTTTTTTACAAGTATTTAAACTTGCCAAGTTATCAATATAACATTTATTTGTGTACTATAGGATAAGTTAATTTAGCTAAACTTTGTTAAAACACAAACAAATAACAATAGTTAAAGCGTCACCGCGAATAACATTGTAAGCGACAAACGAATCAAACATGTTTCAAAATTATGCGATTTCAACTATCAAACATTATGATTATGATTTAAACTATCAAACATTTAGAATTTGTATTTAAATCATATAAAACCAACATAATTATGCGAGATTTTTAAACTTTACCAATTTAATTGCAGAAAATATGACCTTTTTACATTTGGAAAGAAGAGCAAACATTTTGAAAATTTGGTGATATTGGCGGTATTGGTATCACCAAATTTTATTGGTGGCATTGGCAAAAGAAATTACTTCAATCTTTAATAGAAACCTTATAACTAAAAAATTACTATAGTTTTGCAGGCATAAAAAAATTACGGTCTCGTCGATTTTCAAAAATTTTAAATATTTTCTTGTAAACAAAAAAGTTTAAGAAAAAAAATCAAGAGCTCGTAAAGTAGGTATGCAAATTTATAGTTAAGAGTCCTAATTACCTGAATCTAATAGGATTATTTGATATCTTTCTATGTGTGGTAGTTATAGTCTGTATATGCGGCCTTGAAAATTTTACGAAATTTCCGTTTTTATAGTTCTGTACTTAATATTTTCCAAAATCCAAAAAATTTTAGTATCAAATTTAGTATTAAATTAAATCAATAAACGAAACTTTAGCAAAAATATATTTTATAAGTTCTTGCTAAAAAAACACATCTTTAAAAATATTAAAAAAAAAAATTTTCATATACCACGAAAAAAGTTCCGAAAAAAAGAAATCCAAAAAAAACTTAAATTTCTGTATACAATTACAGAATAAAAACATTTTGTTTTTTTTTTAGTTTTAAGTATTTCTTAACACATTCTTATAATTTTTTTCTTTGACTACATTACAATAAGGATTTTATGACCACTTTTTTAAGGCATGTTTTGACGAAAATGCGCAAATTTATATGAAAAAATAACAAATTTTTCATAAAGTTTCAAACGCAATCAAACAAAAGAAACTTTTTGTTTTTTTTTTATTTCAAAATATGTCTTAAAAGAACTCTTTCTCAATACATTTTCAAAATTTGGGAAGCCGAGAACAAAAGGTAAGGATTTTATGACCTGTTTCCTGGATCATTTTTTTACGAAAATGCGCAGATTTATATGAAAAAATAACAAATTTTTAATAAACACAGTTACATAATAAAAACATTTTTGTATGTTTTTATTTTAAAATATGTTCTAAAGTATGCTTTTCTTAACGCATTCCCAAATTTGGTCTCAGACTACTTTCAAATAAGGATTTTATGGCCATTTTTCTAAGGCATGTTTTGACGAAAATGAGCACCAATTGCATAACAAAAATGACAGGGTGACATTTAACAGTTGAAACAAAAAAAATGCTTAAATTTAAGGCTTAAATGTGCCGAGACAATAGTGCATAGAGACTTGAAATTTTTTTACGTAAATAATACAAAAATCGATATCCTAAAAATTTTAATTTTTTTTAATATGTATGCATCTTCTTCTTGCTAAGTACCTCTTTTTTGATGATCTCAGGGATCTTGAGAAGGTAAACGTGAAGCGTCTACTGCTTTTTATTATTAGTTCAGGGTGGTTTCACGACAGCGCTTAGGAGAGGATCTAATCTAGTCTATGTGGGCCGGTCTTTGACCAGCCGCATTCTTAACCTAACCTAACTTAACCTTCTTTGCTAGGTGGTGTCAAAAAAAGTGGTCTTCAGCCAGGGTGAAGATTTCTCGAGTTAAATGCATCTGATTTCATCGTAGTTCATCTTAAAATGTTTGTTAGAGTTTTGACTACAAAATTAACTAGAGTTAAAAGTTTTGAGAACTATGCAATATAGAGCTATTCCGTGGGTTACTGTTGTCATCAGATTCTTTTGTATCTTCTCTTAGAAAAATATGGAAAAAAAACAGAATAATGTTAATGAAAACAATGCATTCATTTTTAATAAAGATCATGATACGAAGGATGGCAAAATTGATTTAATTTCTGATCTCGATTTCTCTGACTCTGTAACTCAACGAATATTTTTGATATTCGTCAATAGTCAATAATTTTGTCTATTAGATTTATGTAAAAATTTATATAAAATTTCAACAAACCCATGTATTAAAATTAAAAATATTTTTTAATCAAAAAATTTCATTGAATTGTGGGAGGCGGGCAAATATGTCCAATCTAAATAGAATAATTATATGATACCAGTTAAAAATAAACAATTTAATATCCTTTCATATATTTTCTACAACTGGTGATATTGCACTTTTATTCTTCTTTTTGTATCGGAGCGAAGGGCGTGGCAGAATTTGATGAAATTCTTATATGGTTATTATGTAAATCAAGTAAATAAAAATTTAATTAATTTTATTTCTTCTTAAACTTTCAACACCTGAAGATATTGCACTTTTATTCTTAGTTTTGTATCGGAGGTGAGGAAATGGCGTGGCAGATCTTGATAAAAATTTTATGTGATAATTATGTGAATGAATTCAATAAAAAAAGTTAACTTTTTTAGTTATTATTACATGAATTTAATTGTGCGCTTTAGATCAAGTAAGATTTTACCCAGCAGGCAATTTAGCGAGTGCTCCGCAAAAGAAGCACTGCTATTATTGGCATTAATACACCTTCCATGATCACTGCATATTGATGAGTGCTTCTGTAAGGAATACCTTTTGAAGGTTCCGAGTCTTTTCATATTATTTAATATGAAAAAACTGATAAAAAAAATTTTGAAAAAATTATATATGATCAGAACAATTAAAAAAATATATTAAAAAAAAACAAAAAACCTTTTTTTTGTCCGAGTTGGGTCTCGAACCCAGGTCTCCAAAATCTAAGACAGTACTTATCATATTATATGAAAATAATTATATAGAAAAATTCCAAGTCTTTTCTTATATATTTGTACGAAAAAATTTTGCAAAAAAATTAACAGCCCTATTCTGGAAACTTGATAATAGTCAACCAGTATTTTTATTATTTGTTTGTGTTTGTTATAATTTTTTATTTCAAAACAAAATTTGAAGCTCAAAAAACAACATTTTTTAATGAAAGTGTCAATATCTGAAAAGCAGTTGACAATTTTTATCAACGTTTATTATTTTTGAGCTTCAAATTTTGTTTTGAAATAAAAAAATGACAACAAACACAAACAAATAATAAAAATACTGGTTGACTATTATCAAGTTTCCAGAATAGGGCTGTAAAAAACGATTTTAAATGGACAGAAAAATTTGTAAAAAAATGTAGATTTGAAAAAATATACAAAAAAAAATGTTTCCCATCTGAGTCTCGAACCTGCGCTGCCGAAAGCTTACTTTCATTTGTAATGATGCAAAATAAGCTTAATTTTATTAAGAACTGCGGTGGACAAGTGGATAAGATATCGGACCATTTCTTATCTCAAGTTGATATTTATTTTGCTTTTTTTACTAACGTGCATTCTAAAAAAGGGCTTCTAGCAGCCCTCTTTAGAGTCGCGAGAGCGGAAGGTCTGAAAAATTTTCACGTTTCATAGAAAAAAGAAAGTATACTTGGATATGAGTGTGGAAGCACTTCGAAATCCATGTGAAGATCTGCTAGTAAAGCTTCGAGCTCCTGCTATTGCCGACTGGGTAAGAAGGCAACAAGAACAACAGCAACAACAACTCTGTATAGAGTCAATCACTTAGGAGTCGTCCATAAACTACGTTACCAATTTAGGGGGGGAGGGGTTTTGAAATGCACTACGATGAGTAACGGTAGGGGGGAGGTGTTTAGATATTGTAACGTTACCAAAAATTAAAAAAATCGACAAAAAACCTCTAATTAATAACACAATCATTTCAAAAATTTTTAACCTTACATGTTTATGTTTGATCGTCTAAATTGATGGTTAACTTTTGTTTCAACAATTTCTTCCATCACCTTTTCCCTCGACACAGGAACCTTTTGGTATTCCTTCACCATCTCAGCACACGTCTGAAAAATTTGGGTCTTTGCTTTTGCGACAGGCCTTGACGTTAAGGCCTGAATGTTCTTGATCTTAGGAGATACCGTATGACATGTACTGTCCTTCTCAGAAAGAAGAAATCGGTTCAAGGTCGTGTCCTACCTGCGGCTTGTATTTCGTTTTTAAAACTTCTATGAATTGCCATAAGTTTGTATTATATCGTTTACAATAAATCGGAATAAAGAATACTATTTAAATAAATCAATTTTCAGAAAGCATTTACACAAAAACACAGAACTTGGTGCAGCTCGGGTGCAGCCTTTAAGGGTACTCTGTCAAAGACCAGGTGAATTTCTTTGCGTTAGAAATGAGGATTCACCTGAATGGGTTGACATAGAATCCGATGAAAAATTCTATTTTGAAGAATCCTCAACAAAGCTACCAGCTTCTTTTATCCCAGTGATTGAGAGCATCGAATCTTGGATCGCAGATGGAATAGCTTTTACAGATGATATTAATTATTGATTTTTTTCCAATTGTTCCTTTAATGTATCTAGTCATACTAGTCACTAATACTAGTGAAAATTGTCAGAGCTAGTCAAAATATATAATCATTCGAATGAATTCATTACATATGTCACGTTACTTTATGGGGGGGGAGGGGTTTTGAAAAGCACTACGAAAAGTAACGCAGGGGGAGAGGGTAAAAAAACCGGAAAATCAGTAATGTAGTTTATGGACGACCCCTTAGCTGCCTAGACAGAAGCAACTAGAACAGATGGCAACCCTTGGTAGAGTTGATGGTTACGATCTATAAATAGCTTACTGCTTTAAAGGTCATATGATTAAGTAGCCGATTTGAACGTAAAATTCTTCAAAATTTGTTCAAACATATGTGAAATCATATACGACTTTAACAGTGAGTTGATCACAGCTTAATCACTCAAACACTACTAAAGAGGAAATGTAGCGATTTCCGAAACAGACTGTCTAGTCAGCTAAGTGATTGACTCTATACAGAGTTGTTGTTGTTGTTGCCTTCTTAAAATTTTACCTTATCTAAAGCTCACAATTAAATTTAACTTTTTTTTCTAATACCTTCTACAACTTGAAATGCACTTTTAATCTTCATTTTGTATGGGAGGTGTATGAAGGGCATGGTAAATATAGATGCAATTTTGAAATGGTTATTTTGTGAATCTAATCAATAAAAAATTAGATCATTTAGTTTTTACACTTTCTACAACTAAATATATTGCACTTTTATTGTGTGGCGTTTTATATTTATTAAATAATGGCACATGCTAAATTTCATGTCCTTCAGATGATTTCTTCTATTTTTGTCCCTCATTTCATAGACCTCGTTAAATTGTGCGACATGTTTTATAAGATTGGTTTTTGTGAAATTTGAATTTTTGAAAAATTACTAAAGTTGAAAAGGCAAAAAAAAAAGAAGGCAGTCTCTTCGATTTTTTTAATTATTTTTTCTCTACTTTTTGCTCCCAAAATTTAATTTGCCCCTTTTCATAAAAACAAAAGTAATTACGTTTTTACCATTATTAGGTTTTGTGAGCAGTTGCATAGAAAATTGCTTTTTTGAGTTTAGAAAAAAGCAAAACCTAGCAAAATGAACTTTCTCGCAAATTTTTTCGTATTATTTTATCAATTTGTGTCAAGAAAGATGAAAAAAACTAAAACTATACATATAATTAATTATAGTTTATTTTTAAAATTTTAACAACTAATCTGATTTCAATTAAATTGATCCTGAAAGTAGGAATTAATCTTATAATAGTTGCAGTTTCATACATAAAGTGTATGGCGATTAGGGCTTCCAATTTCGGGACTCAAAAGCAATTTCGGGATTTCGGGATTTTGGGATTAATAATTAAGTCCGCGATAAGTCCCGTTATTTGAAAAGCAGATAAAAAATATTTATTTAACAAAAAAAGAAAGAATTCTTGTGGATGGTATGAAAGTTAGGATATTATTTAATAAAAAATTGTCCAAAGGAATTACAAAAATTTTTTATAAAAAGTTAACTTATTTTATTTCTTTATATATATAAAGGGCGAGAATAAATTCTATATTTACTATATATATATATATATATATATATAACTATAGCATAGTTCATTAAAGGCATATTTTCTGACATAATAATCTATAGTAATAGAACTCATTTTCTGTTTGTTTGTTTGTTTGGCCTTTATACAAATCTAAACGGCTCAACGGATTTCGCTCAAACTAGGTACACATATTAAATCTATTCCAACTTAAAATTATACATACTTAATTTTTGCCACGCCCCCTCCGAAATTTTTCAACTAACGGTAATTTTGTTATTATAATACTTTTTAGTATTGGAGTTTTTTGTGTATTTAATTTTAAAAAATTTCTGTTACTTTGACATCAAAAACATTCACATATCTTCAAAATTGAAGAAATTTTCAGTACAACGACTTTTTCATAAAACATCGTTGCCTAAGAATGAGAAAAAAACGACATGAAAATCAAAGTTTGGTTTTTCGATGCAAATATCTCCGCTGTCCATTAATATATTTTATTCCAATTTTTTTTTTTGAACAAAAGTTTAATAAAATCACTTCACAAAAATAGGTTGAACTGTACCGTTGTCAGTGTATATATGTTTTATGATTATGTCAAGAAAGGTCCAAAATATTGACTTTTTACTCAAAAAATTACTCAAAAATTGTTTTTGTTGGAAAAATTAAATCAATTAAAAATCGCACATCTGCCTACCCTTTATATGACATAGCATTTATTTGCAAAAATTCTTCCAGCTAAGCGCAAAATTTGTTTTACTGTTTTTGTCATCAAAACTTTTGATTTTTTTCGCAAAATTTTTTTTTTCCAAAATATTATTTTTATATTTTTTACAAAAACATTAAGTCTCAAAAATAATTTATGTGAAAAAATTATCCCATTATCTCTTTCCAATCAAAAGTTATGGCCAAAAATCTATTTTTTCATGCCAGACTATTAATAAAACTGAGTTTTGTTTTAAAATTTTCTATATAATTTGAACGTCCCCATTTATCTCTAAGAAAGCAGTTGTGAGTCTAGATTAATTACGAACATTTTCGTTTATATAAAATCTTCTTTATAGTAATCTACTTAACTTTTTTTTAACTTTTAATGTCAATATCTCCGCTGTTTTTAATATATTTCACTAAAATTTTTTTTGTTAAAAAGTTCAATATATTTTTTAATATAAATCTTTGTTAAGACGTTAAAATGTCCATATCTCAAGGACGCATTGAGTCCCACCATAATTTTTATTTTGTTGAAAAGGTAATTCTGCTTGCTTTAAGAGTAAGTAAATATAAAAATTCTTTTTAATTTTTAAAGTATGTTTTTCGTACCCCTTCTTTGAATTCCATTAGCTCACCGCAAGAGATATAACCACCAACAACAAAAAATTTACAAAATTTTTTTGGATTAAAATTCGTTCAATTACCTTTCTAACGGTAGCTTACAAATAAAATTCAACATGTTTTTCATTATTCCAGAGTTTAAAAAACATTTAATCGAGAAGTGTATGTTAAAATTTTTATATAAATTACTCTGGAGTAACACCGGGTATATCAGCTAGTACTAACATAAAAAAGGTAAATTTTTTGAGATCACTGAAGTCTTTGAAAGGTTAGTTAGGCTGATTGACTATGAAAATATGCGCTTAAAAATACAAAGGCATCTAAGGTGCATCCCCCAGGCTTGACCGAATTTTAGTCCGGACTCAACACTAGTAGACGGAATTGTTATCAAATAATCATATGCTTTTTGAAGCAGATTACCACTATAAATTTTTAATTTATAAATTTTTTATTTTATTTTCGAACATTTGAGGTAAACTTAAATTTTTTTAAATTTTGTACTCGAATGTCAAAATAAAATATTGCATTTTTGCAATTTGAATGCAATTCCGGGATCCCAAAAATCCCGGGACTGTAGGGACTGGAAAAAATCTGAGATCTCGGGATTGGGGTTGGATTAATAGCATTAATAGCGATGATTTGGAATGAAGTTCATAACAAAATATTTGTAAATAATTTGTTAATAATAATTTATTTAATTTATAGTACATTTAATAATTTATTCAATGCCCGAGACCAAAATATTTCACTTATTTATGCTTTAAAAGTTTGATTTCTGCAACTGCAACTTAAATAATGTGTACCTGAATGTAGGCTTTAATTTTTTGTTTGTATCTCCAATACAAATTCATTTAAACAAACTAGTTAATATCCAAGGGAGCTACCCCAAGCGTCTTACTGACTCAAACCATTTTAAATATACATCTATTTTAATATATGTCTAGCTTTCTGACTGAGTTTCGCAAAGTTTTGTAAGCACCTCCCATACAAAATCAAGTGAAAAATTAATATAGGTCCAGGGGAGATACCACTAGAGACACACGGATTTAAACATTTTTCAGCACACATATAGCTTTATTTTCTAGTCTTTTGACCAAGTTTCGTTAAGAACGGCAAACCTTTGTATGAACCTCCCATACAAAATCATGTAAACAATTGATACAGGTTCAAGGGAGGTATCCCTAGGGACTGTCCGATTTCAACCATTTTAAAAAATTTTCTCAATTAGCTTAAACTACCCAAGCACACAAAATTTCATTATCATAGTAGCACTCTATCTATTTTTGTCCATTGTTTGTATGGAGTCGCCACACTGTGCGACGCTTCTGTTTTGACAGCAAAGTTTTAACAATTAAATAACAAACACAGGGACATTGTGTATTAAACCCAAATTCAAATTACACACGTACCTAAGTTAGTAAATAATTGTTAATGTGTCAAATGATGTCGTTGCATCATATTATGTGTTGTTCATGTGAATTTGCAAATGAGGTAATTTAGTAGGTGAGTAAATATTTAATCGTTGTGAACGGGTTTTCTGTCAAAGGTATTGATAGATACTTTCAATTGTCGTTAAAACGTTAAAGTGTTTTGCATGTCAACTTATTAAATCAACAAATTCACTCACATATGAATGAATCTACAACAATTTCTAATCATGAGGAAATCAACATTAAATTATATTTTCGTAAGGCAGAAAAACAGACCAACAACATATTGACTAGATCGCATTCTCTGAGTTAAGTTCCCAAACCTCTCTAATTAATTTCTTAATTATTTTGCATCTGTTTTTTTTATTTCGTATGTAAAGATTTAAAGCAATCTTAAGTGAACATTAAAAAATTTTATAAAAAACATGTTTATAGAATGATCTAATTTATCATATCCATTTTTAATTAACCAAAAAGAATTTAGTGTGCCAATAGATTTATCGATGTCTTTAACAATTTTTGTATAGCTTAATTTTATGGTGATTTTTGTTTTCTGCAATTATTTTCAAAGTATACCACTAAAGGGTATTTTCAAAAAAGTTTGAATATTAAAAGAAATGAGGTGATAATTGATTTTGAGAAGGTACACAAACCATTGAATTAGCATTAGCCAATGAAAGTGGTCAGTGAAATTGACAACACAAAATGTTGAAGAAACCAAGATTTTGTATTTCTGATTTATTTTTTCACTGATTAATTGTTAAAAGTAATACATAGGTACATTGTATATTACTAAATTTCTCAAATGCTATGTTAATTGTCAAATTGAATGACAGTATAGCTTCCTGTTAAAGCAGCATACCATATATTAAAATATTGCGACTCCAATAAACTCGGAAGAAAACCATTTAAAGAGAAATGAGTTGGCGTCATGGCTAATAAATGCCATTACTTGTAGCAGTCTGTTTGCGAAGACAATAAGACAGTCGGACACTATTGACTGAATTTCTAGTTCATAGCTATTCGTTGTAAGAAATTTGCCGGTTGTTAATTTCCTGCCTTTCAGTTGCTGTTTATTTCAACACATTTATTTTTATCTCTATTTTGTGTAAAGGTACTAATTTTGTCAGTGCTATTAACATTAATTATATTTTACATCAAATGAAGTGTTCATTCATCATTGTGACAAGGTGTTTTTTTTTGTGTTGAATTTAGAGAAATAATGATTAGAGTCTTCTAAAGAAAAATAATAGTTACAGAGGAGGTATTCTATAAAACTGCGTTTAAGTACAAAATACTCATACTTACATGCATTGTCATATTAACGATTAAATTCAATAATTACACTGTTCCGTAAATTAGGATTTTGCTGTAAATGTTTTAATGTATCTAATAGCTATAATTATTTTGCAAAACATCCACTAACTATATTTTGATTTACAGGAATTTAGTTACAAAGCAAGCACAATATTTGGCCCTAATTTTGCAGTCATTTGAAATATCTCAGTGTTATTTTTCACAAACTTTGAAGACATTTTCAAATAATAATGCAACCATAACATCAAATGTTTAAATTATATAACACTTAGTATGAGTCGAATGCATTTTTAAACCAATACAATCACAATACGCGCGTATGATAAGAAAATGAATTCATGAAAAACTTCACTTAACGGACCTAAAAAATGGGATTTATACTTGTTTGCAGCAATTCCATTGTAAGCACAAATATCCGAATATAAAAACTACGGAAAAACCATATCCGATTTGCGTCGAATTTCACATGTAGCATCACTGACAGAAAGAAAAAAAATTTGTTTGGAGGAAAATAGTCTGGCATGATTTTTGAGGGAGTTATGAGGTGCACAAAATTGAAAAAAAAAAAATCAGCAAAAACAGCGAAAATCAATTTTGACGAAAATACATATCTCAAATACTTCATCGCCAAATTTCGAACCGAACTACCCACGGTTGGCTGGAAAATTTTTTAACCCAAAAGTTGCTTCCCTCCAATATTTCATGTTGGTACTTACTCGAGGTACCACACTGATCATATTTCTGTAAAAAAAAAATAAAAAATACGTCGGACGCTTTTTTAAAGTCAATTCAAGCTACTCTATAGTAAATCGGTTTTATTTTTTTTAAAAGATTAGTGTTTTGTGACATAAAAAATAAAATTTTACCAAAATAATTAACAAAGAGTGTTCACATGAAGAAGGTTTGTCAAAAGTGCATTTAATGTCTGAATGCATAGGGAAAAAGTTGCTTAAAAATTAAGCAATATGCATATACACGCAGAGAAAAGCATAGTTGCAACAACCATGTTTTAAGAGGATCATAGTATGATTCGGATTATGGTTGTTGCTAACATGTTCTTAAACATATAATAGTTTCTTTGATCATGATAAAATGATTACAACAACCATATTTAGAACAGGAACTTTTTTGTAGGAACCAAAATATTATTGAAACAATCATTATTCTCTTATTGGGTCAAAAATAGAATGATTGCAACAACTATATTATGAATTTATTTTTAGGATCCAGAATATTATTGCATATTATTTATTTTCATGCACTCCAATTTCCACAGCTATTAATTAAGATATCTCCAAAGGTTTGCCATTGACTAGGCTGAACAGAAATATTAATTCAATTGGAAAATCTTTTTGATAAAATTGTCTGTCCAAGCTGGGGTTTGAGCCGCGGCTTTTTCGTTTACGAGCCACGCACACTACCAGTAAGCCACAGCCGCTACTACCGCTCGCCTGACTAATACCATTCATAAACATGGTACATTAAGTGTATTGTCACAAAAATAGCCATATTTGTGATAAACAAAATATGGTCAGAATTGCGAAATATGTTTACGTTAAATAGAAACAAATTTGCTACAATTAAAGTCGAAAATGTCACTTTTTGCGTGCTGTTTTTAGGATAAGGCGATTTAAAACAAAGCACAATAATTGAACAGTTGACAAACGAAACAGCACATATCCAGAAATCGATAAAACTTATTGTGTGAATGAAGTTGTAACGGTGATTCGTTACAAGTTTGCACCCCGCACACTATGCCAATGCCTTACTACACCACTGTGCGCTCAACTCAACCAACAGCCAAACACACACACACACACACAGCCAGCACATTCAACGCAGCCAACAGAAAAGCATACGTAAACCAGACGCAACAGCCAGACACGCTATAATTCCCAGAAGGTTTCTAGCGACATATGAATAAGTAAGGCGCATTGTGACAGACTTCGGCACGGCTCGAGAGCGTAGTGCTTTGTTCCGTCGCTTACTTGTTGAAAACGATCACAAGTCCGTTGCTTCAAAACGAGCTATCGCAAGGTGGCTCGTATTAATACATTTAGTTTTTTAAGTATTATATTAAGTAGTTAGTGACTCATCACGTTTGCTTCGGCTTATCGAGTCTCGTTTTTTTTACTTATTTAGTGACTCATCACGTTTGCTTCGGCATATCGGGAGTCTCTATTTTTTTATTAAGTAGTTAGTGACTCATCACGTTTGCTTCGGCCTATCGGGAGTCTCGTTTTTTTATACTTATTAAGTAATTAGTGACTCATCACGTTTGCTTCGGCATATCGGGAGTCTCGTTTTTTTATATACTTATTAAGTAGTTAGTGACTCATCACGTTTGCCTCGGCTTATCGGGAGTCTCGTTTTTTTATTATTTTTTTTGTGGTGCCACCACGTCGGTTTTTGTCAGACGATAGCCCGACGTACAGATATATACTTAGGAATTCTAGTATTTTGTTCTTATTACACTATTGTTAAAAAAAATACCAAGGCGCTTCACGCCATATAGAGACATTTGTAAAGAGATATATATATTATACAAATTATATACAATAATACAAAACGCAACGTAGTCGGGTCTAGCCGAAGTCATTGTCACACCGAATATCACCGAACTTCAGGGAACACCGAACATCACCGAACATCTCCGAACTTCAGCAAACACCGAACATCACCGAACATCACCGAACTTCAGCGAACTTCACCGAACACCGAATATAATCGAACCAGCGTCGGCAGACTCACTCACGACTGTATATTTATCGTTCGTATTCCTAAAGTATTGTGTATTGTAAGAAAGACTTACTCATATGATTACACTAACAGAAAAATATACATAATATTGTTTGCACTGCTAAAAATTTAAGATTTAACAATAAAGCAGAAAAATATTATCTGAGCACTAAAATCAACAAGTCTTCTTATTTATTTTGGACAAAAGTTTGAGGGTCTTTTGTTTGACCCTGGAGCCGCTGAGCATACCTCAGCCTTTGAACAAAACCCCCTTACAAAGTGAAGGCTTTTCCTGCAAACTGTTCAGACACAATAAATAAATAAAAGACAGAACTACAACATTTTTGTTGCAACTAATAGTTGAGGCAATCATAGTATGTTGACGACTTCAATGTTGTTATGATTTCAATTAAAATGTTATTTTTGGTACCACCATAAGTAAATAATGACTTTATTAAGGCAAAAATTTGTGTTTGTAGAAATAATACAATAATTTTAGGAAAAAAATTATTATTGCAGTAATCATGTCTCAACCATGTATTTTCTCTGCGTGTACCTTTCGAGGATATTGGTTTACCTCATGCTTTGTGTGAATCTTGCAAAAGAAAATTGTACCTTTTTGATATGGAAACAAACAGAATGAAAAAGAAATATATTTACATGTTGTTGTAAAGCCCTATCCTCAACAATCGAAAACAGTCCAAATTTCAATAGAAGTTATGAGAACGTTCTGACCGAAATTTTAAAAGCTTTTCGGTCCATCACAAAAAAAGGAAATTTTTCAAGCGTTCAGTGAAAGAGCAACTTGCAGCAAAAAATCATATTTTAGATGATTGTTTTAACTCCAAAAAAATTAATATTATCACGAAAGCTAAAACTGAAAAAGTAAAATCTCAAAAAATTGCATTTTATTGCAAAGATGTTAAAGTGGAATATTGAAATTGGGCATCGACAGCGGAGGAAAATTTTTAAAAATTGTTTTGAGTGTGCAGTCAGAAGACGGATCAGATTTCAAGGAAAAACAACCAGCAAAGAAATCTTACAGAATTTAGTTTGACATAAAATTTAAAGCCACAAGTGTAAAGCGCTTATTCGTTTTAACAATTTGAAAGAACTTAATTTTAAGAGAAAATAGGGCTTCTTAAAATTAAATAACCTACAAGCATTCCTCGCGATTTATTTGAAACTTGAAAACACGCTCGTTAGCTTAGGCACTCATGCCAGTGCTTATCCATGTACATGGTGTGAGCCACCATCACAGAATTTAATCAAAGCAGGGACTATGTCAGCGATCGCCAGTATTTGTGGTACCTCGAGTGCATACCAATATGAATTTTTTGAAGGAAGCAACTTTTGGGTTAAGAAGTTTTCCAGCCAACCGTGTACCGTTGAAAAGGTAATTAAACAGACTTTAATATAAAAATACTCGCAAAATATTTTTGTCGTGTAAAAAAGTGTAAATAAATTAATATGCCTTGAACACGAAACCACGCAAAAAATTTGTCAGTGCCATGGCTGCGCTGCTGAATAGTTTTAAATCCAGCACAACAGTTCAACGATCATTACTTGATTTTTAGTTTTTGTAAATTTATGTTTAAAAAAAATATAAATCAGTCAAAAGTTAACTTGTGCCATAAAAAATATAGTTTTACTTTTAAGGCATCCTAACCACCCTCCACTCCCTTAAGCAACCCCCTAAAACTGACACCCACACACAGATGTATGATATGGATGGACGAAAATCGTAAGGGCAGCTGGATATGATTTGAGGGCCTCGCGAGGCCCAGTAGGGTAACTTACAGCCGCACAGCCTAGGGTTAATTTGGTTACGATTCTGGAATAATTAAATGTTGCTCATACGCCCTGTTGTTCAGTTGAGGATCTCAACTACGGTTGCCACACCCAGAAAATAGATTAGTTGGGGCTACAAAATTTGGCGTTAGGTCTTTTGCATTTTTGTTGTCATAAAAATTATTAGAAACTTCATTCGGTAGTGAAAAATAAAAATTGTTATCCTTAGCAGATATTCAGGTAAGCAAATGAAAAGATTGTTTCTGACACAAAAGTAGCATTACTATACAGTTGACCTTGAATTTCCTAAGGATACCTGATCAAATGGTTAGTTCTCTCAATCAAATGGTAGTTTATATAACAAAGTAACATCTACCACGACCAAAACTTTGTTTCTGCATA
Source organism: Dichetophora obliterata (assembly GCA_963920525.1). NCBI lineage: Eukaryota > Metazoa > Arthropoda > Insecta > Diptera > Sciomyzidae > Dichetophora > Dichetophora obliterata. The sequence continues at coordinate 300,915,778 of OY986435.1, read as the reverse complement.
CAATTTATAGTATTTAAGCCAACAAGAACAATTCAACGATTTCAACGTTCAATAAAATGTAGGAAAATGTTATTCCAGAACAAGAAATTTTACTTTTCTTAGTAAAATTTTACATATTAAATGCATACAAAAGAAATTTTTTTTTTGATACTTTAAAAAATTCATTGAACAAGGTAAAGTTAATGGCAACTCACGGTTAGAGGCTTTAACCTAAGCAAACCCACACAATACTAAAATATATGTAAAAATACTAGATATATATGCCAATTATATGAAAATTAATTTTAGCGAAAAAAAACCGTTATTTTCCTGCCATTATCTACATTGCTTTATATTATTGTTATAGTTATATTATTAACACTCACTCCGAGATATACATTAGAAACCCATTCATCAGAGTGGAGTGCTTTGTGAAAATATCTCATTTATTTTCTTCATCATTGGCAAGCTATGAAAGTGATTACAAACAATTTTGTGCATGTTTTCGTATCGGTTTGTGCACGCATTTTAAGAATGATATAGAATGATACTATAGAATGATATGTTATGAGTATACCCGTTGAATTGCAATCACAATTAGTAATCATATAGATTATATTTTAAATAGAATTGTTATGTTTAAATAATTCTTGTGGGAGAAGTTGACAATTAGGAATTAATTACGATTACAAATAATCAAACATCAATAACGATTACTTGAGAGTACGCCAAATAATCAAAAAGAATCAGTTGTGGCAGCCAATTTATCAAAACACCAATCGATTTTTCGGTTGCATGTTGTGATATTCAGTACGAAAGGGCACCGGATTTTGTTGTACTTACCAATATTTATTCCAAATTACATCGAAATTATAAACGGCAATAAAAAAATATGTTAATGTAACTACATATCTTAAGTTTCTGCACACTGTAAATAGTAAATCTTATTATTAGGTGCACAAACGGTCTTAAAGTAAGCTGCAACAGCTTTCAGACAGCTTTCGCTGAAATTACACTCGTCTTTATTTGCTGCAAACCAGCATCCGATACTATCTTATTTTAAGTCTGTTGAAATGTAAAAGAAGCAGTAGCTTCACTGAATTCCAGCCCTTACTATTAGTGAAAAAGCAGCTCAACCCAGGGCCATAGACAAGGGGGGTTTTTGGGGTGCAATGCATTAAGCTTAATGCATTTAGGCAGATATATCATTGGGTCACTTTGAAATGTTCTAAAAAATTTAAAAAGTCATATACTGAAGTTGCGTTTACGTGTAAGGCCTTTTCCACACTTGGTCAACGCAACTCCAACTCAAGTTGCTAGCCTGTGTATTTATACCGGAACCTTCAGATTAAGCAACTTGCACGCAACAAGTTCTCGACACGTTCTCAACCTGTTCAACGCAACGCGGCTTTCCGCAATTTTCATCGGCGACGTGTTGCATCAGTTTGTTTGTTTTGTGAATTCAAGTATTTGTAGTGCAGTAGGCCTTATATTAATCAAGGTGAATAAGCTAATTAATTAGTTCCTAATAAAATCTATAAGAAGAAGAAATAGTTTGCAAGATGAATGAGCAAGTGTTAAATATTAAATCAGTGCAATAAGTCGAAAACATGAGTTATTATATAATAACACTTATTATATGTTGCATGACTTTTGAAACAAGTCTGAAAGCATTCGGTTTATAGTTGCATTGCTTTACAACTTTTTCGCTGTTGCGTTGAAGTTGTGTTGGAATTGCGTTGACCAAGTGTGGAAAAGGCCTAAAAGTCCGTGTTATAAGTTAAATCCTCATCAAGTTCTATAACAACAATAGTGAAAACCAATGTATCGTTATTTCTCGGATCAAACGTGATACATTAACAATTGTCATCACTGCCCTTAACATCGGCAGTTGTAGTTGATGGTAGTGATGATAACAGTAAAGCCAACAAGAATGACATATATATATATACTGAAAAAACCTTTCTAATTCGAGAAATTTTAAAGTATAGTTCAGCCACCAAATGATTTTAATTTTACCTCGAGCGGTTCTCGAAAATTTAAATTTCAGTACCCATGGTCTTGTCGCTGGAGTTTGTTGGCTTACTCCAAATATGCAAATGGATCTTATTGTAATTTCTGCATTTTTTAGCTCTGCTTATGGCGGCATTGTATCACAGTCTCTTCGTAATTTTCGGCACAACAAAAAATGTTTATTATATACAATTTTCGCCCCTTTATTGGGACTATTTTATAGCCAAGACTTTTTTTAAATTAACTTTCGAATTAAAGATGTGAGTCTTAGCCTGGTTTAATTTTGAAGGAATGTGTTAAGTTATTCATGAATTTTTCAAAGTAGATCTTACAATTTTGATTTTTCAAATTTTAACTTAATCGTTGAAGTATTTTTTTATGATTTATGAGGTTTGTGTAAAATTAATATATTTGAGAGAAATAAAATAAAGTTGTCATTTCCAAAATTTCTTAAAACATACATCCGTAATTCAATGGGCGAGAACCGTTTGAGCGGATGTGCATCCCTTGCATACACAATGATCGCACAGAAACAGAGCAGAACGTGCTGGAAGAATTTGCAAAAAAAAGAAGAAGACTAAATTTAAATCTCTATCAAATAACTTTTAAAATGTTTAACAATTAGGGTATTCACAAGATGTACTATCATGTCATATTGTCCTAAAATTTTGCAACTAAAATTTACAAGATAAATAAATGCAAACAAACAATAAATACGACAATTGATTACGACACTTCAATAAACATAGCTTTCAGAGTTGTAATATATTAGTACTTGTTTATATGGAAAGCAACAATAAAATGTTTAAACTAGTGTAAAATCTTAGGGCAATATGGCATTATGACATGAAAGCACACCTTGTGAATACCCTAAATGTATACAAAGATAACTAAAAATATTTATTAATACATATAAAAATTTAACTTAAAATGCATATACATTAGGGTGCCATGAAAAAGTTCCCTTTGTACCCTCTTAAAAATGAACCTTTCCTTTTTTTATAACGATTCCCAAAATATGTTGGCTATTACGCTAGTGAGCTAAGCCGATTTGCAAAAACCTCCAAATTGTTTTTCGTTTTTTTTATTGGCTGATGTAGTAGTGGTAAAAAAAAAACAGTGAGAGACTATAGGCTGGAAAAAGCTCTTCAAATTTACATCAACATATTTAAAATTTTTGCAATCGGATTAAATGTTACCATAATGCATTTTTTCATGCATATTTTTAATATTTTTTTATTTCCTTACTAAAACTTTTAAATTTAAAAAAACTTCATTACTTTATTTATTTAGGCGTATATTTTATAATGAATATTTCAGCTTTAATATGTATACATTTTCAGACCAGGAATCCATGCAAGCAATTCAAATTCAATTCAAATTGATAAATAATTGTTAATCCTTGGCTTCAGTGTGATAAGTATACAGATATATTATTATTATTTTATAATATAATTATATAAAAAAAAACAAAACCTTTCCATCGATATCTTGAAAGTGAGGATCGCATAAGAAATACTGAAGTTTTTTTAAATTTTAGTGAAAATAAATTTTAAAAATTTCAAAAAAATTTACGAACAACAACATTATCTTTAATCCTTTTTCAAAACTTTTAATTTTATTTATAAGGATTGGAAGAGGTTTTTCCGGCCTTTAACTTCTGGCAGTTTATCTTTCTTACAAATTTTACACCAGCTAAAATATTTACGAAATAATGATTTTTTTGAGGTTTTTGCAAAATGGTTTAGAAATCACTGGCGGTTATCGTAACAGTCAAAATATTTTAAGAATCGTTATAAAATAGACCAAGGTTGATTTTTTTAAAGGTACAAATGAAGCTATCCCCCACCAGTCGAGGCACCTTAATATACATATACAATACATTAAAAAATTGACTTTGAAACGCAATGAAACAAATACTTGTATATTTTAATCTTTTAATTAAAAAAATTTTTCATGAAAACTTCCCCCCCCCATGGGTAAATCCTGGCTGCTGCCCTAGCTCAACCTATCTGAAATTAAGTGCCAGCATGCTGAAAGTATACACCTTTAGTAGGTGATAAAACAAATTTTTTTCGAATATGCTAATCAGTCGCAAAATTTTATATAAAATAATAATAATTAACACCACCTTAAAAACAAATTAATTAATTAATAGCTACCAAGGATTTAAGGTGACATTGCAATTTTGAAAAACAAAAAGAAAAACGACTCAATTTTCAACATTTATAAACAGGTTAAAATACATAAAAAATTTAAATTATTTTTTACGTTAATAATCAGCCCTGTATTAATAAGTTTTTGCACGGAATCGGAAAAGGGAGTTTTCATTTTTAAGATGAAGCTCAAGAACATTTCTTTAGAAGCAGCAAAAATTGTTTCATTGAATTTCAAAACAACAATTTAAACGAATACGTAAATTTATGAGAGCCCTGCTGAAAATAAGAGTAAGAATGCATGATTTTCAACAGGCACGCTTTAAAATTTTGAATTTCAACTTCCTACTGTCTTAAATTAAAGCTGCATAAACTTAATATTAAGGCAGTGTTTAAAATAACACTTAGTCTTTACAGTGCAACCTCAAAAATTCAGTTGGGCATTTTTTTTTTTTTGGTAGCAGTAACCAATTCGTTTGCTCAGTGCACTTTGGTATAATTGTACCAAAATTGATAAATTTTTTCACATAATCCATTGCACAGTTGTCGGACAATGTGAAAAATTACTATATGATACCGTGTAAGCAAAGAATTGAAAGTACCATTTTTTCTTAAATATAGTTTTGAATTAGAAAGAGTTTTGTGGCGACCGTAGCCTAGTGGGTAGAGTGCGTGGCCCCTAAGCTAAAGAACCACGGTAACCCGGGTTCAATTCCAGCACAGACAGAAAGTTTTTTCAATTGAACTAATTTTTCTGTTCGGTCGTCAGCTCTCTGCAGACAATGGCAAACCTCAGAGAGTAAAAATTGTCATGTAAAGCTTCTTGAGAACATAAGCCGTTCGGAGTCGGCGTAAAACACGTAGGTCCAGTTCTCGGTCATTTGTGATCAAACATTTTAATAACACGCACAACACAATTGATCAATAGAAGCTAGGTGTTAGAAGTTCTTAGAAGTTAAGTTAAATAGAAGTTCTTCCAAGGGCTGAAATGGCTAGTTTATTTATTTATTTTTTTAGAAAGAGTTTTAGAAAACAAGGAATGAAGCAAATTAAATATATATGTATAATGATAAAAATATTATAAAAAAAATTATGTAATATAATAATTTCAAGCAAGTCAAAAAGAGGTATTAATAAAATTGACTGGTACTTGGATGGTAATTTTTGCTTTTTCGTTTTAAAACGATCCAGACTTAAAAGTAAACGATTAAACAAATACGTATTAGTTGAAACGCGTATGCTGGTGTCGAAACTTTTTATATCTTTGTTCCTGGACTCAGTAGCTTTCTCAGAGAGCTCACAAATTGATACCAGTGCATGTTTAATAACGTCAGGAGCGTGAATTTAGATTTTGTGTATTGAAGTCGGAAGCTTGTACCAAGAATATTTTTTGATCAGCTCTTTAGCAGTATTCAGTGCATATTGAACTAGGTCAGATTTGTATGGAAAATATATAATAACCGAAGCTTACATTATTGAACGTACGCAGCAGCAAAAACGCATCCACAATGATTAAAAAAATTTACTACACTTTCTATTGTGTTACTTTCAAAAATCAATTTACTAAAAAAATCTTACCTTTCCCAAAAATGGTAAAATATTTATGTTTTTTTATTCTTTAGTTACTGTCTACACAAAAAGGCATTCAATACTGCATAAAACGGTTTTAAAAATCATCATTATCGACCTAATGGGCAAGCATACAAAAAATTGTATAAAAAAATCGAAAATTTCAGCTTTCGGTGAGTTTAGTGGCACCGGGCTAAGCTATTTGATAGTTCCAAGTCCAGAATCAGATTCTTCGCCAAAATTTTAAAACAAAATAAATGTTTTGTGTTTTTGTTTCGCAAATTCCAAATGCATTATTTTTATTTTTTGAATATCATACAAAAAAACCCCCAAAAAAACGGTTTTTCGGGCAGAAAAGAAATTGTAGGCCCTGTCCAATGCTTTAACAATCAAAAAACAAACATAAAGCGTTGCAAATCATTGCGTTTGTCGAAATTTTATTTTTTATTACAATTGTGACAAAACAATGAACACAAATGAAATATTCCAGTGCACTTTGACAAGACCTAATTTTTTATTACAATAACAGAACTTGCATGCAGAAATCATTCAACACACAAGTAATGGGACAATCAGCTTTAGGCCGAGTTCATAGAGAACGCTTTTTGCTGAGCTGAGCTGAACCGAAACACAAAAACGCATTGGGGCAAAAGAGATGCATGACTGGCGTTGTCTATTGCTGCAATGTGTTTTTCGGCTCCGCTCCGCAAAAAGCGTTCACTATGAACTCGGCCTAAGCATGGGCATCGGTGAGGGTGCCGGGACATAATCCTAAATTTCAAATTTGGGATTATGTCCTCAAAAACAGGGGACATAATCCAAAAAATTGGATTTGTTAAGCTAAATAAGCGGTCATAATACCAAAAAAAAGACATATTCCCAAAATGATTTTGGGATTATGACTGCTTCAAAAGAAGATATAATCCCAAATTTGGATTAATTTATGTTTAATTTTAAATGTTTAATTTGTAAACTTACTTAAGTATTTAAGTAAGGCAAATATGCCTGAATTGACAACTTTCCGTACAAAGGCAAATTATTTCGTCATAAACAAATTTATTTGCCCTTGATCCCGTACAAGTGATAACAACATGCATTTTTCAATTAACTATTTACTAATTTACCTAAATGATCGAAGAAGAAAGCGCCGGCACTATGAAAAATAGCCCAAAAAAATTAAAAATCGCCCATTGTACTTACTGAGGGTTGTAATCCCTAAGCAGCGGCCGAAGGCCACCTATTAAGAAAGGAATTATATCCAGAATTACTGTAGACAGCGATAATTCTCTTTTTAATAGGCGGTCTTCGGACGCTGCTTAGAGATTACTAGCCTCAGTAAGTCCAACACCTGCTTCGCTGTCTACAGTACTTCTGGACATAATTCTCTTTTTCATGGGCGGCCTTCGGCCTCTACTTAGGGATTACAACCCTAAGTAAGTCCAGCACTGGATTCGTTGTCTACAGTAAATATAGCTTAAGTTGATTCAAGACAGATCTGAGTTATTGATGCAGCTGTAGTCCACGCATGTAGAACTATAAACACACAAAATCTGGAGCTCTTAAAAGCGGACATTATCCCAAGGGGTCAGAATCCCCATTCGGGATTATAACCGCTTATTAAGATCCAATTTTTGGAATTATGTCCTCTTTAAAAGCGGTCATAATCCCAAATTTCAAATTTTAACTATGAGCTATGTCCCGGCACCTCGGTGAGTGTGATTTTTTTTATATTGCCTTTGCATGCATTTGTTATTGAAAAATGTGCTGAACATTGAACGAGTGCGGTTTGTGTTGTTGTTTTGTTTCTCTGAGTGTTACAGCGTAAAGAAATAATACCATTTTTACAGATGTTTTAAAATTAAACGGAGAAAATGCAAATGTATCGTGGTTACTGACACTACACAAAATCCACTCAGGAGAGAGATCTTCGAACTAATTGCTATTTCTTTCTCAGTATTGAATTTTCAGCTATGATTTTTTTGTCAGGATTTTGATATGTTATGCACTACAGAAAAATAAAAAATTTGTAGTGTTATAATATATTTATTTGACATTTTGTGGGTTACTTACACTACAGGTAAATAGTTACTGACACTACAGACGTATTCTGGTTAACAAAAAACAAAAGAAAATTAACTTTTTTTGTTACCTACGTTGCTGCCTACGTTCTTTGCTTGTGTTCTTTGCAGGTGTTCTTTGTTTTTGGCTTAACGCAAAGACAAAGTTAAGATAAAAACAATTTGTAAAAGAGTCACGCGGGCCAGTTGAGGAACTACATGGGCATGTCTGCTTTAGAGCCAAAACAGAAGTTATTTTTTATAAAAAAGGAATGCTTAGCTCTCTAATGCCTAGGATTGCCTATAGGCAGGGTTCACGCCGATCGCTATAAAACCGTAGTCTGTGGAAAATGTTCCAAATGGTTTCCTTCAGAGTCTAGACGAATCTTCAAGCTAGATTTCAGTTTTTCTCGCCTGGAGCTAGCATGCTCTGTTTGACAATTACGTCAATTTGAATTAAAATTTCATCATGGTTTTTTCGAATTTACATAATTAATTTTTTACTCGTAATTTTTAACTCGATTTTTGAGGAACTAGAAACACATTAATTGAAGTGTGATCGAAGTGAAAAAAGGTACCAGTGAGTAAGAAGTGGTTTTTTCTTTAAATTGAGGTAAAAAAAATATGTACAACACAATGTAAGGTGTTGAAAAAACCGTTGACATTTTCACCTGTAGTTTACATTTTCACCTTTAAAAATTTTATTGTTTAAAATTATTAATACGTTTTATAGTTTAAAACTATTGGCAAAGGCATGGCTAGGACTAATATAACATCGAAGTAATAGTATTGAGAAAACAACATAAGAAACATTTCTGACGTTGCACATTCTGAAGTGACGTTACACAAGACAAGTATAATGTTATCAGTGTTGCCACGACGATTCTAAAAAATGTATCCATGAAAAGGTCAAAAAAGTATCCAAAAATATCCACTTTAAAAAAGAAAAGGATATACACATATCAAAATCCAAAAACCAATAATATATTAATATTTTAACACAAATATACAACTTTAATATTTTTAACTAAAAAACCCAATTTTTTAAGCTCCCATAACAATTTAATTTATTTAATTTTTAGACTAACAAATATTTTTATTAAAATATGTATGTTAATAGAAAATAAAACATGTATAATAAAATTAAAGAGCAACATAAATGTCAGTACTTCTGCCTATTATATGTGTTGCTATTGACCTTTAATTAAATTTATTTTATAAGTATAATATTTAGACAAAAGCAATATACAAAACAATATATAATTGCATAAACAAAAAATTATTCCAAGTAAGTTTTTTTAAGCATCTTATTCTCGCTAGGTGACGCTAAACAATAGTCGTTTAGACTAGACAATTTCAGACAAGGTCAAGATATTTTGTTCCCAATTTGTCGGAAATAAAAAAATCAAAGTGCATATTAATAAGGGTACTTTACGGTACAACCTTTACTAGAATTATTAAGTCTCGTTACAATTTGCAATAGCTACGAGAATCTTAAGTGTTAAAAATTACAGATTTTTTTAAAAAGTCACTTAGCTATGTCAGACTTAAATTATTTTTCACAACATTTATAAGTTATAATTATAAATATTGCCCAGTAATGTCTCAATTTATTTATGTCATCATTTATCTTAACGTTTTTGTAGAGAGTAAGCAGTCCCTTAATTCGTTTTTATATTTTGCAAACAAAAACATATACATTAAGGTGGGTCAATTATTTTTGTGATAAATCGTACCCCCAGGGCGTTTTCTATGGGTGATTTAAAGCAATTTTTCTGAAGAAACCATGGATCGAAATTGGATTTCGAGACCCCGAAAATTTAAAAATAACTATTTTACAGGGCCAAACAGGCTAATTTATCAATATTCAGCAAAAATAAGTGTAACAATGGGGTTAAAATCATAAAAGTGTTATGGAAATTTCTTGGATTATAATATTAGAAGGGATCCCTGAACAACGCAACCGCCGCTCATGTCATTGTAGGGGTCTAGAGGCTGAAATTATTTAAAATTAAAGTTGATGTTATTAAAGCTTATTTAAAAACTTTTTTACAGGGAGCTTTATTTATATTTAAAAATCGTTATCTCTGGCTGTAGCAATCAGATCTACTCCAGTTTTAATTATTATTCTACTTCACTCTTCTCTGTAGTTGCATTTTAACGTAGGAAAAACGTAGAATTTAAAACAAAATATCGAAATTATTGAATATTTTAAAAGTTCAGTTCGGCTTTGAATTCATAAGAAGAAGAAAAATAACAAAATCTATAAATCTATAATTTAAATTAATTCCATTTGATTTTTGTATTACATTCATTGAATATCTAATATTAACTACTAGCTGAAACCCGGCGCGTTGCTGCCTCGTCCCGTTTCCAAAAACCCATCAAATGTTAACATTGAACATAGCATGTTTAAATTGTGGTTAAATACTAAATCTGTGCTACCTATAATTCCAAAGCTATTCGATAAATCATAAAGTAACTTAATCATAAAAGCCATTACTTTTGATTGGAAAGAGATATTGGGGTAATTTTTTCACATAAATTATTTTTAAGACTTGAATTTTTTGTAAAAAATATAAAAACAACATTTTGGAAAAAATAAATTTCGCCAAAAAAATCAAAGGGTGTTGTTTTGTTGTTTTTGACCTTGTTGTTTTGATGACAAAAACATTAAAATAATTTTTGCGCTTATCTGGAAGAATTTTTGCAAATAAATGCTATGTCATATGAAAGTTAGTCAGATGTGCAATTTTTAATTCATTTCATTTTTACAACAAAAACAATTTTTGAGTCATTTTTTGAGTAAAAAGTCAATATTTTGGACCTTTTTTGACATAATTATAAAACATAGTTTCACTGACTAAAAGGTACAGTTCAACCCATTTTTGTAAAGTATATTTATTGAACTTTTGAACAAAAAAAATTTGAATCAAATATATTAATGGACAGCAGAGATATTTGCATCCAAAGACCAAACTTTGATTTTCATGGCGTTTTTTTCTCATTCTTTGGTAACGATGTTTTTTGAAAAAGTCGTTGTACTGAAAATTTCTACAATTTTGAGTGTATGTGAGTGTTTTTGATGCCAAAATAACAGAAATTTATTAAATTAAAAACAAAAAACTTCGATAAAAAATTATTATAATAACAAAATTGCCGTTAGTTGGAAAAGTTCGGAGGGGGCGTGGCAAAAAATTAGTATGTAACATTTTAAGTTAGAATAAATATAATATGTGCACCTAGTTTGAGCAAAATCCGTTGGGCCGTTTAGATTTGTATAAAGGCCAAACAAACAAACAAACAGAAAATTATTTTTATTACTATAGATTGTCAATTGTATGAAAAAATTGATTTTTAATCATAAATTTTGATTATTTGAGATATAGGCTTTGGTAGCAAATGTTGTAAATTTGATTGGAAAGAGATATTCGGGTAATTTTTCACATAAATTATTTTTGACTTTTTGTAAAAAATATAAAAACAACATTTTGGAACAAATAAATTTCGCGAAAAAAATCAGAAAGGGTACCCTTGTTGTTTTGATGACAAAACCAGTAAAATAATTTTTGCGCTTAGCTGAAAGAATTTTTGCAAATAAATGCTATGTCATATGAACGGAACGCCGATGTGCAATTTTTAATTGATTTCATTGTATGATGCCAGGCATAGTACCCTAAAATTTTCGTTTAAATCGGTCGACCCGCTTTTGCAGTTAGTGTTTACATCAAGAGTGGTGGTTACATAAGACTTGTATTCCTCGGCAGACGTTGTTCGGCCCCAGACCGCCTTAATGCCATATACGAAAATGTCAAGAAATGCCAAAAATATTCACCATTTTCAGTATAACTGCCAAAAGTAACCATATGAATTAAATAGCCAAATTTTAGTCAAATACAATCAAAACTGTTTGAAATATAGAATTTTTGTTGTTTTGTAAGCGGTAAAAAGGGGTGCGGCTAAATTATTTCCCTTAAACCATTTCGTACACGAAACAAATCGACTGCCAAAATTTTAGCTCAATTTAGCTAAAGCCTGGCGCACTTTGCTTCACTTTACGTTGACCCCCCGAAAAGTCAGTTTAACTAAAGTGGGACAGGCCTATTTTTAGTGCTCTTGCCGAGAGTAACCATATGAGCTAAATTACAAAATTTTTGTCTAATACGACCCAAACCGTTGAAATAAAACGTTTTCATTGGTTTGTGGGCGGTAAAAGGGGGCGTGGAAACCAATTTTTAGTACAGTTGCTGACAGTAACCGTGCAAACTAAGCCAACATTTAAGCTCAATCGACCAGTAGTAAATTTTAATGATTTCTCAAAAATTGGGTGTGGCTATATATCGATTACGCCCCTTTTTAGTACAGTTGCCGAAAGTAACCATACAGACTTAGGTATCACATGTTACTCTCATACGGCCAAAACTGCTTAAAATATAGTATTTACACTGATATGTGGGCGCAAAAAGTGGGCGTGGAAACCAATTTTTCGTACAGTTACTGCCAGTAACTACACAAACCAAAGTACCAAATTTAAGTCTTATACGACGAAAACCGTCTGAAATAAAGCGTTTTCATTTCTTTGTGGGCGATAAAAGGGGGCGTGGAAATCCATTTTAAGTACAGTTATCGACAGTAACCGTACATACTAAATTACAAAATTTTAGCCTTATACGATCCAAACTGACTGAAATATAACATTTTTATTGATTTGGGGGCGGTAAAAGGGGGGTGTGGCACATTTTTCCCCCTCAACCATCTCGTACCTGAAACAAATCGGCTGCCAAAATTTCAGGTTAATCGGTTTAGTAGTTTTGGAGTGTATAGACATCACACAGCCAGACACACATCGTTTTGCTTTTTATATATATAGACATTGATTTGTGGGCGGTAAAATTGGGCGTGAAAACATTTATATATAGTGACCGCCTCTTGGAGCACCTATACAGTAAGTTTCACTGTAAAAGTGTATAGAACTCTGGAATTTCCATGATTTCGAAAAAGTGGGCGTATTTATTTTACGACCACGCCCATTTTTTGTACAGTTACCGACAGTAACCATCTGAACAAAATTACCAAATCTTAGTTTTTTTACGATTGAAACCGCCTGATATATATCCTTTTTTTGGTTTGTGATCGATGGAGCAAATTTGGCTTGTATGGGAGGTACCACGCCCCCTTCTCCAATCGTTACCAAACCTCACAGGAACACTCTCAAGATGTGGCTTTATTTTCCCTGAAAATTTCATAAAGATCGGTTCAGCGGTTTTGGAGTCTATACGTGATATAGCCACATACCCACCCACATACCCACATACCCACATACCCACATACCCACATACATACATCCATTTTTATATATAAGAGAAGATTAGATCGACACTATGGAGTCGATGCAGTCAACATCACTTGAACAAAGAGTATCATTAACAAACTATGAAATTAGTTTGTCGCATATGCCTTCTCAAGATGTTGTTGCTTTTGGTACATCTAGCGATTTGACCACAATAAATCTGCCAACTAATCAGGATATATTACGATTTTATATCTTCTTGGGCGAACGAGCTAAAGGACAAAGTAAAATGTTTTCTTATAAAACTTTTACTCCACATGTTATGGACAGATTGCTTCAAACTTGGAATCAGTTAAATATTGAAGTTATAAACAAAGAGAGTATTATCTTAAAACTAAAAAATTTGCTTGACAGATATTATAAAGTGAAAAACAGAACACAAGTCCACACATTTAGAGCGTTCGTTATATCACCAAAGGAATTATTTTTTATTGGTTAATGTAAGTGCAATTTAAAAACAGTTTTATGTTCATGTGGATTGATCCCAGGACACCTGAAGGAATTTATGTTGAACCAAAATAATGAAAGAAAATTAACAATACCGGATTTGTTAATGGCAGATATTGAAGCAGCACATTCTGTACCAGAAGCATCTACTGTACTATATATACCGAAAATAGAGAATAATGATGATGAAAGTCTTGCTGCTACTCCGATGAAACGAGGGCCATACACTCCAAGATATGATGCTCAGAAGTTTGCTATGATATGCGACCGGTTCGATGTGGCGGACAGAGTACCTTCAGCGATGGCAACATGAAGATATCAATGTAAGAGATAGTTATGGCGAAATTGTCGTTATGGATAAGGCTAAAGTACGTCGAGAAAAAATAAAATGTAGACAAGCAGTACTTCAGAAAAGGTATGATGCTTCCACTTTAGTAGCATTCTCTTTTGATGGACGAAAGAATGACTCTTTGACGAGAGAAAAGATCGATGAAAAATTTCATAATCGCATTGTAAAGGAACCTCATTTAGTTCTTCTGAAAGAGACTTATTCTCAATTGATAGGCTACATAAAATTGGATGCTGAATATGCCACAAGCAAGCTGACAAAAATGAACGAATTTTTAATGAACAAAACAATTTCCCTTGAATCCCTGGTAGGCATATGTTGCGATGGCGAACCGGCTAATACTGGCGTTAGAAATGGTATTTTGCGACTGTTTAAAATATAGTTACAAAAACCATTACACTGGTTCGTATGCCTGCTTCATTTCAACGAATTCCCGTTCCGCCATTTGTTTAACAGTTTGGATAAATCTACAACCACTGGTCCACGAACAACAAGCGGAACGTTGAGCAAAGAGATTAACAACTGTGAAAAACTGTCGGTTTGTAATTGTAATAACATTACAATATTTCAGGAAAATATTAAAAATATTTTTTAAATTTTCAATTTTTTTTTCAGGTGGTAGCTTATTTTGAACAGATTTCTCTAGAAAATATGCCTCCGTTAATCGAAGACGACCGTGAAATGTCTACGGATGCCAAGTACCTGTACAATATGGCGAATGTTATTTCCAATGGTATATGTCCATCTGATTTGGCACAAATTAAACCAGTTCTACATTCTCGATGGCTAACAAAGGCGAGTAGACTATTGCGGCTATATGTGTCAAAAATTAGGCCATCAAACAATTTAAAAATTCTAGTAGTCTATATTATGAAGGTTTACACGCCAATGCATTCAATGTTAAATATTATATCTCTGTTGTGTTTGTTAGTTCACTATTTTGGAAATTCATACGTTGGACTAAATATTTGGAACCGAATCTGCGCAATATTATAAATAATGTCGTAAAAGACAATTCCTATTTTGCGCACTCTGAAAATGTTCTATAGACAATGCTGTTTAATGAAAGGAAAGATATACGTAACAGAGCAATAACAAAAATTTTACATTATCGAAAAGAAATTGACGATCCGATGCACCTTAGAGTTTATCGAAAACCTATTGTAAATTTAAATAGCACAAATTATTTTGATATGATTGACTTAAACGATGACAGCATTTTAACTGAACCGCCGTTGACAAGATCCATACCATATGATGAATTGGTACAATACTTAGATAGTGATGAACCACCACTGCCTGATCTACTAATTCCCTCACACATTCAAAGTACGGAGAGGCATGTGCAACTACTTACCAGTGTTTGGAAACGTGCAATAGAGAAGAATCGAGAAGGAATTATGGCAGTAACATTAGAAAGCCGCGAAAAATTACCTCGGCTTGAAAGCAAATATAATTTCAAGAGAGACGGCGTTTCATAAAAATGTTTGTTTATTCCTTAATTTTGTTTTTGTAATATCTTTCAGTTTTATTATTTCTTCAATTTTGTTTACCAATTTTTTTATTTTAAAAATAACTGAAATAATCTTATTGATCTACTAATTTTTCAAGCTGGCCAACTTTGCTAAATATGTTGATGCTTTTTAACCTATTCTTACACAAATTTTTGCTTTGCATTAATAGAGTACCCGGCTTAGCTCAGGAAATGGCTATTTTTCAATTTTCGGGGACTCGAAATTCAAGTTCGACCCATGGTTTCTTCGGTAAAGTTGCTTAAAATCATCCATAGAATACGCATGGTGGGTACGATTTGTTACTTTTTTTCCACCCACACAAATTGACCCACCTTAATATACATATATTCATATTAAAACAGATTATTTAAAAAAAGTATCCAAACTCACACTGAGGCTTAAAAGAAAGTATCCATCAATTTTTGACGAAAAAAAAGTATCCAAATGGATCCAATTGTATCCAAACGGCAACACTGAATGTTATAATAAATTGAAATAAAAGAAAATTTAATTAAATAAAAGACAATAATACTATATTGACAATGGGCATAGATTAAGAATTGAGAGCATAGAATTAACAAAGAACTTAAATTAAAAACGAATTTCCGATTCCCCTTTCTCGTCTCCGAATTAGTATAATCGGATTAGTATAATCTGATTTGGAACTCAAACCAGAAATGAGCCATTAGAGGGGTTTTTTTGAAAATTAATATCTTTTTGCTGTTTATGTTGATGTTGCTCTGGTAATTTCATATTTTAACAAAATAACTCTTGTTTTTTAATGTTTTCTAAACCAAAACCCTAGTCGTAAAAGTTCCAAAGGACCTTCGAAAATTTGTTTTATGTAATAATAATATTCATAACTTACCATTATTGACGAAGCAGCCAAGCATCACAACAACAACAACAATAAACACACAATTTAATTCATGTGCAGTGCAATTGAATTGTGACACCCTGTAAAATTGGCATCGTGTCAATGCACTAGTTGTTGTTGCTGTGTTAATTCCCTGACGATGCGTTTTTAAAGATGCTGCTGCAGCAGCTCGTTGCCGAAAATCGCGGTTAAAAAATTGTTGCAACAGCTTCCACATGATGAAGATGATGATGATGGTGTGATGGCATGCACACGTAAGGTTGAGCTTGAATTGGTGAAGGGCTGTACGAAAGTGGATGTGCGTATGTGTGTATGTGTATGTGTGTGTGGTACAGGGTGCCGGTGGTTTTGGAGTTGTAGCAGCTTAGAATTTAACTACAACTGCCAAAATGGTGGGTTCTCAAATTTAGTGATGGCGTTAATGATGGCGGCGACGACGACGACTGCTTTTGGGTTGCTCCTAAATGTGAAACATTCAAGTATACTCTTATGTTGTTGTTGTTTTTGTTGTAGTTGTTGAAGCGTTCTTACTGATGTAGAAATAGCAATGTTTGTTAAAGTTGCGATAGGTGTAGATGTGCAGACCGTCGTAAGCTTTTTCCTTGCTCTCACATTCAAAATGGCGGACATATAATATAATAGTTGTGTAATCCTTAGAGTTTAAATTTTGCACTTTGTATTTTTTTTTTTTATATATATTATATCTTAGTTTCTTTCTTTTTTATTTTTAACCATTACTTTTTGATGTATGTGTGCTTTGAGTGTATTTCTTAAATTACTTTTTTCATTTATTTACTAATTTATATGCAATTTTTTATGTATGCCTTGCATTGATTAAGGATTTTTGTTATTATTTATATTATTGAAAAAATAAAAACAATAAAATAGGTTGCAACACAAAGAAAAACAAAACGTTATTTATATTGAGTTCAACACCTCGTACTCTGGAGTATTTTCTGCGAATTTCTACACAATATCTACACTAAAGTTTGATTGCGTACTTTTTGTATCACGCAATCACGTAAGTAAAAATTGTTCACTTTTTTATTCCAACACAAAAAGTTTGCTGATTAAGCAAAATTATTAAGATTTTGCTTCACGACTCTATGCTGCTTCGGTTACAACATTACTTCGCGAGATTTTTAAACGCTCGTCAGGGAATTCGGTCTCGGACTGAATTTTGTCATTCCAACGCTTATTTCTTCTTGTTTCTGATGCTCAAATTCAATGCGGCGCGCAACATCCATGAGTGGTGACTTTTAGCAAAAGCTCGCACTATGTTGGGTTTCAGCTGAAAAGAGAGTCAGTGAGAGAGAGAGATGAAGTGAATTATTTGTTTGTCACACACACGCAAGCATTTATTTATAAATATTGTTGTTTGATTCCGTTTTTGTTTAACAATCTGAGCTTAGCTTAAATGAGCTTATGTACCTTAAGCCGCAAACATACCACAAAATAATAGCTTATGTGCCAAAATAGATTCATACTAAGAAGAAGAAAAAAGTCTTTCATATGCATACGCATCTGTTTTTTTTAGTCTGCTTTTTGCATCTTGTGCTTAAGAATATTTCTAATTCTCGTGGGTTTGTATGAATGAATGAGTGTTTTGGATACATATTCAAGCTTAACTGACTGAACCGACTTGAATGCGGTTATTGGCACTGTTATGTAAATTCTCTTTACACTTCAAAAGTTAAAAAAGAGTTCGATAGGATTCCTGAATAATCAAGAAGAAACGTTAGTTTAGCTTATTTTAAAACGCATCCCTCAAACTACATATTTGCAAGGACGAAATAATTTATTTTAAAGTCATTATTACATAGTTGCCAATAACGGGAACTTAAATCATTATAAAATCTATTGCAAGACTACTACCAGGTTGTTCAATAAGTTTCTAGTATAGAAATAAAAAACATAATTTTATGGCTTGAAATGCTTTTTATTAAGCAATGTATTCTACCAGAAGCTCAATATACTTGTTGCAACGCACACTGGGGTATAAGCAGATGTTCAAAACTGTGACATTACTTTATTTCCATCAAACTCACTTGATCTATAGTTTTGCAGCAAATTTTTGACGAAGTAACCCATTGATAATCATGTTTTAACCCATTGGTGACCAAATTTTTTGTTATAAAGTCTTACGCAAAATTTTTTTGATTACATTATAACTATGCAAATGAAAATGGATTAAGCCCATTCGCGACTTTGACTTAGCCTATTAGTGACCATGGTTTAACCCATTTGAAACCATTGTTTTATAAAAACTTACACCAATAGAGTTTGATTATATTTCAATACGAATCAACCAGTTGATGGCTTTGTTTTAGACCAGGTTATCGTCCATTAATCACAAAACTTTATATTTAAAATTTCACTTGTATGTGAAAGTTATAGAAGTCGATGTAAATATTTTTATTTTTGATTAAATTTATTAATGAAAAACAAATGAGTATACAATATTTTACATTTCAATATAAAACAAATTAAGTTTTATAGTTATTTAAAGTAAATTAAAAATGTAGTATTAAATAAAGCTGTTCAACACAAAGAAAAATAACAAGGTTTCGCCAACGGATTCTGATAGAGGGTACCAAAAAAAATATACGTGCATCGGTGTTTTGAAAATTTACGTCTGAGTTTTATTTTAGAGGGGGTTTAATTTATCCCCCTTTTGAACATTCTCATAGTGACTCGGCAAACGAAACCATGTGATCCTAACGTTTAGGGTATAGGAAGTGCTCAGCACATTTATGCAAAATATTACGAAAGTGTACACAACTTTCGGTGCTTTTTAAAAGAATTGCAGATTTTAAAACAAGTCTGAGTGATTAACTTAATCAAAATAACATCAAGTTTAAGTAAGGAAATTAAATTGATTTGTGAAATACTTGGTTTGTGAGCAGTGAATAATGAAATTTCAGTTTTAGCGAAAATGTCTAATTGTTTAGACAAACTTGATTGATTTTGCTATGTGTGGTTTGTGGCAAGCATACTTATTCTGAGCTTAGAGTAACGTCGAAAACTTGCTAAGTTCTTTTGAAAAACTATGTGTTCATATGACAACAAACATTCATTTTTTGAATTCTCATATGGATTACTTCGAGCAACAGATGAACAATCTGATGAACATGGTGAACGATTTCATCAGACATGTGCAACTATTGAAGAACGCTATAAAGGCAAGAGAATTCATTATCTCATAGCTGAAATATGCTGGACATTGTTTGATAATGGTATAGAATTGCTTAGAGCTAAAAGACATGTAATAAATTAATGCTTCCTCAAATACCCAAATTTACTCTCTTCTTTGTATTTACTAGAGTGACCAGAAAAAAACGAAGTTTTAATTTTTGGGGAAAATATTTGAGAAATAGCTTCGATAATGTCTAAAAATAAGTTCCTGAAAATTTTAATTGAAAAATATTAATGTTTAGAGGTCCCTCCAACTCGTTTTTCACTTTTCCACATACCATTTTTTTAATGTCAACTTTAAAACCGGAATGAAAATGTATTTTTGACTCCATAACTTATTTTAAAGGGTCATTCTTTATGTTAAATGAGTGGTTTAACTCGAAACTTACATTATTTTTTGGCTACGGTAATTAGTTTTCAAGATATTACCGAATTAATATAAAAATTTTTAAATAATTCAGAAATTTCATTTTTAAGAGGTCATATAAAAAGAACGCAAACTACAACGAAAAATATTTGTAAGCAGTTTTGTTATGTAATATTTTTTTGATGGAAATACAGAAAACAATGTTGTAGTAGGTCCAAAAATGTACGAAATATGACCCCAACTCGAAAGCACTAATTTTCGAAAAAATTATATTACGCTTGTAATAATGTATTCTACTCCAGAAAAATAAAGGAAAAAGAAACACCATTAATGTAAACAGAGTATGTATTGATAAGTTTTAATTAATATAGCCAAAAAGAAAGAACAAAACTTCAAATATATAAACTACTACTGTAACGAGACGTTACAAATATTATATTTTTATACACTACGTAAACTATAATATTAAATATTATCGATATATATATTCATATTGTACTACTTAAATATTTCTACTTATTAAAGCAGCAATAACACACAACCGCACTACGACACCAGACCATAGAAACAAACACACGCTACATACCTACTCAATAAAACTAAATGACAACACACAACCGCACTACTGCATAAGCCACTAATTAATACGCACACCACCTATCTATGCATAGCCAGGCAGGCCAAAGACAAAACTGAACGTATAATTCCCAACTGGTTTTCTGTCCATATCGAATAAAAGGGCGACACAAAACCAACCAAAGCAGTCTTGCTTTAGGTAAGCTATACTTAATGACTCAATGGCGAGCCAGCTTGCTGGTTCTTCCCTTTGAGTCTCTGCTTGAGATGTCGCACTTGCGGTGAGAACCAGTCCGTGGTTCGTCCAACGCAGTCGGCATACTCTATATTTTTGGTTGCAGTGACTTAATGGCGAACTAGCTTGCTGGTTCTTCCCTTTGAGTCTCTGCTTGAGATGTCGCACTTGCGGTGAGATCCAATCTTTGGTTCGTCCAACGCAGTCGGCATACTCTAATTGGGATTTGCTTGGTTTGGTTGCAGGGACTCGATGGCGAGCCAGCTTGCTGGTTCTTCCCTTTGAGTCTCCGTTTGATGACGTCGCACTTGCGTTGAGAACCTGTCTTTGGTTCGTCTAACGCAGTCCGGCATATATTAACTTTCTAAAAATATTAATAATGAGTCTTGCTTTAGGGGCCCTGGCAGGATTCACCGATTTACCGATCTACCGATTACCGATCTTCGCTTTAGGGGCCCTGGCAGGATTCACCAATTCACCGATTTACCGATTACCGAATACCGATCTACCGATCTACCGAATACCGATCTACCGAATACTGATTCATCGATTCACCGAATACCGATCTTCCGATTTACCGATTTACCGAATACCGATCTACCGAATACTGATTACCGATTCACCGATTCACCGATCTTCCGATCTACCGATTACCGATTGCTGATAACCGATTCACCGATTTACCGATCCACCGATTACCGAATACCGATCTACCGAATTACCGATTACCTATTCACCGATTCACCGATTTACCGAATACCGATTTTGCCGCCAGCTGGACCTACAATCTCCGACCATTCGACCGCTTACATTCACTGTTACCCAAACTGCTGACGTTACGCTGCATTAAGTATTTTTAAGGAGAATATATCAATAAAATACAGAATTATAATATTAAACCAACACCAACTGCGTTCTCATTTGATGAAAGTTTGTGGATCTTTCACTCGATCCTGGCACGGCTGAGCTGACCTCAGCCATAAGATAAAACCACTGTTACACTACGGATAAAATGTATTGATTAGTTTTAATAAATATGGACAAAATAGAACAAAACTTGAGATATATAAGCTACTGTAGATAAAATCATCGTTAAAATTTTTGTAAACGTTCGGATATATTCTTCTTTGTACACGAGGGAAAATTGTTTCTATTGTACTTAACTCCTTGGAGTAAGGCTTGATATTGTTCTTCATTTGTTGTAGTTTTCCCATTGAAGTTTTCTGCTAAGGCAACGGACCGTTCTACGACGTCATTTGTAGTTGTAATTTCTTCAATTGTTTGTAATGCTTTAGTGTTGTTTTTATCATCGTTCCAAAAGGAAGGATTTTTTGAAAAAATTCTGAAGACATATTGCTTAATTTAAAAAATTATTTGTATTTGATGTTATTAAGTCATAGATTTAAATATTTTTTATATTTTCCCTTGATATTTTTGTAATATTATTTGGTTGAGTTAATCTTGAAATTACTACAACATTGTTTTCTGTATTTCCATCAAAAAATATTACATAACAAAACTGCTTACAAATATCTTTCGTTGTAATTTGCGTTCTTTTTATTTGACCTCTTAAAAATGAAATTGCTGAAATATTTAAAATTCTTTATATTAATTCGCTAATATCTTGAAAACTAATTACCGTAGCCAAAAAAGAATGTAAATTTAATTTTTAACATAGAGAATGACCTTTAAAATAAGTTATGGAGTCAAAAATACATTTTCATTCCGGTTTTAAAGTTGACATAAAAAAATGGTATGTGGAAAAGTGGAAAACGAGTTGGAAGGACCTCTAAACAATAATATTTTTCAATAAAATGTTCAGGAACTTATTTTTAGACATTATCGAAGCTAATTCTCAAATACTTTCCCCAAAAATTAAAACTTCGTTTTTTTCTGGTCACTCAAGTATTTATATATATTATATGTAGAGGTTTCTTTTGTATGGTGATTTTGAGTGAAATTTTACGTATAACATTTTTGTTATAGAAACTAACACCCTAACACTGAGTTTTGTGGGACATTTTAACACCAATTCTAAATAAGTGAGAAATTAACCCTTAAACACATTTTCAGTTTTCACTTATTTTTGGCATTCAAGTTGGTTTTTGAGCTTTGGTGTATTCAGAGACTTATAGTAAAATTTTATGGCAAATATTTTTGTGGAATATTTTAACCCGTTATATCCCTGTTTTATAGGTCTTATTTGCCCTTTATCAAAAACAGGTCAAAAAAGACTCATACATTGAAGAGTTAGAGGGTTAAAATATTCCACGAAAATGTTCCTCGTAATATTTTACATAAATGTGCTGATCTCATCCTATATCAAAAACGTTACGGTCACATGGTTTCGTTTGCCGATTTACTATGAGAATGTTCAAAAGGGGGATAAATTTAACCCCCTCCAAAAAAAACTCAGACGTAAACTTTCAAAACACCGATACACGTTTATTTTTTTTTTGGTCCCCTCCATTAGAATCCGTTGGCGGAACCTTGTTATTTTGGAAAAAAAATGATTTTGTTGTTCAGTGTAATAATAACTTATGTTATATATAAAAATTAGTGTACATTTTGATGTAGCCACTAACTGAAAAAACGGGTCGACCGATTTATACCAAAATTTCAGGGTACGTTGGGTATGGTTCGTAAATGGTTTGCATAAAATGAAGTTTGCACGAAATCAATATAGTGGTTCCGGAGATATGGCATTTCCCCATATACTCCGGGTTGGTGTCCGTTAAGATTTCAGGAACGGTAACACCTAAATGTATCAAATATACGACTTTTGTTGCCAAGGCCCACATCTCAAATTTAAATAAATAAAAACTGCCACACCCCCTATTACCGCTAATGCCCAAAAATTAATAAAAACGCTATATTTCAGACGAATTCGGATGTATCGTACTAAAATTTTGTAATTTAGTTTATGTGGTTACTCGCGGCAACAAAAACAAGAAATGGGAGTGGTCGAAATGATTACAATTCCCGAGTTGTGCATCCTATACTAGTATATAAAAGCCTTTGTGACACGTACGGATGTTACGCAATCACACGAAAACCACTGAACCCATAAAAAATGGAATTGAACACGAAAACTTTAACAAAAAGATTAGAAAATTAATAAGAAATAGCAAAAATTTCTTCAGTGGTTGTTGACAATGCATTGAGTAAAGTATTCAGCCTAAAAAATTAATTTTTTAGATCATGTGGCTTATTACGTAAATGCCATAATCCCTTCATATGTATTTAAAAAAATAAACTGGCCATTTCAGCCCTTGGAAGGACTTTGACCTAGCTTCTATTGATCAATTGTGTTGTGCGTGTTATTAAATGTTTGATCACAAATGACCGAGAACTGGACCTACGTGTTTTATGCCGACTCCGAACGTCTTATGTTCTCAAGAAGCTTTACATGGCAATTTTTTACTCTCTGAGGTTTGCCATTGTCTGCAGAGAGGTGGCGACCGAACAGAAAAATTAATTCAATTGAAAAAACTTTCTGTCTGAGCTGGAATTGAACCCGGGCCACCGCGGTTCCTTAGCTTAGGGGCCACGCACTCTACCCACTAGGCTACGGCCGCCACTTAACATACATTCATATGTATTTGTGTTAACTTAAAAACAAAGTGAAATTTTCGAAATCATTTTTTTATAAAAGTCACTGAGTTATTTTGGTTTCGAACTTGGATTATCAATAAGAAAAGACCATATATCATTGAAATACTGCCAAATTCAAAATCACTTTGCACCTTTTTAAAAAAAAAAAACAAATGTGGAAATTACATTGCAAAAAAATAGAGGTTAGTTTGGTTCTTTGATAACAACAAATTTTGCAAAACACAAATGCAAAATAAATACTAAAAAAAAATGTAGAAACTTCATTTTAACTTTATTTTAACCAGTCACATTTGGACACGCATATCCTCCAGCAGAAAAACGCTAGAAAACTGAAAAGCTACTTTCAGCCGCATAATTCTGCGGAGAATATAACTCCCTTTTTTTTCAAAAAACTCTTTGCGTCGAGCTGATCCAAAAGGTTGCAAAACTATTAAAAATTAATTGTTTTTCCTGTTTGAAACTAATACATCAACAAAATCCCTTTTGCGTCCCAAAAAACTGATGCCATAACCTTCTCTGCAGATTCTTGAACACGAACTCGCTTAGAAGCCGAAGTACCAGGTTCACACCACTCGAGTGCAGTCCTTAGCTTCTTTTTTTGATTCAGGATCATGGTGGTAGAGCCAGCCTCATCACCTCAATACCATATACTGTATTTTTGCTATGGTTTCTGGTGTTGATGTATTTTTTGGACGTCCTTGACGTGGATCGTCTTCAAGATTTCACGTCACGTCTACGTTTAAGCTCAGCAACCCAGTTGTACACGGTTGCAAGTGAAGGCGTAGAGCCCTTATAGACTTCAAATAATTGTTCATGAATTTCTTTTGGTTGTACACTAGACCGCACAGTGTAACGAGCTCATATAGCGAGTGGCCAAAAATAGAAGGATTTGCGCAAGAATCATGAAACTCAGTGAAAATGAGTTTTATGGTAGAGGAATTATTTTCACAAAATTTCGGTAATCTGGAATAGCTGCCCAAAAAATTATCCAGATCCGTGAAATTTGGTACTCATAGTTCTTTTGCAGCTGTGAAAAGTTAATTTGAAAATGAACCAAATCGGCTGACTAAAATGCCCACCTCCCATATAACTTAAATCTGCAATCTGGTATGAATACTTAAAAAATTATCCCAGATTATTAAAATTTGCTACACATTGTTATTTTGTAATTATAAAAAGCTAGTGTGCAAATTATCAAATTGGCCGACTAGCAGACCTTATTTTCATATAAATAAAATTAGTAATCTGGTAAAGTACCCCAAAAAAATATCCTATATCTGTAAAATTTTAAATCTGCAAAATCTGTAAAATATTAGGGCTATGTGAAGGAAGTGTTTTATTTGAAAGTGTGTTATTTGAAAAAAAAAAATTTTGTAAGCTTGTGAAAATTGACTTTACTTTTTCCACAAAAGTAGGCATAAAGTTGTTATAATTGAGTTTCGGCAAACCAAATTTTGGGAACATGTTGAAAAAATTTTGGTAATAGACATATAAAAAGATAATTAAAAAAATGCTGTTTTTCTTATTTCGCTTTTTGAACTTTGTGAAAAAAAAATTTTTTTATATGAAATTTCTCATTTTGTCCAAAACATGCTCCAGAAAAGTAGGTGTAAAGTCGTTATTTTTGAGTTTTGGCAAACCAAATTTCGGGAATATGTTGGGAAAGAGTTGTTATAAGACATATTGATATTAAAAAAAAGAAAAATGGTGTTTATTTTTATTGTTTCTCAAAGTTTTCGTTTTTTAGATTTCTAAGACCTATCTTTAGTTGTACAAAATTTTTTTTAGGCTTGCTTTTAATTAATTGTTTTACTAAAACATAAAATAAATATAAGTTCATTTTTAGAATACTTTTTTTACTAAAATTTACGTCTTATTAAGAAATATACAGTGTCAAACTGTAAAAACAAAAAATTATCATATTTTTAATTGAACTTTGGAAGAGTAACTGTTAGATATCACTAAATCCTTTTACATTCGAAATATTTATACTTTTAGCTATAATTTTGCATATGTAGATTTACTAATTAATGACTTTTTTCTTAAGTTATTTTTGGCCGCACTCGTTACACTGTGGACTGTCTCGCGCATTTTAAAAAGTTTCGCAAAAAATATATTTTTTTTTGACCGAACGTAGGGGTCGCACATTAACAAACTTCTGCATAGCTTCGGTATTTACCGTCCGATCTTTAAAAAAGCATATGGGCATTTCCACAGAAAAGTCTACCGAGACCAAAAAATTAAATCTTATTAAAAACTTATTATATGATGTCATTATATAAGAGAAACATTTCCATTTTAATAATTTAGCCAATTTATACATAAATTCATTAACTATGATGGACAAATAGTCTGCAATGTTTCACAAATGTAGTTTTTCTTTTTCGTAAAGTTGTTTTTAAAGTTGTATATAAAAAGTTTTGCCCAATTCAGAGAGTTATTCAAATTTTGTAGTTCAAGTCAAAAATCGCTTCCATTTTTTATAACGTAACGCGAGCACATATTTTTGCTTATATCTTAAAATCCTTAGAGTCGATTGTTGTCATTGTTTCTACTTAATTACTACTCAAATATAAAAAGTCTTTTTAAAAATTAGACATTTTCATTCTTTTTTTAATACTTCCTCGTACAAATCGTCCGTAACGCCAATTTGGAAATGCCCATATGTCTATATTTTTGTCTCAGGGAGACTTATTTTTTGTTTTGAGGACTTATTGACCTCAGTTGACCGCTTATAGTACTGACCCACCGGACCTCAGTTTCTACTAGCTTAAGGTACCATTTTAATTTCAGAAATGGAAAGCCCGTAAAAAATCAATAAACTTTTACTAAAAAACTGTTTCGCTATTCCGACTAGAAATATTTTTAAAACTAATTTTTTAATATTCTTGCAAAACGTAGGGCAAATTTTTAAATTTTGTGTCATACCGTATTATTTTTATAAAATATGCACCAAAAATATTCTTATCAGTCAGCAATTCAAACACCGGTTACTCCTTTTAAACTTCGTCAAACCTTCGACGTTAATAGTCCGATCTTAAGGAATAGTTCATTTTAATTTGTATTTTTTTATCATTAAAAAACCCCAGAAATTTTATAATAGAAAAACTGTTTCTGAAAAACCTACCTTAAATATCAGCTGCGTTTTTCCCAACATCCAAATCTGGATTTGGATTTTGATTTGCTGCTCAAGAAAAGTATTTGGAAACTAGATGGCGTTGAATGCAAACATGAGGATAGGGGTGTTCAAATTTCAAACCGCTCATCAAATTGTTTGTCAAATACGTGGGAATTCCATTTAAATTTCACGTTGTTCTATTGGATTTGACAAACGATTTGATAAGTGTGAACAGGTCAAATAGAGTGTTCACATTTCAAACCGCTCATCAAATCTTTTATCAAATGCCCTGTTCACACTCCCCAAATCGTTGGTCAAATCCAACAGAACAACGTGGGAATTCCATGGAAATTTTACTTTGTTCTATTGTATTTGACAAACGATTTGATGAGCGATTTGAAATGTGAACACTCCTTAATACAATAGAACAACGTGAAATTTCCATGGAATTCCCAATTTGATCTATTGGATTTGACAAACGATTTCATGAATGTGAACTGCCCTATTAGCGCATTTTGCTTTATTGTATTTGACAAACAATTTAATGAGCGGTTTGAAATGTGAACACCCCAATGTCATCAATGCTTTTTCCGATTGCCGTGTTCACACTCATCACATCGTTTGTCAAATCTAATAGAACAACGTGGGAATTCCATGGAAATTTCACGTTGTTATATTGTATTGTATATTATATATTGTATTGTACGATTTGATGAGCGGTTTGAAATGTAAACACCCCTTATCACTTACTTTATTATATTCCACCTGGCTGTCATGTTTCAAACTACAAGTTCACAAAATCTAAATCCATAGCAGGATTTTGTTTGCATGGAAATCGGATTTGGATGTTGGAAAAAACGCTGCTATTGTATTGAGCTACTTTCAATGCGCATTGAAATATCTGTGGCATATCAGTTGAAATTGCGTATATATAACGATTTAATAATATATGTTAGTGTTCAATCCGATTATAAGAGTGCAAAAAAATTAATTTATAAAAAATTTATTTTGTCCAGAAGTTGACAATTTTATAAATTTTGAAAGTGAATCATACTTGCCTACAATTCTTCGCGACCTTGCCTACAATTCTTCACGCAAGACCAACTTGAAGCATTGCAATGCTCAAATGACATAATCGAATTACCTTAATTATTTTCAAAGCTTGTCTATGTCATTCTCAAAATAATGAGCGTTTTGTCCACGTAGTACATGGTTCTGCCATTGCTGTCACCGATGAGCAACGCATGGGTCACGTTTTCACTAAACTCGAGAGCCGCCAGAAATACAGTCTACTTGAATCACGTCGAAACTTGATCGCTTAAAACTCGATGATTTTAATATGTGAAAAGTTTTTTAGTAAAATAATAGAAGTGGGTTTTTAATCAACAGTTTTAACACTATAATATTCTGTGTTTTATTTAAATGATTTTCTTTGGAAGAGTTTAATGATTTTTTGAGGGCTGTAATTGTATTACTTTAGAATAGTACGTTAGGATGGTAGATTTGGATAAGAACGTTTTCGGTGCATATTTTAAAAAAATAATACGATATGACAAAAAATTTAAAAATTTTCCCTACGCTTAGTAAAAAAATTAAAGAACATTTTTTTAAATATTTCTAGTTAAAACAGCGAAAAATTTGTTTAGAAAAAGTTTATTGATTTTTTACGGGCTTTACATTTCTGAAATCAAAATGGTACCCTCAGATGATAGAAACTAAGGTTCGATGGGTCAGTACTATAAGGGGTAAACTGAGGTCAGTAAATTTCAGACACAAAAAATACTTCTTCTATAGACAAAAACACAGACATATCATTCTTTAAGATCGGACGGTAAATACCGAAGTTATAAAGCAATATGTCAATCGCGACCCCTACGTTCGGTCAAAAAAAGTTTATTTTTAAACTTTCTTTCGAAAATGCTTTAGATTAGCTGGTGTGCGGCGAAATTTTTTTTTCGATTCTATTGTACATCTTTCAAAAATAAAAACTCAGTCACTGCACGATATTTTATTTTTTCCATATTAAAAACACACTGTACGACGTCTACTTTGAATAGTTGTAAATGTTAGACTGACTTGTCAGATATAAATGTCACTTTAGACGTGTTCATAACAAAGTAGTACCATTTTTAGAAAAAAAAATGGCGGACGTACTATCTCATAGTTTCAAGGGAGGTACCTCCCCTAGAGTCTTACCGATTTCGACTGATTTTAGTTATACATACATTTTACTTTATGAAAAATGTACATCTATTACTCTATTTGTCTAGCCTTCTGACCGAGTTTCGTTATTATCGACCAAATTTTGTATGTACCTCCTATACAAAAGAATATAAAAAAATGTATAGAGGTCCAAGGGAGATACCCCTAAAGACTGACCGATTTCAAACATCTATTAATTTTTTTAGGTAGCTTAAACTAATCACGCACACAAAATTTCATGATCATCAGAGCACTCCTATTTTTATTTCAATTTTGTATAGTATGAACGCACTGTGATGTACAATTACACAGTGCAACACGAAAAAAATAACCATATACGGACACCACTACATGATAAAAGACCAAAAAAAAGACCCCTGTCTCCCAGTTTTGCCCAAAGTCCTCCAGGTTTTTGTTATGGGCCCTCAAATATGTGGGGCCTCGGTGTCATTTTTGCAAAAAAAATCATCATTTTCTCAAGCTCATATCTTGCAAACCGTTCGGAATTTTGATTTACTCTCTGAGGCAAAGTTGTAGCTCTTGTCATAAAGAACAAAAAAAACATGTAAAATAAAAAACTTCATCTTCAAGGTCAAAATCGCAAAAAACTTTAAAAAATGAGCGAAAAATGGCCCAAAAAGCGTTTTTTATTTTCCGCTTTTACGAACAAATTTACTTTATGAAAAATGCTCCAATTTTCTTTGGCCTGGTAGGGCTTACAGCGCTGATTAAAACCCCAAAGTTTTTTCGCGCTCACCTCTGAATCAATACCAATGTAATTCGTGGAGACCAAGAGGAAGTGTGGAGGAAGAAATGAAACAACATAAACTGAGGAATGCACCTTTAATAGACAATACTCAAGATATCTTGCTGCCACCGCTCCACATAAAATTGGGAATTGTTAAAAAATTCATCGAAATGGCCGTTGTAAATTGTCCAAAAGCATTAGACTATTTGAAAAGCGTTTTCCCAAAGCGTAGCGATGACAATATTAAGAAAAGGTATTGTAGTAAATTTAAAACGATCTTTAAAACGATCTGTCTTTATTTTTTGTCTTCATTTAACAGGCGTACTTAATGGCCCTGATATTAGAAAACTATTCAAGAGCAACTTTGAATCATCGCTTCATGATTATAATCATTCAATGGCATGGATTTACCTTCAGCGTGTATGCACCAGAGTCTTGGGTGGGGATCGAGACGCGGAACCGGAAGCAAGAGACTGAGTGAAAGAAATGCTGTATTATTTTGAGAAAATCGGCACATCGATGACATTAAAGCTGCATTTTCTTCATTTTCATTTTGACAATTTTATCAAACAACTCCCTACCGAATCCGGAGAACGGTTTCACCAAACCACAATGCCCATGGAAAAACGGTACAAAGGCAAAAAACTCGACGCATTGCTTGCAGAGGTAATATCAATTTTATTGATGCATTGTTTTGCATTCTTTTCTAATTCATTTCAGGTATGTTGGTGGAGTCACAAGATCACCCTGTATAATGTTAATGAAGTATCTGAAGAAGAAAAAGCTGATGATGGAGGGCAGTCTGGAAGTAAAGTGCCTGTGGACACCATAAGTTCTGAATCAGAGTCAGATTTGGGCGATTCGGACGACGATTAGGATCCACAACTTAAGAGAGTGCGATTTGCAAGTCCACGGCCATTAACATTATAAACATAATACGAATATTTTTTTTATAATTTTTGTAATAGATAGCATAGTATTGTAGTGCCATCTCTGCTAAGACTTCTAATCCCTACAACACTGAATCGTTATTACTAAATATCTATGCTAGTATCTTTGTTACAACCCTAACTCTAAATGTCAACCCATACCACCTAAGAACTAAGATTAATAAAATCAGTAATAGTATAACAATGAAACCTGCAACATGCCTTTTCACTAAAGGGAGAAGACTTTATAATATCTCAATGTTGAAGTAAAGAAAAAACAAATTAAATTAAAAAATTTTCGGAAATTTTCACTTTTGCGGATACCTAAGCGCCACCTTAACGGTGTTAAGAATCATTCCTAGGAAGTTTATATGTTCTAGAAAGTTGTTTATTGAGATCTTAGGTTCATTTTTGTAGTTGATTATTTCCTTGATTTTTGAACGGTTTGCTACCTATGGACCTCAACAGGGGAAAAAACGTAAAAAAATTGAATTTTTTAAAGTTTTTTCCGATTTTGACCTTGAAGATGAAGTTTTTTATTTTATATGTTCACAATTTTTGTTTCTTATGACAAGAGCTACAACTTTGCCTCAGAGAGTAAATCAAAATTCCGAACGGTTTGCAAGATATGAGCTTGAGAAAATGATAATTTTTTGCAAAAATGACACCGAGGCCCCACATCTTTGGGGGCCCATAAAAAAACCTGGAGAACTTTGGGCAAAACTGGGATACAGGGGTCTTTTTTTTTTGGTCTTTTATTACGTAGTGGTGTCTGTATATGGTTATTTTGCCATGACTTAAAATATTACACACTGTGTTATTAGCTTAAATTAATTAATTTTAGCCAATTTGAATTGACATGTAGTAATTTGACATCTTATATATTAATAGGCAAACATCAAATCTTGTCGTACACTTTTTCCATATTAATTTTAGAATAAGGGCAATGAAACTTATATCATTCGAAATGTACTGCTATTTGTGCAGAATCATTTTAGATTTTAAATTTATGACCTCTGACTCGAAATATTAACGTTGAAAGTTTGTATTATTTTTAGTAAGGAATCTCAGGGCCAGGAAGAGGTAGAATGGTGAATGATTAAATTTTAGATTGGTAACCTTTGACCTGAAATATGAGCGTAAAAAGAGCATTTATTAAATTAAAGCTAAACTGTAACAGATAGAAGAATATAATGTAAGAGGGAATTTTAGACATTGATAAGGTACGCAAAGAATAATTCCGACATTTTGAGCCATATCTTACGGATACCCTACAATAAGCATTATTTTATACAACAAGAGTGAATATATATTGTCATGGTGAAATTTCTTACAAATAGTAAAGTCTTATGTCTTTTGACATAAAAATTATAGCGATATCTCGAAAACTATAGATGTTCTCAGTACAACTTATGTATAAAAAGTCGTTGGTTGAGGAATATAACGGTATACGTAAGCTTTCTTTTTAATATTTTCCACGAATAGTATGTTAAAAAAAATCCGCTTAAAATGACATTAAAATTATTAAGATATCTCGAAAAAAATATATCTTCTCAGTACAACGTATTTCCTTGAAGGAATGCCATCGCCTCAGAATGAGAAAAAAACTATTGAAATTGCAAGTTTTGACTTAGCAAACCAATATCTCAGCCATTTTTTAATCGGTTTTCGACAAATTTTCTTTGTCTTAATATCAATTAAATGACTTTGGAGAAATAAAAACATATTAACCGTTATCCTATAAATTCAATGTTTTATATTGTTTTAAAAAACCTCTAAAATATTTAGGTTTTGCTCAAAAAATAAGACAAATGTTGTTTTTGTTTTAATTTGTTTTTCTTATTACAGTTTCTTTTTTCACACTCTTTTATATGACATATCATTTATTTGCAAAAATTGCCTCATTTTGACACATAATTCAATAAACAGTTTTTATCATCGAAATTCAAGAGCTACCCCCATGATTTTTTTGATGAAAATTTAATTTCTCAAAATCAGGGTGCGGAAAAATCCATTCGCAATTGATTAAATTACGATCTTATCGTTCGTTTTTTGCTGTGTGTGAGAATTTTTCAAACGAAAAATTTAAAAGCAGACGAACGTTCGCAATCGAAAAAAGAACGCTCTGCTTGCGTAATTTTTTTTTATCACTGATAAATATGTGAGCTTTGCATTTTTTCGAACGAATTTTTCACACAACAACAAAAAGCAACAAACGTTTGTTTGGAATTGTTCATTAAAAATGAGCGTTTGAAGAAAAAATTCACGAACGTTCGTTTGTACGTAGAGTTATTAGACAAAATATAAGTTTGTTGTATTTTTGTACACTTGCTGACATGAAAAGATGAAACCAAAATACAGATGTGGACTACAGATGTGGACCAAAGGAAAAAACCTTTATATGATGAAAGTACCGATCGCGAATCTGCCAATTTATCAGTTATACTGGGGAGATTAAGGGCGACAAATTATTCATGATAGGGGCAGTGTCTTAAGATGGAATTACCACCAAAATTGTCTTTTTTTCGGATTTAATCCTCAAGATTACCACACTCCCAAAATACCTCAAATTACCACAAAATGCCTTAAAATTAACACAAAATCCCACAATACCTAAAAAAAGCAAAAAGAAAATAGATACATACAAACCACCACAAACAAGTGCATTCAGTCATTTGAACAATTCAATTAACGCAACGTTCCCTTAATTCGTATTTTTACCATGCAATTTAAGTAATTTGAGGGGTTTTAAGTTATTTTGAGGTATTGTGGTATTTTGTAGTTATTTGAGGTTGAGTAATTTGTAGTTATTTTGTGGTGTTTTGAGGTATTTTGTGGTGTTTTGAGGTATTTTTTTATCCACGCGAGAGATTTTTCTCACAAAATAACATGAGAATTACCACATCCCACAATCGTTGAGAAATACTATAAGTGCTATTTGTCGTACTTTTCTAGTAATCCAAAACTACTAATAAACATAATCCAAAATTACAAATTTTTCCGTTCAAAAAGAGGACATAGTCCCAAAAATTGTATTTAGTATTATAACCGCTTAATAAGCAGTTTTTCATATATTCGTATATAATCGCCATATAAGTTAAATGGAAGAGTTTTTTGTTATTGTAGATTTTGTGTGCTTATAGTGCTATATGCGTAGAACACTGCTACATCAATAACTTAGATCTGTCGTAAGTCGAATTAAGCTATTATTCTACGTGAAGCCGCTGCTTAGGTTTAATCATATTTTAATTTAATGTATTAACTGTTTTTTTTTTGTTTACAAATATGTTTAAAATTTCTTATTTTGTACTAAAATTTGTAAAGATGTTTGGCTCTCTCTCTGTTTTATGTTTTTATTCTTTAATTATATTTGTTGTGCTACGATTTTTTTTAAAGTATCCAAAGTTCCTTTTCATTTGTACTTTACCTATAATCTCAAATGAGGTAAATCCTAATGGTGTTAATGTCAACTGTGAAACTTTAATCAATATTCTATGTAAGCAACGGCGTGGTTTAAAAGTAGTGCACTTCAATTCAAGGAGTTTGAAGCTTGACTATGTTAGATATGTTTTTGAAAATTCTGAAGCTTGACTATGTTAGATATGTTTTTGAAAATTCGTTAGTAGATGTCATATGTGTTTCTGAAACGTGGTTTAATGTTGATATAAACGACAACTTTTATAGCATCAATAATTATAATCTCTTTAGAAATGATAGAAATGGTAAAAAAGGTGGTGGAGTTTCAATTTATGTCAAATCCTGTCTGAATGCTACTCTTGTGTGTAAATCTAGTGATTCAAAAGTAGAATTTATAATTGTTGAAATTTCTGATAGATGTACTAAAATTTTGCTGTCGTGTGTATATAATCCCAATAAATTATTTAGTCTTGATCCTTTTTTTAGTGAAATGTCGACACGTCTGATTGATTTTGACTTCTATGCAAGGTTGCCAGCCAAAATTCGAAACAATTCCCACGAAAATTACCTTTTTCCCAAAGTCACATAAATTAAATACCACCAAAATTCCCATGGTAAGGG
The DNA here is from genome assembly GCA_963920525.1 of Dichetophora obliterata. NCBI lineage: Eukaryota > Metazoa > Arthropoda > Insecta > Diptera > Sciomyzidae > Dichetophora > Dichetophora obliterata. The sequence continues at coordinate 300,880,444 of OY986435.1, read as the reverse complement.
TAAACAAAAAAATTCCCACAGCAATTAAAAAATACCAAAAAAAATCCCACGATCATTTAAAATTACCACAAAAATACCACGCGTTTTAAAAATACCACAAAAAATCCCATATGCATTGAAAAATCCCACAAAAAATCCCATATGTATAAGAAATTTTAAAAAGTTTAGAAATACCAGAAATTTTTGCATTTAAAAAAGCAGAAATAAATAGACACGGCGATAGTTAAAAATTTTGCATTTATTGTCTTTGTTTCAAAACTATAACAAATAAATAACCCAAGTAGAATTTTGCGACCACAGGTTACTTAATACACATTTTTTACATGACGATATTGCAGAGATACTGATTTGGATATTATTTTATGGGAAAAGTTTGTAAAAATTCCTATTTGTAAAAATTCCTATTCTTAAATAAAGCCTTCAATGTGACTTTCCTTTTTAATACTATTTTACCACTAGGTCACGGAATGTTGTAACGATTTATCAAGTTTTACCTTTAAAAAATGCATCACTCAACTATGGAATAATAACTTAAGATGTTATAATTTTGTAACGATTAGATAATTGCGACCCAAGTGTAGGCTCTTTCTATTTAAAATGGTGGCCGCAAATTATTATTATATTTTCCTAACAATAAACATGGAATTGCTTTTATAATGTATTGTTAAGCTTTTCAACTATGTTTTATTGATTGCTTACATTAAAAACTATTCCTGAAATTTGTGTACAATACTTTCTTCACAAAACTTTTGAAAACATTTTTTATTAATATATGAAATTATTACAAAATTTTCTGAATTTAGATTGCGCTTAAATTTTTAAGAAGTTTTGGCTGTTTTTTACTGAAAATCTTCTTTCCCATCTACATTTAGCTCCAAAAAATATCCAAAACACCTAATATTATGTTGTACTCTTATATTTTATATAAATTCTAATTATAAAATAATTTATAATAATTATGGCTGTAAACAAAATTGGTAAATCTGTAATGCATATATATACTAAAATGTAATAAGTAACTTCAAAGTAATTTTTACTAAAACAATGTCGGCATTGTATTGCACCACTTTCGAAAAATAGTGATCTCTGTAACGTAACCAATACATATCATCATGTCAATGTTGACACAAAAATAAACGCTACGACGCCGCTGCAACCCAAATATGGACCATCAGTTCTAGTTGGGAACATACAAATTGTTTCACATAAAGTTAATTGTTACACATATCACATGTTTTCGTCTTATATTTGAGATCGTGAATTTTATTTGTATGTATCCATTTAATAATTTCTAAAACGATAGTATGCTTATAAAAATATAATATAAAAAATAAACAAAATATAATAAAAATATTGTTTTCAAAAATATATGTGGTTTGTGAGGTGATTAGCAATTCATTTTAACAAAACATGAATTTTCAAAAATTTAGGAACTTATTTCTAATATCAAATAATAAAAGTGACAAAGTGAATTAAAAATAACCATAATAAAATATGTTTACAGTTTTCAAAGATATTTGTGTTTTGTGAAGTGATAAAGAGTGAATTTAACACAATATGATTTTTCAAAAAACTAGGCACTTATTTCTAATATAAAATAATGTCAGTGACTTCAAAAATAGAAAATAAACAAAATAAATTAAATATTAGTTTTCAAAGATATTTGTGTTTTGTAGAGAGATAAACAGTTAATTTTAACACAATATGATTTTTAAAAAATGTAGGTACTTATTTCTCATATAAAATAATATACATAAGTGACTTCAGAAATAAAAAATAGACTAAATAAAATAAATATAAATTTTTTATGGCAACTGTTATTTAATTTTGATTTTAAAAGATAATTGCTGATTATTGGATTCGATAAGTAAACTTGCAACTATTGTCTATTATTGTTTTGGTAGTCTTATATATTTCACTTTTTTTGGACTTTTAAAATAATTTTTGTAAGCTTAACGCTTGCATGCAGAATTGTGGAATTTTCAGAAAGGTCAGAATTTTAAGTTTAGAATTTTTTCAGTAAAGAATGCGCTATTCGTTTTTATGCAATTTTGTGATGTCATTTTGTTCTTAAAACAAATATGTAATTTATTCATTTATATTAAGAGTAAGTTCGAAGAAATATACAGCGTAAACTTATAGCTTTACTCTACTGTTTATATACGTCGATCATCTAATACTATGATTAAGATTTTGCTTAATAAAAGTGAAAAAAAACTTTTTAAGAAAAAATTCCCAAATTCCCATGCAATTAAAAATTACCACGCTGAATTCCCACGCCAATTAAAAAATACCACGCTGAATTAAAAAATACCATGGGAATTCCCAAAAAAAAAAATTCCCAAGACCAATTAAAAATTACCACGAATGGGATTTTTCCCACAATACTGGCAACCTTGCTTCTATGTTATATGTGGAGATTTCAATGTGAATTTACTCAATAATGATATTGCTTTTCAAAATTTATCTAGTCATATATCTTCAGCTGGGCTCTTTATTGTAGACTCAGGCATACCTACTAGGTATGCTGCAAACAGTACACCTAGCTTGCTTGACTTTTTTCTTGTATCCGATTTATCATGCCTTCTGTTGTTTAACCAAATATCTTTTGTATCAGATCATGATTTAATATTCTGCACATTAAATTTGCACCTTCATCATGACTGGATTCCTAACACCTATTCATACCGTGATTTCAAATCTATCAATTTTAATCTCCTATTTCAAGATCTTCCTACTTTTGACTGGAATAATTGTTGGTACCAAAACTCTGTTGATGATAAATTAAATGTGTTCAATGTGCAAGTTATGGATGTCTTTGATCATTATGTTCCAGTTCGTTTTGTTCATGTAAAAAATTTTTCATGTCCGTGGTTCACTTCTTCAGTAAGAGCTGGAATAAAAAACCGGAATAAATTATACTCTAAGTGGAAAAAACAGCCTTCAACCTTAAACTGGCAAAATTATAGATTAGCCCGTAACCAAGTCACACTCCTGATAAGAACAGCTAAAATTAACTTTTTTCGGCTAAGTTAAATACATCTCTCCCATCTAAGCAGCTGTGGGCAAATCTAAAAAAGTTAGTCATTGGAAATAAGGACAATGTCAAATGTGATATTGAACCTAGCATTTTAAATGTTTACTTTTCCATCAATACTAACTCCAATTTGAATTCGAACTTAAGTATTCTTGACATTCCTGAGCTAACTAGTAGTTCTTTTGAGTTTTCCGTAGTTAATGAAAATGATGTTGCAAGGAGTATTTTGAAGCTACGATCAAATTCCATAGGAGAAGATCAAATTTCTATAAAGTTTATAAAAATTATATTGCCGTATATTTTAAGCCCATTGACGCATATAATAAATTACTGCTTTACTACTTCATGCTTTCCTAAAATGTGGAAAGTAGGAACTATAATCCCTGTTCCAAAAAAAACATCAGCTAGAGAACCAAAAGATTTTAGACCCATGAGCATCCTCTCATGTTTATCAAAAATATGTGAGTCCCTTATGGTAGAACAAATTACTAATTATCTAGGACTAAACAAACTCCTTTCACCACAACAATCTGGATTCCGTTCAGGACATAGTTGCTGTACTGCGATGACTAAAGTTATTGATGATATACGAATTGAGTATGACCAAGGTTTTATCACTATTCTTTGCCTTTTAGATTTTTCTAAAGCATTTGATACGGTAGATCATCATATTCTTTGTAAAAAGTTGTCATGCTTCTTCGGGTTTTCAAATAGTGCTGTGAAGCTTATGTGGAGTTATCTAACTGATAGATCCCAAAGAACAAAGGTTGGGTCTCGCTATTCTGAATTTAAATCCATTAAATCTGGAGTACCACAAGGATCTGTTCTTGGTCCCTTACTGTTCAGTTTGTTCATAAATGATATCTTTTTGATATGTAATAGTGTCACCTTGCACGCATACGCTGATGATATCCAAATTTATCTCTCTAGACGTGTTGGTCTTATTGATGATCTGAGTTGCAGGATGAATGAAGATTTAGTAATACACCTAATCCTGTTTTTGCACGGTCTTTTTTTACACGATTTTGAAATAACACGGTCGACAGAAATAAACTTATCCTGTTTTTACACGTTATTTTCACGTTTTGATTTTTTTTTACACGATATTTTCTGGAACGTATGTACCGTGCAAAAACAGGATTAGGTGTAATTCATAAATGAGCGGTAAAAAATTGTCTTACTCTTAATCCAATAAAATCCTATGTTTTGCCAATATCAAAAAATAAAATTTATATGCACGACATTCCTCCTATCTACATTGGTAATACTCCACTTAAGTTTGTAAGTAAAGTCGCTAATCTTGGTTTTGTGTTGAATTCTTCACTACCATGTGTTGACCATATTAATAGTGTAGTTAGTAAAATTTATTGTACATTGCGTAATCTAAGACTATCTGCCCCCTTTACATCTACTGAAACAAAAAGAAGGTTGGTGGTTCAATTGATTGTTCCTATAATCAGCTACTTTGTATCTGTTTATAGTAAACTTGACTCAATCACTTCATAAAATACAACTCGCTTTCAATAATGCTTCTCGCTATGTTTATGGTCTACGTAAGTTTGATCATATCTCGTCTTGGAGTAAAAGCATTCTGGGTTGTGGCATTGCCTCTTACATGAATGCAAGGAACTGCATATTTTTACATAATATCATTTATTCAAAAACTCCAATGTATCTTTATGTAAAATTGCAATTTAGCCTATCAAATAGATTTTTTAATAGATATAACATTTTTTAGGAAACGAACGTTCCTGAATTTTTCTTTGAACGATTAATTTTTATGAGAAATTAAAAACGAACGTTCATTGCTTATTATTTTTTTGTGAAAAATTCGATCGAATAAGTTTGAAACTAACAAATTTTTCAGAGATAAAAAATACGACGCCAACAGAGAGTTCCCCATTCGTTCGTGATAATTTGCGAGAACAATTTTATATGAGAAGAACGATAATTGAGAACAATCGTATTTCAAACGTTCTCCGCACCCTGCTTAAAATGTTGTTTTTATATTTTTTATAAAGTTCTACAGCTCAAGAAATAATTTCTGTGAAAAAAATGTTCAAATATTTCAAACCACTCCAAAGTTATATACACAAAGCTATGTTTTAAGCAATTTCCTTAGCTCCATTCCGTTGTTGTACACTTTTTTGATATTTATTTTTGAATAAGGGCAATGAAGCGTATATCATTCGAAAGGTACTGCACCAAAGATGTGTCGACTTATGTTACATTTTAAATTGATGACCTCTGACCCGAAGTATTAACTTTGAAAGCTTATATTATTTTAGAAAGGAATCTCAGGGCTAAGAAAAGGTAGAATGGTGCATGAGGTATCGGATTAAAGGTCTGGACGAAGGGGCTTGCACAAAATGGTTGGATTCAAGATTGGTGACATTTCACCTGAAATATGAGCGTAGCATTTCTGTAATAAAAGCTAAACTATAAGAGATGGAAGAACATGATGTAAGAGGGAATTTTAGACATTGATAAGATGTGCAACAAATACTAAAGGCATTTTCGCCATCTCTTACGGATACCTTACAATAAGAATTTTTTAGTGTAGCATGTGTGCATATATATTGTTATGTTGAAATTTCTTACATATAGTAAATTTTGAAAAATTCCCGTTATTTTGACATCAAAATTTTTGCGATATCTCGAAAACTATAGATGTTCTCAGTGCAACATATTTTTGTATGAAAAGTTATTGACTAAGAAAAATAACGGTATACGAAAGCTTTTTGGATAATATTTCTTAAAATGGCGTGTTAAAGTTTTCATTATTTTGTCATCAAAGCTATTGCGATAATTAGAAAACTAAAGATTTTCTTAGTACAACGCATTTTCATTTTTGTACTATTTAATTTCATGTTTTGATTTGTCTAAAAATTTTCTCTGACTAAAGGTTCAATTAAATCACTATAGAAAACTGGAAATATAGTTACCGCTACCTCACTAAGTCATTGTTATATATTGTTTTCAAAAAACCTCTAAAATATTCAATGTTTGCACCAAAATTAGGTCAAAAGTTGTTGTTTTTTTAATTTTTTTTTTTTAATTTTAATTTCTCACATTCTTTCATATGACATATCATTTATCAGACAAAAACTTCTGCGTCTTGACACAAAACTCAATAAACAGTCTCTATTATTAAAAATCATGGGCATTGGCCTAGGTTTTTTTGGCGAAAATTAATTTTTCCTTTGTTTTTTATTTTATTTTTTATAAAGTAATACAGCTTCCAAAATAATTTTGTTTAAAAAATTCCTTTATATCTCTTACCAGTCAAAAGCTTTAAATGAATATTTATTTTCATACCATGAAGAACGAAAGCTGTCGTACATTTTTTAGTGCTTATTTTAAATGGAGGGGAACATATCATTTAGCGTTCAAAAGGTGCTGTTGCACAAATGAGAAGAAACTGATTTAGACTGGTGACTTATGATCCAAAATATGAGCGTTAAAAAACAATTCATTTTGTTTTTCTGAAAAATGCTAGAAGAAACGTTGATGAAGAAAACATAATTAAACCATCTGATACATTTGACTCCTCTAAGAATCACCCCAAGGTTATTAACAGCTATGAGCTGCTTCCGGCGTTTTTCTTCATATATTGGGTTTTTTGTAGAAGTCCCAAGAAGGCTGCCTGAAGGGGAAATGTTGGTAGGATTAATAATAGAGCCAGCTCATTCATTTTACTCTTCTCGATGTTAATTCGGAAGTGACATAAACTCTGTAAGACCAATTTTTGCAAAGAATTTCTCCCAGTGAAGCTACGGAATGACAAAGTTTTTGTTAATATTTATGCTATAATAGCAAAGAGCTTATGTGTGTGTTTGCGTTCACTTACACAAACTTCACCGCTACAAAAATGGCAAACAAGTACTATCATCTACGCTATGCATCTACGCTTTATGTTTTCTGAAATATACGCTACAGTACCTAAGCATACGCTACGTTAGTGTTAATTTATTTTACTGCTTAACAGACAGTTGGTCGATTTTTGACCACAAGCGATTCTAGTGTTCTTGAATCAAGTAACATGATTTCTCAATATAAGAAAATTATTTCTCTCCGTGTAACGATCTGAAATCTTCAGCTCTTTAAGACCTTTCAACAGTGTAAACGTTCTAAAAACAAGTTGATTATCTTTAAAAAAATAAACAAACCACTTTAACCTCTTTTGAAAAGCTTCACAAAGGATTGTGCACCCAAAACTTATTAGAACTTATAAATTAAATGTTTTTTAAGACTATCCAGGAAACCAAGATATAAATGCTCTTGGTATAATTTTTTTATTTTAAGAACTCTTCAGTATTAACGTGTTCTTGTGACCACAAGAAATTTAACATGAACATCTAACTTGATGTAACCGCACAAATATAACGGTACATAAATAAAAAAAAGACAAAAAACTTCAATTTAACTTTAACCACCAGTTAAGAAGGACCAAAAACAAACCCAAATGTTTTTATATTTTCTGGTATTCAAAGAAATAAGAGCAGCAACGCACATATACATTGAAACATACATTTATGGATAAATAGAATTTCAACATAGCATCCGGAAGAACTTTTTGCATGTACTCACCACACACACTACCGCTTACAAATGAAACATGGCGTCGATGGGATATCCGGCGTGCTTAGCGTACGCAATGTTTAGTCGGCAAAATTTACTACGTGCCAAGCAAGCACCAGGCAATACCAAGAATGAAAGAATCAGGCGCGTAGATTATCAAAAAAAAAAAAAGCTTTTTTCCCCAAACCTAGTTCTACAGGCTGGTTGTTCTATCGATTCGATACTTTTTGTTACTGTACATAAACATGCGAGCCGACACACAACACACACACATACTCAGATATCAACACATGCTATACGCCACCAACCAAGCTCAGCGAGAGGAAACACTATAAAAATAGATGAATTACACAACAATCGTTTCTGGGCGCATGCCTTGCATGGCCTTATATAACACCAACACCAATGAAGTGATATATATAAGAGTGTTTATTACAGAGAAATACATACACAGACCTGCAGTTAGAACTTTGAGTGGGCGGACTTTGTTAAAGCAACGTGCAAGGCACACCAGTTCAGTAAACTTGCCGGGCTTTACGTTCATTTTGAATTTGCTTCTCCTGCCGAACAGACGGATACTCCCGCAACAGTGAGACTAAGAACTGATTCCTGGTGGAATTTAACTATCATTCAGTGGGTTGCAGCATCATTCTTAAGGTTATATTGGGATATAAACGCAGAATCATAAAATATTCTAGAGAGTGAAACTTGTGATTATACAACAGTTAAAAGTAATAAATTCATTTTGTGACAACTGGAAAATATCATGTTTTATACTACATACATATTTGTAAAGAAAAATACACTAAAACAACATTGTGAAAATTTAAGAATAAAACTATTCGTATTTGTAAAGTTATAGCACACCAAACTAAATTCAAAAAGTTTTAAAACCCGGTAGCGAAAATAGCTGTTATTTTACAATTTTCAAATGAAAAAGACAACGAAAAAGTTGCCGGTGGACTTTTTCAAATATACCATTATGATCGTAATGAAAGCAGTTTCGCAAATATAAAACGCCTTTTCAATTTTTGACTGTTACTATACAAGTTAAAATTAACTGTTATTTTTTAAAATAACTGTTACTTTTAATTTTATTTTTGGGTCAAATATAACAGTTATTTTGTGTCTTTTATTTTTTCGGGCAAAAATAGCTGTTACTTTTGAATTTTATTTTTTAGATCAAAAATAACAGTTATTTTGTGTCTTTTATTTTTCGGTCAAAAATATCAGGCAATTTGTATGTTTTCAAAGGCTGCTTGACCGCATAAAAAACTATTGAATCTAAAAAAGTTTTAAATCTTAAATGTGCGCGCGCTGATGAGACAAAAAATTGCATTACATTTTTTTTGTTGGTCAAGCGATTAAAAAAAACCAAATTGCCTGATATTTTTGACCGAAAAATAAAAGGCACAAAATAACTGTTACTTTTGATTTATAAAATAAAAGTTAAAAGTAACCGTTCTTTTTTCCCGAAAAAAATAAAAAGGCATAAAATAACTAGTATTTTTGTTGGGAATAATAAAAGTTAAATGATAACTGTTAATATCTGATTTTTTTTTTTATATAAACCATAACCGGTACGGTCCCTGTTTAAAACTGTTATGGATTTTTTTAATGCAAAAAAAAATCAAACGAATGATGAACTGTTTTACTTTAGATTAGACAAAAAAAAATTAACTTCATTAAGTTAGCTCTAATTGATCTTCTTAGACCATTTTCTATAAACTTCTAGGACTTCTCTACTTATTTTTGGCTTAAGCTCAAATTCTGGCTTAAGTTAAAGTTAAGATTAAATTTGATTTGGTACTAAATTTGATTTAGATTTTTTTTCAACGTGATTTAATAAACAAACCGCTTTTGCCCACACAATTATGGCAAAATTTAAAAAAGTTTTCTGTTATGAAACTCCTTAAGACCTTAAGACAATTGCTTGACATTATTTGAAACCAGGGGCGGATCCAAAAAAATATTTTGGGGATGAATTTTAAAAATATTTATGTACGTTATATATATATTTGACCAGTTCACTTGACAAAAATGTTAAAGTACTTCGGTGCACGTCCATTTTCTGAAAGTTCCATTCCTAATGAGAACAAAAATATCTTAAGACCCAAAAAAATTAGACCTTTAGATATTGCGCAAATCGTTTTAAAGTCATTTTAAAGTTATTTACGACATAAACTATTTGAGTAATGTGTTCCCGAAACACAACACACATATGAAATATATTCTGACGAAGAATCATTTATAATAATCTAAGCTTTTATAGATTTTTTTTTTTTAAATCTGCATCTGATATTTTTTGGCGCAGCTTTACAAATGCAATTTAATTCGTAAACAAAAATTATCGTTTTTTCACATAAAATTTGTTTCTTATTTTGTTCAAGCGACATTCAGCCCTATCATAAATAATTTTTATAGCGAAATCGAAAAAGGGAGTTTTCATCATTAAGATAATGCTAAAGAATATTTTGGAAATTTTTTATGCAAACTTATTAATCAACGGTTTATCAACAAATTTGAATCAAAAATTTCCAAAATGTTCTTGTGCTTTATCTTAAAAATGAAAACTCCCTTTTACGATTCCGCGTGAAAAATTATTCATTAAAATCTTCCTATTCCCAACTGCAAAATTTTCCAGATGCGGTCAAATATCTTTCAGCCTCTCCCGGACAATTATACAGCGATAGGAGATGTAGTTTTTAAAGGTTTAAATGTGTTTAAATGTGCAATTGATTAATTTATATTACTTAAAAATTTTCAAGTTTTCAAAAGTTTTTTATACAATTCTAGAATTTACACACAAACTGGATATTTAATTATTTTACTTTTTATTTTTTATTTATTTATTGATTTGATTGCTAAACCTTAACAGGTTTTATAGCAAATTTAAAATTATAAAATAAGATTTTACACAATTCAAAATAAAAAGTATGATTTTGATTGAAATCATGTATTATTAACAAACCAAAAAGTTTTAATAAATTGCTTAAAGTATATAATTTTATTAAAGTATAAAAAATAACAAAAAAAAAAAAAAAAAGTCAAAATCGGTAATCCCAGACAGCAAAGCAGGGTTGCGTTTTCAAGACAAACAAGGTCAAGTTAGCAACAATTTTGGTATCCGGCGGAGTCGTGTGATAAACAAGGTCACATACCCAATAAAACACCACTCCAATAGGTAAATATATAATATATATCGTTCTGTCTTCCTGAAGCCGGTGAGGTCCAGGCTTGACAGGGTGGTTACTCGACAAACTAGGTCAACTTCACCGAACCAGTTTTCATAAAATAAAGAAAACCAGTTGCGAACGCAGGCACCAAGACAAACTAGGTCTTATCGGCCACTCATATTAATATATTACAAATCGATCTAACGTAGTGTTTCAAGAGGTAAAAAGACCCAAGACACCACGGTACCGTCGACAAGTGTAGTTACAATCATCATGAAGATATAAGGCAACTGAAGATCCTAGGTTTAGGTCCATTCAGATTATTTAGATGTTTATTCACCAAAATTTTCCATGTTACGCTTAGGTCCATTTATCCATTTAGATTGTTATATTAATGTGTTTACAAATCACCAGATGCATCAGATATATGTTTGAAAGAACTTTACATAATCAACGACGGTACTGCAGGTAATCTATAATTTTATGTTTAATTGAGTCCATGGATTCACTTAAGGATATAACATCAGATACAAAATTAAAATCACCGCAAGCGCTTCTAAGAGGTTCATTTTGCAAATAATTAGTTCTACAAAAGTTCATGTGGATTAACTCAAAAGATCTTCTAGGACGAAGAGGAATATTAAAATATACTTTACTCAATAAATATGGACTGTTGACATATCCATGTAAAAGTTTTGTAATCCAACAAGCATTTATCATAATTCTCCGATTTTTTAAAGAAGGAAGATTTAAGAGTTGTAACCGATATTCATAAGATGGTAAGTGAAAATCAGTATTACAATAAAGATAGCTTAAGCAGAACAAAATAAATTGTTTCTGCACTGATTCAATGTCGTCTATGTAACAACCGTATCGTGGGCACCAAACAACTGAAGCGTATTCTAAGATAGGCCGCACTAGAGACGTGAATAAGGTTTTCGTTATGAATGGATCATTAAACTCTTTTGCCCAACGTTTAATAAATCCTAAAGTACTATTTGCTCTATTTATTATTTTATTTACATGAATATTAAAGCGTAGTTTAGGATCCATTGTAACTCCAAGATCATTGAAAATATCTAAGGACTCTAATGGGTAACCACAAATTTTGAAGGTACATTTAATTGGTGGTTTGCGCGAGAAAGACATATGCTTGCATTTCTTCATGTTGAGGTTCATACGGTTCGTTTTGCACCAGTTATAAAGATGATCAATGTCGGCTTGCAAAAATACAGCGTCATTATCATTTTTAAAAGAAAGGAAGAGTTTGACGTCGTCAGCAAACATTAAGATGCTGGAATGCACTACGACAGATGGCAAATCGTTTATAAAAAGTAGAAACAGAAGGGGCCCAAGATGACTTCCTTGAGGTACTCCTGAAGTAACAGGAAACTCATGTGATTTATTGAGCTTAAAAATAACAGACTGTGTTCTATTGCTTAAGTAAGATTCAATCCACTTTACTAACGGTATAGGAAATCCAACAAGATGTAATTTTAAGATCAATAGTTTGTGATTTACAACGTCAAAAGCTTTGCTAAAATCCGTGTAAATAACATCAGTCTGCATGCCTTTTCCAAAGTTTTCTATAGTTTTTGATGTAAATTCAAGAAGGTTAGTAACAGTGGATTTTCCAGAAAGGAATCCATGTTGGAAAGGAGACATTAAAGATTTAACGCAATGCGATAGTTGTGATGTAACAATTGCCTCTAAAAGTTTAGGCAAAGCACTTAATTTTGCGATGCCACGGTAGTTATCAATTAAAGACCTATTTCCGGATTTATGCAGCGGAATGATAAATGAATGCTTCCAGGCTGCAGGAAAATAGCAGGATTTTAATGATGAAGTAAATAGTAAAGAGATTGGAGTTACTAATTCTTCACAGCAGTATTTTAATATACATGAAGGTATGTTATCAGGACCACTTTTATATGATGTTTTAATATTTTTTAAAAATGATAAGACTGTGTTTGTGTCAATTATTGGGAAATAAATATCCCCAGATTGAATATTGAAAGGATAACTTAAATAATCATAGGACGATGATGAATAAGTCGTCTTGAAAAAGTCAGCAAAAAGATTGCAAATACTATTATCATTATCAGACTCCACAGAATTATATTTCATAAAAGAAGGATAGGAATCAATCTTACGTTTTGTGTTAACAAAGTTCCAGAAGGATTTAGCATCAGATTTGATGTTTAATTTTACTTTTGTTAAGTAGATATTATAGGATTGTTTGCATAACTGTTGGTAACTGTATTTAATCGAGGTATAGCATCCAAAATCGCATATGTTATGTGTTTTTTGATATTTTTTATAGTATTTAGATTTCAAGTTTCTCATTTTTCTTAATTCATTTGTGTACCATACCGGACCCGATGTCAAAGAGGCTTTCCTTTGCGGAACAGCCTTAAGAAAACAATCATTGAGCGTTCTGTTAAACGCATATACCGCATCATCAAGACTCTGAGAAGATAAACTTTTTGTATTAATATTTAGAATAGAATTCCAGTTTATATTAGACAAGGTATTCTTCAAAATCACGTAGTTTGTTTTTTTGAAGTTAAACTCAATAGGCGGTTGAGAATCATAGTACTGCACAGATGGTTTTGGAAAATTTAAAATAATTTCTAATGTTGGATGATGAGAATCTTCGGGTGTAACCAGAGGATCTGATTTAGACACAGAAGCGATATTGCTGTCATCAAAAAACACCAGATCGAGCAAACGATTATTTTTGTTACAGATGCAGTTAAGTTGGAACAGGCCTTGGATTGAGAGCTCGTTTAAAAAATAATTATCGGATGAACATTCAGACGAAGGTAAAAATATTCCAGGCATTTCAGAACAGCAGTTCCAAGAAACGTTTGGCAGGTTAAAATCTCCAGTTATTAAAATATGATCATTAGATTGCAGTTTTGAGCAAACTTTACTAATAGAAGCCAAATGTTTGCTATAAACTTCTAAGGTAGAAAGGGGAGGAATATATGAGCATGTAATAAAAAGGCTCAAGGAACCAAACTTAACATGAACACAACAGAATTCAATGTCCAAGGATTCTGGAATTAATAATTCTTCAGAGAAATGTGTCGCTTTGACTGCAATCAACACACCCCCGCCTTTAGAGCAAATACCAGGAATGGAGTTTCTATCTTTGCGATATATGTTAAATTTGTTGCACAGAATTTCAGTATTTAGAGTGTTAGGTTTCAGCCAAGTCTCGCTAAAAGCAATTATATTAAAGTGTAGGTTGTGACTCAAAATTAATATATTATTTAGTTTTGTGTTCATGCCACGAACGTTTTGGTAAAGGATAAGGAACTGAAAGCAACAATCTAGTTTTTTTGATTCTTGTTAAAAACCGGAAAAGTAGCCAAGGAAGTTGTAGGCCGAGGTCTAGAAATAAATTCATGCACCATCGTATTGTCAGGCCAAAACTTTTGATCCAATACCTTGTGAAAAAGATCACCAGGCAAAGATATTTTAAAAGAGGACGTAATACGCTCGTATGAAAAATTGAATTTGTAAACGGAGATATTTTTATTTACAACATTCAGCTTAGAGTTTATATAGAATAACACGTCTTCACTGGAAGTATCAGCTGCAAAACGAGAAACAAATATAGATTTTGCAGGCTCAATAATCACAAGTTCTTTATGAACAGGGGCTTTGATACTGCTGTTGTATAACAGTGAAGACAACATAACAGATACTGCTACATCTGTTATGTTGAACTAGATGTAGTTTTAAATTTTTCCTTTTATTGAAATTTAATTTATTAAGTGTTTTTAAACGGTTTTTGAAATGCAGTCAGCATCGACATCAGCATAGACATCAGAGCAAAAATCGGGGATCGGTCGAGCACTAATTGTAACCTTGGTTATTTTAACACATTAAGAAGCACTTCAGCTCAGTAGCAATTTTGCAAAACAAAATAAAAAATTTTAAACTTGGTAATTTATTAATTTGAAAAAGTGATTAAAATACAAAAACTCTGAATATCCTTATGAAAAAGCATTTAGTACAATTTTTTGTCATTATAATTTACATTTGTTATTGTCATTATAATACATTTGTTTCCATTTGTTATAAAATCTACTTTATTTTATATAAAAAATGTAGTTTAATTTAATTTTTTGCAATGTAAATTTTTTGCGTTCTATTTGTTGTTCCTTGAATAAATTTTAATACACATTTAAATAAAAAAGGAGTGTTGCTATAATCAATTTTTCTTATAAAAATTGTGGGTTACGACATCTAAGAAATAATAAAAAGGAATAAAAAAGTTTTCACAAACCGACGTACGTGTTTAATTATAATACTTATAATTATAATACTACAGTTTCTAGGCTACATTTTCTTTTACACAATTCAAGGCACTATAATAAGGTACACAAAATATTCAAACAGTTTTTATTTTAAAGTGGTCACGTGACCAAAAGAAGCAGTGAAACAGCGAACCTCTGAAACCCCTGAAAAATTTTAAAAATTTAGATTACGACAGTTTGTCACGCGAGCAACAATATTTTACTAGGGTAAAAAGATAAATTGGACAAACATGGAAATCACAACTATCACATCGCGTTCTGTGAAAATTTTCACTGGATTGATTTGGACAAAAATAATGTAAAAATTCACAGAATAGATCACAATTAAATATAAAAAATATTTACTCTTATAGTTTTTATGTTTTCTTTGCGTTCCAATCTTAGCACCGTACCAAGTACGCATCTTATAATAAAAAACAAAAAATAATAATTATCTTTTTAAAATGAAAGTTTTAAGCAATAAATATTAATTATTTCTGCTCTTAGTTTTTTAAGACAAAAATAAAAATCAAAATTTGCTCGATATTTTTTAAGCACACAATAACCAGTAAATTTTATTTTTATTAGTAAGAATTTCAGCGTGGGCGGGGTGGAACCCCTAAATACGTCCTGATCCGCGCCTGTTTCAAACTCGTTTTTTTTTTGCAGTAGGAGAACATTAACATTTTGACTTTACTTTAGCTCCTTGACAAAATTCAACCCACTCCGACTTGATGTTTATAATAAAATATAATAAAAATAAATATGATGAATATAGCAATAATAAATAATAATAAAAACAGAAAAGTATTTTTGACTTTTTTTTTCTTGAAATTTTACAGCCATGTTAAAAAAAGCGTAATAGGGGTATATTAACTTTGTCACTCTGTTTGTAACGCCGATAAGGAGGCGTGGCCGGTATGGATAAGTAGATATATTCTTGATCAGCATCACCTCCTGAGTCGTTAAGCCATGTCCGTCTGTCTGTCTGTCTGTGATCACGATTTTATAGCTATCGTAACGAAATTCAATAAATAAGCTTTTTATTCAAAAATGGAGTTAAAGTTGCCATACAAAGTGACTTAACCAAAACGGTAAAATCTCTTTAAGTTCCATAAAAACTATTCAAATTACTTCAAATTTTGCACATAAGCTTTAGCAATTAGTATGTACTTTTAATATGAATTTTGGAGAAATCGAATGAAAACCACAAATGAAAAACTACCTATAGAAAATGAGTTTACCAAAACGGTAAAATCTCTTTAAATCTCACAAAAATTAATCTAGTGACTTCAAATTTTGCACGTATGAAATTTGTAAAAATCGAATAAAAATCACGTCTATCTCCCATACAAAGTAAGTTTACCGAAACGGTAAAATCTCTTTCAATTCCGCAAAAATTAATCTAATAACTTCAAATTTTGCACATAAGCCTTAACAGCTATATGTACTTTAAATATGAAATTTGGACAGATCGAATCAAAATCACGGCTACCTCCCATACAAAGTGAGTTTACAAAAATGGTAAAATCTCTATAAATTCCGAAAAATTAATCTAATGACTTAAAATTTTGCACATAAGCATAATTAATATATACTTTAAATATGAAATTTGGACAAATCGAATCAAAATCACGTCTACCTCCCATACAAGAAGAGTTTACAAAAACAGTAAAATCTGTTTCCAATTTTTCCAAAAATTACTAATCCTAATTACTTCAAATTTTAACTAACCACTCGATGTTTTAAATTTAAAAACAATGAAAATACACAATTACGTTATCATAATAGTAAAACCTTTTAAAATTTAAAAAAAAATTAATGTTTGAACTTGATGTTGTACACAAAAGCTTTAATAAATAAGAGGGACTGTGAGTTTCGAATGTTAAATATTTAGATAAAACCCGCGATCAATAAAAGTGTCATCATAAAAAAAATATAACATTAAAAACTTCAAAAAATTTAAAATTCGTCAGTGGGGGTATTTTAACTTCGATTTTTATGTATAAATAAATTAACTATAATTTTTTATAATAAAATTTCCGTACCTCAAAGAGTTAAGGGACATTTAACCTAATTTTTCGAAATTTGAGGAGTTTTTTAAGTAAGGATTGTTAAAAAAACTGTTGTAGATATTTGAGTATGTTTGTAAATATGTTTGTTTTTTTTTAAAGATCAAAGAACCAAGGCATGCGCCTTATACAAACAAGGTTTGGTCTTTGACCTGAAAGAAAAGGGATAGGTTATTTAGAGAAAGAGAAATTAAAACAACCGTGAAAGACAATTTTAATTGCTTTTAACCGAGGCTAGTGTTATGCCTTAACCTCGGCAATCATTTCCAGCCCTTAGTTGTGTGTGTTCCTGTCCTTTAATTTCACATTTTCCACAATTTATTTGTAGATTTTTAGATTTACATTATTCTAATATGTAGGAAAGAACAAAGAAAGTGAAAGGAACCATGCCCGAGCCCGGATTCCAACCAGCGACCTCTGGGTTGATAGTCTATCGCACTCTTCACTAGACTGCAAAGGCCGATGTTTTACATAAGTATTGAAATTAACAAAAAACTTTTTTCGTGACGTCACTTTTTCGCGTTTTTCTGGATACAGGTTTTTTTAAAATTGGTGTGCAAGATTGTGCAATAACTATTATAAGGATTTACTTCAAAATTGTAGAGTAATTAAAAAATATATATAGCTTTTTTGTAGAAGTCCTTAACAAAATTTTTGCTACTACTAAACTAAACTACTACTCCTAAACTACTACTTTTATGAAGCCTGTTGTTAATTTTATCTTTGTGTAGCCGCCATTTTGTTTCTAATTAATTTTTTTGAAAAAACTTAAAACTTTAAAAAAGGTTTAAACTCTTACCAAATTTTTTTCTTTTTTTGTTTCAGATAAACCAAACTCGAGATATCCTGCTCAATTTTTTTTTAGTTTTTCCTTTTCTATTTTTTAGTTTTTTTCTATTTTTTTTTTACTGCGTTATATACGCACATGTGACGCGGAAGTGACGTCATGAAAAAAAAGGTTTTTGTTAATTTTAATTCTTATGTAAAACAATAACAACTTATCAAAATTTGACTGATTATGATTGTTATAAATATTTGGGTTTTTATGATAGTGAAATCCAGTTTGCTTTCAATATTAAAATTATTTTTTTCCGATTTTATTAAAAATGCAAAAAGTTACAGTAAAAAGTTTTTGTGTTTATATATTTTGATATTTAAATTATATATTTTTAAAACCATCGTATCTTGCACAAAGATATTTAATAAAAAAATCAATAGGGCAGTTCACGATCTTCTTTATTTTTGTGCAAAATAAAAAAGCAATTTAGTGTTGATTTTTTACACATAACATATTGGGGGTTGGAATTAATTTTAAAGGTTTTTTTTCGGTTTTTGAGCATTTATTTAGAAACAACGGTACAATGTATATTATTCAAAGTATTGTCCATCGTTAGCTACAACATTTTCCCATCTTTCTGGCAGCATATGGATTCCGCGCCGGAAGAACGATTCGTCTTTTGAGGCAATCCACGAATCGACCCATTTTTTGGTATCCTCGTAAGAAGTGAAGCGCTGCTCAGCCAAGCCATGCGTCATCGATCTGAATAGGTGGTAGTCGGAAGGGGCTATGTCTGGGCTATAAGGCGGGTGGGGTAGCACATCCCAATTCAGCGCCTCCAACGTTTCCTTGACGGTTCTTGCAACATGTGGCCGTGCGTTGTCATGTTGAAAAACCACTTTGTCGTGTCTTTTGGCATATTCCGGCCGTTTATCCTTTAATGCTCGGCTCAATTGCATCAACTGTTGTTGGTAGCGTACCCCAGTGATGGTTTTGTTAGGTTTTAGCAGCTCATAGTACACGACACCCTTCTGATCCCACCAAATACACAGCATAAGCTTGGCGCCATGAATATTCGGCTTGGCCCTCGATGTTGATGCATGGCCGGGTGGTCCCCACAATTTTTTTTGCTTAGGATTATCGTAATAGATCCACTTTTCATCGCCAGTGACAATACGATGCAAAAAACTCTTCCTTTTATGCCGTTGAAGCAGTTGTTCGCACATGCAAAATCGCCGTTCAACGTCTCTCGGCTTCAACTGGTACGGCACCCAATTTCCTTGCTTTTGAATCATTCCCATGGCCTTCAAGCGTTTGTCGACCGTTGATAAGTCGACTCCCAATGATTCTGACAATTCTTGAAGGGTTTGACACGGGTCTTCATCGAGCAAAGCCTCCAATTCCTCATCTTCAAACTTTTTCGGCTGGCCCGGACGCTCTTTGTCTTCCGTATCAAAATCACCACTTTTAAACCGACGGAACCAGTACTCACAAGTAGAAATCGATGGAGCATAGTCCCCGTAAGCCTCAGTAAGCGTGCGTTGTGCTTCAACCGCTTTTTTCTTCAAATGGAAGCACAAAAGTAAACCTTCCCGCAAATTGCGTTTTGTTGGAACGAAAGTCGACATGTTCACAGAGAAAAAAATATATGTTGTTTACACTTCAGTGGAATGACACATACTGAAAAATGAAGCTTACACAATGTGCTTTAAAATGAATATAGTCACAGGTGTGCCCGATGCGATCTATTGATAGTTACGCCATCTCTTCGAAAACCTTTAAAACTAATTCCAACCCCCAATATTAGGGCAGTTCACGATCTTGTTGCATCGCTGCAAATGCAAAATAAACAGCTTTTACAAAACCAAAAAGCATATGTTGCAAAAGCTTTTCAATGCTTTTTGTTTTTGTAAAAACTGTTTATTTTGCATTTGCAAAGTAAATTAGTCTCTTTACCTCTTCTACTCATTTAGTCTCTTTGTTTATAGTCTCTGCTCTGTCTTGAATTTGAAATGTTTCAAATTCAAGGCCATCACACCAGGCGCGACAACATGTAGAATCATGTGAACCCCGCTTCTGACGAACAGCTTTAAAGCAGTTTGCACATTAGCGAACTTTCTCTTCAAACAACATGGCGGGTTCAACTTGTTGGGAAAAAAGGTAGTATTTTAATTAAACCAAACTGTCCGTTCGATTTTCGCCATCATTTTGCAAAGAATTCAAATATAAGGAAGTGGTGTAGTAGCAGAAAAGTGTGATATTTTCTGTATTGGTGATGGTTCACACAAATACAGAAACAATCACACAGGGCCGTATTCGTAAAAGAATACGGTTGTATCGTAAAAGAAAGCCCAAACTGTTTACGTTTTTTCCAATGCATTCAAATTTTAGGAACATTTCAAGAATGGCAACAACTCTAATTTTTAAAAAATTCTGATCGCTCGCAAAAGGCTTAGAAGTTATAGACATCCAATGTTGGAAAAAATTAACTAAAAATCTAGCTGATTTTTTAAGTTTTCCAACAAAACTAAACTTTATGGGTATCAAAAGACAAATAATACAAATATCTATTCAACAAGATAGCAAACATAAAAATGCATGCATTTAAGATATAACCCTTTTTTTACTTAAAATCGCGAGGTTTTTCCAAATTTAATAGAAAAAATCTAAATGTATTTAGTTGTCTCTTTTTAATACGAGGCCTTCAGCCGCTGCTTAGGAATTGCAACCCTCAGTTAGTCCAACACAGGCTTCGATGTCTACAGTACTTCTGGATGTAGTTATCTTTTTAATTATTCTCTTTTTAATGTATTGCTTTCGTAAAAGGGAAGCCATTCAGACAAATTCTAATAAAGAAAAAATTATATCTTAAAAAGTTATGCATGGAATTTTATTTTTGATACCTTGTTGAATAGATACGCGCATTACCTTTGTTTTAATACCAAGCTGAGCTTAGTTTTGTTGAAAAACTTGAAAAACAGCAAGATCTTTAGGTAAATTTTCTAAACTTGAAGGCCCATTTAACTTTAACTTTAATTGCAAATGAAATAAGATTAATTTTTAAAATCCTTATTTTTTGGGTGTTTCGGCCTAGTTATTGTGCAGAAATCAGAAAAATTTAACAAACAGGTACTAAATCTGATTCACTATGCTGAAAACAAGAGCACCCTCAAACCAAATATATCAAATATATTCAACCAAAATATATTCAACTGTAAAAAATGACTGCGCCCCTGAAATAGTGTTTGTGTTTTGACAGATGTGGTTTGATCAACCTGGCGCAAAATCAACGCGGTCTAATTTGCATTTTTAACCCATTTTAAATTAGAAATATATACATTTCAATTGCAAATAAATTAAAAAAATATCGTAAGAAACTAAATAAAGCACTTTTGTTAAAAGAATTCAAACTGTATGAATATATATACCTGTGGAACGAAAGCGCATTGTTTTTAAGTTTTCAGGAACTATTACAATTTTTAACAGCACAACTCATGTTGCATTTATTTTTGTGGTTTCTTTTCTTTGATTTTGTCACTTTTTAAGCAGTGAAAAATGCTTAAAATTAAATTATTTTCAACTATTTGCTTTGCAGTCTTCCAATCAGATGCCAGGGTTCTCAGAAATGTCAAAAAACACTCTCTGTTTCGCTCGCACAATTTACGAATGGTGCGACAGTTCACGTACAGTTTATGTGTAAGCAACACCATTTCCTTACTGTGACGGACAATTTATTGCAATAAATTCTTCATTCGGAGTACTGTTTAGAACGCACGAACATCATTCGCGAACAAACATTGGCCGCCATCTTGTTCGTTCAGGCGGTGTAAACAGCAATTTGTGCATTAGGCCGAACATCAATAAATGCAGGGTTGATAACTCCTTATTTTTATATTAGTACTAAAACTTATACTCCGTTTCTCAACAACAAATGGTTTGCCACTCCATAACAATATATTACTCGTATTAGTTATTATAGAAAAGACGTGTCTTTAACTTAAGGGCCCATTTAAGTTTTTCGACAAACAAAAATTTAATGTTTTCACATTTTTCGTGTGTCAATAAATTTCGTAAATTTTAAGTCAATTAAATAAAAATTGTTTCCAAATTGTATGCACTTATTAAGCAAATACAATTGATACTTTCAGTCGTTCGATTTTTATTTTAGAGAAATCCTTTTTATGTTATAACTTTAAAGAATTGCTTTTAGTCCCAAATCGAATTTTCAACTACCATTTTGGTTAATATCCACATTTTTCTAAAATCTTCGATTAAAAACTCAAAAAGTTTCAGGAGAATTTAAAATATATATTTTTTTTTTATTTGAACGAGCTCTATTGCGGACTCCTGCTATATATTTAATAATATTTGCTATCCATAAACTCAAAATTTTTATTAAAAGTTATATAGTTATTTAAAAAAAAATGACCTCAAATAAACAGTCGCCTCAAATAAATAAAATATAGGGTTTTCCGCTTAAAAACTTCATTTGGCCCTTTACACAACACAATCATATTGCAGCGAAAGTTAACAGAACACTTTTAAAAACATAAAACTAAATTACTACATATTTTAGTACTTTTCATAAATTATTCTCTAAAGCTACTCCTCTTTGCTACTTTTCTGTTTTTAAACACAGCGCAACACCGGATTCGCCCAAAAAGATCGAAGCTTGTTCGATCAGAGCGAACGAAGGAATCTTCGTTCGTTCGCCGTAATTTACTGTTTACACCGGGCAAACATTGTTCGCGATAAATTTATAGCGAACACTGTTCGTTCGGGCAAAGTGTTTAAACCGAGCGAACGAACGAGGTTTCTTTCGTTCCTTCAGGCGGTCTAAACGCACAGTTACATATTACTTCTTTGTAATTTCGCTTCAAAACCCTGGTTTGAAGGAGAAAATCTGTACTGTTTGCCAACAGGTTTGACAAACTGTCGAATTGGCTTCTTAACTAGCGGACAGGTTCGAACAAGGCCGCCGCTTGACGAGCACGTTCGCTAATGTGTGAGCCCTTTCTTTACGTTAAAAGGTGTTGCGATAATCTACTATTCCTCTAGTTTATACCTAAACCTGCATGCTGCGCCATCTCTGTATGAAATACAATTGTTATCAGCGACTTTTTATCATCGGGTTGTTGACATTGGTTGCTGCACACATTTCATGGTTGTTAACTGTGCTTTTTTACAATCTTTTACAATTTCAGTTCCACTCCGTTCTGTATACAAAATACAGTCATTTCAAAACAAAATTACACTTTCAGCTAGCCAGTGCACTCTTTCACTTGCACGCTTTGCACGCAATACACTTGTTCAAATGACCTGTTGCCAACTCATTTGCACAGTGCTGAGTCCATATGTATTGTTGTTTGTGGATTTTAAGGTTTTTGCAACCCAGTTTCAAGTCAGTTCCGCTTTCAACGAGCTTTTTCACATAATTTTCCTTAGTTTGCTTTCATTCTTGTCGCGTATGTACGATTGTACATACACAACAAAGTTGGTTTTCCGCGTTCGTTCGCCTCGACGCCGCATTTTTTTGCATTGTTCTTCATTTTTCTGATCTATAACTGTGTGTGTTGTTTTTCGTGTTATGTGAAGAGAAATTAAATAAAATATTGCAGGAATTTTTAGATTCATAAATTAAAAAATTTCTTGTAAAAAAAGGAATACATAAAAAGTAAGAAAAAGAAACATAATTTGTGCTTCCGACAAGATTGACAAGAAAAACAAAGCGAATGAATTCATGAGTGCAAAAACCTAGTGTAGAAAGCAGCAGCGCAGGGACTCTGCTGGCCATTGATGGCTAGTAGTGCTCCGCAGCCATCGACGAGTTCAAGCGTCAAAGCCTTGCGACGCGACGCGTTTCATTAAAAATAAATTCAAAATGGAAAACATTTTTGATGTTTTATTTTTTTTTTCTTGCGCCTCTATTCAAGTGCGGGCAATGTTTAGAAAAATTTGAACAAATTGTTTTTGTGTTTAATATCAAATTTTAAATTTTTCTTGTTGTTTTCAGTTTTGATTATTTCGTTTTTTGTGTTTCCAAAAAAAAAAATTAACACATTTGAATATTTATTTTTTGTTACATTTTCTCGCAGTTTCTATTTGCTTTTACGGCTTGTTCGTTGTATTATCTTTCTGTCTTGCACGCAGTTTCGTGGGTGTTTCAATTCCACAGTGTGTGCTAGAGTTTTGTTTTGTGCTGTGATTCGCATGTTTTTCATAAAATCAACTGAATTTTGAATGAATTAAAATTGTTAATAATTTTTATTGTACCTAAAGTTTGTTATTTTTGATCTGCTCACTAGTTTGTTTTCTCTTCTGCCATTTTAGTTGAAAAGCAATAAGCAAAATAAAAACGCAAAAATTCCGTCATCGTTTGGCGAAATTGTCGCATTTGCGGCAAAAAGAAATTTTTGTCGTTTTTTGTTAAACTCAAGAACAATTTTTGCACGCGTACTCGGAAAACAGCAACACCAATAAAAAAACATCAACATCTAAAAAGGAAAAATCTCTGAAAATTTTAAAAAGACGAAACCAATAAATCCAGTGCATATAAAATAAAAAGAAACAAACAAACAAAAAAACTTTGACATCGCCGCCTATTCATAGAAAACGACACAACAACAACACAAAGGCAGCGGTAAGTAACAACAACATATGTTGTCATCGCTTGCAAACTCTATTGGTTATCAATTCTGTTAAAAACAAAAATAATTTCAAGTAAAAATGTTCTTTGTTCTTTTCGTATTTGAAATAATTAGTCATTTTTCAATAATAGTTAAAAAGATTTTCTATTTAGTTATTCCTTTGTATGCTTTGGTCGCTGTTGTTATCATTGTATTATTGATTTTTTTTTTCATTCTATAGCTACATAGTATAGAGTAAATCAAGTAGTTTTTTGCTGTTTAGTATTTTTGTTTTTAGTTATTCTACCAAATGCATTGATTCGAAACGTTGTTTAAAAACAAAACCTCTTCAATGCAATTGGTTTGAAGATTTTTCCACTGTATTTATAACATTATTTCAAAGTCGTTTCGAAGGTTTTTCTTTTTTCAAAACGTGTATTTTGATGCCTAGATCCAATGCCGCTTTCAAAAACGGTCGCTCCCAAATGGATAAGGAGATAAAATTAGTTAAATTTTCAGTAAATGACCATTTCGTGTATGTATATCTTAGGGCTTTCTATCCCGAGATCCCGGGATTTCAAAACCTAAATCCCGGGCATAGTTGATAGTTTTGTGGGAAATTTTAATTTCTGTGAGTAATGAGAATTCCCATGAGATTTTTAATTCTGTTCCCATGGGATTTCCCAAGGGATTTTAAATTTTTTCCCATACATTTTTTTGTTTCTAAATTTAGTTTTGTATTTTAATTTTGTATAATTATCAAAAATTCTGATTTTTTTTCTGACAGTATAAAGAAAAAAAGTGAGGCTAAAACGCAAGAATTAGTTAACGCAAGAAAGTAGCTATATGGAATAAAAGAATGAAAAAGGAAATATAGATAAAAGCTATGCAAAGTGTTTGAAAATGAAATGTTTATGTATGTTCTAATACTTTTATGACTGCTTGATTTTTTTAATTTAATTGAAATTTATTTTCTATGGTCTGTGGGATTTTTTATGACTGGGAATTGTGGTGGTATTTTTTAATGGATGTGGGATTTTCGGTGGGCATTTTATTTACTGTGGGAATTAGAGTATTTTGGTGGGAATCAAAACTGGCAACTATCATCGCGGGATTTAATTCAAAAGAAAATGTAAAAATTTTCAGCAACTATAAATGTAACTGCAATGTAAACGTTGATTTTTTACCATCAAAATCACCCTGTTCTTTCTTTATATCTCAGTACACTTTGAAAGTCTATTTTTTAAGTTTGTTTTGGTTTGTGATCTTAAGGTATGACCTGAGGCTCAAGTTCACAAAAATAAGTTTTTTTAAAATTGCTGTAGATCAGCCGTTGTTCAATTTATCAACTTTGGCTATTTTTACGTGAAAGCAGACGCAATTTTGGAACTTTTTCCGTACATTTTTATGTTTCTATGTTTTTTATCCCCCTTCCAGATGGGTACGTAAAAATAATGGGTACGCAAAAATGAGAAGGCAAACGGCGTGTCGTTTTTTTTAATAACCAGATGTATCGAAATTCTGCGGGCGGCATTTTGTTTGTAATCACGTCAGGCAGGTCCCGAACTAGGGTATTTCCAAAATATAAAAAATGTACAAAATGGCGCGATTTAAAAAAAAAATCAAAAATTATCTGTTTTGGGGTGGCTTCCTCCCCCTCAGCCGGTATTAGAGTTAGCCCAATTATCTTAGTTCAGGACCTGCCTTACGTGATTACCTACAAAACGACTCCAGCCGCATCTTCATTCGAGTTCTGGTTCTCGTGAAAAACGAATTTAACTAAAGTTTTATTAATGCACTTCGGCGCGAGTGTATATATACATACAGTGGTGGTCACGAATTTAGCACACACTGTTTTAGTAACTAATTTGAAATTTTTTACATCTTAGCTTGAGAATTGTAATCAAATATTTTTTGTTGAGTATTGTTTATGAAGTTAACTCTATGTACCGTTAGTTGGTTTCTTAGTTATTCTTAAATTCTCTGACATATTTCAAGTAGTATGAATCAATGTGGTTTAAATGCTGGACACGAATTTAGCACAGGTTAGAATTACTGTTCCATATCATATTTTATTTTCGTTAATTAAACTTTACTAGTAAGATATACTAAATTTATTAAGTTTCTATTTGAGTTCTAACAAAAAATTGCAGAAAGTTATGGAGAAAGGCTACTGATGTTCAGAGGCTAGCGGCATTTGATTCAGCAAATGAAGAATGGTGGAAGCACAGTTTCTGAGATTGCTCTGCTTCTTAGATGTTCGTGAAAGTTATTATATAACGCATTACAAAATGTAGAGCAGTATTACAGCATTAAAAATGTAAAATATCGACCAAGATTGCGAAAAACAATAGCAAGAGAGGGCCATTTGATTTATAGAGCTTCACTTAGTGATCCTTTTAAGACCTCAAATAAAATTTAAAATGCAATTTCATCAAAATATGGCATAAATGTATCCTCAAAAGGCATAAGAAGACGCTTGAATGAAAACAATTTCCGTAGCTTTATAGCCCAACAAACACAGCATGTGTCGCAAAAAAATATTAAATGCAGTCTTGCGTTTGCAAAAGAATATTTAAAAAGTCAACGCATTTTTGGAAAAATGTGCTTTGGAGG
Source organism: Dichetophora obliterata (assembly GCA_963920525.1). Taxonomy (NCBI): domain Eukaryota; kingdom Metazoa; phylum Arthropoda; class Insecta; order Diptera; family Sciomyzidae; genus Dichetophora; species Dichetophora obliterata. The sequence continues at coordinate 300,853,248 of OY986435.1, read as the reverse complement.
GATAAATCAAAGTTTTGCCGGTTCGCACCTGACAGCAAACAATATGTGTGGCGTCCACAAAACATGCAACATAATCCAAAGTACACGCTCAAGACGATTAAACAGGGTGGCTGAAATGTTATGGTATGGGCGGCGTTTTCTAGGCACGGAGTTTGTCCGATTGTTAAAATTTACCAAAAAATGGATCAGCACGATTACAAAAACGTACTTGTCAATACCATGATACCGTTTCAAGAGGATAATTTGCCAATTTATTGGCGTTTTATGCAGGATAATGATCCAAAGCACAGTGTTCATATAGTTTAGAGTTGCTTGGAAGACAAACATATTGATATTTTGAAGTGGCCATCGCAATCATCGGACTTAAGCCCGATTGAGAATCTGTGGAGGGATGTCGAGCAACAAATACTAACAGTTAAATCAAAAAATTTGTCATATTTGTTTAGGGAAATCCAAAGGATTCGTTATAGTATTCCAAAGAACCGTTGTGAGGCTTTGGTCAAAAGTTTACCAAGGATATGAGATGCAGTTATTAAGAATAAGGAATTTCCTACGAAATATTGAGTTTTATGCAATCAATTTTGATTATATTTTTCATCCTAGACATTTCATCAAGTCGAAATGCTTATTTTTAATTTTTATTTGATTTTAAGTCCTATAAGAAAAAGTTTTGAAATAAAAAAAATGTATATAAGAAATAAAGAAGACATAATATATACACTAAAAAAAGTTAATTAAAAATTTACAACAAATAAATGGAAAATATAAGTATTCACTTTACTTTTTGAAGTGTGCTAAATTCGTGACCACCACTGTATATAGCTCTGTAACTCCAAAAATAATTCAATTTTAAAAATTCTTTTAAGGCACTATTTTGGTGGTAGTTTTGATACCATACGTTTGAAACAAAGCGAGCTTCAAAACTCCCCACAAAAAATAATTATGCAAATTTTACCAAATTCTCTTGTATGTATAAAAAAATATTAAATACCTTTATTTACTTGAGTTCAAAAGTTGTATTAATAGCTGATTACTTAAAAATGTAACGAAAAGCTTGGATCTAGGAACTTTGTCCGGTTGTGGGAGGTGTCCACTTATGGAAGGTGTCCGCGAGCAGAGGTTTCACTGTATTTAAATGATTAAACTATACTAAAAATAAAATTTCTCTCTCAACTCAGGCCCTTGAATCGTTGAGTTGTCGTAAGCTGGCCTTACCAGAGCATCGAAGTTTCTCGTCGTTCACAATATCTATAGTGGCTAGTGATTTTGGCTGCATATGATCTCAAGATGTCTGGCCTGTAGGCGCCGTTGTGCATGAATTTTTTCCTATACATAGAAACAATCGTCGCAGTACAAGAAATTATAGTTCAGTCCGCTCAAAAATCTAACCACCTGGATGTGCAAACTCTGCATCCTTATTTTCTTTATATTACCAAAATGCTGGTGGTATTAGGACAAAGATCAATCAATTATTTTTAAGTACTGGTTCAGTTCCATACGATAGTATAGTTTTCAGTGAAACATGGTTGACTGACTGCCATTTAACTTCCGAAATTAGCAATAATTTATCGTATAATGTTTTCCGTAAAGATCGATGCTCGGTTGCTACGGGGCTTTCAAGGGGTGGTGGTGTCCTGATTGCAGTTAGCAATGAGTTTACTTGTAAACAAATTGCGCTGCCTTTTCTTCAAACCACTTATTCGATTGATCAGGTCATAGTCAAGATCAGCCTTAGAAGCGATTTTGATATATATGTTGTTTTTAGCTATATACCGCCATCTAGCTGTTTTGATCTTTACGAAGCTCATCTGGAAAACTGTCGTTCTATATTAGACGGTCTTAATTCTAATAAACATGTAATATTTACGGGAGATTTAAATCTTGGTAATATTGTTTGGAACTTGGACAATGATGATAATTATTTAACTCCATTTAATGTTAATAGTGATATTGAGTCACTCCTTATAGATTTTTTTTAGCCAATATAATTTAATTCAGATTGTCTAATGATAATAATAGTATTTTAGACCTCATTTTTATTGATAAAGAATTATTTATAATGATTGACGTTGCGAGTAATCCTATTTTTGAACATCTATCTTGATTCTTGTAATTGGGATTCAATGTTCGAAGGACTTAGTCTTAATTGCATGTATGATAAATTTTTAACTAACGTTAAAGATGCAATTATAAAATTTGTGCCTTTAAAAACTGTAAAAAAAAACTATAATCCTCCGTGGTTCAATAAGAGACTATGTGATCTTAAAAACAAGAAAAATAAAGCATATAAGCGATTTCGTGAATCTAAAGAAGAAAAAATGTCTGAAGGACCTGACGGTATTGCACCAATTTTGTTAAAACTTTGTGCAAAGCCATTACCATATCCTTTGTACCTAATTTTTAATAAGTCAATTGCCACTGGAGCGTTCCTAGATTCTTGGAAAGTATCTCATATTGTTCCAATCTAGTCTGTTCAAGTCTGGTCCGAAGGAAGACGTTTGCAACTATAGACTTATCTGATTATCAACATGGATTCCGTGCTGGTAGATTAACTAATCTAGTTTTGTTTTCTAATTATATTGTTAATTCATTTGTTAGTCGTTTGAAAACCGATGTCATATTTACTGATTTTGCTAAAGCTTTTGACAAAGTACACCATGCCGCGTTAGTGTTCAAACTTGAGTGTCTAGGATTCCGTGGTGAGTTTATTCAATGGTTGAACTCATACTTATGTAACCGTGTACAACTTGTAAAAATAAATGATTCCCTTTCGTGTCCTATAAGTGTGTCATCTGGTGTCCCTCAAGGAAGTCATCTTGGTCCGTTGTTGTTCTTACTTTTCATTAACGGCTTTTGCATTGGGATATAGATATGCCGGCATAACCTACTAGATGCTTGCTTCTTGGTATGCAAGATCTTGTAACGCGTAGAAAATATTTCTCTATAATGTTTATCAGAGACATTATAAACTATCATATAAGATGTCCTGTTTTGTTGTCCAAGGTGGGTCTGTATTCACCCAGTCGCAATTTGCGATCTCGTAACTTATTTTATGTACCTTATCATAGATCTAACTATTGCATTAATGAACCTATTACTCGGTGTCTGGTTAACGCCAATTCAATATGTAACTTTATAGATTTTTATTTCCTAAGTAGAGATGCATTCAAACAATATTTGAGGTTGAATATATCATACCTAGGTGACTGAAGGCAAATAATAATTATTTAATATTTGTATAATTATACATATTTTTATTATTAGTATTTAATATATATATATAATTATAATGTGTAGTCTGTAAGAGTCATGTTAACTCTGATTGATGATTAATAAATAAATAAATAAATAAATTAATGATCTTCCCCATGTTATTAAATATTCTCAGTGTATGTTGTTTGCAGATGATTTAAAATTATATCGTTCCGTAAAGTCTGTAGTAGATTGTAGTCTTCTACAGATTGATTTAAACTCAGTTGCCTCGCGGTGTACCTCTAATAATCTTTGTCTTAATATTTCGAAATGTCAATCGTTCTCTTTTTATAGAGGCAGTTCAGCTATATTTTATAATTACAGTATTAATAATCTCACTGTTAATAGAGCATATCTTAAAAAAGATTTAGGCGCAATTTTTGATCGCCGGCTAGCTTTCAAAGATCATTTTGGAAGATCAAAGGAATTCTTAAGATTTTAGAAATCTTATAAAGTGAAAACTTATTAACTATAAACTTATTAAATTGGAAAAATGTTTCAATACATTCCCACCCTGTCAAAATATTTTTATGTGCAGCTTTCTGACTGGCCTGTGATCGAATAAAAACATTTTAAGGACTAAATAAATTATAAAAATCTTTTTTATTTTTTGCACCTACTTTTAAAATAAAAACATTGAAAATTAATGATTTTTCTATGACATTTACCATAGAAATTTACCATAAAATTTATTGCCATATGTTGCCAAATTTTAAAACGCTCTAGCAACGCGCAAAATTTTAATTATGGCTGCATAACAATGAAACGTTTTCTTTAGACACTTGGTTAATAATTATCATTCGCCAATTTAATCATACGGTAGTAGGGGGAAAGTTTTTTTTAGTTCCTATAAAATTTGCTAAACATCACATACGCCCTTTTAACAACTAGCAATTCACTTATGACAAGATTTCGGCTCAACTTAACTCTCTGTTATCTGATCAACAACATGTTTTTAGAGCCAGTAGGTAAACCGCAACAAACTTGGTCCTTTTTTGTAACTATGTTATAAGACAACTTCGAAAATCATTTGCAAACCGATGTTATTTTTACTGATTTTGCAAACGCATTTGATATAGTAAACTATAACAAATTACTTAAGCTGCATAGGCTAGGTTTTCATACCAACCTGCTAAATTGTATAGAAACATACTTAAAAAACCGCATACTTAAAAAACCATACTTAAAAATCATATCGTTTAAATTAGTAACATAAAAACTAGCATTGAGTTTGCTTTAACAATTTTTAGTTCAATATGATTTCTAAAATACAGTTTTGGATCCAATAAAACTTCCAAGTCCTTTTTGCAGGACACTCTTTCAAGAGAGGTAGAATTAATGGAATAGTTCCAATAGATAGGGGGAGGAAAAACTAGAAAAGGAGAGACACTGGCTTTTAAAAATATTAAGGGGCAGATTATTAAAAAAGCACTAATTAGCGACCGGATTAAGGTCCTGTTGAAGAAGTCGAAAATTATTGTCAGATTTAATTGGCCGAAAAAGTCATCGGCAAAAAAGGCATCATGAGAGCTCAATCACTAGAGGGAGGTCATTAATGAAGAAAAGAACTAAAAGTGGGCCAAGATGACTCCCTTGAGGTACACCTGAAGTGACCTGAAAGGCGAAAGACAGGCATTCACTAATTTTAACATTTTGCCATCGATTATCATAAAAAAACTTGAATGAAATTCAAGAGCAGAAAGCTTAAGGTGAAGATATTCGTGATTGACTTTATCAAACGCTTTAGCGAAGTCAGTGAATATGATGACATCGGTCTGTAAACCATTTGAAACTTAAATTTCTAACTATACAAGAACAAAATATATTTAAATTTGTGGCTGTTGATAGATCTTCCAGATATTAAACCATGTTGATAGATTCATGGAAATAACAGTCTTTACATAAAACGATAATTTATCATAAACAATTGTTTCAAAGATTTTGGGCACACACAAAATTTTACTTATCGGTCTTTGCAGACATCTTGCTTCGAACCTGATTCGTGGATTGGAACATCGTAAGAGACTTTCCATTCGTCCAGAAACGTAACACTAGAAAGCGACTTGTTAAATATAATAATTAGTGGACAATAAATTACAGCCGCACACTTTTTTAGCAAAAATCACAGCAATACCATCATGACCAGCCATAGAAGTTAATTTAATAGTAAAATTTCAACCTCAGATACCTCTATAGAGATATTTCCTAAATTTAATGGTAAACTGGGATCAGAAATTACAGACAAGGTGGAAGAGGATGTTGCTACCGAGTGCGAGAGGATTTAAAATAATCCGTAAAATAATTACAAATAGTAATCGGAACTAGACCCCTTATAAAAAATGGAATTAAGAATAACACTCGATTTCCTCTTCATCAGTTTCTTCTTCAGTTTTGGCTAGAAAAACAGGTCATTTGACCTATAGTTCGTCGTTACAAAAGTAAACTAGCGAATCTAAAAAATTAAATTTTTCATTTCCAATGAAAATTCTATAGAAAATTAAAAATTATACACAATGTCTGTTTGCACGACGTACAATGAACACTTTTTACTCTCTTTCACATTTTGTTGTCTGGTAGGTCACACAACAGAAAATGTAAGGCGAACTCTTTTGACATTTCATTACATTACATTTCTCCTCCTTTAGTATGCAATAATAGTTTCATACAACTATTTTTTCATTACGTTTTAGTAGAATAGTAGTTCTTTTCCCTCTAAAAATACTTTTTAGTTGCAAAACTTTAATTTCAAAACCAAGCAACACTGTTTGTTTGATGTTTGTCGATGTGATCAGCGTACAAAATTAACATATTTTATACGCCCTACGAAGTGTTTATCCGCTCGTACTCAGAAATTTTTTGATTTAATACAAGGGATTTAATACAATGTACCTGAAATGTAACTTCATGTTGTAATTTATTGTTTCACAACAATTTCTCCGTGTATTTGTATAGGTTTATTTATTACTAGCACGCCACTGTTAATAAATAAAAAAAAATTCTGGCCCGCTTTCAAAGCTTTCAAACGCCATGTTAGTCAAATTTTTTTGGTTGCACTCTTATACTGACTTTTTGTAAGACCCATTCTAGACTAGACTTTTTGTAAGACCCATTCGGTCTATTTTCTATTTGTTCAGCAATTCGAAGATGACGTATTTTCAGAATGAATTTTCAAATATTTCGACAGTTTTATTCATTATGACCTTTCGGTGACCTTGAAATTTGACTGTTTTGTAATCTTTGTGTAGTCTAACAGCAGTAGATTGTATTTACATAGAATAAATCAAGATTGATTTACAGTTAATTAAAATTATTATAAATATTTTTTTATATCCATCTCCACTAAAAATATTCATCGAAAAAAATTTTAAAATATGATTTTTGGATTTTGAATTACCGTATAGAAACTATAATATTTATATCAGCACGATCGGCGACGGTCGATGTTTTTGTTGACCGTTTAGACAAAGAATGTCCAATATACAAATTTTATATTTCAAAGGTCTAAATGTTAGCTTATATATTTTTTAATTTTTTTTTTAAATAAAAAAACTAACATCTGCTAAATTTTTACTGAGTTTAAAATTAAGAAAAATTTTCAGCTGTGATTTCCACTTTATATATGAAAGTGGAATAAGTTCACTTTTAAAAATATGATTTAATGGATCCCGATTTCACTATATATTAACCAAAATAACTTTGCTGTAAAATGCTATCGAAGAAATAAATATTTTTTTAAAGTGGAATAAGTCCAATCCAAACGGTATACAATTTTCAGTTGTTTTTTGCATTATTTAAAGTTCAAATACACTAGTTTTGCGCATTGCTAATTCGAGAGATGATTGTCCAACATATGATTGTCCATTCGCAAATACATCCTTGCTCAAATTAACGGCACCACGAAATAGACCCCAATTGAAATAAGCCCCAATGCAATAACACCCAATGAAATAAGTCCCAACGAAAATGAAATAAACCCCAAACGAAAAAAATGAAAGAATTCCCAAACGCTATGAAATAATTCCCAAATTGAAAATGAAATTAGTCGCAACATTTGGGTTTTATTTCATTATGAAATAACACCCAACGAAAAAAATTAAATAAGTTACAATGAAATATCTCCCAAAGAAATGAAATAAGCCCCATGTAAAAGATTTCTAAACTTAAAATGAAATTATCCCCAAAATTAATGAAATTAACCCCCTATGAATAGGTACTAATGTACTCCAGTTATAAACTGGATGATTTTGCGAAAAGTTTGACTAGTACAAATAATAAAAAATTATGAGCCAACAGGAAATAAATCAACGCATGAAAAAGAATCTTTTAGAAGCCCGAAAGCGATTACTTTATACGGAGGATATAAGTCATTTTCATGCCGTTCTAGAATTTATAATTAATTCCTTTTTCGGAGAGGGAACCTACAAGTCACGATTAATTGCGTATACTTTTGGTCTTGTGTATGGTTTAAATACAATTCAGTTATTTTCTTTGCTACGATGATCAAATATACAAAATGCGAAAAAAATTACAAAATGTGAAAAAAAATAAAATTAATTTTATTGTAAGTAACTCTTCGATAACCTAAATTAAGCAAAATGTAAAAGCCCCCAATAAAATTAAATAGCCCCAAAATTTATTAAATGAAAAAACCCCAAACCGAATGAAATAAAGCCCAAGAAAAAATCAAAATGAAATAGATCCCAACTAAAATTTCATTGGGGCTTATTTCATTAGGTTTTATTTCATTAGGTCTTATTTTATTATGAACCATGTTATAACACAAACCATGTTAAAGACTGGCCTTGAGCCTTATTGATAGTCATTGCAAAGCAGACTTGTATGTAAATAGAAAAAAAATTATTTAAAGGGTTATGCAAAAGGCACCACTTATTGCAAAGCAATCCTGTGCTGAAAAGCTTAGGCGTTTGAATTTTAAGGAATAACCCGTAGGTTCCATTGGTATTTTTGCTATAAAAGTGTGTTAACCAAATAACCAATTCCATTGCTATATTATGTTGTGATAAAAAGTACCCCCTATGTCCCGACAAGAGACCTGCATGTCAAGTTTGGTGGTACTTATTTCTTAATTAACCAAGTTACATGTCTTAATTTTGATTATAATTTTTATTATTTTTAGCGTTTAAAACCCATTTAAAAAAGCCATATTCTATAAAAACAAAAATTAACTTTATTTTGCTGTTAGTTTGATAGTTGAGCTTATTTTGTTTAAAGTCGTATAGGTTGAACAAAAAAATGACTTATTCCACTATCAAAAATAAAAATAAAAGTACATTTGTGTCTAAAAAAGTCGTTTATATTCTTTAATTATTTTATAAATAACGACTGTGATAAAATTTGACCCATAAATAAATAATGCTAAAAATATATCCTGAGTCAGTTAATATTTGCCAATATTTTTAAATTTTATCAAAAGCAAACCTTTAAATATCTCAATATACACAAAAGTGGACTTATTTCACTTTCAAATATAACGGCTCATATAAGATTCTCCATTCAAGGTTTTCTTATTCAAATTTCAACTTTCACACCCAAAAAACACTCCTTTCAATCGGCATAAAAAAGTGAATGCCACGCTCGGGCCTTAGTTGTACACATAACTTTCATTGATCTTTTTTCGAACATTACTCATCAATCAAACTAATTTATACAGATCCTAGTCTCAATGCTTAAAAAAACACACTAAAAGTTAACTGTTTTCTTGTCTACCGCCACACGCATTACCCTATGTAATTACTAATATATAAACTGGGTTTCATTAACCCGAATCACCCTGAGTAAATTTTATTTAAATTTTCAGAATGACCTGTTAACGCAAATATAAAATGGTTTAAACTAAAATAAGCACATTTTAAGTATTTGTGTTTGCGTTGCCATATGGCAACGACAGGGTATTTCGGGTTAATAAATCTCCAATATCGCAGCATTGAAAACTAGTTACTGCCGTGCATAAAGTGTGTGGGATTCAAAACTGGTAGCTAATTTTGAGTAACTAAGATATATTTTTTTACTCTTAATAAAAATTCTCATAATTCTCTTAAAATTCGGAGACAGAAAAGTTATATCATTCATTATGTTTGACGCTCTAACGCATCTAAAGAGAATTTTAAGCTTTTGTTCGTCACTTACGTTGTCCTACTTTTCGCTGTTGTTTTTTGTTGAGAAGAAAGATACACAGAAGAAGCAAAATTTGTAGAGAAAGAATGTGGTATTGCAGGTTTTTTGATAACCAAGTGAAAAAATTGTTGTTTTGTTTTTCCTCTCATGCTACTTTTTTTTATTCCTACCAAATTAATCCATCCGTGAGTTATCTAAGGGCGCGTTTATAGTGGGCGCTTATTGCTGAGCCGAGTCGAACTGAAACTCAAAAACTCATTGTGGCAAATGAGATGGGTTAGGGTCGTTTCGCAGAATTTCAAAATCTTGAAAAAAAATTTTAAACCCAAAAGATGAAACCTACGCATAGAGCATGTATTCTTTAATTCGCGCGCGTGGATAGGTTTTTCAAGAATTCTTTATTGAAAATTGTATTGAAAAAAATAATATATATCGATAAGTGTCAGATTTCGAAAGAAGTATCAAATTTTTCGACAAATATCAAATTTCGAAAAGGTTCAGAATTTTGAATAAATGTAAAATTTCGGAAAATAAGTATCAAATTTTGAAATAAATGTAAAGTTTTTAAACAAGTTTTAAATTTCAAAAAGTGTCAAATAGCGAAAAAAGTATAAAATTTTAGAAAAGTGTCAAATTTCGACATGAGACAGGAATGAGGCCCGAAAAAAAGACGACTTTCCGATGGTTTGCCTTTCCTGCAAGGATGAAAATTGGAATCTAGTGACAGGTGGTCAGAGTACACTGACGTTATGGAGGGAACACTTCTCTAAGCTTCTAAATGGCGACGTTGACAGCAATCCCGCCACTAGAGAGGATATTACGGAAACCCCAATTACGGATGACAGCGTTGAGGTTCCGTTGCCCGACTATAATGAAGTTCTGACAGTTATAGCTCGGCTTAAAAATAACAAAGCCGCGGGAGCTGATGGATTACCTGCTGAGCTGTTTAAGAACAGGGGCGAAGCTCTATTTAAATGCATTCACGAGCTTCTATACAGAATACCGTGGGATAAGCCTTCTTAATATCGCATATAAGATCCTGTCGCACATTTTATGTAAAAGATTGAAGCCCATTGTAAACAAACTGATTGGACCTTATCAGTATGGCTTCAGGCCTGGAAAGTCCACCATCGACCAGATTTTCACACTACGACAAATCTTGGAGAAGACTCAAGAAAAACAAGTCGACACCCACCATATTTTTGTCCGCTACAAAGCCGCCTTCGACAGCCCAATAAAGAAGTACCTGTACTCCACCATGTCTGAATTTGGTATTCCTGCAAAACTAATACGACTTTGCAGGATGACACTGAGCAACACCAGCAGCGCAGTTAAAATCGGGAAGGACCTCTCCCCACCATTTATTACCAAACGAGGTTTCAGACAAGGTGATTCCTTGGTGTCAACAAACAAACAGTCCCACCGTCTTGGAATCCACGTTACAGTTGACAATACCTCCTTCGAGGTTGTGAAGGACTTCGTCTATCTGAGATCCAGCATAAACACAACCAACAACATCAGCATTGAGGTCAAACGAAGAATGACTCGTGCCAACAGGTGTTACTTTGGGCTCAATAGGCAATTGTGAAGCAGAGCTCTCTCTCTCGACGAACGAAAATCACTCTCAGCTCTATAAATCGCTCATCATGCCCGTTCTATTTTATGCGTCACAAACCTGGACTCAAGCGCATTAAAATCGAGCTGCTTCGCTGGCTAGTTCAGCGCATGAAAGACGATGCTCCAGTGAAGAAAATATTCGTTTCGGTACCCAGCGGCGGTCAACGCAGTAGAAGACGACCGCATCTTCGTTGGAAAGACTAAGTAGAGGACAACCTTACGAAGCTTGGGACTTCCAACCGGCTGGCGCAGATTCTTAGGCCGCGTTCATAGTGGACGCTTTGGCTGCTTTGTCCAGCTTTTTTTGATCATAGTCAACGCTTATTCAACGCTGCACAAAGTAGCTTATTGGTGTTCATAGTGCGCGCTTTATGCTTGTGACTGAGATGCTTTGTTTTCATTATTTTCTTTTCCTCAATTGCGTTTTGCAAAGTAAATTAAAGATGTTTTATTTAATGAGAAGGAAGATTCGTGATGATCAAACCAATGACAAACAAAAGTTCAAAGGAGTTTGAAAACACAAAGCATAAGAACGGTGAAAAGTTCAGCACAAAAAGTACGCAAGAACAACGAAAACTATGTAAACAAACGAGATAGAATACGCAAGTGCATAAAACTGAAAAGCACCACAAAACGAAACAACAACGCAGCAACGGTTATAACTTCAGCACAAAAAAAAATTTAACAAATAAAACAAAATCAACGAAAATATTGTTAACAGGCAAAATAGATAAACAAGTGCCGAATAGCATTTTAAAAATGCTCTACAACAAAGCATAAAAAACAAAATTATTTTTCTGTGTGAGCAAGCGAGATGGAGATATAAGCGCTGAAAAGCATTTGAAAATAAGCTTTAAGCTAGCTTAATGCTGACACTATGAACACTTTGAGCTTTTTCCATATGATCATTTACAAAGCGTTTTTCGGCTAAACCTCTCGGCTAAGCTAAAAGCGTTTACTATGAACGCGGCCTTAGATGAGGCCAAGATCGACATACGGTTGTAGCGCCAACTAAGTAAGTCAAATTTCGACAAGTGCAAATATTGCAAAAAGTCATATTATGAAAAATGTGTGAAATTTTAATTGTCAAACTTCTAAAAATGTGTCAAATTTTGAAAGTGTACAATTTCGAAAGTGTAAAATTAAAAAAAATAAGAGAATTATTCTACTATATTTGCCACGCAAATTTTTTTCGTGTTTTTATCATATTTATTTTGACCTCCTAAACCCAAATATGCAAAAAAAACCCGCTCGCAAGTGGTTTAGAAGATAAAGTTCGTGACAACTTGAAAAATTACCATTTCAGGGTTGTTTTTCACCCATTTTCACTGTATGATATTTTATGGTAAGCACCAACGTTCGATTAATCGAACACTTACTTTGACTCATACCTGTGTAATCCAGGTGTTGCTAGATCTTGATATTTTTTTTATTGCTAAAGATACCTTTGTCTTTTAGCTAAAAGACGACCTCATCATTATTTTTTTAAAAGGTATTTTTCAACCACACCCACCACCCCCTTTAAATTACAGATGCTGATAGTGAAAACTATTTTCAAATAGCCAATGATCAAAGTAATATATGATATCAACGATCTTCCTGATTTAATAGTTAAAAAAATTATTGAAAATGGACAAAATACGTTCGATTAATCGAACACCTGTTGGTTTTACAGCACGTAAAAGGGTAAATAACTATCTATAAATAATTCTCCCTCAAGTTCTGGATATAATTATCTTTATATCTAATAGGATTTCATATAATTTGTTTTTTTTTTTTTGTTTTTATTCGACACACTTCAAATTTTCAAGTTTGACATTTTTGTTGTCGAAATTTGATACTTTTCCATTTTATTCTCGAAATTTTAGGCTCTTTTTTTTAAATAAGACCCTTTTTTAAAATTCAAGATTTTTCAAGATTTATTCACATTTCTAGATTTTTCGTTTTCAAGAATTTTTTTTTTTTAAAGAATTTTTTCAAGATTTTGGTTGTTTCTAGATTTTGACATTCAAGCACAGTGCGCTTTTTTCGATTTTAGGATGACATTTGCATTATCTCAGAAACTATAAAAGCTAGGGTCATTAAATTTTGTACAAATGAGTTTAAGCTTAAATTAAGCACAAAAAATTAGAATTCTAGGTCAACTGCATCGCCTATCTCCCATATAAACCAATTTTTTTTTAATAAAAAACCTGCATAAAATTGCTTATTTATGTTTTTAAAGAGTAAATTTAGTTTATTTAACTTCACTTAAACGTCACGCTAAAAAATTTTTTCACATCGGATAACTTTTAGATATATCTCCTATAAAACAATGTTACCTCATTAACGAAATTTAAAAATAGTTGCTAATACAAAATGAAGTCACAACTTGTTTAAAATTATGAATTATATTTTATTTTTCTTTAAATTTAAGATTAACTATAAATTGTTTTGGAAATCAGTGCATTTTAGGACAAAATTTGATTTTAAGGACTGGTTTTTCTTAATAGCAGCTAGATGCAGCAGGTTTTTAAAGAAACAGAAGGTAGAAGTACGATATTTTATGATAGTTATAGCCTTCGACTTTAATAATGCTTTAATTAGCTAGATATATTTATACTACATTTTACTTAGATTTTCATTCCTTGAAAAATTTACAGTCATATTTCAACGATTTTTCTATTTATTAACATTTTTTATTGTATATTATATTAAATACAATGCCAATTAAGACATAAAAAAGTCAAAAAAATAAAACTTGTGCTCGAAGTTATTATTGTTTAAACTTGACTTTATTTTTTGGTTTTTATTGAGCTTATTTTTGTTAAAAGACGAATTTTATAAAAAAAAAGCATACAAATACATCAAGTTTTTATTACCACATTCATAATACATGTTTAATAATCTGACGTATAAAAATATTTTTATTATAAAATTAGACAAAAAAAACCCCAAATGCCATCCTAAAAATAAAACAAAACGCATGTGATTCGGCGTGATCCCAAAAGAGATGCATGACTTGTTCTTTATTGCTCCAATGTGTTTTTCGGCTCGGCTCAGCAAGAATTGTCTACTATGCACGCGGTATAGAAAAAGAAAAACATTCAAAATGGCGTTGTTTTTTTTACTTTTCGGAAAATCTTTTCATCCATAGTTCAATCTTCTTGATAATTGTAAAATTGTAAAATCATATAAAAATTTGAGAATGATCGTGCAGTAGTTTTTTCTTGATCGTGTACACCGTTATTTTTTTTTAAATTCCCAAAAACCCAATTTACTTGAATTACTTTAAGAATCCAAAAATATATTTGCAAAGTTTCATTAAAACATCTATTTTTTGATACATTTTTCCATTTTCCAAAAAAAAAATCACAATTTAGGTGTGTCAAATCCACTTAACGTCCCAGTGCAAGACTTTGCAAACAATTCTGAACATTTTTGTTCAAGTGACCTCCGGCTATATAAATTCTAGGGACATATAAAATCAATATGCAAGAAACTACTTCCCGAACGATACTAAAATCGATTATTATTGAAATTCATAATAAATTTGAAAAAATATAACAAAATGCTAAAATGCAAAATTATATCGATGTTTATGGTTTAATATTTTCCACATTTTCTTTAAATGCCTTAAGTAATATTGGCTAACTTTTAATAATAATTTAATTTAATTTAAAAATTCCAAGAATATCAATTTCATAAAAATCCAATGAGAAATTCAGCTTTTGTTTGTTTTAAAACTTATTAGAAAAAAAAATATTGGACAATTATTAGTTGTTTTTTTTTCTTTAAAATCAACGAACTTGAGAACCTCCTCCTTTTTGAAGCCGGTTAAAAATAAGGAATACCTGCTTTTTCATCTAGAACCATTTTAAAAAAATAAATCGTATTGCAACATTGAAGAGCACTGACTTGGCAACACTGGATTTATTTTTTACTCACAGAAACAAAAAAAAAAGTTGATAACTTAGATAAGCAATAACACTCAAATCTGTAATGGTAATGGCAATAACTTCATATAATTTGGGCTTGGCAACGAATGGGTTAAGGTAGTTAAAACAGCAATGACCTACTTTCAAACTACTAGGTTAAAATTATTAAGTGTGTAGGAAGAGTGAAATAATTAATGGTTTTTAATAACATTAAAATTTTCTGTCGTTCCAATATGATGAAAATTTTATTCGTTAAATGAACTAATTTACCGCCAAATTTTGTATATCGAAAATGCAAACCAACGAAAATCAAGACACGAGAAGCAATAGAGTTTTATATAAAAAAAATATTGCTTCTCGTGTCTTACTTGTCGTTAGTTTGCTTTTCGATATACAAAATAAAGCAGTTTACCTTTCACGGAATTGATAACAAATTTTTCTCAATATGTATCTTTGTCAATAGATGCACAATTGTTATTTTATAATTTTGTCTAATATTTCATCTTGTAGTTCATTGGTTTTTTTAATTTACAAGCTGAACACAAATAAACTACGTTGTTTGTCAGTTTGCAAATTTTTAAATTTAATAATTTTGTTTACA
Organism: Dichetophora obliterata; assembly: GCA_963920525.1. Lineage (NCBI taxonomy): Eukaryota > Metazoa > Arthropoda > Insecta > Diptera > Sciomyzidae > Dichetophora > Dichetophora obliterata. The sequence goes on along the minus strand of OY986435.1, from coordinate 300,837,726 downwards.
TTTTTATGCCCACTTTGCTATTTGCATTATAAACAATTTTTTATCAGCTTAACGTATAATAAACAACTGTTTTTTATTTAAATAAATTTGGCGAGATCAGAATGTATTCGTCGACCATTTGTTTTTTTTTTTTTAATATTTTTGTTTATAAAATGTTCTGAAAATTTATATTATTTCTCAAGGGAGGCTTTTATTTTCGTTTGTCGATATTAGCGTTTAACTATGATATCTTGCAAAAAAAGAAATAAAATAAATGCAATCAATATCGACAGAGCTAAAATGTCTTCAAAATAAATGGTTTGAATTGGCATAAACACATTGGCATTTCATTTTTAACCACTAAATATCTTCAGATGTGATCTTCTATTACATATGGTTTGTCTGTTACGAAATACTTTCCAACATTATTGAGGCACTGCTAGTTTTACCTGCTAACCAACTCTAAAAAATCACTCAAACATACTTGACTTACATGACTTGACAACTTAAAATATTTAAATTGATAATAAATTGTGATCTAATCTTTGAATTTTTACATGATTTTAAGTATAAATATTTAGTCTGTTTTCATAATTCTTGGACTTAAAATGATAAAACTGGCAGAAGTGAAATAGAAACACAAATGCCTTAGCTAAAGAGTTGCCTAAAAAAGCTTAAGATACAACTTTTATGTCAAGACATGTGCCTAGCTAAGAAAAGCGATAAAATCATGTCAAAATCAATCAGTCTGTGTGGAGTTGCGATGTGAAACAGAGTGACAAATCCCAATATTTATACTATTGGGGGTTGGAATTAGTTTTAAAGGTTTTCTAAGAGATGGCGTAACTATCAATAGATCGCATCGGGCACACCTGTGACTATATTCATTTCAAAGCACATTGTCTAAGCTTCATTTTTCAGTATGTGTCATTCCACTGAAGTGTAAACAACATATATTTTTTCTCTGTGAACATGTCGACTTTCGTTCCAACAAAACGCAATTTGCGGGAAGGTTTACTTTTGTGCTTCCATTTGAAGAAAAAAGCGGTTGAAGCACAACGCACGCTTACTGAGGCTTACGGGGACTATGCTCCATCGATTTCTACTTGTGAGTACTGGTTCCGTCGGTTTAAAAGTGGTGATTTTGATACGGAAGACAAAGAGCGTCCGGGCCAGCCGAAAAAGTTTGAAGATGAGGAATTGGAGGCTTTGCTCGATGAAGACCCGTGTCAAACCCTTCAAGAATTGTCAGAATCATTGGGAGTCGACTTATCAACGGTCGGCAAACGCTTGAAGGCCATGGGAATGATTCAAAAGCAAGGAAATTGGGTGCCGTACCAGTTGAAGCCGAGAGACGTTGAACGGCGATTTTGCATGTGCGAACAACTGCTTCAACGGCATAAAAGGAAGAGTTTTTTGCATCGTATTGTCACTGGCGATGAAAAGTGAATCCATTACGATAATCCTAAGCGAAAAAAATCGTGGGGACCACCCGACCATGCATCAACATCGAGGGCCAAGCCGAATATTCATGGCGCCAAGCTTATGCTGTGTATTTGGTGGGATCAGAAGGGTGTCGTGTACTATGAGCTGCTAAAACCTAACGAAACCATCACTGGGGAACGCTACCAACAACAATTGATGCAATTGAGCCGAGCATTAAAGGTTAAACGGCCGGAATATGCCAAAAGACGGGATGTGCTACCCCACCCGCCTTATAGCCCAGACATAGCCCCTTCCGACTACCACCTATTCAGATCGATGACGCATGGCTTGGCTGAGCAGCGCTTCACTTCTTACGAGGATACCAAAAAATGGGTCGATTCGTAGATTGCCTCAAAAGATGAATCGTTCTTCCGGCGCGGAATCCATATGCTGCCAGAAAGATGGGAAAATGTTGTAGCTAACGATGGACAATACTTTGAATAATATACATTGTACCGTTGTTTCTAAATAAATGCTCAAAAACCGAAAAAAAACCTTTAAAATTAATTCCAACCCCCAATATAATAGATGTTTCTTTATCTAAATCGAGGATGCGACTTGTGTCATCTAATTAAGGCAACAAATACATTAACTTTTACAGAAAAAAAACTGTATTTTAAAATAAAATAAAACAGCAATCGTGTATTTCATATTCCCAGTTGGTAATTCCCAGTAAGATATTTCATGCAATTTCGAACAGATTGATAAACGGGCAAAAATTCAGCAAAAATTAAAGTTGCATTATTAAAAACTAAAGCTTACATTTTTAAGGTAAAACATTAAATGTTAAATAAACAAAATAACAAAAACACCCGCCAATAACGTCATTCAAGTATCTACTCTACTTGATGCAAAACGTATTTTTAAATCTGCTACTTTTTATTAATTTTACTCAAATTGATGTTCAAATGTATACATTAGGCTGGGTCGATTTGCAAACCGATGTTGCCTGGGTGATTTTCGGTTTGAGAATGAAAAGTTATTTATAAAAAGGGAGCTGGTAGTGCTCTTTACCCTATCACACCTTAAATTTTGTGAATTTTTTCATAAGGCATTTTTTGTTTTAAATTTTTGTATAAAAACTTGAATAGCTAGAGCCAAATTCATCTATGTCATCTATCTACAAGAAATATAAATGCATATAATGCTAATTGTAAATTTTTAAAATAGTCGTATTAGGCAGTAGCCTAAAGGAATAAGATATATGTAATATGTAATCCGTAAGGTTTCTACCCGGTAGATGTAAATAAATAAATAAATAAAAAAGTTGATGCCAGAAATAAAATCTTCGCACCCGATCCATCGTAAAAAAGTATTTTTTTCTTCCGAAAATAAAAGTTTTTTTTAAAATTTTAAAGAAAAAAATCATTTTGTAAAAATCACTGCACAAAAGAAGTTCATACACCAAAATATTTGTTTATACTGTTTATAATAGTAATATTTTTAAGTTTTATTTTTCCTCACAAAATTAAACTTATTTTTGAGTTTTATTTTTCCCTCACAATAACAGTTATCATTTAAGCTTTATTTTTTCCTCACAAAATAAGACTTATTTTCGAATTTTACTTATTCCCTCACAAATAACAGTTATTTTTTTAGTTTTATTTTTTCCCTCACAAAATAAAACTTGTATTTGAGTTCAATGGTGTGAATACAAGGTGGATAGCTTCAGTGGTTTAGCCGTGATGGTCAAAAATACATTTAAGACATTAAGATTATATTTTACCTTGAATTTTGTTTTAAAGGAATTTTTTTACGATAAATTTTTGTATGAAAACGTATAAATGTTTGACCGTTTTTAAGTTGAATCAGGTGCGGGGATTTTATTTCTGGCATCAGTTTTGCTCTAGCTGTGCACGTTTTTATACTTTACAAAATTGAAGGTGTGATAGGGTAAAGTGCACTCCCAGCCACTCTTGTTATAAATAATTTTTCATGCCCAAACCGAAAGTTGCTCAGGCAACATCGATTTACATATCGACTCAATCTTGTGCATACATTTGAACATGAATTTGAGTAAAATTTAGGACCTGTCACGATTTCTCTGGACTCATTGATTTGAAAGTATTAACTTGAATGGAGGTATTGACGGGTGATTTTTTTATTTTTTTTTTTTGCGCAAAATCTATTAACATTTGCAAAAAAAGAAATGTTTTATATAAAAATTTAAGCTTTGGTATCTAATAATGCAATTTGAATTTTTTGACCAGGTGCGATGGACTAGAAACATGTGCCCCTTTGAGAATTTCTACAAATTTACTAATCATCTTTATACTCATTAATTATAAAAATACTATAAATATTATATATTATGTATAGATTTTTCACTTGGGAAATGGCATCAAGAGCTCATTACTTGGCAAAATCGGCCAACACCAGAAAAAGCCTTGACAACAAATATTTGTAAAAAATATTTTTTAACTTTTCAACTTTATGTACTTTAAGTGAAAAAAAGAATATTTTTTAAAAAACTTAAAGTTAAAAATAATCAGTTTGGTTTTGAAATACAATTTGAAAAACTACATTTGTTATATGTAGTAACAAAATAAAAGTTCAAACAGAAAAATTGCGTGACGTGGTTTGAAGTCTTATTTAAATATTGTAAACTTTTTTATGTGTTAATTATTATTGCCATAATTGCGGCCCTTTCTTAAAAAAAATATATTTTATTAAAAGTCTAAAAGTAATTTTTGCATTTTTATGATTTCCCCCATTTTTATTTTAAGAATTTTGCATAGTTTATACCTATTCTATTTTGTTTTATTGTTGTAAGTAGTTAGCTAAGACTTCTTTCATCTCATTTCTAACATTTTTTTCATCAACCACAAAAATATCACTAACAAAAAATTCGTGTGTATTTGTTCTCTTTTGCTTATTCATGTCCTCAACCGTACCACACGCGCTACATCATTATGAAATAACAATCAACGCTGTGTGTATATCTGTCGGTCGTTGTGATGGAATTCTGGAATCATGCAGGTCTTTTTAAAGATCCTCCTATGTTCATTCAAACGGGAGGGGGTGGGAAGGGAATACGCCCAAATCAACAACAGCAACATCAACAGCAGCAGCAACAACAACAGCAACAACAACAACAGCAGCAGCAGCAACAACAACAACATCATCAATCGCATCATCAAACGCATAACCAAACTCATCACTCACATTCGTCACAACAATCACAGCCGCAGCAGTCGCATCATTCTCATCAACAACAACCCCCGCAACATTCTCACCACCCCCACCAGTTGCAACAACATCATCATATTCACCAACAACCCTCACATCAAGCCCCATACTACTCGTTTCAACTAAGCCAGCCAACTGCAAGTCATATTCAACAACACCATCAACAACAATCTCAAAATAATGCTGTCAAAACCCCGTCGCCGCCAACGCAAAACACTGGCGCTACATCAGGCGTTACGCCTAGCTCATCGCTCTCAATGGGTATTGCAAACAATGGCAACAGCACAAGCAGCACTAATCTCTCCCGCCAACATGCTGCAAGTGGCAACACTCTCCAGCACTATGGCACCCATACGGCTTCAACCGCAGGCGCAATTATGCAGCCGTCCTCCACAGCGGCTTTTATGACTACCACTTACCTACATCAGCAATATCACCAACAGTCAGCAGCCGTAATAGCGGCAGCAGCTGCTGCAGCTCAGTATAACACAGTTGCCGGTGCCGCTGGCCACACAACACAAACACAAAATACAAATGCGGCAGCTCAGTCACTTTATCAATCGCAACATCAGCAGCAGCAGCAACAACAACAACAACAACAACAGCATCATCAGACGCTGCATCCGACGCATCACCAGCCCACTTTGCATGCTCACTACTACCATACTTCTGCTGGGGCGCCCACACCAACACCGACACACATGCACCCGCACCACGCACATGCGCAACAGCACCAGTTACGCAGCATTCTCACAGGACCGGCACACCAGCGGCAACCAGTCTACTTGACACCGGCTAATGCCATATTTGCTCTACCTTCGGGACCACTACAACAGCAACAACAACGTTCCAGCCTATTGACGGCTCACCAACAAAGCGGAGCGACTGGAACACCTGTCTCAGTAACGCTACAAACAGCAGCATCAGCAGCACGCAATGCCGCTGGTGGTCCTACAGCGTACATAACGCCACCGTATTGTCAACCACCATTACCCATGGGTGCAGCAACGTTAACGCAACCACCGCCAATGCTAACGACTGCTGCCTCAATAGCAACACCAACGCTACAAGCGTACGGGCATATGGCAGCAGCTGCAGCGAATGCATCAACATCATCCACATCACTAAATACAACGGAGAATGTAAAGACGCGGAAGTATGCAATACCTATCATACATCCGATCACGCATGAGAATGTTATGAATCCAAAGCCGCAAAAGAAGAGCGCCTCCGTAGAAGCGAAGCCCTCTGCAATGGAGTGTGAACAATCACAGCCGACTACGATGACAACAATTGCGGTAACTGGTGCAGCAGACAAATACAGCAAGAGTGCGTCCTTGCACACTTTAGAACAAAAATTTATGCCAACTACAAGTGCGTCAAAGGAAAAAATCGACCAACAAATGCAAACAGATGCAATCAAAGACAAGACCTCGAATACAAAAATCAACTTCCAAGTGAATGCAACCAAAACTGAGTCGCCGTCTGCTACAATTTCGACAGCATCTAATTTAGACGAAGAGGAATACGACGACGAAGTGCTGTTGTATGGAAAACAGTTACCGACAGATGCGGTAGACGAGCCGTCAGTTGCTGAATTTGACCCCAATGAGGAGAATGAATTTCTTGATGAGGATGATGAGCACATAACAGTGTTTGTCGAAGAAGTTAACGCAAGCACCAAAAACGCTATCAACTTTGATGATTATGGTAAACGGAAAAGTTTTGATGTTTGATGTACATACCAATAATTTTGTTTGAAAAAATGCAAAATCCACATGATGCTTACATCCAAAGCGATCAATGTTTTCACTTTGGTCTTAAGCCCAAAAGCAACGCGCAGTTTGCAACTTGATCACTCCGGATATAAAATTATTTTTCCACAAAAAAAAATTGATTTTATAAATTAGGTTCTAACAGTAGTTAATACTACAAAATTTAATTTAATAAATGCGGAGCGGTCAAGAATCAGACGAATTTTAATACTGTATCTAACAGAAGCAAGAAATTGGCAAACAAAATTTTAAATTTCTATACAAACTTATTCTCTCAATTTGGTCATAATTTTTGTCAATCATTTGCTAGCTGTTGATATAAATATCAAACATATTGTGTTATAGAGCTTAAACAATTCGTTACAGTTAAGCCTAGATCGGATCATGTCGACGATGATGACATTGATCGTGATGTCGACGCTGACGATACTGAAGATATGCAACCCGAAGCTATTGAAGCGCAAGAGAAAAATGAACAAGAGCTTGGCCAACATCAGCCCGAACGTGAATCAATTAATATTGAGTACGATACTGTTTCAACAAATAATCAACAAATCTATGCTTTGGAAGAACAACCCGTACAAGCGTCCGAATTAATGATGCCTAAAAAACTGGAGCTTAATTTTCATCAACAATTTAGACAACCTTCATCACAAACAATACAAAAATCAAAGTCAAACAACAAACAAAGTAATTCAAGCAAGATTTTTACGTGGTTATTAGATACTTTAACTCTTCTACTCCTCTTACAGATACAAGTCATATTGCGCCAACAATTGCAGCTGCAACAGCAAATAAAACACAAATAAAACAAACAAAAGCGATAGCAACCATCTCAACATCAACAACAACCAGCTCAACGGCGGCAGCACCAGCGACTATTCTTAAAACAATATCAAAACTATCGCCAGCAACATCAGGCACCTTGTCGTCAACAACATCAACGCCAACACACATCAACACAATGACGACTATGCAACAACCACAACAGCAGCTGCAGCAGCAGCAAAAACTCAAAACAACTGTATTACCGCAAGTGACAAATACCAAAAATAATGTTGGTACTGCTGCCGTAACTGCTGCTGCTGCTGCTGGTGCTGTCAACTATAATGCTAATACGATGAAAAAAAGCCGTAAAGGAAAAAAAGGTGCAGCAGCTAAAGAAAATCAAAAGAAGCTTAAACAACAAGCGACGACGGCCACGATAGAGACTAGCAATCGCAGCAACTCGTCAAGTAGCAGCAACTATAATAATAATAGCAACACTCTAAACAACAACAACAATAATAATACCAACAACAACAAAAGTTCTTTGAATAATATTAGTTTAGCTAATAATAATATTTTACTGTTGACTGATATAAATAGCATTAGATTAAGTAATAGTAACATAAGCGAAGGAGGAGCAGCAGCATCAACAGCAACAGCTGCAAAAACTATTGCCACCGATTCAGGAGTGATTGTAACAACACCATTCGGTTTAAGTACGAAACAACAGCAACAGCAGCAACATAAAAATTATATCGAGTCAACAAATAACAATTTGGGTCGTGGCGTATCAACAACCTCAATACGAAGTTTAACGGCTGAACAAGAATATATATGTAAATAATTATTTCTTTCTGCTTTTCATTTTTTAGGCTGAAGTTGGTGCTGTTCTAACATTAACGTTAAAAAAAAAACTATTTCAAAATATTTCAAGTATGCCCCTCCACTCGTCAAGAGTTATATACATGCTTGGATTCATTATAAAAAGTATGTGCTATCATGTGTAAAATTCGAAGAAAATTTATTCGGTTTTTGTCGGCCAATATTTTTATATTCAGAAATTCGTGAATTCTGCAAACTGTGCTCGAGTTGAGCTTAAATATGCCGTATAAAAAAAATAAACAAGTTTTAGATGTACATAATTAAAAAAATAATTTTTCAGAAACTTTCTTAGTTTGAGAGGCAGTTCTAGAAAAACCCTCCACAACTTTTCAAATATGCTGATATGAAAGTGAAATATTCAATGCTGATATGAGCCAGTGCAGTGTTCAGTTCTCTCATTGAATCAATAGATTTAGTTTGCTATACCGTAATGACTCAACACTAATAAGCACCAAGTGTTCAGTAGAATGACGTAAGTACTTAGAGTACTTTTTAGTTCAGCGCAAAAAAATTAATATGGGAAGAATGTAGCAACAAAAATTTATTATAGTAAAGTCTAAATTTATTTGTAAATGCTTAGCAACACGTGTTAAAACAAACAATAATTGACTGAATATAAATCCAACTTTAATTGGAAATGTGCGGCAACACGTGCCAAAACAAAGAACAACTGTTTTGCAAAAAGCCTTGCATAAAATAATATAATACTTAATTCATTATTTTTCTCACTTGAAAAAGTGAAGAACATAGCAAAAAGTATCAGGGAAGGCATAACACAAAATAATTCTCAACTCACTCATACTTATTTTCCTCTTACATGAACGAGTGAGTCACATCAGATTATTAACCCACAGCTAATAGATGCTGATTTGGAGACACACATGCGTGTATTAGTACTATGAGTATTTTTTGGCTTAAATGGGAATGAGTCGAGAATATTTTGTTGAATTGTATGACACCAACATTTGCACTAATAGTCTTGGCTTGGCTCATGACTTAAGTATACCAATTTCATTAGAACTCATTGCAGATCTCTGCATTTTACTTATATTGTTTACTTAGAATATACATACATACTACTTATGTTGGTGGCATATTTCAAATTCACAAATATTTGCGTGTTTTTTAATTGCTATACGGTACATTGCGGCACAACTTCAAACCATTTCAACCATAAGAAAAAATGTTGATAGCACATTTTTGTAAATAAAATAAATAAATAAGGAAAAGCTGAGATTAATTTAGCATATATTTTACAATAAAATGGTGATCTCCATTAACAGCACTAACTTGAGCATAGCTTGTTTTTAAACACTTTCCCTTACTAACAAAAACCTTAATTTCGAAGGTGATAATCTTGCAGATGATTCAACGCCATCTTCAACGAGAGCATCATCGCCTGCGTTACAACGCAAACATATAAAAACACAAGAAATAGTTGCCAAATTCCTTCAGCCACCCTCGAAAGCCAAGACACCTGAGGAGCTGCAACTGCAATTTCTTAATAGTTCAGCTTCGGCATGTGAAGATGAGGAGGATTTAAATGCTCGTTTACAATTGCAGCAACAACAAGAGGAAGCTATAGCGAAAGATTTGAGATTCGGAGACTTTAACGATGATCGGGAACCACCACATGTGGCGCCAATATCAGCAGCGCCAGCGTTTAAATTTTCGAAAGGAGCAACAACACACTTGGGGGGCGTCATCAAATCCAACGATACCGTAGACTGTATGATAATGACGGTGCCATCGAAAAGTGCAGCAGCATTTAAATCTTTTAAGCTAAGTGGTACAACACCTAAAACTCGTGTGACACAACAACCGTCTATACAGCCGCAACCACAGAAGAATCTCAAATACAGCTTGGAGGAGTTGCGTGCATTGGCCAAAAGCAGTGAAGCACGTAAACCGCCTTTAGTGTCTTGCCAGAAGGGTGCATGCATAGCGCAACTCTTTGTGCCGGTGCCGCGCCAGCAACATCATCACATAACGCAGCATCATCATGGCCTAAACATGTCACCATTGGCACTGCAACAACATCTGCAACAACAGTACCAACACATGAGTTTCAACGAATCCATGGAATTCGTCACAGGCAAACGGCGTGGTGGAGGTGGTGGACAAGCCAAAAAACATCATGATCATCAGTCAGTTGTTACGCAAGCAGGTGGCAGCGGTGGAGCTACGGCTACACAACAACAACGCAAACCCATGGATGTCATACGTGTACAACTCTCGCTCAACGAGGAGATAAAATTATCCGAATGTGAGAATGCCTGGCAACCGGAAACATTGCGCAGTCATTCGTCATCACGTCACTCACCGGCTGGCTCAAATGACGACATAGACGCGGTGCTAAAAAAAGTTCGTGGCATACTCAACAAATTGACGCCCGATAATTTCGATGTGCTGCTAAAAACAATGTCCAGCATATTAATGAATACACAAGAGAAGATGCAACAAGTAAATATTTAATTTTAGCTTATTGCGTGCGTGTGTTAGTTAGTTCCATGCCGGAAAGTGAACGGGTTTGTAAGGAGTCATTCTGGTCTGCAACGTAATTTTTTTCAAAGTTATTATTTCTTCTTCTGTTTTTTTCTCTTTTATTAAAACTTACGTTAGCTAAAAGAATGACTAGATTGACCAACCTTCGCTGGCCTGGTGCTCTTTCCTACGCACTATTTGAAGCTCCGTTAGGTATCCTCGTCATATCTTCAACTCTCACTCTTGCTTCCTTTCTTCCAGGTTATACTACTTATCTTTGAAAAAACTATCAGCGAACCTAATTTTGCACCAACCTATGCCAAGTTCTGTAAAGTGCTATTTCAGGAGTTCAAAGTAGACAACAAGCCACAATTCTCGGGCTCACTTATAAAACGCATCCAAGAGGAATTCGAATCAAATGTTAATGATGCGGATGCAAAAAAGCTTAAACTACAGCCGCTGGTGGACAGGCTGGAGGCTAGTGTCGACATCAAAGAACGCATTGAACTGCAGGCCGAACTGGAAGATCAGGAGTATCAGTTTCGTCGTCGGGCCTGGGGAACGGTACGTTTCATTGGTGAAATGTACAAACTGCAATCCTTGACAAGCGATCGTGTTCTAATATGCATTGAATCGCTGCTAAAGCATGGATGTGAGGAAAAGCTTGAATACATGTGTAAGCTGCTAACGACAGTCGGTCATTTGCTAGAGAGCAAATCGGCAGCCGAACAGACCAATAGCAACATGCGCATGGATAAAATCTTTCGTAAGATACAGGAGTTTGTGACTAAGTCAACGGTGCGCACCGGTCCAAGTGGCAACAAGCCAGTTCAGTTTAAAATTAGCAGTCGCGTGCGTTTTATGATGCAAGATGTTATGGATTTGCGAGCTCGCAGCTGGGATCAAGTGGCACAACTGCCAGCTCAACGACGCAGCAGCATCTATGCCAAGCCAGAGGATAAGCTGGCTGCTCAAGGCAGTAGTGGTGGTGGCGGTGCTGGTGGAAGTGGTGGGAGTTTGATGACTGGCATCTATGAAAAGCACTCCACTGCAGCATCAAGTGGCCGCTTAGCTTATGGTGGCGGTACAGGCAACCAAAGTAATGCACGCCAATCGCGTCAAACTGTATCATCTTCCTCGAATCCCAACGACTCCAACTATTATATGCACAAGTCGATGAAATTCTCGACGCAACAACAGCAGGAGCAGCAACAGAAGCAGATTATCGACTTGAATAAGCTAAAATTTAGTCGTGGTGACGAAACGACTCAAAGCAATACAAAACTGGGCAACTCCTCTATATATCTATGGCGCACATCAGGTCGACAAGCGGCAACTATCGCATCGACTAGCGCGTCTAACGCGACACTAATGCCAAACGATACCTTCAACCCCGCCACCAATAAACGGCAAGCCAATCAATTTCAAGTTCTCGACAAGCTAGATAAACTGGAACAAGATGCGCAACTGATTACCGAGACAATGAACACCTGCAATTTGGCAGAGGACGCTTCATATGCCCCCGCAGAATTTACAACAAAAGATATACAAAAACTTTTAAATAGACTGATAGAAGAGGTGATCGATACACACTCAGACATATGGCATGCAGAGGCTTTAAGCGCCTGGCAGTCGCTCATTACTAAACAGCAAGTGGCGCTCTTGCATTATCTACTCACAGACTATCTGCATTTAGCATCTGTTAAACGCCCTCAGCGTCAAGCTTGCTCAAAGCTATTTTGCTACCTAATGCATGACGCGCAGTTCGATAAGCAGCAAGTCTTTGCGCAAGCCTACGCCCGGTTTGGTGAGGAGTTCCCAGATTTGCTGGTCGATGTGCCAAATGGCTGGACGTATGTTTTTGAATTTTTGGGTCCACTCTTACATGAGTGTCTTCTGAACTTTAACGATATTTGGCTGCTGGATTGGACTGCAGATGCAGCCTTCACCGAGCGTTTTCTTAAGGCATTTATAAATTATTTCACACATGAGTTTGGCGCGAACTATGCCTACGAGCTGTGGCACAAAGTCTACAAACTGGAGCAGGGTCAAAGATTCTTCATGGCCGGCAGCAACAGTGTGGACAGATTTCGCAATTTTTTGGCCGACAACAAATTTGAGCACATTTTGGAACGCGGTGCTAAAGGTAGTCAAGAAGAAGCATCGCAGCAGCCCAAAAAGCAGGCGCACAGTATAGCCGAGCAAGTGCAAAGAATTGAATACCTGCTCGACACAGCCAACGACTGTAACCTGGCGATAGACTACATAAATACCAATGTATATATAAGCACTATCTTTATTAGAAATCTTACGCGATTCTTTTGCTGTGATTATACGACGGTAATGAGCACAGCATCAGCGCCAACAGCTGCATCTTCAGAATTTGCCTCGTCGCTACTAAATGCTGAACTATTCCGCTGCAAATGCATTCCATTACTTCGCTTCTGTATTGATGCTAATGAGCCATTCGAAATTTCTTGCCTGGACGAAATAGTTGACTCGTTGTTACGCTGCTACGACAGCGACTTACAGCTAGCAAACGAACTAATATGCAACATATTTGACATGCTGTACGACTGTGAAATCATATCTAAGGAATCATTTGAAAAGTGGTACAAGTCAAGTAGCAGCAGCAACGATGGAGATATGGGTGGTGGCAGTAGTAGCGTAGGAGTGGCGGCTGCTGTATCAGAGACCACTAGTCAATCCAGGCAGCAGAACAAAAAACAACATCGTCTAACCAACAAAATACATGCGTACATGGCCAAAATTCTATAGCAGCAGCAGAAGCAGAAGCAAACATCGACGGCAGAGAAGCGATGCTATAGAAAAATAGCGCCTAGATTTTATAATAAAACAACTTGATAGACTATTTGCTGGAAAGCTAAAATTGAATGCCAATAGATGAATGCTTAAAAGACAAAATTAGACTAAATATGCTTTATTAATTTTACTTATTTTTTCTTTAACATAACGTTTTTTCAACAAATCTTAGGCCGGGTCCATAGCTCCAACTTGCTGGGATAAAAGAAAAAAAAATTAAATTTACGTTTGCAAACCAAAGAATTCAAAATACATAGTTTGTGAATCATTATCAAGATTTTTGAGCATTTGCTATAGTCTGGTGTAAGCTGTTGAAAAAAAAAAAAAAGAAAAACGATTATAAAAGCCCAGTTTATATGCTTGTATATATTAGTTGTAGTAATGCAGCTCTTAAAAACTAAAAAAAAATTAGTTGTAGACAACTTTATAGTATGAAATATTCTAAACGTAAATTATTTATGAACTTATTTTAGACTTATAATTGTTTTTTTTTTAACTTAATTGTTTTTACTGTCTCTCTCGACCAGCGAGAAAAATCTTGTGTTTCTTTAATTGTATTTTTAAGCTATTGGCATTCTCTTAAAAAAATTCAATAACCCCTCTCCTCCTCCCACTTTATAATACAACAAGTTCCTTAAAAACTTAAAGTTTTCATATTATGTTAAAAATCAACTTTAAAACTAAACTCATCTCATCTTTTCTTTTGTCTAATCGCCTTCATCGAAAAAACACCATTTATTCACAATTCCTTTAAAGAGGAAGATGAAGCATATTTTTCTGTTTCAAACACATTGCTAATATTTTTAATTTATTGAAACGCCACAAGAATCCACATACAAATTCAAAAATATAACTTAAAAAAACGCATTTTTAAAACTACAATTTACACTACATTCGTTTTCGTTTCTGAGCGCAAAACAATTTTTGAAATTGTAACTTCCTTTTGTAATTCATCTTAATAAAAAAAAATAAAAAAAGGAAAGTAAAGATAAACAATTAAATCTAACTGAAAATGTTGTAAAACTTTTTGAAATATACATGAAATGTTTAACCAATTTTAAAAAAAAAACACGGATTAAATCATATATGAGCTCAGAGCCGCCTTTTATTAGTTTATGTAAAATATTAGTAATTCAAGCATTAAATTGAACTAGAAATAAAATAATACTACACAACATTTGTGGAAATTCGCAAAAAACCCAGTCACAATTTAAACAAACACCGCAATTTTCGTTTTAGCATTCAAAATTTGAAAAATTTAAAACTTTATGAAAGAATGTAATCAAATGTATTCGTTGTGTATGAGAACATTTATATTATTTAAGCTCTCGAAACATTATTTAACTGAATAAAAAAAAGGCAAAAACTATCTATAAATACCCATTTATTATATGCACTTTGAATTAAACAAACAAAAAAATCAAAATTATTTTATAATAATAAAAAATGTACTGCTGCAAGTTCATGAAACGTTGTGAATACTTGCAAGCTGCTTGTTTGAAAGAATAAAAATTAATTAAATGAGTATTTTATTTCGACGCAATAAGGTTGAGTTCCTAAATGCATTAATACATTGCATCAGTATGTTTTATTTTGATTTGGTCCAAAATTTATTAACCAAATTTGCGCAACTATACTATTTTGAAGATTATCAACAGAGTTGCGCAGTTTAAATACGAAAACTGCGCAACTTGTCACCAATCCAAAATAAAATACACTGATGCATTGCATAAATGCATTTAGGAACTCAGCCTAACTGTTTTTAGTGAAAACAATGGATTTTATTTTTTACAAATTTGGGATATTTCATAAGAACTGGTATTTTTGATAAATGCCTTCGTAATCAAGTGATTAGGATTTTTCATTTTTATTCAGCCCAATCATGAAACATTATCTCCCGGGAGTTGTAAAAGGGAGTTTCCGGTTTTAAGGTAGCAGATAAAGATATCTCATTTCTTTTTTTTTTTTAATTTACACTAATGAATATTAGCGGTTGATAAACAAAATTCCATTAAAAATTTTCAAAAAGTTTATAAACTTTATCTTAAAAACGGAAACTCCCATTTACAACTCCCAGGAGAAAATGTTTCATGATTGGTCTGATTATTAATCTTGGAGTTGCTTGAAATTTTCTGCTTCCAAAGCTTATTTCGCAGGCATTTTTTCAGCTCCTCAATAAAAACTCCCTTAGAATATATCATATTACGTGTTGATATTTTATTGTACATAGTGTATTGATATCAAGGACATTTACCTGCATTGTTGTGGAGTGTGGCTTTTATTGTTTGCACGTGAAATCCTTGTTATGTGTAAGGTTTTTAAAAACTCTTCCTTTACTATAAATATTGTTAATAAGAATTCTTATAAAATTATTTTCAATACTTAACAGAGACGTTGCAGTAAAACAACCACACCTCGCCTTATTTTTAACAAGTTAAGTAGCAATTGTGTTTTATCCTGTGTAAGTTTTCTTTATAGATAGAGCTTATTGCAAGAACATGAGTAGCCACATTCAGTGATGTGCGGCGTAGACAACTTGATGTAAACAATACTATTATCGACGGTTTCGACAATGTCGTGTAGACAATTGCTTTTAACGACGTGTAGACAATTAATGTTAGAGGCTGCATGTGTAGTATGGTGTTTAATTAAATTGAATCCAAGTTCGGAGTATTCGTTATTTTTACACCTTCCAGACATGCTTTTTGTTTGTTTAATTTGTTAATTTGTGTTAAATAAACGAATTTTTCAAAAGAATTTATGAATCAGCACAATCTAATAAGAACTTGCATTTTCACAGTTTTGCATTTTGTTGACTTTGCTTACACAATTGTCGACATTGTCTACGTAGTCCACAATGTCGACCATTCTCTACATTATCGACACCAAAAGGTCGACAATTAAAGACGACGCGTCGAGGAACATCACTCACCACATTATAAAAAAACTGAAATAGTTGACTTTCAAGTTTTCATAAATTTTACTTTTATACGAAAAATTTAATTGCACAATGCAACTTTCACTGTTTGATCCGAAATATATTGAGAAGTAGTCGTAATCTTTAAGTAGGTGTTGATATTGTATTAAGCAGTCGAAAGATTGCTAAAAATCAATTTGTTATTGATAGCTCTTCACATTTAAACAAATTTTTACGAAAAATTGATCTAGTTGTTTCAAAAACAAATCGTTAATGCTAAACAGTAAATAGTAGTATATAAAAACAGAATATTTGTCAGAAATATGAAACATAAGAGTAATTTTTAAATTGATTTGATAATAAAAATGGTGGCCCAAAAGCAATCGATTAATGATTTAATGAATTTATACGAACACAATAAAAATGCAATTTTATTTCCGTTATTCAGAAACAAGACACTTTGATATGGAGCGACGAGGAAGAATTCCAGTTGCTAAATTTCGAACCCAAGAAGGCAAAACGCGCAGTCGCAGCCGCGTACGTGAGCCAGACTACAATGAACAGGATCCAGAAACAGATCTATTTACGCTACTCGAAGATAATATTGCGCTTAAGGAGGAAAACAAAGCACTGAAGCTAGAAATTGAAGATCGTAAGTAAATCAATTGCAATAAAATTTTTATTTTTTACTCAATTCTACCGATCGAAAGATAAAAAAATACAAAATGAGTTACTCGAAGACAATGCAAAAATTCGAGAAGAACTGGAGACTCTTCAGGTAAATCAGCAGAAGTTTGAAGCAGAAATTAAAGAGTTGTCAATCAAGTTGGCCAAGACGAATAGCGAGCGGAATTCTTTAGATAAAATGCATAAAATTAATTTAGACAAAATCAATAGGTAAGTTTTTACCGTAAAGAAACTAACACCTCTATTATGAATTCATACGATACACGATAAACGCTTGCATTCTCTTATGCGGTATTACGACAGTTAGCATTTGCCGTTTATCGGCAAAAAATTGTAATACGAAACGATACGTATCGAATTAGCTGTTAAATTTTATATGATTGCAACCGGCTGAATATTCTTGTCCGATATTTTTTTTATTATAATTATTTTATTTGTAATCTATTAAATATATAACAATTAGCAAATTTGCTAGCTTTATGCCTTTATCACCGTCTGCGAATCGAATGCTTCACTCGAGTCGAATCATTTGGCGAATTTTGCGAATAATTCGCCTCAGATATGGTGCTGCCAAAGCAAAAAACATAAAAATTCGCTTAGAAACGTCAAAAGTCAAACCTCAAATTGAGAAAATTTTGGAAACGGAAACTTTACGCTGATTACGGTGCAGTGTTATAGACAAATATAATCCACCTTCCGGTTCCTGACCACCTGTGATAATTTTAATCTTCCCTGCTAAACTTTAGTGAAATAATAAAAATTTTCGCTTAGGTTTCAGTCACAAATTTTTTTTTTTTATTCTTAAAATCGCTACCTTAATATAGAAAGGCCCTAACTCATTTTTTGTTACTTTACAGGAGATGAAAAAAATTGAATAAAAATTATAATTTTGCGGGTCCGAATTTTCTTGAAATGGATTTTTTATTTAAGACACTAACCAATTCAATACTGTAGCAATATTTTTGCAGCAATTTTTTTTGTATAGCAATTTTTTTTTTTTGGAAAAATCTGTAAAAAGAATTTATTTTGAAAAAATAAGTTAGGGTCTTTCTATATTAAGGAAACGAAATACTAAATTATAAAATGATTAACAGCACAGATCTATTCTTTGGAGATTATGAAGAACCTGAAACTTTGTGTAGACTACGATGTAGACAGTTGCGGGAGACAATCGCGTCGACTGTGTTGTCGCCAAAACTTAGCCCACTGAGGGCCGCAACATGCCTCAAGTTGAGTAGAACACCGACGTCCTGCTCCAAGGGTGAAAGGTTTAACTGTTTGTTGGGCCCTCCAGTTTCGGTTGCTTCCGTCCGAATTGCTGACAATTTTTTTTTTGTTAGCCTAAAGTCCAGCCAAACCTAAAATTTAAGTTCGTATGTAACTTTTTTATAAAGTGTTAAATAAGAGCTCACCTTATGTCATTCCTTTCGTTCACGTAAAGGAGGTCCTAGAAAATTGAACTCTACTGCCTAGTCAGCCTAGTCTAGTTGCTACACAAGGATCCTGCTCCATCATAAGCTGCACCAGTTGTGGAACTGCCGACTGTTCGTTTTTTCATTCTAAAAATATACAGCAATTTGTTTAAAATCAAAGACAAGCAGTAAAATAACAAAAAGAATGCAAGTTACTAATCTTTTTCAATTAATTCTTTATTGTTATGACTAAATTTTTATGCAAATATCTAATTCGCCGCCTACTCACCAAATATTTATATTCGTCTATATTTGATGTTAAAGTCAAATCACATTTGTTAAACTCGCGAACAGTGATACGACCAATATTTCTATTCGTCTGTTTTTGACGTTTGAGTCGAATCACGTTTGTAAAGTTCGCGAACAGTGATGCTACCTTGGCGAATTTTAGTTGTTTTCTACTAAAAACATAAACATAAACAATATTGCATTTCAATACTGCATAAATAATGATTTTCTCAATCGTAATGATGAAACAAAGGATTTGGGTTTTATTTTTGATTCCAAATTGGAATTTAATGCCCACATAGATTTGATAACTTCAAAGGCGTATTCCATGATAGGCTTTATTAAAAGAAATACAACAGACTTTACTGACCATAGGTCTCTTTAAGCTTTGTTCGTATCTCTGGACCGTAGTAGACTTGATTACTGTTCGATAGTTTGGAATCCGTATTGCAATGTGAGCTCCCAACGTATTGAGAGTACACAAAGATTGTTTACCAAATACATATTTTAAAAAATGCGCTGGTCAGGTGATATTCCATCATACATATGTAGGCGTAAGATACTGGGATTACAATCACTAGAAGATAGTTTTTTTTTTTTCTTTAATATTTGTTTATAATTTATTAAGTGGCAAAATGGTCCGTTCTGAACTTTCTGACCTATTTAAACTTTATGAACCTACAAGAAATCTGAGAACAAATCCTTTATTTATAGAATCGACGCACGCGACAAATTATGCATTTAACGAGCCAGTCGCAAGAAGCTTAACCCTTTGAGTTGGGAGTTATTTATAATATTGTTAAAAATGAGTTATTAGTGATTTTTAGTGGATAAACATCATAAAAACTCAAAAATCACTGTACAAAATTTCTCAGGCAGCTCCTTGATTCTTTTTCAGGATATCCGCAATTGCGTACATACCAACTTAAGCGTAATTTTTTACAGTACTAAAGAAAGATTATATAAATATTGTAAAAACAGTTGTTTTCTATTATTGCTAGTTAAATATATCGCATGACATAAAAATATAAAAACTTAAATATTAATTAATATAAGTTCATTTCTTTATTTTATAATATTGGAAATTTTTTACGTATGATATTAATAAAAGCAATTTTGATCCTTCGTCAACCAGAAATGTATCCTTCACTTACAGCAGATTAAACAAAATCTACCCGAACACTTTGAATTCTTGCACTTTAAACAATTCTTTTTGTATTTTGTCAAGCTAGCACAAAAAAAAAAGTCAGCAAAATGGAAAGTAATGCGCATATCAACTTTAATATTATTTTAGATTAAAAAAAAAAACTGAATCATTTCGTTTTGAGTCGTGTGTTTAAATGCTTGTTCCCGGCTGTTCTGCATAAACATTTGTATATGTGATCATTCGATTAAAAATATGAGTCGGCAAATATTTTTGGAAATATGATAATGGCCTTCTATTTAGATTCTAAATTTTAGAACGTCCTCTACTTAATTTTTTGCCAATACTTCTGGTTCAAACATAAATATTCCTGGAAAAACTGCCTTCTTCTGAATTCAATTTTCTTTTTGTCAGTTACTATGTACTTTTCCATCTCACCACTAAACTGCACATTTTCAGAACCACAAAATTTAGTTAAAGATTGAGCAATATCCGATGTACTTCATAATGTACTGTATCAGCAATATTTCCACTCATTACAAAATCATGTAAGTCTCCATATCTTTGAAGAGTTGGTGTAATTATATCAACTACTGGGTTTTACGCATTTTTTTTTAAGTTTTAAAATCATCCTCACATTCAGAAAAATCTGAAAACTCTAAATCTGAGTCCATAGCGTTCAGATGATCATGGATTTCTTGTTCACAAAATCCTTTTTTAAGGACAATTTTACCTACACGGTTAAAAATCTTGGACTAAATTTTAGTCCAGCTAAAATATTATCTTGCGGCAAACCTTTCGGTTTAAATTTTAAACTTTTAAAATATTTACTCATATTTAAAACTCTACTGTACTAAAATTAAAACCAAAGAAATATTATAGCCTTCCTTTTAGCTTTTTGGTTAAATTTAAGTACAAAAGAAATATAACAGCGTTTTTTACCTTTTTTATAATTTAAAAACAATTCTGTATTACTTTTTGTTTATTAAATTTAAATGGTGGATTCGGTTTAAATATTTGTTTATTGCTTTTTACGCATAGCGCAGTAGCTTAGTGGTTAGAATAAAGAACTTACAAACTGATCTCGCGGTGATTGTTATTTTTTAATTTCTTTTTTTATTGTTATATTTTACTACAAACCTGTACTAAATTTTAAACCAAAGCTGTAAAAAAGGGGAATTAAAAAACCATACTTTAGTATTTTGCAAGTACAAGACTTGAAACCAAAGCTGGTGAGGACTTATATGATTATATGACAAGATTTTTGATCATAGTACACGATTTACCTTTACGCTATTTCGTCCGATAGCTTGAAATAATTTTTTTGACTGCTTATTAAAATTAGTTTAAAATAAGAACTGTTTTCTCTTTTATTTCTCTCCAATAACAGTTACACTTCGCACAGACTTTACTATATTCCTAAGATGTTTTTATGTGTACTCTGTTTGTACACATTTGTGTAAATAATTTTTGTACGTGAAAGTTTTGAGACTAAGTGGATATATTTTATTATTTCTATTGGTAGTTAAACGAGCTATAGGTCAGATTTTTTTTTTCTTAATTTATTTAATATAAATTTAAATTCCAATATTTCGTTTTTCGTTGAAAAACATCATCAGGGAAAACACTAAAATATATACAATAATTACAAATTACAATATAATCACATAACATAATATTTAAAATACATGAACTTACAAAAATTAAATAAATATACTTATTATTATTTCTGAAATAATTATGTTTTATAAAACCACATTTTCTATGAAATACGCATTTTTCTTCTCTCACACATATGGATTTCAAAGTGCGTTCACGGAATTAATTTTTGCTTGATCTAAGTTATGTCAGAAAATTAAGACAACAAGTCAGTAAATTTAGATGTATTTTCATTGTATGTGTGCATAAAAATCTATAAAGAACACTCTAAAGAACTAAAATTCCAATTGAAACGAGTCTTACATGATACAAATTTTCATTCAAGCGCCATACAAAGTGATGTACGTAACTGTGTACGCGCCAAATGAAAGGGTTCAGGTTATGTAATAATATTTCACCCATTTTGAATTTTAACGTAAATGAAAATCGTTTTAGACTTATTCTTTTCACCTTATTTAATGAAATTGTATGTATAATGACATTTTATAATGGTATAGAAAATATATATCAGTAGACCGAATGAATAAATAAATATTCATTTTTATTACTGTATCATAACATTAGAATAGTTATTTTCTAAATGGTAAATCTAAAGTATGATGCCTTTTTAGTCGAGTAATTTCTTCACTTTCATCTTATAGAGAAAATGATAATATCGAACGAATAAAATTAACCAAAATGTCTTGCGTTAACACGAGAAATCAAATTATAGACGAATTAATAATTTTGTTTTTTACAATGCGTTGTAAATATTTTTATATTTGAATTAATTGACTGATGCAAGAAGTTTTTACCAAAAGTTTCGGCTAGTTTCTGTTATTCGCCTCAATATGGCCGAATAACCAAAACTAGCCGGAACTGACAAAAAGGGCCGAAACTGGCCTTAACCGAAACCGAATATTCGGTCGGACAATAACTATGAGAGTTAAAATAGTATTGCCGCTGTATAACTTGAATCATGTTTTAAATTGTACTGCCCAGTCGTCAGAAAAAACATGATTATTTTTAAAGTTGGAAACTTCTATTTCAAGTGTTCTGTAATCTTTTTCATGCAAGCCCAAAGTGCATATTTATCGTACGATAGCTCATTGCTTATAATAGTAAAGAGTCCGCCAAATAACCTTTTTTTTAAATTCTATAAAAAAAAAACTACTGGATATTTTCTCAAATTTTTTTTTATTTGAAAGTACAATCCTTCCGGTTAATAATGGAAAATAATTTCATTCAAATGGCTGTCTCGGCTGGCAGTAGCCTACACGATCCGTCCAATTTTTTAGCACATTATCGATTGTGTGCAGCTGTATTTCACCAATGGCTTCACGAATATTGTCCTTTAAAGCGTCAATTGTCTCTGGCTTATCGGCGTAACACTTATCTTTGAAGGCACCCCACAAATAATAGTCCAACAGTGTCAAATCGCAGCTCCGAGGTGGCCAAACGACATCAGCTCTGCGGCTGATAATGCGATCTTCAAAAACAGAGCGCAAAACATCGAGTGTAGCTTCGGCTGTGTAGCACGTAGCGCCGTCTTGTTGAAACCAAATGTTGCCAATATCCTCCTCTTCAGTTTTTGTGAACAAAAATTCGTTCAACATGGCCCGATAACGATCGGCATTGACAGTAACGGCCACTCCTTGCTCATTTTCGAAGAAAAATGGCCCACTTATGCCTCTGGACCAAAATCCGCACCAAACAGTGACTCGTTTTGGGTGCAGCGGCTTTTCAATGTATGCGTGCGGGTTTTCTGTGAAGATCAAAATGAGCTTCATCTGAAAAGATGATTTTTTTGGCAAAATCGGCATCTTCTGTAAGTCGATCGCAGGTCCACTTAGCGAAGCGAAAACGCATTGGATGGTCAGTTGGCTTCAACTCCTGAACCAATTGGACTTTGTATGGCGTCATACCAAGGCCTTTATGCAAAATTCGTCTCAATGATGTCTCCGAAATATTCAATTGTTGAGAACGACGGTGAATTGATGTTGATGGCGCTACACGCACACTTTCTGCCACAGCAGCAATATTCTCGGGTGTACGCACTGTTTTTGGCTTTTCACGCTTTGGTTTATCGATGAGGATGCCAGTTTCTTTCACTTTTTTCACAAGATAACGAACATACGGAGCTGACGGTGCTTCTCTTCTTCCAAAATCCATACGCAATTTTCGCACACATTCTGCAACATTACCATGATTTTCAAAGTAATGTCGCAATATTTCCCAGCGTTGTTCAAACGTATACACAACCATATTCGTTCAGCGGAAGGATAAAACTAATTATCTGTCAAATCAGACATGAGCTAAGTGTTACCATTCACGAAATAAGCACTAGTTGAAAAAAAACCTTAGATGGCGGACCCTGTATATGAAGACTTTTCCTGACCTTCGTTTACCCACGTTCAACGTGTGAATAGAGAGAATTCTCAGCGAAGTCCACTTGTAGGACAATTTCAGAAAAAGTAGATTTTACTATTTTTGTCTTAAAGTATTTAGCTTGTTAATTTTTTACATAAACATGTTTCTGAAATTTGGGAGTTGGCTCGTTAAGTTCATTCAAAAGTTCATTTACAGTTCCTAGGACAATTGTAACTTGGGATCTATTAGCTAACGTTTGCCATTCTTTCCAAGAAGTTTTCGATGATAAATCTATCACGTTTGGCACGAAATCGCGAAGTGAACATGACAGAAAATTAAAGTTTCCATGATAACTACATACGCAAACATTATGTGGCATTTCGTACATATGTTGGCCTTAAATTAAGAAACGCGCTCTTACCTACCTTGATGTTTGGGTTATCCAATTAAGAAATGCAAATTTTTTGTTTTCTCATCCTTAATTGACATAGTCATGCTGATTGTGGAATCCGGCGGATACCCGACTACGGCGAAGCAAAAGGAGAGGTATATGTGTTTGACCGGTATGTCTGTATGTTCATATGTTCCACTCAATTCTAATACTCTCAATTCTAAACTACTTATCATAATTTTGATGACAACAAATGAGGTATCGTTGGAAGCGTTTTTATAGTCTTCTGGCTAATGGCTATGTGACGTCACATTTAATTTAATATAGCGCCCTCTAGTGGACATAAAGTCATGAGCAAAAAATTTTTTAGTGACATTAGCAAATGAGGTATCGTTAGAAGCGTTTTGATTGTCCGATGAAGAAAAGTTATCAGCACTATCGGGAATAAATTTTCACGCGGAATAGAAAAAGGGAGTTATCATTTTTAAGATAAGGCTGAAGAACATTTTGAAAATTTTTAATGCAAATTTGTTCATCAACGATTTATCAACAAATTTGTATTAAAAATCTTTAAAATAATCTTAAGATTTATCTTAAACAAGAAAGCTCCCTTTTTCGATTCCGCGTGAAAAATTATTCCCGATAGGGCTGTATGTAACGTCATATAAAGTTTAATATAGCGCCCTCTAGAGGACAAAAAGTCAACTAAACCCCTAACTTCTACACTGCTAATCATAATTTGACAAATGAGGTATCGTTAGAAGCGTTTTCACCGTGCGCTGGTTATAGGCTATGTGACTTCACATAACATTGAATATAGCGCCCTCTAGAGGACAGAAGGTAAAATAAGCCCTAACTTCTAAACTACTTATCGTAATTTGACAAATGAGATATCGTTGGAAGCGTTTTGATAGTGCGCTTGCTAAGGGCCATGTGACGTCACATAATCGAAATATGTAAGTAGTATTAAAGTAATAAAAATTATTTTTTTTATTTATTTATTTATTTAATTTATTTAATTTTTTGAACAGGATTTAAACAAAATCGATACGATTTTTTCAGGCCAGGAGTTGTCAGCTCAAAAACACAACTGGTGCGTCTTGCTACTTTAATAGAAGAAAACGCATTTTGGAAGCATTTCTCAACTGCGTTCTTTCCATAGCCTCTATGCGTATCTCATCGCTTTCTCTACTAATATTATAAAACGCAATGTGGATGTCGTCAAAAACATGTTTAAGTATATTATTTTTCAACTATGATAACTTGAAATTACTTTTTTGAAATTACTTCACTGCAAAATTTAAACAAAAATCAGTGTCATTCACAATAGTATACGAAAGCGTGATTTTTACGAGACGCTTGCAAGCGTCTATCTTGTATCGTATGAAAATCCATAATAGGCGTGTAAATCAGAATTAAATTACTGAAAGTATTCCCAAACAGCTTCTGACAATATTTTTGTATTTCAGCTTGTCCACAGAACTGCAACAGCAGAAGCACTCAGCAGCAGTTTTGTCCACAACGGTTATGGTAGACTCTGTTGGACTCAAGAATAAATTGCTCAAAATTTTACCCACACTGAACAGCAATGAAATGGAAAGCCTCATAGATATAGAGGCAACAACAGCAGCAGCTACTATATCCAGTGAGCTAGTTGAGCGCCTAGTAGACGAGTTCTTAGCAGTAAAGAATTCCATGAATGCCGTAGAATTGCAGTTATACGAGGCCAATGAGAAAATCTCTGAACTGCTTGAAAATGTTGGGCTCTTTTTATTATTTTCTTGTCATGTGATATTTTTTTATACTTACGGTTAAATTGTTACACTTCTTACAGCAACACCATCTGGAAGAGGAAAACGAAACTTTACGTACAGAGAATATTAATCTTACACGTGTGGCAAAACTGCTCACAGAGAACATGAAGGAGAGCGTAGAAACAAGCAAAAAGTATGTGAGACTCATTTTCTTTTTATAAATTTATTAAAGTATTAATAAAAATGTTTTTTGTTTTTAAAACATAGAATGGAGGCCGCACTCATTAAACTAAAACAACGCAACGACGAATTGTCTGCAAAAGCACTCGATTTAACTGATGGACAACCAGCACCAAGTATATCGCCCACAACAATAAAGGCTAATGTCGAATTTGAGCAAATCCAAGAAGAGGCTCACAATCAAAATGTGGATCATGGCGAGCGCATCGTTGAAATGGTAAGTTCTTTTTTATAAACTAGATGAGCGTACCAAGCGGTGCTAAATAGATGATATATGAAAGAAAATCTTGACCAACTCACATTTTAGGACCTGTTTAATAAGGTGAAGCAAGCAACTATTTCTGAACTCAATGTAATTTATCTTAACTAACTTGTGTGCGGAACAAAAAATAGTTGACAAAACAAAAAAATTATAAGAAAATTTGAAATATTTTAAGTTTCAATTTCAATAACTCAGTACAACAACCAAAAAATATATACCTTCACCAATGGATTCTAAAAGAGGAGAAAAAATACAGGTGTTTTAAAAGCTTACGTCTGAGTAATTTGTATATAGTTTTAAATTTACACTTTAAATTTTTTTTACGAACATAAAGAGTAAGAAAACTTTTAAATATATGCTTTTGACATAGTTATACGGTTAGACTTGCTGTGTTCACAGACCTACAGTAAAATATTTGTGCTGATATTTGGTAACCCTCTAGCGCCCCTTCAATGGGTCTTTTACCATTTTTAAAAAAGTTTAAAAAGGTATTCTTATAATTAAATCTCTCCATAAGTCCCTCTTAGGACAAGATTTATGGTAGATTTCTTATATGAGCCGTTTATTTTGAAAGTGGGCAAGTCCATTTTTCAAAAAAAAAAATGAGAATGATAATTATATATAAAACTTAATATGATCTTTTTATCTGCAAACAATTTATATTAAAAAAATTAGATTGCCTAATATTTCGTGGAAAAAAGTTTTAGGTATTAATTATTGTAAATTGGGGCTGATTGAAGAATTTTTCAAGTGCAATCGGAAAAGGGTGTTTTCATTTTTAAGATAGAGCTAATGAAATTTTTGGAAATTTCCAAAATATTCTTGAGCTTTATCTTAAAAATGAAAACTCCCTTTTCCTATTCCACGTTATTTTATTATTTTAAAATTTTATAAAATAAAATCACACAGTTAAGAGTCTTTGAAGACTTTTAAATTGTAAAAATAATTTGAAAAGTCTTTGAAGACTTTTATTTAGAAAAGTTAATTGAGAGTATTTTAAGACTTCTAATTTTTTAAAAGCCTTTTTAAAAAAGAAAGTATTGTAAATATGTTATTTATTTGTTGAATATGAATCTTTCCAATAGTCGACAAGATTAACAAAATCAATCGGTGGATTAAATTGGTTGCTGGTAATTGGTCATAAATAAACATATATTGAATTTTTTTCGCAGTTTTTGTATTCTAAAACTTTTATTAGACTTTTATAAAAAAAAATTTATAAAAATCCCAAAAGACTCTTAAAAATAACATTTTAAAATAAGTCTTCAAAGACTTCTACATTTTTTTTAAATAAAAGTCTTTGGAGACTTCAATTTTACTTATAAGTTTAAAAGTTAAAGGTGTGGGAAAACGAGATTTGTTTGCGGGAAAAGGGAAAGTAGCAATATTTTTTATACGAAAACACAATTTTTTTCGAATGCACTGTTGTGCCAAAATTACAAAGCAATCGGTGAAGAACTGTCGGAGATTTGAGATTTTGTACAAGCATACATTTGCATTTATATAGATTATTACCCTTTACGACTGTGATGAATCGTACGTTTGGTACTTTCTTAAACCTTTATTTGAAAACGGGATAAAAAGACTTAAAAAATATTCTACAAAAATATTTCAGAGCAAATTTTAATAATGTGAACACAACAACTAAAGTGAAGCAAAGAAAAAACTTGTACTGTATAATTACTTACGTTTATTTTGCATTCTCTTTGAAACTATGTACACTAACCATCTATATAATAAAAATGAAATGGTGTTCGTTGGTAGATTTATTACTATTATTACTTTATTTCTCATGAACTACTCAACGGATTAATATGAGTTCCTTCCAATGTTCAAATAATTAAATTACTACATCGTGCCTTCAACAAACTGAAAGTTTCCAACCCCATTAGCTCCCGTTGCACCACAAACCATAACACTGCTGCTGCTTGTTTGGCCGTTTTATTAACATCTTTGGGAATCAATGCTTTACCCATCTTTCTCCACTCAAAACATCGTCCATTCGATGCAAATATGTTAAATTTTGACTGTCTTCTACCACTTGGTCTACTCAAGCAGGCATTTTTCTGGTATATAATATAATATGTACTACTTATCAATAGTATATTTGACCGTAGAGTGCGGCTTTTTTACCCTTTCAACAAATTTCCTCAAACGCTTCTTCTCTTCCCAAACTTTAAAAATTAATTTCTTTATTTCTATTGAAGTTTGCTTTGAATCCATTTTTTTTTTCTTTTCTCTCGCTTAAACTGTCACTAAATTACAATACATTAAAAATATTAAGAGCAAATTACATGTAGCGTCGACAAATGACAAAAAAAAAATGGATTTGGCAATGGTACTTTTTGATACTGCGTAATATGAAGAGTGTACAAGTTTGTTTTTGGCTTCATGAAATGTGCCCGTTTGATTTTTTGTTAAATTGTTCTAAGAAGATGGTATGGAAGATTAAAATAAAGAATATTTTATTTTATATGGTTAGTGTACATAGTTTCAAAGATTTTAGTTGTGTTTCCGTGCTCTACACTGTGTAAGATTTGTGTAACTTCTGGTAAACTCGAACTGAGAGAGTAAAAATGAAATTTGAGAATATTAGCAAAAGTACGGAAACAGCTTCTAGCAAGTTTCGAGCACAAAACAGCTGATTCTGACAGCAGACGAGTCAAATGTAAATAGCGACAATTGAAATTGTCGTAATTTTGTTTATGAAGTATATTTTTTTAAGCTATAAAATCATTTAAGCTATGTTTTAAGTTATAAAATTACTTAAAATAATTTATTTATATTTAAAAATAGAAGATCAAAAGAAACTGCGATTTGTAAATTTATTTTTAGCAGCACAATTAGTGAATATTTGTGAAAAACATAAACAAACGTTTGACATTTGCTTGTTCTTCTTGATGCTTCTTCTTATTGATGCTTGTTCTTAATTTACTCGAAGTCTTGAGTTCTAGCACGCTCTGTGCACATTCTGTGCTCGAAAGAGCGATTTTATGCTTGTTCTTACACGGAAAATACGGAAACAGAAAATAGCGACTCACAAGTCACACAGTGTGAGTACGGAAACAGACCTAATGCAGCATAAACAAAAGTAGATATACTGTACAAGTTTTTTTTTTTTACTGTATGTCAAAGGCATATATTTATTTAGTCATTTTAACACTCTATGTTAGTATGTATATTGCTAAATTTAGAGTGAATTTTAAACCTGACTTTAATTTTTAAAACGCCAATACAATTATATTTTTTTTTTATTGTTTTCACCTCTACGAAAATCCGTTGATCGAAATCTGCAGTTTTTGAAAAGGTTGAAAATTGCTTTTAACAATAAACATAATAATAACTCGAAAAAATTATTTTTTAGTATAATTGCGAAGTATTTTTCTCCAAATTAAGCATATAACAATATCAAACCCTCAGAAAAATTGAATGTGTAAGGCTGTGTGCTTGTGTGATATGATTACAATTGAAAATTTCGGCCGAACAACAATATTTACTCAAGTCATTATAATTTATTCGATTATTCGAATTTAATAGGTTTATCTATTTCGTAAAACTCAGAAAGAAGTTTTATAAAGAACCGCGCGTCAAATGACTTGTAAAAATGTAAAAGCAGAACTTTACCAAGACCTGTAAAACTGGAAACCAAATTTCAAGCTCCTTATACTAGCTTGTTTTTTCCTGTTACCTAATTTTGTTGCACTGGAGACGATGAATCATAGCTGTGTTGTCGTCTCAATGGTTATTAAAAAATGAATAGCAAGAAAATAAAATATGACTTATGCAGTGTTTTCTACTAAATCATATGATCGAAACGGTGTCACAAGGTTTAATTTAAGCAGTGAAATTTTTTAGTGTGAAATTTAGCAGTTTATGATAAGCGGATTCTCAATGTAGTAGTAATACATCGAATATGTAGATTACCATATTATTTTTCAAAATCTATTACAAAATTATTATTAAAAAAAAGTATTCCCTTATGCAGGTCAAAACCTGAGAGTTGGAAGAGTTTTATTAATATAATTAAAATTTTGCTATTTTAAAAGCTGATTTTGAAAGCTACAAAATCACATAAATCTTACCTTAAACACAAAATAAGCCATCCAGATTAATCGGTTTATTTTTAACAGTTATTGGGCATAATAATACTTTAAACACCATTCATAGCAATCATAGGCATTTTTGAGTTATTCCAGCCCAATTCTGAATGATTTTCCCCGGGGAATCGGCAAACGGAGTTTTAATTTTTAAGATAAAATTCACAAAAGTTTTGGAAATTTTTTTTGCCAATTTATTCATCAACCGTCAATATTTATGAGTGTAAAAAAAATTATATCTCTATCTGCTATCTAAAAAATTAAAACTCCATTTTCCAATTCCCAGGGAAAAATCCTGCAGAATTGGACTGATTGTAAATCTGCTTGGTTTGAAATATTAGACATTTATACTCATTAAATCATCGCCATTATAAAGCTATATAACGCACAATCCGCGTTTTGACAAAAACAATTTTTAACCCGAATTAACGTGTATACGCAAATACATATAAACTCTTAAAATGTACTGATTTTTGTTTTAATAATTCTTTATGTGTTGTCATTTTGAAAATTGTAATAAAATTTGCATGGGATAATTCGGGTTAGTTTCTCAAAAAATATTTTTTTTTTTAATTTACGTTAATTTCAAAATAAATTAAAAAAATCTCTGCACCGTACTACATAGTGCTAACGATGATGTTTGTGTTTTCTACCTATAAAGCGACGATGTATATTTATATTATAGTTATATTACTTAAATACTTTACTTATTTATGACACTAAACAGTTTTTTCTTTAAATGCTTGACAGGGTATGCGAAGAGTCTCTGGCTTTTTCAGACCTCTTCAAAACATATTTAAGAGTTCCTAGTTCCTGTACCAGATAATGCTAAAAGAAATCTTCGAAAATTTTTTATTTATAACCGACGTTACGAAATAAAAAAAAATATAAAATCCTGGTGATGGTTCATTTATACAGTATAAAACTGATGAAATGTAAGCCTTGCTTTGTTGTTGAGTGTCAGTTGCTGCTGTTCTGCTAACATAATATTTATTGTTCTGCTATAAGTGTTAAGCTAACATAACAAAACCATAACGATACCATTTGTTTGCCATGTTTTGCATATACATTAGGGCGGGTCAAATTCTGGCTCAGCGAAATTCGTAAAATACATGTAATTTCAAGACTTTTTCTCCACTACAGCATATACAAATTCTGAAAAAAAGCTGTGCGGACTTTCGTAAATAGATTCATACACATACATTCATACATTCATATTTTATAATTGAGAACAAAATCTATTTACGAAAGTCCGCACAGCTTTTTTTCAGAATTTGTATATGCTGTAGTGGAGAAAAAGTCTTGAAATTACATGTATTTTACGAATTTCGCTGAGCCAGACCTCCAAAAAATTCGTCCATACAAATTGACCCGCCCTAATATACATATATAAATTATGTATCTCCTCCTCCTCCTCCTGCTCCCCTCCTCCTGTGGGATTCTTTATTTTGCTGCCTGATTATAATTTTGTGCTTTTTTTATTAATACAAATAACTTAACTTATATATATATTTTATTTTGTCTACTAATTTTCCGACCCCTCTTGTAGAAAAAACTTATGGATGCGGCTATAGCAAAAAATACTAACGATGAACTAAAAACATTGCAAATAAAATTGGAAATTCTGGAAGAAGACCTTCGTAAAGCGCTTGCACGGGCTTCAAAAGCCGAAAGCGAGTTAGAAAAGTTTAGAAATATCGGTTCAAATGCTGAGCAAAATATCAACAAGGTTTATTTGCCTCCACCCCCTCCGCCGCCACTGCCACCAACATTGCTGTACAAACCCGCCGCAGCTCTGTTAAATTTTGCAAAAAAACCCGGTAGTGATAGCTCGCTAGAAACGAGTGCAAACGAAACAGTTGCTGCATTTGGCGACAGTATCCTGACGCACCACAATCTGCGCACGAAAAGCGGTGTCAACAAGATAATCAGTACTGTTAAGCAACAAGTTCAAGCAGAGGCGGCAACAGGTAGGTCAACCATATCATCACAGCACACACATACACGTTTGAAACACAAAAACCTTAAAACAGCCACATGCACACCATGATATATGTATGTATAAAAGGTGAATAGAGAAATTTAACTGTTGAACCCAATGTTAAAATGTCCTAAAAACCTTACACCATCTGTTGTATTTAGAGCTATTTAAAAGCAGACACTTCACTTTCACCTTCATCCCTTTGTCATACCAGCAGTTTATGTTGATCCGTTACTGTTACGTTGTTCCTGTCTAAACAACCAAGAATTTTGTTTTGTCTTATTTCTAGTGAAATACTAACTGATGCGTTTATTAGTTTTGACTCGACGAAGAGTCAAATTCGAGACAGAAATAGTAATTTGTTGATAAGCAAAATATATTTCAAACTAAACTTTATTATTCTTAGAGCTTAAGTTCGGATTCAATGGGTTTGAGAACTTTCATCTTAGAAGTCGATAATAGAAGTATAATTTTTTTGAAGACTTTTTTATTATGGTCTATTTTAGATGCACAAAACATGCAACATTTTTTTGAAGCGAAGTTTTTTACGCCTCATGCTGTGTGTAATCTTAAAAATGACACTTTTCCGACACATTAGCATTCCTTTTTGTTTTCACGAAACAGTAGTGATTGATTTATGCATAGCAAAAAGAAAACGTCATTGCATTAATTTTTCTTTTCATGACCGCCAGATTTTTCCAACACAAACAAGTGGTGTTTGGAAAACTAATTTTGTAGCAAACAAAAGTTCGAAACGGAATCACAGCGAATCGTTGAGTTCGAACTTTATTTGAGTACGTAAAGCTCAAGCAAAAATTAAAACGAAGAATTGATAAAGAATAGTCGGTCGACATCACGCCGACTCTGTTACACACAAAAATAAAATGAAAATAAAATAATGTGTGTTGTGTGAAGGTGAGTGAATATTCTGAACCCTGGTTATCATGCCCTCTTAATTTCATTAATAAAATTGAATTATAATAATTGAAAACATTTGCAAAAACAATTAAAAATTAATGTAAGTTGTAATAAAATATGATAATAATGAAATGTAATAAAA
The DNA here is from genome assembly GCA_963920525.1 of Dichetophora obliterata. Taxonomy (NCBI): domain Eukaryota; kingdom Metazoa; phylum Arthropoda; class Insecta; order Diptera; family Sciomyzidae; genus Dichetophora; species Dichetophora obliterata. The sequence continues at coordinate 300,804,100 of OY986435.1, read as the reverse complement.
TTTACTGGTGTGAATGTCAACGTGTGTTTTTTATACCCCCACGTTTAAAAAAACGTAATAGGGGTATATTAACTTTGTCTCCGTTTGTAACGCTCCGTCTGTCCGTTTGTCTGTCTGTGATCACGATAACAGCCGTAATTTTATAGCTATCGTAACGAAATTCAATATAACAGCTTTTTATTCAAAAATGGAGGTCAAGTTCGAAAATGAGCCAAATCGGATGAAAACCACGCCTACCTCCCATACAAAGTGTCTTAACCAAAACGGTAATATCTCTTTAAATTCCACAAAAATTATTCTAATTACTTAAAATTTTGAACATTAGCTTTAACCATAATATGAACTCTTTGTAAAAATCGAATGGAAATAACGCCTACCTTCCATACAAAGTGACTTAACCATAACTGTAAATTAAATTCCACAAAAATTAATCTAGTGATTTCAAATTTTGCTCATAAATTTAAGAGTCGAATAAAAATCACATCTACCTCCCATACAAAGTGAGTTTACCAAAACGGTGAAATTTCTTTCAATTCCGCAAAAATTAATCTAATTACTTTAAATTTTACACATAAGCTTTAAAAATTAATATATATATGTACTTTAAGTATTAAATTTGGAAAAATCTAATAGAAACCACGGCTACCTCCCATACAAAGTGGCGTTATCAAAACGGTAAATCTCTTTAAATCTCACAAAAATTTATCTAGTGACTTAAAATTTTGCACTTATGAAATTTGGAAAAATCCAATGAAAACCACTGATACCTCCCATACAAAGTGACTTTATTAAATCACTAAAATCTCCTTAAATTCCACAAAAACTACTACAATGGCTTACAATTTTTAAAATTAGTTAAAATCTTAACTATATCCACTCGATGTTTGAAATTTTAAAAAAAAACCGAAAATTCCCCCCACCTTCCATGCAAAATGAAGTAATCATAATAGTAAAATCTTTATAAAATCCAAAAAAATTATTGTTTGGACTTGATGTTGTACACAAAAGCTTTAATAAATAAAAAGGACTAGTTTCAAATGTTATATATTTGGATAAAAATCGCGACCAATAAAAGTGACGTCATTAAAATAATACAACATTTAATTTTCATGTTGATGACCGAAACTGGATATTAATATAAAAATTTAAGTTTTTGCAATTAATTTTTTTTAAGTTTTTCTAAATGTCCTTGTTATTTATTATTTTGATTTTATATGATTTGAATACAAATTCTAAATGTTTGATAGTTTAAATTATACTTGATTTTAACCCTTTCACTTTTATAAGTTATCCAAGAGAGTACAAATTAATTTGTGTATTTGTATCTATTTATTTCAGACTAATTTAATAAAAAAAAATTATAAAAAATAATAAATTTTTGACAGAAAATAGTTTTATTTTAGTGTTTCCATTGCGTAAACGAGAAAAAGTAGTGTCAAATTAAAAAATATAAATCTAAAAAAAGTTTTACTTGGTCAGTATTACTGTAAATTGTGAAAATTATGTGGGGACAAATTTGTCCCTTGTGCGTAAAAGGGTTAAATACAAATTCTAGTTGTTTGGTAGTTTAAAATCGTTTATTGAGCTTTGTTGTTGTTTCTTTGGAAAAATACACCACAGAGGCAATGAGATTTCAGTGTCAATTTCTCAGTTTTTCTCCCTTTCATATTTTCCTGTTCTAACCTGTTCTAACCTTGACCTAAAGCTCAATAAATGATTTTAAACTATCAAACAACTAGAGTTTGTAATTAAAATCAAGTATGATTTAAACTATCAAACATTTAGAAATTGTATTTAAATCATATAAAATCAACAAAATTAATTTTTTTATTAAAAGGAAACAAAAATACCATTTCATACATATAAGAAAAAAAATTAAGTATAAAAAATGTATTCTTTTAATATTGAAGTTTATAACAATTAATAAATTTTTTATTTTATTTTTTATTACAAAAGTATTGCATACTTTATATCTTCCGTACACACTCAAAACAGTATGTACCTACAATGTATATTTTTATAGAACTACAAAATAAAGTATCTTTGTTTTTTTAAGGGTTGAGTATTATAAGAATAGAAATATTTGGTTTTCTTTTCCTTAACTCCACCGAACAGAATTCGTTCGAAAATTAAATTGTCTTTTTTTTTTTTTGCTTCAGTACCTATAAAACTTTAATATTCAGGGGTGTTATGGAAACTGACAATTGCCGGATCGGTTTTGAAATCGACACAGTTTTCATTTTGGTGTCATAGCAACCGATTGTCGATTTAGAAACTGGTTTTATTTTCGAAATTGGTTTTGTGTCAGTTTTAAAACGAGCAGCTGACAGTTGTCAGAATTGCTGTTAAGTGTGAAAAATTTAAGAAGTGATCGATTTTATTTATTTTTGTTTAGTTTATAATTTATTTGCTTTTTTTATTAGGGGAAAACATAAGAGCGCAGCCCAAATTGCAATTATAACTGATTTCATGGAGAACCACCCGGAAATGGCCAAGGGCTTCACCAAAAAGATGAGCCACTTGTTGAATCAAGCATCATAACCAAGGTTTCCTTATTTAGCGGGTATTGGTCAACAAATAAGCATGAAAAATTAGGGCATATTTTCATATATGGGTAAATGCAAACTAAATAACAACACTTAAATCCACGAAATAAAGATTTGCTATTCGCCGTCAAAACAGCTGTTTAAATTGTCGGTTTTGCATATGTTCGAAATCTATTTTGCCTCACTTCGAAAAGAACAAAACCGTGTCTGTTTCATGACACCATTTAAAACCGATATCGTTTTCAAAACCGATTCTGATTTAATTCTGTGTTGGTTTCCACAACACCCCTGAATATGTTATATTTGAAAGTTGTAGAAGTACATTAGTGGCTGCAAAATCTTCTTTAATTTATTCTTTAATTATTTTATAAATAACTACTGTGTGATAAAATTTGACCCAGAAATAATGCTTAAAACATATCCTGGATCAGTTAATATTTTCCAACATTTTAAAATTTTATCAAATGCAAACCTTTAAATATCTCAATATGGCATTTCCAAACTGGCGCTACGGACGATTTGCACGAAGAAATATTAAAAAATAGAATGAAAAAGTCAAATTTTTAAAGTTTTTTTTTTTTTGTATTTGCGTAGTAATTAAGTAGCACTATATTTAGTAAAACCAATGACAAAAATTAACCATAAGGATTTAAAGATATTAACAAAAATATGTGCTTTGAGTGAGTGAGTTTTTACTTGGATTACAAATTTGCAAAACTCTGAATTGGACAAGACTTTTTGTATACAACTTTTTTAGAAGGGTTTTAAGTAATATAAGTTAATTTTCCAAGTGATCAAATTTAAAAATCTTCTCTGGTTTTTTTATTGGGCTTTTTGATCTGGCGTTGTGTTACTTAAATTTCCACTGTAGTTCAATTGGGTAATTAAGTAGTTAAGTAATTATGTAATTTAGTTATTTAAAAACAAATTTAATAGATTGTCCTTTCCTTGCCTCAACCATTTTTTCATCATGTCTAGCCCATGCCTTCCATTTTTACTAAAACACAAAGCTTACGAAACATTTACTAAGCATTTACGAAAAAGAAAAACTACATTTGTTCAACAGTACATACGATTTGACCTTGGTAAATGAATTTATGTATAAATTGGTTAATCCGAATCACCCTGAGTAAATTTTTTTTAAATTTTCAGAATGACTTGTTAACGCAAATATAAAGTGGTTTAAACTAAAATAAGCACATTTTAAGTGTTTGTGTTTGCATTGCCATATGGCAACGACAGGGTGTTTCGGGTTAAATTAATAAAATGAAAATGTTTCTCTTAGATTATATCATAAAATAATAAGTTTTTAATAAGTTTTAATTTTTGGGTCACGGTAGACTTTTCTGTGGAAATGCCCATATACACAAAAGTGGACTTATTCCACTTTCAAATATAAAGGCTCATATATTGAATATTGTATAGCAAAAGACTTAGCAGCTTGTTAACAGGCCAAACATCGTGTTCTTGTTTAGCAGATAACATTTGTTAAGTCGGAAAGTCAAACTTATTGAGTGTAGTGATGAATCGTTTTGGGAATGAGTTTTAACAAGTACCAAATTATTTTTGATTTGCAGTTTCAAAGTCTTAAAACTGTCGTTTATTAAAAAAAAAAATAAATTTTTTATGATAGATCTGAATATGATAAAATTAAAAATTTGCAAGTAGTTTACAAGTTTTATCAGCCATGGATGACAATCTGAAATTTGTATGCAAAATCAATATTATTGATGTTTGCCAATCAATGATTGAGTTATCTCTGTGTCTATCAATCTCATTTTTTTTTTTATCAACTATAGCTTTTGTCACACAGAACAGCATCGGTTTCAGTGTGTAGCTATTGACAAGCGTTTAATATTATTACGTTGTTGTGCATCCTTATTTAGATGCAACTCTTTGAAACTGTTGTCTGTAGTATGTCCTTCGCATTTCACTTGTAAATCGTTGCAATGGTGATGTGTTGAGTTTATGAACACATCTACATTTTCAAACAAATAATTAAGAACATATCCACATTTATGCATAGATGAAGGCACTGAAACGATGCTCAGGAAAAGCATGATGGTAGAACTTGAAGTTATAAGTTTATGTGGTGAAGATTATACACTCTTTCAAACTTTATTATTCTTGGTTAAATGTGTTGTTCTAATTCAATTTTAATCTAATAAAACGCAACAAAGAGTGGAATATGAAGAAAGTGTGGGTAAATCTTTCAGAGTTTTTCAATAATGCAAACATCTCTTTTGATTAACTCTACCTGAAAGTTATTTATTCGCCTTGACGAATGCTTATGTTACAGTCCCTGATCAATGATAATATAATTAGACCAAAGTAACGAATTTTTTATTTCTTATTATATTGAATTGCTGTTTTATTGTAAGACCGTTAGAAGCATGCCATAAAAAAGAAGAATATTCAAATATTAAATTTTAAATTTTTATTGTAAATTTTAAGATGACATCTTCATGTTTAATAATTTGTAAGAACATAGGACTTAAGTCAGCTGATTTAGCTCTTCTGTTATTTTTGGTAACAGTAACAACATTAGATGACTTTTACTCTTTAGTATATCATTATTCCGCTGTCACAGTCACTGTTGTGTAAAAGATAAGGTTTGAGTTCTTTGTTTAAGTTTAAGTGTGGTGAGCAGTGCCTAACTACATAAGAATTTTTTCTAAATATAGTATTTCGCTTATGATATACATTCCTAAACGTAACGTTAGTTTCAGTGTCTGACACGTGACGCATAATTCGTATTAATGCCCCTATCACCGTCTGCGAATCGAATGCTTCACTCGAATCGAATCATTTGGCGAATTTTTCTTTTTGTGGTATTTTTCTTTTTGTGGTGCTGCCAAAGCAGAAAACATAAAAATTCGCTTAGAAACGTCAAAACTCAAACCTCAAATTTCAATTAAGCCGCGATAAATACAAATAAATAATAAAATATACCAAAATGTTAAGCAGCACGGAGCTATTCTTTGGAGAAACTGAGGAAACACAAACTTTGTGCAGATTACGACGCAGTATTAGGGATAAATCCAATCCGCTAGAGATTCCTGACGACCTGTGAATATTTTTATATGCCCGGTTGATCTTCATTGAAATATTTAAAATCTCTTAAAGGTTTCAATTCTATTTTAGGCTTAACGCGGAAGCCTTTGTCTGCAGTTAATTCGAAGTTGTGCGATTCCTCCTATTTTGAACACGCTACGATTTTTGCTGAGGATAGTTACCAAAAGAGAGTTGGAAACGATTTTGAATTGGGTCTTTTGAATCAACGGTGTCCACAGTTTTAAGCGAAGTTGTCGGGATTATTGAGCGTAATCTTAGCCCTGTATGGTTAAGAAAGAGCAACCATGACAGAACAGGCTCGGAACTTTTTTTATGCAAAATCAGGATTCCAGGGAGTTATCGGTTGCATCGATGACACGTATATTTGCATTGTTGCCCCAGCACAGGCAAAACACCATTACTTAAACCGAAAGGGATGATCGTAAGTTCTATATTATGACATTGATTTAAATTTCTAACCACTATATATGCAGGCTTGTGACCACAATATGGTCACAGTCGGTCCCAGTGAATTTAATTCAACAACAAAACTTTTCCACGACTCCTTGTGGATGACTTTTGAAGAGCCGAATTTTCCCAATCCAGACGCTATGTTTGGATTCTGCTCCTAAAGCTGGACCATTTTATGGAACTGCTGGGTGTTGGTTTTTTCATACTAAAAATAAATAACAAATGTTTTACAATCAAAAACAAACCACAAAAAATACAAACAATGCAATTTACTTATTTTTCTATTATTTTCCATTTTTATGTGCAAAATAAAAATAAATCAAACGCATTCGCCGGCTTGTCACCAAATATTTTTATTCGTCTGTTTTCAACGCTAAAGTCGAATGACGTCTGCGAAATTCGCGAACAGTGATGCCACGAAGTTTTTCATTCGCCTGTTTTTGACGTTTCAGTCAAATTAAATTTAAACATTCGCCGACGGTGATACCAACTTGGCGAATTCGACTTAATTTTTGTTCGATTCGCCGACTGTGATAGGGGCATAAGTAATTTATGTCATTCGCAGATGTCATTCGACGTAAGCGTCAAAAACAGACGAATAAAAATATTTGGTGACAAGCCGGCGAATGCGTTTGATTTTCTTTTTATTTTGCACATCAAAATGGAAAATAATAGAAAAAGGTAAGTAAATTGCATTGTTTGTATTTGTTTGTTTTTGATTTTAAGCATTTGTTATTTATTTTTAGTATGAAAAAACCAACAACCGGCAGTTCCATAAAATGGTCCAGCTTTAGGAGCAGAATCCAAACATAGCATCTGGATTGGGAAAATTCGGCTCTTCAAAAGTCATCCACAAGGAGTCGTGGAAAAGTTTTGTTGTTGAATTAAATTCACTGGGACCGACTGACCATATTGTGGTCACAAGCCTGCATATAAAGTTGTTAGAAATTTAAATCAATGTCATAATATAGAACCTACGATCATTGCATTTATGCTGAAATATCCCTTTCGGTTTAAGTAATGGTGTTTTGCCTATGCTGGGGCAACAATGCCAATATGCGTGCCATCGACGCAACCGATAACTCCCGGGAATCCTGATTTTGCATAAAAAAGTTCCGAGCCTGTTATTTTTCCTGTTCTGTCATGATTGCTCTTATCCATACAGGGCAAAGATTACGCTCAACAATCCCGACAACTTCGCTTAAAACTGTGGACACCGTTGATTGCGCAAGACCCAATTCAAAATCGTTTCCAACGCTCTTTTGGTAACTACCCTCAGCAAAAAATCGTAGAGTACTAGCTTGCTTCAAAATAGGAGGAATCGCACATTCCGAGTTGACTGCAGACAAAGGCTTCCTTGTTAAGCCTAAAATAGGTTTGAAACCTTAAAATGATTTTATTTATTTCAATGAAGATCAACCGGGCATATAAAAATACTCACAGGTCGTCGGAATCACTAGCGGATTGGATTTATACCTAATACTGCGTCGTAATCTGCTCAAAGTTTGTTTCTACAATGAATAGCTCCGTGCTGCTTAACATTTTGGTATAATTTGTTATTTATTTGTATTTATCGCGGCTTGATTGAAATTTGAGGCTTGAGTTTTGACGTTTCTAAGCGAATATTTATGTTTTCTGCTTTGGCAGCACCGTATCTGAGGCGAATAAGTAGGTTCGCAAACAGTGATACCACAAAAAGAAAAATTCGCCAAATGATTCGATTCGAGTGAAGCATTCGATTCGCAGACGGTGATAGGGGCATTAATTTCAAAACTTCCTGGTCTTCCAAATTGATTTCAATTCTTTATTCATAACTACTAATGGTGTAATTAAAAATGTAAGAAATGTGTGCATAAAATGTTATCTCATATTGAATTATGGATGGTATTTTTTTTTTAACTTGCGTATTTTTATCAGTTTTCAGACATTAGTTATTTTCCTTTTTGGAATGTATTTATAACATTTAACTGTTTTTTCGAAAACTTTTTTCATGGTGCCGTTAATCACATACATAAATAAACCACAAACATAAATATATATATACAATATTCGCTCTGTTTCATAAGTATAAAACCACTTCAAAGTTTTTCATAAAACGCCTGAACCATATAGTAGAAAGTGATATTTTTGAGTTGAAAAGTGAAAAAGAATATCTTTCTTAAAATACTACTTGGTCTCTTTGGCATCATTTTCATCGAGATTCATAAGTAAAAGACGCCTTTGCAGTGTAATTTTTTCGTTGTTCTCGTTAGGCGATACAGTGCCTCATAATGATAAGGTATGTGCACAAAAATTGGAATTGGAAAAAACACATAAAAACAACACCCTAAATTTATTTTTAAATTAAAAGTAACATTCTTAATATTTAAAAGGAAAAAACAGAAATTTTATGCGTTTTTTGAGAAATTAGCAAATACATTTTTTTAAATATATTTTGTAAATTATATTTTTTCCAGCAACTACTATCCAATACCTTTCGAACGGTATCTCAAAAATTGTATTTAAAACTGACGTAGTTACAATTTATTGAAAATTTCCCAATTCTGACGTTTTCAGATGATGGCCAGAATTGAAAGGTCCATAATTTTTCAACGAATGGTGAAAAATAAAAGAACTGGTGTTTTTATAAATAAGTAAATTATTTTATTAATTTTGTTTAAATATTAAGATATAAATTGATAGCCTTATTTTTTTAATAAACAACTATAGTTTTTAGTTCAACTATAATTGAAAATGTTCAAAATCATCGCATGGGGCAGTGTTAAAAATATTGTTACAACTAAAATTATTGTTGGTTTTATGGTTTTGTTCGTATTGATATTAGTTTTTTAAAGTAAGACATAAAAAGTTTGTGTAAAATCAATTTTTTGTTGTTACATCTTTTTTGTTTGTATGTTTCCTTTCATATTGTTACTTTATTTTTGTAAAAGCGGATTCTCTGACCTTCAGCATGTTCAGCTAGTTATTTTACATGGAGTTTTTGTTTCCAATCTCTTTGACGTGATTAAAATTTTTTGTAACTTGTTTACTTCAAGAAGTTATTCATAAATCTTTCAAATATTTTTATGCTAATTTCATATAAAATTTTAAATTGAATAGCTAAGCTATCAATAAGTTAGTCTTATGATTACATTATATGTTAATTTAACAGTAAAAATAAATAAAAGCTTTAAGAATTTTGATTAAACGCATTTCTTTAGTGTTATTACAAGGCTCAATTCGCCTGTTATAACTTGCCCCAAAGTTGTTACACCTGACTTTTCGGAAAATGATTTTTTTTAAATCAACAAACTTTCTCGTAACTTTGTTTTCAATATCGTGAATAAAGAGTGGGGCTATAATAAATTTCAGTTGTAATCTGAAAAAGTTCAAAATATTTTAAAATAAATCTTTTTTCGAAATTTTGTAGCAACTAGCCCCAAGCTCCCCTACCAATTATTACTACTTACATCAACTCTGTCAGACACGTGACGCGATTTGTCTGTACATAACAAGATAATAAAAAATTGCTAAAAATATAACAATGGGATTTTTAATATTTTTTCTTCTGAACTTCAATTCGTACTTATAATTTGCTTCTAACACGTGGCTAGTTAACATATCTAAGACCAGGCGTCCAAAAATAACATAAACTAGTAAGAAATTAACTTCGACTGGACCGAAGTTAAAATACCCCCACTGCCGTATTTTAATTTGAAGACATTAGATTAATTTTTGCGGAATTAAAAGAGATTTTACCGTTTTGGTAACCTCACTTTGTATGGGAGGTAGCTGTGGTTTTGATTCGATTTTTCCAAATTTCATATTTAAAGTACATATTAATTGTTAAAGCTTATGTGCAAAATTTCAAGTGATTAGATTATTTTTTGTGGAATTTAACGAGATATTACCGTTTTTATTAAGTCACTTTGTATGGGAGGTAATTTCCATATGATTTATACAAATTTCATACTCAAGGTTGATATTAATTGTTAAGGCATGTACAAAATCATTTGATTAGTTTTTGCGGAATTTAAAGAGATTTTACCGTTTTGGTGTTAAGTCACTTTGTATGGGAGGTAGGCGTGGTTTTTATCCGATTTGGCTCATTTTCAAACTTGACCTCCATTTTTAGTAGAAAGCTTATATATTTATTTTCGTTACGATAGCTATAAATAACGGCTGTTATGTGATCACAGACAGACAGACGGACTGCTGAATCGATTCAGCAGGTGATGCTGATCAAGAATATATATACTTTTCTATTCCGGTCTCATCGGCGTTACAAACGGAGTGACAAAGTTAATATACCCCTATTACGATTTTTAAACTTGGAGGTATAAAAAGTTGAATTTGTCTGTACGTGACCATGGAATGCTTAATTAACATCTTATGGTAATATTTAAGGTAATTTTTGGAAAAAAGATCAAGGCCATCAAAAAACATTATTGCAGTAAAAACCATATTACATTCAAAAAAATTTAGACTAATGTAAATCACTACTTTTTGAATAAAACCCATATTAATACTAAGTTAAAATGTACCCTTTCTGCGAGCGCTTTATAAAGGGTGTTTTTTTTTAAGAGAACTTTAAATTAGCTATAATGTTTTCAGTCACAGCTGATTTGACATTTTTCGATTTTGTTTTTAGTTTGGTTTGCCAATTCATCATGAATAGACTCATGCCGGAGCAACGTTTGCAAATTGTTCAAATTTATTTTGAAAAACACAATTATATTCGAGAAATCCATCGGGCATTACATGCGTTTTATGGTGTTCATTCAGAAAAAGTCACCGTTTGGTGCGCTTTATGGGCTGTTGGAATCATTGGTCATTAGGGCGTATCGAATTACTATTTTTTCGAATTTCACATTCTTAGAGGTCTCAAAAGTTGCATAGGGTGGTCAAGATCTCCCAAAAAAATTTTAGAAAAAAATAAGGAACTCTCTCGCAAGGACAAAGTTGTTTTTTGAGAAAAACAGTAAAAAATCACGATCTCAAAATGCTTTCATTTTTGTAAGAAAAACTACATATGTCGTAAAACAAAAGTAAATACTGACTTAAGCTAACAATATTTTGGCAAACACGATGCCACTCTTAGTTTTTACCCACAGTGTCCTGTGTGAAGGATATTCGAATCTAAATGCAGCGCAGAACTTTTAATTTTATTCTGATTGTCTCAATTTTGGTGATATTGATTACAGTGTTAACGTTTTCCTTAAATTTGGCGAACTAAAAATTTGCTTATTGTTCGCAAATGAATTTTCTTGTTTTGGAGAAATGTATACTTAAATGCAATTTTTTAACTAGTCGTAGTCCTTTTTTTTCAATTCAATTTTTGGGATTATGTCCCCTTTTCGACATTGGGGCTATGTCCCGGCACCCCGTCAATTATTACAAAAATTACAAAAATAGAGCATTTCGAATATAGAGTAGTTTTTGAGATACCGTGGAGACCAGTTTGAAAAACACAATTTTTCAGAAAATGCTTTTGGTTAACGATGTTTTCAAGTGTGGGCTCTTTTCGTATGCGATAATAATTCAGTTTTTTCAATGTTGGCTCTTTTCGTATGCGATAATAATTCAGTTTTTAGGTCGAGTTTCATGAGAACCCGCCCTTTAATGGTTGCAAATCAAAAAGGCAAAAATATGCAAAAACAACATGCATTTATTGTATGCATATTGAAAGCAGGCATTTTTTGTAAAGTATGCAAAGGAAAAATTGCATGATACGTAAAAATAACTTAATCATTTCCATTTTAAGATGACTATTAAAAACATGCATTTTAATAAGTCTTCAAAAATGATGATGGTTAGGACGTTACAGTCAACAGTGACCACCGGTACAGAGACATGATTACTTTACTAACTTTTTCGTTCTCGTAAAGCGTTGGTTAACAACTAGAGAATTTGATACTCTGCTGGTGTACTCTCATCATTTTAATTGAATTCGCTCAAAACGTCATTAAATTCTCGTCAGACAAATAAACGTCAGAACATTAAATTTTTTTTTACTTTACACTAATTCTTCATGGTTTTTTACCCAAAATTGACTCGTATTGTTCCGCAATCACCGTATTTCCCTGATTAAGCTCCGTGTGACTTCTGGCTATTTAGCAAACTCAAAAAAACGTTCCGGGGGCACCCTTTTGAATCGATCGAGAAGATAAAAGCCAAATTGAAAACTTCTTTTTGTTGTTAACAAAAGGAAAGTGCCAGTTTACATTTGAATACTGTTGTAGTATGTATATATCGTCACCTAAAATGCAAGAAGGCGTAACAACAAAAAATTCAAAATCGGCTTTTTGATTGGTTATGATGCACCTTATCAAAATACATGTTCCCGCAAAGTTGTACACTCCTACAACTAAAAATGACGTTTTTATTAACAAAATACTAAAAGCCTCAGTAATCTTAGTAAGCCCTTGAGGTATTGAGAATGTTTTTTGTTTCCCCTGTAAAATCATAAAAAGTGTTGTTACGCCTTCTTGCATGTTAGGTGAAAATATGCTCTTAGATAATTTACGAAATATTGTCTGAAAATGAAGATGTATTGTAGAAGTAAAAATGTAGAAAAAATTCTTTTTCAGCTTTGTTCTAATAAAATTGGCTAAGAACTGTAATGCAGAAGGTTATTTTAATGTTAATATGGCTTATTGTAATGAAACCTTAGCATCAGTAAAAATCTGTAAAATCTGTTATTTTGACTATCAGCCCGATTCCGAATAATTTTTCCCGGGGAATCGGAAAAGAGTGTTTTCATTTTTAAGATAAAGTTTAAGAACATTTTGAAACTTTATAATGCAAATTTGTTCATCAACTGTCAATATTCTTGATTGTAAACAAAAAAAATGTGATATCTTTATATGCTATCTTAAAAATTGAAACTCCCTTTTCCGATTACCAGGGGAAAATTATTTAGAATCGGGCTTAATGAGAAACGGAACCGTGTAACTTTGAACTTTTGTGCAAATAATTTTTTATTGCTTAATAATATTTTTGAGTAGCGGTGGTCAAAATCATCCACGTATTTCATTTGAGTAAACCAAAACAATGATTTAAATCTATATATGAACTGTCAATCATCGATCATAAAGTAGGACTTAACTGTCTGATGTTTGCCATAAATAAGTATATTCCTTTACGTAATTATTTTTTACATAAACATAATTCATTGCGTACTGTGCATACACACACAACCACTCATATTTTTTATGCGTCCGAATATAAGAGCACCCAAACAACCCATTAGGAACAAATGAGAAAGTTGCATAGGGGCCGTTCATAAATCTTCCCCCTCCTCTGACATAATGTGATGATGTGAAAAACCTAATTCTTATTGGGAAAGGAAACGACACTTTCATTTTTCAATGCTTATTTGTGTTTCTTACAATAGTAATCTTAGTATATGCGGCCATTTTAACGCATTATAAAACAAAAGAAAGTCGATGCATTATCGAATAACGAATTTTTATGCCCCCATGCGGACTAGGGCGTTCAAGATGCTGCCGGCCTAACAAAGAAAACACGGTTTTTGCCAAAATTATTGTTAGTTTTTCCAAATAGTCCCCTTTCAGCTCGATACACTTATTCAAACGATTTTCCAACATTGCGATGTCCTTTCAATAGTATGATTTCTCAAGATCTCCGAAATATTCTCCAGTTTCCAATTCAATCTGTTAATTCCTCGCAAATATTGTTTTCTGAAGCGTAATTTTTAAGATTAGGGAACAGATAATAGTCGTTGGTGCCAATCTGGAAAATATGGGGGATGAGGAAACAGTTCGAAGAGTAACTCGTGCAGTTTGGCCATGGGCGGTTTGTTTGCGATTTCGTTCTTGAATCGGTCCAATAATTTACAGTAATAGTCGCTGTTGATTGTTTTTCCTTTTCTCAAATAATCGTTAAACAAAAGCCATTTAAATCCCAAAAAACAGACGCCAACACCTTTCCGGCCGTTTGTTGAGTCTTCGCTTGCTTTGGTGCACTTTCACTGGGACCTACCCACTCTTTTGCTGATTCCTTAGAATCCATGTTTCATCCATTGTCACTATTTTACGTAAAAAATCAGTTTGATTTTGCTTAAACATGTCCAAACATTGTTGGGAAGTGCGAATACGTTCATGCTTTTAATTGATTGTTAACGAACGCTGCACCCATCTTGCAGTCAGCTTTCTCATACCCAAATCTTCATGTAAAATAGAAACCACCAACGCACTCGATATGGCTACGGCTGTAGCTATCTCACGCACTTTCACTTTCGGATTGTCCAATAAGAAATCGTGGATTTCTTTCCAATATATTCTGGAGCGGTCACTGTTTTTTGGTGCTCCCCTGCGTCCTTTTTTTTTATTTTAGACCGACCCAACGCTCAAGGGGTGCCCCCTATAAATGTGTTAGCATTGTGTTGTTTCGGAAGATGGGTGATAGTTAATTGGAGGGTGGATAGATGGAGCAGTGTCGGTGAAGAGTTTTTTTAAATTTGCACAGCGTAAAACTGACATGAAACGCTCGCAGAGAGACTATTCCACAACTTTACCTTGTGACTAAAAAACGAATTATCTCGGTAATGCGAGGTTCTGTTGGACATCGAGGCAAAGCTAAAGGAGTGGTCTTGGACAGCTTCCCGAGTGGACCTGGGAAACACACGAGCTGGTGCCGTCAGGTCATGTATCTCCCTTGAACACTTTTCATTGTAGTGCCTATACAGAAGGCTGAGGCAAACAACATTCCGTCGATGCTCAAGAAATTAGAGAGAATGAAATACTTGTATCCCCTCAACTCCAAATAAGATCTTGAATCCCCTGAAATGAGCGAATTTTACTCCATTTTCGGCCTGATATATGAAGTGTAGATCACGCGAAGATCAGCTGAAGTGAAATATTTTATGCACCGTTTTAAAAAACCTATTCCCTGCCCGCTTCGTTCGACACATCAAAAATATGATTATTACAACGAAAATCAGATTGGATCGATATGCCCAGAACCTCAAGAGCGACTGATTCAATAAGATCCACACCATTCATAATGAGGGGAGCTAAGGGGCAATCCATCCGCTTGTGGGTTAACAGACAGCACTGGGTCTTTTAGATTAGGGATCTATTCGATTTTTTGTATATCATTAAAGAGTGTGTCATTCATATTTTGCCTCTTTCTCTCAATCTTCATAGAGCTTGGGCGTTTTTTTAATTAATATAATTGACAAATGCTGCTGTCGTCCACAAACGAATGTATTAAGTTATGCGTCAACGACAGAAGGTCGTCGATAAAAACCAGAAACAAAGTTGGCGATAGAACTAAACCTTGTGGTACTCCTGCGTTGATGGCGTGCTCCTCGGACGAAATACCGTTAACTACAAGAATCGTTCTGTCCTTGCGGAAACACGTCCTTGAGGATACATCGAGCGAAGTAACCACCAAAACCATATGCAATAAGTTTCGTTACGAGCGCTTTATGCCACACTCGGTCAAACGCTTTTGAAATATCCAGAGCAACGACACTGCTCTCGTCGAAAAAAGTGAACGCATTGGTTCCATTTTTCAGTTAAGAACGCCATAAGATCACTGAGCAGTTGGTTGTGCTACAGGCAGTTTATAATGTCCAAGTTAATTACGCTCTCCATAACTTTGGAAAGTGTAGAGCATATTGCAATGGGTCGTTAGATTGTAGGGCTTGTGGCATCGCCCTTTTTAAGTACCCTCTGGACATTTGCCAAAACAAAATACTCCTGTTGTGTAGGAGATGCTGAAAAGTTGCGCAAAGGCCGAGCCAGCGAAAAAGCACACATTTTAAGCACAATTGGATTGCATTGCATAAGATCCACCCTCATCAAAGGGCAGTGGCTGATTGCTATCCGAGAAAGTGGAATTTCGTGCAAACAATCTAGCCAATAGGTTCGCTTAATCGGCCGAGTCAGTGACGATGTCTGATTCTTCACTCTTTTAACAAATGACCAAAAATGCTTGCTCCCTTTGGGGCAGAGAAGAAGTTGTTCTCGAATGCGAGCTTCGTGCAGCAACTTTTTGCGTTTTAAAATTGCATTACTGCGATTCCTTATAGATCTTGTCATCTTTTGTGCTGATTCGACCTCTTTTGAAAGCAGCAATCTAATATTTTACTGCTGAATAAAACGGAACAGATTCACCATAATATTTACCGAGCTTTTCTTTTGTTTCTTTCGCACTTTTGTTGTGCAAAAAGTAAAGCTTAATCAAGTCACGAAATTCTTTATCCATTTTTATAACAATACCAAAATTAGAACACTGTAACGTCACTATTCATTGACAGATCGATCTGGCTTTTATGGTGTGTTCATTTTAAGGTTGCCACCCGTCAAAAATATTATGCATTTGAAGAGTGGTGAAGAGTGGAGACCGGCAGCATCTTGAACGCACTATTATGATTGATATCAAATATTTTGTTTGAAAATTGATATAAAATCGACGGTACGATATTTTATGGCTTCTTCATCCGGGTTTTTATCTAAGATTGTATTGTTCTTGGTAATATTATATAATGCATGCTCGTTTTATAAATACAAACTTTTATATTATTTTTAATATTTTTTAAACTTAGACCCATTTAAACTTAATGTTTAAACTTAGACCCATTAGGGCGTATCGAAAAATTTAGATCGTATTCTAAGAGGTTCCAAAAGTTCATAGGCTGGAGATCTTCTCCCAAAAATAATTTTAGGAAAAAATAAGGATGTCTTCCTCTTCCGCAAGGACAAAGTTATTTTTTGAAAAAAAAAAACAGTAAAAAATCACAATGTCAAAATGCTTTGATTTTTTTAAGAAAAACTGCATATGTCTTAAAGTAAATAAAGACTCTTACTTAAAATATCCTGCCAAACACGATGCCACTCTCGATTTTTACCCACAAGGTCCTGTGTGAAGGATATTCGAAACTAAAGGTACACTCGAGGTAGCACAGAACTTTTGATTGCTTTCTGATTGTCTAGATTTTGGCGATTTTAATAATAGTGTTGACGTTTTTTTAAATTTGGTAAATTAATAATTTTCATATTTTTTGCGTATGAAAATTTTCTTGTTTTTGAGAAATGCATACTTAAATGCAATTTTTTAACTGTTTCAAAAAAAATTAATACAAGGTCTTATATCTCGGCCACCAAAAGTGGTACCGAAAATAATTTCCTTAATTTAGATTCTTCAAATGTTTCTGAAAAATACCCTGTCCAACAAGAGTATCAATTTACAACACCAGGTTAAGACCACGATTTTTTTAAAAATGTTCTTTCCTTATGAATTTTATTATTTCGTTAAAACACCTCAACTCAGCATTCACAAAAATGTTATACTAAAATTTTTAGTTTCTGAGCTTGCCATTCGATGGGTCTCAACTGACTAAACAATCGTTGTTGAGAAGTATTTTAATTAAATAATAACCATAAAGGAGATATGAAGGAAAAAGAAGAAGAAATTGTTACATTTTATGCTTGGAGTAATTTTTTTAAATATCAAAATAGGAAAAAAAAATCGTTGCCTTTTCCTGCTTTTTTAAAATAGATATATTTACGGGGTTTCGTTCAAATACATTTGCAGAATCCAAATCAAGAAAATTATCTTCGGTACCACTTCTGGTGCCCGAGATATAACATCTTATATTCATTTTTTGAAAAAGTTAAAATAGCATTCAAGAAAACATTTCTCCAAGACAGGAAAATGCATATACGAAAAATATATAGTATCACCAAAATTTTGACAATCAGATAACAATCTGTGCTATCCCGAGTGTACATCTAGATTCGAATATCCTTCTCACAGGGCACTGTGGATAAAAACCAATAGTGGCATCGTGTTTGCCAAAATATTTTTAGTAAAAGTCGATATTTACTTATGCTTTAAGGCATATTAAGTTTACCTTACAAAAATGAAAGCATTTCGAGATCGTGATATTTTACTGTTTTTCTCAAAAAACAAAGTTGTCCTTGCGGGAGAGGAAGAGATCCTTATTTTTTTTTCTAAAACTTTTTTTTTTGAGAGATCTTGAAAACCCTATGCATCTTTTGAGACCTCTTAGAATGTGAAATTCGGAAAAAATTTTAATTCGATACGCCCTACTGTCCATTTCTACAAATCGTCGCTTGAGAAAATTAATGTCGTATGTGAAAATTTCCACTATTGAGATTATTGAGAAAAAGGAGCTATAATTCAAAATCTAGCGGTGGAATATTTTTCAGAATTGCAGTCCTAATTGCGGCCACATTTCACAATATTTTATGAACTTTTGTGGACTTACAGCTATTTTTTTTAGAATTTATTATAAAAAAAAATCTAAACATTGTAAATTTTCACATGCGACATTTATTTTTTCAAGCGACGAAATGCAATTCAATATTTTTTACTTCATGTTCAACTTTTATCCATCGATTTTAAAAGATGACTTAAAAATTAAGGTTAATTTGTTAAATGTTGCATTAAAGTGTCAACTTCTTACACTTCAATTTGAAGGAAAAGGCTGTCATTTTTCTGTAACTGTAAAACTGTATGTACGCCATTAATCTTTATTTATTGTTTTTTTTTAGTTAGACAAATTTTTGTTGTTTTAAAAATTTTCTGAAAAGTGTGCTTCAAATTTTCAAACGGGAAAAATAATTTCTTTTGTTTGAAAAAATGATAGGCAGTTTTTTCACCGACATCTTAAAGCACTGATTGCGTGTAAGAATAAAAAATTTTTAATTTAAATTTAAAATAAGTAAAATGAGCTTGAATTTTTGAATCAGTCGCGAAAGTTTTCTTATTACTTCAGTTTCTCAAAAAGTTTACACTTCAGTTTTCTCTAAGAATTTTATTTTATAGGCTTCTCTTATATTTTTACAATTAAAAAAAAGAAAGAAGTGGTGTTAACCTTCTCATTAAAACTTGCTCTGGAGTACCGTGCACTAGCATGAGGTGATGTTCTGTTACCAATATATCCCACATTATGTCATTGCTCATGTTCCGACTGGGTTTGCCATACACGCATAAACACACACACACACACAATCACTCGTAAGAAAACAAAACTTTAGTGAAGAATTTGCAGTGCAAAAAATCCTTTTCAAATAAATATAGAATATCGATCCATAAATAATGATTATTATGACGGTTTATTATGTTGTCGGTGTTGCTGTGATTGTTGTTGTTGTTATTATTATTTACCAACTATGTGAGTACGAGTGTGTGCTTGTTAATAACAGAGTTGTTGATGCTGGTTTTCGGTCACAAGGATGTTGCATGTGATTTCACTTTACTATATCGTACATTGTTTATTATATTGAGGGAAACGCAATTTGCGGGTTATTGTATAATTGGATTGTCTGAAGTAAGAGTGAGTGTATTTGTGTATGTGAGAAAAAGAGAGAAAAAAAAAAGAGAAAACTTACCGTAATTCATTAAAAGCCATGTGAGTATCCAATGCAAGCGGTTAATTAAATCAAATATATTTTTTATTTTATTTACGGCATGAAACTCATAATTGAACACTTAATTTGACTAATGTATTTGTTTTTCATCTAATTAAAGTGAACGCTATTTATTTTTCTTGTGCTTACAATAGTTATAGTGATTTTGTTAATATTTTATTTATTTATTGATAACCCACGGAATTTGCAATAAAATTTGGCACAAATTTTAAACAAACAAACATAACTGCTTCCTACTGATTTTGGCGCACTTCCGGTTAGCTATGTAATTACTAAAATAACTGTAGTAATAGCGACAGAAACAACAAGAACGATGACAACACACATAAATCAAAATCTCTGTGGCAATCCTTTGAATGGTGGCTGTTGAGTCGATCGTGATGTTCGCGTTAAATTTGTTCACATTACAAATAAAACGCGTAAGAAATGCTTGTCACAAGGATAAATTTGTAGATAAAAAAGTTCCGAATCTAGCGGAGCTAAAACTGGAACTGTTCGACTGGCTTCGCGCGCGCTACAACAAATGAACCGAAAAACTTAGAAACAGCAACCAACACTTGGTATAAAATAAAATAAAAAACAACAACAATTGAATACATGCTGTATATGGTACAACAAGTGTATCAACAAAAACAACAACGATAACAACACCATCACCACATCAACAACAACAAGCAACATAATAAAATATATTTCATGGACGAGAGCCTTGCTCAGTACTTTTCCTCAACCTACTCCCCCCGCCCCTTATCTACTATTACACCATGCTAAGTTATCCTTAAATTCACCACTTTGTGTGCGCGCTGTTGCTTTCAGGAGGCGGCTTTTGATGCGTCTCCTGTTCCTGCTCCTGCTTCTGCTCCGGTTGTCTACCAACTATGCTGCCTGCCTTACTCAGGTTTCATGACAGTTTCTCAAATTGAGTGCTGTGTATTAAAAACGCAAGCTTTGTCGGCATTAGAGAATGAGTGGCAATGGGTTGAATGGGTGACCGGGTGGTTTGTTTGGTGGCAACGTTTGTCGAAAAGTGACAATATCACATGCTGGGTGCACTACAGGCGGTAGAAACACTTTCGACATTCTAGATATTGCATTGGTATTGGTAGGTTGAGTAATCAAAAGAAAAACTTCCCAGTGAACCAATGCAATATTTTTTAAATTTATTTTACTTCTGAAACTTTTCGGGTAGAGCACTCGTAGTTTCGACACTCAAAAATGAACTCTTTTAAAAATTTCTCCGACTATAATGTCTCTAAAAAAAGCCATTATTTTCCTAAATGAGTGCAAAAAGGAACCATAGAATTTAACACTCAGAAATTTATCCTTTTTGAATATATATATATAGGAACGTGATATATTATTCTCACTCTAGGAATAAATTAGACCTTGATCTAATGCCCCTATTATGGTTTACAACTTTGCTTAAAGTTGAGTTGTCAAATAAAAATCGGTATTATGATTTACAACACAACCAAACTTCTAACAGCAAAGTTGTCTTTCCAGTTGTGTATGTACACTTTTTGCCATTATGAATTACAACCGAACTTGAATGCGGTTGTGTCAAGTGTCAAAACTTTACAACGGCATTTGTGAGGTTGTCTGCTGGTTGTGTTATGAAGGAAAAGTGGCAAATAACTTTTTATTAATAAGTTGCAACAATTATTAATAAAAACCGATTTTAATTAATATAAATAATATTTAGGAAAGTAAATACCAAAAAACAATTTGATAGGATGGTTTCGTTACTAGAGAAGTATCCAGATGTGACTAGGGTAAAAGGGCATTTTGGATCTAGCAAGCATCTGACCAATGAGCTCAGGGATAAGTTTACTGTTGAGCTCAATAGCATCGGGCCTCCAACACGCTCACCACAGGAATGGCAAAGGGTTTGTTTATAAGTAAAATAAATAAAAGAAAATTTTGCAAAAACATTATTTTATTAATAAATATTATTAAACAAAAAAAAATATTTCCGCAACAGGAGGAGGTCCGTCACAAGAGATTAGTTTGATTCCACTTGAAGTGTTGCCGATTTGACTAAACTCCACAATACTTTAACACCGCCAGGCAGACCTTTCACATTTGAATTTCATACTTTTACATTTCAATCCTCAAATGCTGATTAAAGGGAAAATGATTATAACCACTTGAACTGCCAACTGCCCAATCAATGTGGTCAAACCACAAGCCGATCTCCACTTCTTCTCAGCCAATCTCCTGCACATCAAAGCCGATCTCCTGCGCATCCTAGCCGATCTCATGCGCATCCTAATCGATTTCCTGCGCATCCTAGCCGATCACCTGCACATCTAAGCTGTTCTCCTACATATACAAGTCCATCTCTACAGCATCACCGATCGCCTACTCATCCTAGCCAATCTTCACAACCTAGCCAAACTGTTCCAAATCCCAGCCGTGGGCGATTTACTAAAGTACACAGCATTGGGGAAGAACGTCTCAATGCTATTAAAACACAAACAAAGAACCAAATAGAAATTTTGAAATTTTTTGTAAAATTTTTTTGAAACTTTTTCTTTAAACCGAACAGGGTTTAAAGAAAAAGAAAAAATTGCACCAATAGATAAAACAGTGAAAATGAAAAAAGCTGTTTTTGTATATATTCGGCTGTCAAAATTGCATTAAATTCTATTACAATTTTTGAAAGCATTCCATACAACTCAACTTAGAATGGTTGTAAGCCATAATACCAACAGATATTCCAGTGGTGTGTTAAGTTGAGTTGAGTTGTAGACAACCCAACTCAGTTTGGTTGTAAATCATAATAGGGCTATAAATCATTCAACTCAATCTATTGTCACTAGGAAAGAGCTTGAATTTGAAGCCAAACAACTGAAAACTAATTTAACGCTGTTGTTCCACGAAAGCTGCCCGTTGAGGACTACCAAGTCCCGTAGGGAAGTGCCTTGTTGCGATAAAAAGCTTGGAAAGCTCAGAAAAAACGCTAGAAAAATTTACAATAAAACTAAGCAAATGGAAGATTGAACCCAATTTAAGCAAGCTTTAACCAAATATAACACTGAGCCGAAGTGGGTTTACTGCGAAAAGATCGACGTTCTCCCAGCAGCGACCCGTCTACAGAAGGCACTATCAAAAGATCACTCCGAAGGCATCTGTACACTACCGAAACCTTACGGAAGCTATACTTGAAACTCAGATGGAACAAATAGTCTTTTACTAAGAACGCATTTTCCGGAATGTGTATTTGAAGAGTATACCCATCGGACACTGCGTGATAGATGATCAAAGCGAACTTTCAGGCAAACTTTTTACTTCCATACAAATCTCCATGACCTGATCTAACCGTGCCTATGACACCAAGACATTGATTCCATTGTCCTTCCACTCACTCGGATTTTTAAATACAGTCTTTCATTAAACCATATTCCTCGCGAATGGACAAAGGTAAAGGCCGTTTTTATATAAAAGGTGGGTTAAAAGCCCTTATAGACCAATAAGCCTTAGTTCCTTCTTTTTAAAGACAATGAAGAAAATACTGTAACTAAACATTGTGGAGACTGGCTTAAAGTAACAAGGAAAAAAAGGCGTTTTTTCAAACATTTTGACGTAGAATTACGTCTTACAGCGCAGTTTGTATGGGGGTCATTTCACAATTTTTTTCAAACACATTTACGAAGCTTAGTTGACACTTGGGGGTGTACCTACAGCCTTCAATATTCATCGTACAAAGAACAAATATATGCCAACATATGAGTTAGATTACGAATAAAACGAATATCTAACTTTGGATTTTGCCACTTATTTAATAAAGTCACAAAACAGCAAAATCTTCAAATCAATGAAGAAAAAAATTGTATATATTCGTATGAGAAAAACACAAGCTGCTTGAGTAGCTGCTTAGGCTGTTGTTGTTGTTCGTTTGGTTCGCAATCGTGTCGTTTGTTGTTTTGCTGCTTTTGTTGTGGTTGTTGTTATTAATATATATGTAAAATGAACATATATATATACACTTTAGATGCAGTTAGTTATTGGTTTTGTTTATTTTCAAAAAGATAAATACAATAGAGAATTCAGATGCGTGTACCTTGCAAACCATATGAGTTTTTAAAGACTCTTTTATGACTCATTTGTAGGAGCCTGAGCTCTTATAAGTTTCAAAAAGGAGCAGTTTTTCCGTTGAAAGTGGTCCCTCTTTAAGAGCTCAAATAAGAGTACAAAATGATACTTTTTGACTCTCAAAAGTAGTTTATTCTGACTCTTAATAGACTCTTTTATGAATCTTATATTGGCATTTTAAGAATAATATAAGACTCTTCAAAGTTTCAGAAAAGTGATAGATTTCCTTTGAAACTGGCTGCTCTTATGAGACAGCAATATGAATCTTAAAAGACACTTTTATGATTCCTATTTTTTCTATATTTTTCTTCATAAAATAATGATAAAAGTGCCGAAAATGAGTTTGTTTTTTTTAATTTGGTCACTTTTTATGATTTTTTCTATGAAGAAAAAAAAAGTGTCGGAGAACGCGGATTACTCTTTAAAAATTTCTCCGCTCTTCCTGTGCTGAAATATTAAGTTGTAAGCATATTACGATTACCGAACCGAATGAAATATTTTAAATGTAATGTGAATGAACCTTATTTGAAAGCATGCTTTTTTTTCTTTAAATTTCTACTCCGAAAATGCTCCCAATTGGGATATTTTTAGGACCTACTTTTTTTTTTAAATTCAGAAAATACACATAAAATTTCATATTCAGGAGGCTTTTCACAAAACACTCCTAAATGTGAGCTCAGAGCTCAAAACTGAAGTACTCCAAAAACAATCCGAAATATGTTTTTTCAGGAGTGTACGTTATGAAACAACAAAAAATGAACTTTAAAAACTCATAAATAAGAGGGAACTCAAAAAATCCACTTCAATAAGGCTCTTGTCAGAGTCAGAATTATGAGCGCTCCGAACTTGATTTAAAGGGTAGCTTCAGAGCCAGTATGTATTATTACTAAGCAGGTTTGCGCATGCGTTACTAAGAATGCGTTGTTCTTTGAAAATATACTTATTTTTGAAATACAATAATTAGAATTATTTCTGTTATGCATCATATTGAAAATATATTTTGTTTTAACTAAAATTTAAGTTTTAAATTACTTTTAAATATACATCTTTATGTATAAAATTCTTCTCTACCTGGCTTTATCACTGAACTCCTTAGCGGCAGGATCAATTTTGATGAAATTTGGTGTGTGTGTATGCGGCTGGGCCTGTAGATGGTTTAGGTTTAAAGGTTGACCCGGTAGGTGGCGCTGTTGTTGCTGTGGCATTGTTTAAATGGGTATTTGAGAGTATAACTCAGAAACGAATTGAGAAATTGTCACTACATCATTACTTTTTATGCAAAGAAAATTACAAAATACAAAATGAATAAAAATAAACAAAAAAATTTTAAATTTTATTATAGCTCGGCTTGATTTTTGGATCGTTTTTTAAATTTTGAAGATATAAACTTTAAATCGACCCTATATTTATGCACATCATATGAAGGAACATTAAAAGAACATTAAATATTTTAACCAAAGTTTTTTTGCGAAATAAAGAAATTCGTTAAGGTTTTTTTTGGAAAATTATAAAAATTAGAAGAGAAATGAAAATGAAAAAGATTGATTTCCATCTTCACGGCAGATAGAATCACAAGCAGCTGTCCCTTTTTGACTTTGTCACCTTCCTTAACACGAATATCAATGACTGTTCCTGGCATAGGAGCTCTAACTTCATTCTTGTTTGTTTTTGAAGTCTTGGGATGAATATGAAGTTTCTTCACAGCTTCTTTATCGTGAGATTGGAAGCATCCCTCATCTTCCTTCTTTCCACAGCATCTATACGTGTCTCATCGCTTTCTCCACTAATATTGAACGCCATGGATGTCGTCGGCCACGTGTTTATATATTTTATTTTTGAACTTTCAAAATATTGAAATGACTTCAGTTTGAGAATTAAACTGTAAACAAAAATCACTGTCATTCACAATAGTATATCTATCGGGCGTATGAAAACGATAATATTTATTGATTTGATTTTTGGTGTACCATTTTTTTTGCCAGCCCCGAATTCATAAAAATACAAAAAATTAAGTGGCAACCCTATCCACCATCTTGAATTTTAAAATTCTGACTTCAGATTCGAAATCAGTGACTCCCTAACACTGATAAATGATGTTTAAAACTCTTAAAAATACATATTAGGTGGCAACCCTTTATATCAAAAGCTTATCATTTTGAAATTCTGACAACGGATTGGGAATCAGCGACCCATTTTTACCCTTTAGTTCGCGCCAGCCTCGAATTCGTAAATATAAAAAATTAAGGTGGCAACCCTATCCACCATTCTTAATTTAAAAATTCTGACTTCAGATTCTAAATCAACGGCCCCCTCTAACACTGTTAAATGATGTTTAAAACTTTTAAAAATACATACTAGGAGGTAGCAGCCCTATTATAAAAACATTACATAATTTTTTTATTCTGACAACGGATTCGGATTCAGCGACCCATTTTTACCTAATCAATCTTGAAAATCTTGAAGTTGGTATAAAAAAACGTCTAGTTAGGCGCTGACGACCGCTGATAAAAATGATCAAAATGATCCAAATGATCTATTGCCATATATTGCTTTTTATTTTCATCTTACCCTTAATGATTCAATTTCATTGCTGGTGGTGTTGACGAACAAAAACACGTCGTGCATGGATTGCCGAGAGAGAAAGTGTGTATTGCTTGTCGTTGTAGGCTTTCGTTTGGGGTTGAGCAAATCAAACTCTCAAGTGTTATTAGATGACAGTCAACTGTGAGCAATGCAATAAATCATAGTGTGTGTACGTTCAAATAGATGCACCGACGCAGGGCTTTAATATATACATACATACGTACGAAGCAAGTTAAATAAAAAAGGAATTCTACGTCTATACTTACGATACTATCGAAACTGTGTCTTTTTTTTAAATCACATTATAAAAAAATTACATAATATTGAAATTCTGACAACGGATTCGGATTCAGCGACCCATTTTTACCTCGTGTCCGCGCCAGCACCGAATTCGTAAAAATAAAAAAGTTAAGGTGGCAACCCTATTAACCATATTGAATTTTTAAATTCTGAAGTCATATCCGAACTTAAAACTTAAAACAAAAGAACTATAGGGGTATTCACGATTCAGTGCACTCGCCTATGCAGTTAAGGACTCGTGCTGTTAGGCTTTCGTGAAAACACCACTAAAACTTTTTCAAAGCTGTCAAAATTTGTCAATGCACACAATTGCACAACTGCTCAAGTCCTCAAGTTTTAGTATACAGTAGAAAAGCAGTTGTGCAGATTTTTGCCGTACGTGTATTTTGTTTTTGTAAAGTGCACAAGTCCTCAACTGCACTGGCAAGCGCACTGAGTCGTGAATACCCCTACTGTTTTATTTGTGTCAAAGTTTCTAACTATTTAAGTTTTCAACATCGCTGTTAAATGATGGTTAAAATTCTTAAAAATACATATTACTTGGTGGCAGCCCTTAATATTTAATTCATTCTATACTTATTTGGTTCACTTTGTTTTGAATCAATCACATATGAGTACTAGTTTGGAAGCTACTTATACTCATTCATACTAATTTTTGTGTAAGTGGGTCATGATTACAAAATGTGATTGACTTTGTTTTAAATCAATCACATACGAATACTACTTTGGAAACAACTTATACTATATATTCAGCCCTATTCCAGAATCCGTCGTAATGAATTACCGAACGTAAAGCTACGCTACGAATATACAACCAATTTGCTAATCCAAAATCCGAACGAAACCTCCCCTTTTCGAACTTACTTTCGGGAGTTTTCGAACTTACTTTCGGGAGTTCGAAAACAACTGGTTTTAACGGCAGACAAATAAATAAAAAGAAAAATTGAAAAACTGAAGTGTTTTTGATCAACATTGTATTTTTTAGCTGTGATTTTTAATGGATTTCATTGCAATTGCAATTTTCGCTGAATAAAAGGAAGATTTCTCACATAGAGAATCTATGAAAATTCGTCGAAGAATATTGCGAGATTCTATTAACCCTTTGGAAATGGATTACGAAACGTAGTAAATGCACTAAATAAATTTCAACTAACATATTCCCAGGTTTAAATAAAAATACTTTAACTTTCTTAACCAAAAATTAATTATAAGTTTTATTTACGATCTAATTCTATAAAAATTTAATTGTTTTCTTTTGTCGTAAACAAATCCGTCGAGGCAAGGCTTTCGTGAAAAAATCCGAAAAACAGCTGTCAAAAGTTGATACGTTCGGAATGTGTAGTTGCAATGCTACGAATGTAAGAATGTTCGAATTCGATTCGGATTGTAGAATACTTCATTACGAATCCGAAAGAAAATTTATGCTACGACGGATTCTGGAATAGGGCTGATTCATACTCATTTTTTGGGAAGTGGCTTATGATTCAAAAATGTGATTCACTTTTTTTCGAATCAATAACATATATGTACTACTTTGGAAACTATTTATACTTATTCATATGCTCGGTTTTCACTGTGTCATTTTTATGGCATAGTTAAAATGATATTCACCTTAATAAAACTCTAGAACATTTTCTGCATAGCTCCATTGAATAGTTTATTTGTTTTTAATTTTCCAAGATTGCCAAAGTTAGAAAAAATGTCAACATTTGATTGTAAACAACTGACCACTGAAAATGACATAGTGAAAACCGAGCAATACGCATTTTGAGTAAGTGACTCATTGATTCAAAAATGTGATTCGTTACAGATCTCTGATGTGTATTGTAAACCCGCATAATCACTTATACTTTATGCATTGGGAATTAGTAGTACTGTATGCAAACATTTTAATTAAAACTGCATGCATGCATTGCCATTAATATTATATACATTCATTGTAATACTGTCTTAAAAAAAATTGCTGTTGTCGTTAATTAATCATCTTAATAAGTTTTGTTTCTAAAATTGTATTTTGCTGTTATATTAATTTTATATTAAGTTGATAAATTATGTACAACTGCACTCCTTAAAGTCTTAACGCACAATGGGAGTTAATTTGTTTTAAACAAGACTGTTAGGCATGCAGGGTTCATGCCTTAGTAGCAACACAGCATGCCTATTTCAGTAAGTACGCTACTGTGTATAAACAACACGCATACTGCTAGCATAAAATAACAGCAAAACAAGCAGTTCAGCGATTTTTGATAATTTTTGGTTTTTTTTTATGACAATGCATGCCTTGTCCATACTTCTGCTTGCATACAGCATGTATGTTTCCTATATGCATATTACTCTGGACATACTGGGACTTTGAGATCGCACTCTCGCACTAGATGGTGCCAAGTACACCACGATCATATTTATACGCTGCTTTGTGCATTCACTTTAGATGGAATACAGGTATACAGTGTTCCTAGTATCCTCGTCTCCTCTTTGGCGATGCTTCGTAGTCTTCCCACTCTTGTCAATTGTTTTCGTAGTTTGCAAGTTAACAAGCCGTTATTGCTGAAAACATGCGTAGTACTGACAAGTTAGCTTTAAACATTATAAACAATGGGTCGTTCTAGTTGAAAATATAAATTACTGTACAAGATTTATACTGTGTATAATTCAGAATGGTATGATATTGTTGATAAAACTTTTTTGTATGCAAATACAAAGTTAATTATTATACCTCATTCTTACCTTATACCTTTATTTATACCTCTTATTATTATAACTTAAGGAGTATATTAACTTTGTCACTCCATTTGCAACGCTGATAAAGGGTGTGGCAGGTGTATGAAAGTATATATATTCTTGATGAGCATCACCTTCCGAGTCGATTTCGCGCTATTGACACGATTTCAGCCGCAATCTTACAGCTATCGTATTTATATCTGGTATATGAGCTTGTATTCAAAAAACAAAGATCAAGTTCAAGAATGAGCCAAACTAGATGAAACCCAAGTCTGGCTCTCATATAAAGTTACTTTAAAGTTACTTTATTTTATGTAGTGACTTGGAATTTTTATAAGCTTTAAAGTAAAATATTCACCATTTATTTCCAATTTGTTAAAGTCAGAAAAATAAAATAAAATAAAAATGTCTGAAAACTCTACAAAAATTAATGCAATGACTTGAAATTTTGCTTATAAGCTTTGGTCATAAAAATTTGCCATATAATTGAAATTTGTCAAAATCAAACTAAAACCACGCCTACCTCTCATACAAAGCTTCAGTGACTTCAACAAAATGACTTGAAATTTTGCACATAACCTTTTGTCTCAAATATTGACCAAAACACCATTTTGAATCCCATGTATTAAAGTACTTAAAAAATAATGTAAAAATTACAGCATTTTGACAATACAGACTTTTGACAAGCCGAAAATTTTGACTCGCTCCCAAATAGCAAAGAAAAAACTACTCCCACCTCCCATATAAAGTAATTATATGAAAACAGTTTGGTTAGGTTAAGGTGGCTGCAGGTCATACCGGCCTACTTAGACCAAATTGGTCAGTTGTGATACCGCAGAATGAAGGAAGTAATCATGTGAAACTTTTGTGTAGGATGTTCTTAATGTGCCAGAAAGCTATAGAAACATGTGATATTGAATTTGAAGTAAGTGTTATGCCTTCAGTCATATCAAGTTTTAAAGCGTTCGTCTCTACAAACTTTTCTACCATCACCAACTAAAACTCTTCGTCATAAATTGATGTGTTTTAAAGTTACTTTTGTTAGATATAAGGAAAGATATGTTAAAGCGTAGGACCATAGCTTGGCCAGGATTCAAACCCAGGACCCCTGGGTGATAGTAAAGCGCGCCACCTCTTGACTATCGAGGCCTCATCATCATTTAACTCATCTTCCTTTTAAGAAAACCGCGGCAATTCCGAAGAAAACAATAATTATTTTATTACAATAATTACAAGAAATGGACAATAATGAAATATATTAGTTTATTTAATTTATATGATTTAAAAATAAAACTCAATTTTATAGTAAAGTGCCGCCGTTGTTAACCCTCTAATGCCCAAGCCCGCCTATAGGCGGGGCTCACACCGATCGCTATAAAACCGTAGTCTGTTTAAAATGTTTCAAATGGATTCCTTCAGAGTCTAGAGGAATCTTCAAGCTATATTTCAGTTTTTCGCGCTTGGAGCTAGCATGCTCTGTTTAACAATTACGTTAATTTAAATTAATTTATTACTCCAAATTTTTAGCTCCAATTTCGGTAAATAAATAAAACATTTATTGAAGTGAGGTCGAAGTGAAAAAAGATACTAGTTAGTAAGAAGTTGTTTTTTTCATGTAAAACACCAATGCAAGGTGTTAAAAAACCGTTAACATTTTTACCTGTTGTGGACATTTTCACCTGTAAAAAATGAACGAAGAACTAAAATTGAAAACGAACTTCAGATTCGTTTTCCCGGCCCCAAATTAGTATAATCTGATTAGTATAATCTAATTGGGGGCTCAAACAAAAAATGGGGCATTGGAGGGTTAATTTTTCGACTACTTCGAGTTAAATGGCCAAAAATATAGTAAAATTATTAAAAACATCTCTGCAAATATAATAATTTATAAAATAAACTACATAGTACCATTCTATAACAAATTTTTTATAACAAAATTTTTATTTTGTGATAATTTTGTTTTTTAACTAAGCGAAATTTGTTTTAATATTTTTTTTAACGTTTTTAGAAAAACGAAATAATTCTGATAATTTATTTTCCATGTTCAAAGGAACAAAAACTTTTGTTGATGTGCATGTCTGGTTTATAGTGGCGACTTGTTGCTTTGCCGAGCCGAACCGAGAGGGAAAGCTGAAAAACGTTCCACATACAATCATAAGCTCTAAGTGCGTATAGTGCCAGCCGAACAAGCAGCTTAAAGCGGCTTAAAAAAATTGAAATTAGCTATCAGTAACTTCTAAATTTTCTCATTTGTTGTGCAAAAATCAACCACTTGACATCAATTTGTTGTTATAAGTATGTGTATGCAAAATAATTAGATATTGGTAAATAAAACCATCAACGAGTCTGTGTAATGCACTCAAACAAATATTTACTAACACATAAAAATTTTTGATGCCCAATGGTTGACCGTGTAAGGTCCGCATTCTGACAAATGTTTAGGAAGCCTCTCGATGAGTCGCTTATTCAGCCGATTGACATTTTGCCCCCACTTTTGTTTTGTTGTTATTTTTCCTGTTCTGTCTAAAAAAAAATTTGATATAAAAACGCAGCAACAAGGCAACAAAAAACAGCACAAAACAATTGCAAAAAAGTCAAAACAAGCTGGAACAGCAAGTGACTTAAAGCAACTTACAGTGGCTTAAAGTACGTTTCAGCATAGTTTTTTGCATTTTCGTGTCTGACTTGTTGTTTGCTGGTTTGAGGAAAGCAAGAAGCACAAACGAAATCAGTCGCAACATGTTGTAACTTCGAAATTATCGAAAGTCCGTATGTTGTAACACTTTCGACAGGCGATATTTGCGATAAAATATCACTTTATTTTGGTTGCAGTGATCGAGAAGCGAAGTAAATATAAATGGAAATATTTATCCATTTAAGCATGGTTTTATTTACTATATATTATTTATTTAACATAGAAGTGTTAAATAATGATTTAAAGTTAGTAAATAATAAAAGTGTTGGTTTTAATAAAAGTATTTACAGTCATGTGAAAATAAATAGGGACACCTGTATTTTTATATTTAAAGTATGAATTACATACAAGGTGCAACAGATATAGCATTAATTCCCTGGGGTGGTGTTTCCTCTTGATAAGGCGAGTATAAAACTTTATGGAGTTTCCTCCCACATTGTAAAACTTTCAAGATACAGGGTGTTTTACGGTTTTGGTACGTGTTTAGTATTATTGATCTAGAATCTAAACTGCTCACCATAAAATAAAAAATAATATTTTTTATTTTAGAAAAAATATCAGCTTTTCCATCTATATATCAACAACTTTCGTGTCATGTGCTGCAATGGAGCTAAAATTTTGAGATTATCAAACGAAATATCAACAAATTTTGTAGCTTTTGTTTTAGCGAAGCTGTAATCGTCAAAATTTAAAATTTCTGTTTTTCATGTTAAAATATACTTAATCAACAGTTCTTTTCTAAATTCTTACTTTGGATGATAACAGCTCCGCTAAAAAAAAAAATATACAAAATTTGTTGATATTTCGTTGGATAATCTCAAAATTTTAGCTCCGCTACAGCACATCACACGAAAATGGTTGATATACTGATGAAAAAGTTGATATTTTTTCTAAAACAGAAAATATTATTTTTTATTTTATGGTGAGTAATATAGATTCTATATCAATAATACTAAACACGTACCAAAACCGTAAAACACCCTGTATCTTGAAAGTTTTACAATATGGGAGGAAACTCCATAAAGTGTTATACTCGCCTTATCAATAAGAACCACCAGCCGCGGGAATTAATGCTATATCTGGGGCACCTTGTATATAATTCATGGAGCTTCAAATATAAAAATACAGGTGTCCCTATTTATTTTCACATGGTTACCTTAGAACTGTTTGTTTAAATTAAGTTGGCTTTATTTTTTCCAAACAGTGTTATTTGTTGAATATATCCAATATATAATTTTTAGTTTAAATGACATTTTTTATTAATAAAACAATTTTTAAAAATATTGATTCACGTTATTTAGCCAGCCAAGTATTAGAAAAAAAGCTTGCGTGCAGCTGTTAAATGTTTGAACATAACTTCGAAACAAACCAAATCGCCTGTCGAACGAAAGTATTACAACATACTGCCAGATCGAAAACTTCGCTTCGATGTTCGCTTCGACAGTGAAGTTACAACATGTCGCCACAGGTAATTTGTTTGATGCTTCAATTGCAAAAATAAACAAACAAAAAAACGTTATATATACAAACAAATTCAGAAAAGTAAAAAACCAGCTGCAACAAGTCAGCGACTTAAAGTGATTTGATTCGATTTACAGTGGCTTAAAGTGCGTTTCAGCATCGTTTTTCGCTTCGATTTAAAAAATGAATAAAAAAGAAACTTAATATATACACACCAACCCAAAGTAGTCAAAAACCATCTGCAACAAGTAAGCGGCGGAAAGCGCGCACTAAATGCACTGCCAGCTGCTTTAAGCTTGACGCGCTTGAAGCTCGGCTCGGCTCGGCAAAGCAGCAAGTCACCACTATTAAAGCGCCCTATGGTAACGATTTTTTATGAAAAAGTCATTGTACTAAAAATTTCTACAGTTTTCTGAAGGTTTCACTTCTACCGTGCGTGGCGGCCACACACCTGATAATAATGTTTAATGAATAGAAAACGTACCGGATATTTTTGGCCTTTATTTAAGCACACTTTACTTTTTAGCCTTAACTTTTACATATACATCATGAATAACTGTTGAATAGCAAATCTCATAAAACCAAAAACAAAAATCAAGATCCTACCTACAACATTTATGATCGGTAAATTATGAGTTTGAGTTTTACTATGCTAGCATATCTTTTATCAATCGCTTACATGAACTTTTATATATTACATGCTTGCTTGTTCCTTTTAATTGCATACGCATTTCATCTTCACCTTTACGTATGTGAATCCTTCAAACAGCGTTTAAGCTACTGTATAAAGTGATTCGAACTATAACACTACCGTTTGTAAAATCTTTAGCTTCTTCAACTCAACCGTTACCTTTGGCCGATACCATGCTGCGCACCAACAAAAGCTCACAAATTGTATGGTGACAGCTTCCTGCTGGTTGCTGCTGTTTCTTGGCAATATGGGGGTGAAGTTATGTTGGTGATGGGGTGGTGATGTTGGTGGTACTTGATGTTGTTAGATTTCTAATGCAGCGCAAAGGTTTCACAGAACATCCACAAAGCAAAAAGGAAATGAACGGAAATTGAATGATGAAAAAAAAACCTGGAAAGAAAAAAGAAATATAAAAACAAAAGCATTGTAGCGGCCACTTGTCATTTAATATATATTTCATAGGAATTTCTTACATAATTTAAGAACCTTGTAAGAACCTTACAACTGCCTTCAATTATATATTATTATTATATGATGGAGAGCTTCCAAGAATATGTTTTTTAAATTTAAATGATATATGGGTCATTAAAAATTCTTTGTTTGAAAGCTTTAAAAAATATAATTATTTAAGAAACATTTTTATTAGCGCTACTGTATTAAGCGGTTCTTTAGCTTTCAATGTTAGTTATTTGATTGAGCCTTTTTTACTTAAAGTCCAGTTAGCTCATGCTTTTTTATTGCACATTCTTTTCTTGCATCTGATTTTTACTACTACGTTGATTTGAAGTAACCTTAACAATGAATAATAAAAATTCTGTCAATTGAGTGAAACTACAACAACAACAAACACAAAATCAAAACTACAAGAAAAGCTCTCAAGGAAGTGTAATACACAATGATATCTGATGCTTTGCTTTCATTGGATTGCTGCGATGAATTCCTTTCCTCCTTCAAACCATTCAACAACATAAGAGGTTGATCAATGCGTTGAGGTATCTGCACACTTGGGAGTGAAGTTTATATGGATACTGCTCTTTAATTTTTGTGCTTGACGTTTTTTCTTTAAAAACATATGTAAGCATGTTTGTTAAGGTTTTTTAGTCTGTTGTCTAGGTTATCAGCGTTGTTTCCATTTTCTCTTGCTTTTTGATAAGGACGTTTTAGTTTCATTGCCGCTTCTCTTTTTTACATTTCTTCAGGTAATGTTCTTACGCAACTTTCTTTGGCTATTGGCTGGTACTTGCCACCGATGTTATTTTTGTTTTGATTTTGCTATGATACTAGTAGTTTAGTTTTATTAACCATGACGTATACGTAACATTTATATTTGATGTTAAAGATTTTAGTCGGCCTCTGTATTTATTTGTTGTTTCTTCGGGCTCATCCAATCCAATCCCATCCAATTATAATTATGTTTATTTAGAGTTCGTTCATTCCTGATGATGATTCTCAGTGAGTATCGAAATATGTATAAGAAATAAAATAAACATTAAAAATAACAAAAAGAGTTTTTATTTATAATTGGACCTTGAGCCCGAAGAAAACAACAAGTTAAGGATTTTTGTTAAATTACTTCTCTTTTTTATCATATTGCTTCATCGGCATGCTACGCATATTCCTTCCTAAATGCGTCCAGCTTTGGTTAAACCACAATTGCCACCACACCTACGTTAACTGCTACCATTTTTTAACCGCAGAACAGTGCTATTTTTTACAATTTAAGTTGGACAAAACTCGTCGCAGAAATATTACAGCTAGAGACATGAAATTTTGCCCAAACATATCAAAATAATAATTTTCGCTATCTCCTACGGATACACAACAATAAGCATTAACATGCTGTAACATGTATGAATATATATTGTGATGGTAAAATTCCTTAAAAATGTGACGTGGCTTTATCAAAGGCGGAGGTAAAGCTCAGCTGCTCCAGGGTCCTGTGAAAAGGTCCACTTACTCTTACAAATTATTTTTAAAAAATAAAAGACGCAGGGTTTTCCGTAATTCGCAAAGTTACTTCTTTGAATACGTTATCCTTATTATAATCTCTTAATTATGCAGCTTCGGGTATTCGCTAGTAGACTTGGTAATCAGTCTGGTATTTGGTTAGTCAACTGAGTGGTAATCGGTTATTGACTCGGTAATTGGTTGGTATTCGCTTCGGTAATCGTTAATCGGTGAGTAATCGCTTTGGTTATCGGTAATCCTTTGGTAATACTTTTAGTAATCGGTAATCAGTTGGTAATAGCTTCGGTAATCGCTTCATTCATCGGTTTACAATCGCTAAAAAGGAATGCTCCGTTAGTGCGAATGCTACGACAAAATGGAGTAGAAGAGGACAACCGTAGACGCCTTGGTGGCATAGCAGAGAGTGCTTGCGTCGCAGCTCCTGTGATCAGCGTTGCCGCTTTGGTTAAATTCTACCAAATGTGGTTGTTTTTTTTTTCTACAAATAAGTTTTTGGTTATTTGGTAGTTTTTTTTTCAATTTGGTAGATTTTAGTAGATTTTTAAAATTTTGTAAACATTAAAAAATTTTTCCAAATAAAACTCTCAGATATTAAATAAAAATATAAATCATACATTAAAAATTTTTTCCAAATAAAACTCTTGGGTATTAAATAAAAATATAAATCATACCGTTGAGTTCACCCTGTAAAGATAATGAGCATTTTGTAACCGTTCCCAGGTATCATATTTTTATCAGAATTGCCCGTCATTTTACGCGCCGTTGCTCCATAGTTCTGCAGCAGCAGAAAGAAAGTTTCCTAACTATATGATCAAGATTTTTATCATAATTGATAAAAACAAAATGAAGAACAAGTTAATAGCACAATTAATAACATAATGCTGGCTAAAGAATTGTTGCTGCTGCTAAGGAATGTTCACAACTTTTAGTCAGGTAAAACCGATTTTTAAATTTCTAAATTTTATGTGGAATAATATCGTTTTCTTGATGAATAAATGCTGTGATTTTATTTTATTGAAAAAATTTTTATTTTATTTATAAGAATTTTAGTTTTGTAAATAAATGAAAAAAATATAGCTAAATGATTAATTTTTATTTTCGATCGAAAGCAACGATCATAATTGATTTTTATTTCGGATCGAAAAAATAGCGATAAAAATTGATTTCTATTTCCGATCGAAAAAAACGATAAAAAAATAATTGATATACTTTGATTTTTATAATAAAAAACACGGCTCGTACACTTCTTTAAAAAATTTAAAAATAACGATATTAATAGGTCTGTTCCCGTACTTTTGTAGCAGAAATAAGCAATTTGTAAAATTTGAGAGAATAAGCGAAAAATGCTATTTGTGTGAAAAATTACAAAAAAAATACGAAAACAGTTTTTTCGCAAAAAGTTGGGGCCTTTGGAAAAAATTCAAAAACATATGTTTAATTCTTTTGTAAAAATTTAGTTAAAATTAAACAAATGTCGGATCAAAAGAATAAATTGGCTTCCATGTTGTTTTTTGTGTTGTTTTAATGGCTGGTACTTTTATTTGCCATCAGCCGTCAGAACATGGCAGCGAATTTCTGCTTTGCAAAATTTGTGTAATAGAATTCGTACGAATGTTCAAGTACGGGAACAGACCTATTGTGTCCCTGCTTGAGGCAGTGAAGTGACTTCAAGAGACAACAAAATCTCATTATAGACGACGCTCTA
Source organism: Dichetophora obliterata (assembly GCA_963920525.1). Classification (NCBI taxonomy): domain Eukaryota; kingdom Metazoa; phylum Arthropoda; class Insecta; order Diptera; family Sciomyzidae; genus Dichetophora; species Dichetophora obliterata. The sequence goes on along the minus strand of OY986435.1, from coordinate 300,766,404 downwards.
GTGGCGTGGTAGCAGTGCCTGCATCGCAGCCCCGGTGATAGACCTTGCAGTCAACCGCGATAGCGACTTGGCTTTCATAATCAATAATAATAAAATAAAAAAAATAATAATAACTACACTTAAAATAACCAAAAGTTACCGCTCACCACCTTCCTCGGACGATAGGCCTGACGGTCAACCAAGGTAGTAGTTACTAGGTTTGAGCTCACCTAAAAAGGAATGCTACCTTGGCTGGGATTTCGGGTCTATTTATGTGGTTTCAGATAAGAACTACTTAGGAATTATAAGTCGTCAGTTGTATGGCGTTTGCAAAAGAATGTTTGACGGCTGGCTAATTTCTACTAGAGTGTGAGTCTTGTTGTTGTAGCTTGTTATTTATGTGGGTCACGTTGTTGTTAAGGTTTTCCTCCCCTTTGCTGCATATAAAAATAACTATACTAAATTGTTGATTATAAGTTATTCTATTAAATAATCATTGTTTGTATTATGGTTCATTTTTTTTATCGTAAGCCTAATTGTAACGTCTCGTTACACAAATAGTGAATTTTGGAAAATTTTTGGACATTACAGCGTAATGTACGATTTGTACGCAAAAATCTCTTTATTAAAAAGTTTATTGGAAAAAATTGATGTAAAGGCGTTTCCACAGTCAATTTTTCTTGCGCAAAAAAAAGGTATTGCACGTAATTTTGAATGTGTAAACACTTGATTGCACGCCATTTCTGAAATTGCATGCAATCGAAAAAATGTTGGTTGACTTCCAACTTTTCTTGGTAACTTGATCAAAATTTTTGACGTTTTGTTTTCTTTATTTCTCTCTTTACTATCGTTGTTCTGATTTTCCAATCAGTTCAATTTGTGGTCAGCAATTTTTATGGGATAAATTACACAGTCCAACAGCATTTTTGGAACAGAATAGCGACCCTATAATTCTGAAAGGGTATGTTGAGTAGATCATTTTTGTAGAACAAACTTATGGTCCAGCACGTCTGAGTTTTTTTTTTACAGTGGGTTAAAGTTTTCATTTTTTGGTCGAAGGGAGCATTATACTATATAAACAAAAATGCTGTAAGTTAATGTCTGAGAGAATTCTTATGATCAGAGTTGTAATGTGGAATTGTATGAGGAATATTTTTGTAGAAGATCTTAACCCTCTAACTGGTCTCTTTATGGGTCAATTTGACCCTTTTATCGAGAAAATCAAAAAATATCCTTTAAAAAAGGACATTTAAGGATTAAAATATTCCACGAAAATGTTTGCCGAAAAATTTCAGTGGGGGTCACCAAAGACACTAATATTGTAAATAAAGCTCTTTACGCTAAATTAGTAAAATTCGAATTCGGCCGTTAGTAAATTTCGAGTGGGGGTCACCAAAGACACCAATATTTTAAATAAAGCTCTTTACGCTTAATTAGTAAAATTCGAGTTCGGCCGGGCCAAACACTGAGTTATCGCGTCTAGTAAGCTGTTACTTACAAATCGGGTGTGATATTTATTAAAATTAATAAAAAAAAATAAGAGAAAAAAATCAAGCATAATTGAGCTACTAAGCAGTACATATCGGGTGTGATTTTTACTAAAATTAATATAAAAAAAGAACAATTGAAGCTTAAATAAGCTGGCGGATTCAGTTTGCAAATTAAGAGATTGGTTTTGTTTTATTTGTGGACATTTTACGCACCATCAAAGCAGAAGAAATATATTCCCTACAATTGAAGAACCATATTTTCTTTTCTTTGGAATACGATATTTATCTGAAGCTTGGATACCAAAAACTGTATGTACTACCTGCGAAAGTGGTCTTTTGTCCTGGTACAAAGGCGGTACTAAGGCGCTGCCATTTTCTGCGCCTATTACATGGATTGAACCTGAAGATCACAAGTCAGATACATGCTATTTCTGCGTAAATTACAAATTTGGTAGAAGCCAAAGGCACTACGCGAAAATGACATACGAAGCAACAAAAAATGTCATTTTATCAGAAGTGCGCTGTGAAGGTGTTCCGGTGCCTCAACCGCCTACACAGACATTTTCGGCCAATATGACATACGCCAATACAGAAATAACATCGGCGGTTGAAAACATATCAGATATAAGTTACTTGCCTCTTGATTGCTTAAATATATGTCCTAATTTAATAGACCAAGCTTATTTTGAAGATCTTGTAAGAGATTTAGGACTAACAAAAGAGAAAGCTGAAATATTATGTTCCAGATTGAAAAACAGGAATTTGATAAAAGCCGATGTAAAAGTTACATCGCCAAGAAAAAGACACACTGATCTGGAAAGTTATTTTAAGAAATCAGAAGAACTTGTATACTGTTGCAGTATTGAAGAGGTTCTAAAATATCTAAAGCTTCCACTGGACTCTTCCGCTTGGCGATAGATAGTTCAAAACACAGTTTAAAAGCAGTTTTACTGCACAATGGAAATCAGCATCCATCAATACCGGTTGCGTATTCCACAAATAAGGAAGAAACATACGAAAACATTTCAAATCTCTTAAATAAGATTGAATACTATAAATATAAATGGGAAGTATGCGCAGACTTCAAAATGATTGCAATATTCACTGGAATGCAAAAAGGATACACAAAACATATGTGCTTTCTTTGTAAATGGGATTCACGTGCTACCAGCAGCCATTATCATATTAAATATTTCGAAGAACGTAAAGAAAATATTATTGGTGACTTAAATGTAATCCATGAACCCCTTGTCCCAAAAGATAAGGTCATACTTCCACCGCTGCATATTAAGTTGGGCTTGGTGAAAAATTTTATTAAAAGCTTAAATACACAAGGAAATGCTACATTTCAAACGCATTCAAACAATTTTCCCCAGATTATCTGCAGCAAAATTAAAAGAAGGTAAAATACGGTTTTAAGAAATAATTTATTACATTAAATGTAAATTACCTTTTCTAGGAATGCTCGTTGGACCCGATATAAGAAAATTATTACAAGATGAAGAATTTTATGGTCATCTGTCGGATATGCAAAAGACAGCATTTGACTTTATGCAGCTGGTTATATCAGAATTCCTTGGAAACTCAAAAGCACAAAACTATGCAGAAAATATTGAAAACATGCTAATCGGTTTTAACAATATTGGCGTTAAGATGTCACTAAAGCTGCATTTTCTGAACTCTCATCTAAATTTTTTTAAAGAAAACCTTGGAGCGGTTTCAGATGAACACGGTGAAAGGTTTCATCAGGATATAAAAGTATTGGAAGAAAGATTCAAAGGGAAATCCCAAAGTGTACTGCTTGCTGAATACGTATGAGGCTTGTACAGAAACCTTGACCCATCGGAACACTCACGTCAAGCTAAATACAGGAAAGCATATTAAGATTAATCTTTAATCCATTGTCATACTACTGCTATTTCCCAATTCCCTTTTAAAATTTGAAGCAAAAAAATAAATATGTACATACTATAATAAACCACTATTAAAACAAAATTACATATAATTTTTTTATAGAAGTTGGTGAGTAATTTTACTAATTAAGCGTAAAGAGCTTTATTTACAATATTGGTGTCTTTGGTGACCCCCACTGAAATTTTTCGGCAAACATTTTCGTGGAATATTTTAATCCTTAAATGTCCTTTTTTAAAGGATATTTTTTGATTTTCTCGATAAAAGGGTCAAATTGACCCATAAAGAGACCAGTTAGAGGGTTAAGATCTTCTACAAAAATAATCCTCATACAATTCCACATTACAACTCTGATCATAAGAATTCTCTCAGACATTAACTTACAGCATTTTTGTTTATATAGTATAATGCTCCCTTCGACCAAAAAATGAAAACTTTAACCCACTGTAAAAAAAAAATTCAGACGTGCTGGACCATAAGTTTGTTCTACAAAAATGATCTACTCAACATACCCTTTCAGAATTATGGGGTCGCTATTCTATTCCATTCAAAAAGTCTTAATTTGTTGGACTGTGTTATTAAAAAACATTGAATATAATTGAATTTTTTTAGATTATAATGGCCAAAAAGTGGAGTAGAGACAGAACCATAGAACTTCTGGAGGAATATGAGAATCACAGTTGCTTGTGGAATGTGTATTCTCCACTGTATAAAAACAGGCATGCTCGGGAGAATGCATACTCCAAATTAGCCGAGGCAATGTGCATGACTGCTCTAGATGCCAAGGCAAGATTCGCTCGATAAGAACGTCTTACGCCACACAGAAGTTATGAAGATAAGAACACAAATTCGGGGCTTGGTTACAGGTTGCAGATAACATTCTGCAACATGTAGTTCAAACTAGAGAGAGCACATCCACAGAAATAGTGCCTGCTTCAGTTTATTATTCTTTTAATTTTTTTTTCGCCTTCTCTTTTGTTCTTTTCTTGTTTTTCGCCTTTCATCTTCTTCGCAAACCAAAAACGATGACATTTGTAGACAAAATGACTTTGAGCGTGTAAACAGTTTTTGTATGCAATATCCTACATTGCATAAAAAATATTGACTGTGGAAACGCGCCTTAAGTCTTACATATTTCGAAAAAAGATGAGATGTATATTTTATTTCAAATCCACAAATCCACCCCGTGAGATTTGAACCTCTACATCAAGTTTGTTAGTTTACTACTCTAACCCCTGGGCTATACGTCACAAAAGCAATAAACAAATATATGAACCGAATCGCCTAATATTGAGGCTTCGCATCGCCAGGGTAACTTTTTACGGATACAAGCAGTGTTGTGAACATTGATTTTGACGATTTTTAACACCAATTGTGACGTGACGGTGTTCTTCAATTTTTATGCCAAAAATTACGATTTTTAGTTGACTCGTTTTTTTTTTTTCTATTAAAAATTTAAGTAGGCAAGAGATTCAAGCTCAGATTCAAATTAAGACTCAATTAAAATTGGGTCGTGTAAGCGTACGGCGTTGTTGCTGTTGCTGTCAAAGTGTAACAATAATGTAGGGTGTGTGGCTTTTTATGTTTTCTTTTCTTACTGTTTGCCGCCAAGGGCAGTTCAATTGAATTGTATTGCAGTTAAAATAAATTATTCTATTCTGCAGTTTTTATGGAAAAATAAAGCGTTATTTCCAACCGTGATATAAAATTACCTTGAAGTAAAAAAGTACCTTGAAATAAAATTCTAGTCAGTTTCTTATGCATTTCAAACTCTAATTGAATCTAATAACTTTGTACCTTTATTAATATATCTACTTAATTTTATTTTCATTATTATACAGGATGTCCAGTGTAAGAGTACGAATATTAGAACATTTCAAGAATAGCGACAACTCTGATTTTTTATTTTATTTTTTTTTTTTGCGGAAGATATGGATTTTGGCCTCTTAAATCCAAATCTGAAAAAATTGCAGGCTGTTCGCAATTGGTTTAGAAGTTATAGGCCTCCAAATTTTGAAAAAATGGCCTACAAATCTTGCTGTCTTTTTTATTTTTCAGCAAAACTTTGCTTAATTTGTGTCATAAGTGAGGTAATGGCAGTATCTGTTCAACAAGGTATCAACAAATGTAAAAATCCATGCATAACTTTTTAAGATATAACCATTTTTAGTGAAGTGCTCTTGTAAAAGGGATACCACTAGTTTTTCAGACAAATTTGAGGTATGCACAAGGTGTGCTATCATGTCATAATGTCACATTGTCCTAAGATTTTACACTAGTTTAAACATTTTATTGTTGCCTTCCATATAAAAAAATACTAATATATTACTACTCTGAATGCTATGTTTATTGAAGTATCGTAATCAAACAGCTGTTTCTTATTTGCATTTATTTATCTTGTAAATTTTAGTTGTAAAATTTTGGGACAATATGACATGATAGCACACCTTGTGAATACCCTAATTGTAAATATAAGAATAGTTATATCTTAAAAATTTATGCATGTATTTTCATGTTTGAAACCTCGTTGAATAGGTACTCGCATTACCTTTCTTTTAATACCCATAATGCGGAACACTAAAAACAAAAAATTGTAGGCAATTTTTCCAACTTTTTAGGCCTATAACTTCTAAACCAATTGCGAGCTGTCAGATTGTGATTCAGGCGGCCAAAATCCCTATAATCCAACAAAAAATATTAGAAAAGAGAGTTGTCACTATTCTTGAATTATACCCGAATATTTACGTAGATGAGAGGGTCTATTTTTGCACCCTTGGGAGTTACGGGGTTAATTGGTATTTCATGATTTTGATTTATACTATTGATTCTAGCAGAAAAACTAACTCACGGAAAACTCGTAATATTTTAGTTTGACTAAAATTTAGTCCAAGATTTTTAGCCCTGTATCATTTAAAGTGTCATCTTATTTTTAATTTATTTCTAACCATAAAATACCAGGAGAACTGAGAACCAACGACTTTATAGACGATAACACCACCGAAGTAGTATTTAACCTTGCCAAAGAAAATGGAGAATGCTCTTTACTACCTAATTCCGATTATTCGTGATGAAGTCTATGCTACCCGAGTTTAAAGATTTTTTTTGGCAAGATATTTCAGCGGAGGTTCTTTTGTTAAAATTCCTCTTTATTTAGAAATGAAGGAAAATAATGAAATATGTGATAAAACATGAAGTTTGTGACATATAATGTCACAGGACCTTAACGTTGAAACTGCAAAATCATTAGGGGTATTCTCTAGCATAATTGCATTCCCTATTGCGTTTCCTATTGCGTTCCCTATTGCACAAGCGTAGAATAGTTAAATCAACAGCTCAAGAAACTCTATAACATGATACAATGACCAGGTATTATAAATAGCGACTGCGCTGCCAAGCTGTGGGCATAAGATGTCAAAAACAAGTGATGTATACCGAAAAAAATTATAAGGGATTTTTTTTTTTTGTTTTTAAAGCAAGCATTTTGGCGTCATTGTTCTCATTATGTTTTTAAGCTTCCAACTATTTTCAAAAAATATCGTGCGACTTATACAAATTTTCCCCTATTCCGCTTATTTCATTCATCTCAACATTACGTATATAAATTACTTTGAAACATTTTTAGAAAAAATATAGAACATTTTAAAAACAGTTCTTATTTTCTAAATCACAATGCTATTTATACACTAAACTTATTTATTGTCAAAACTTCGATTTTACATCAATTTGGGATCATTTCAAGGACAAAAATTTTATATCAGAAAAACATCTTCAAACGTAATATTTTCTTAGTCCAAAAAGAGCTATATCTTCAAGGGATATGCATGGATTTTCAAAATTAATACTTCGTTGAATAGATACTTGCATTGCCTTTCTTTTGATATCCATAAAAATTACTTTTGTTGGAAAATTGAAAAAAAATCACATGTTTTTAAGGCCATTTTTTCTAACTTTGGACCCATATAATTTATGAACGACTAGAGAGCGGCCCTTAATTTTTTCACTATTACCTTTTTTAGCTCCAAATACACATTTTGAAAAAATAAAAAATACCATTTTTGCTATAGGTTAAATGTTCCAAAAATTGTGCCGTTTTAAAAATTATTATTTCCCTTTTAAGAAAAATCCCTTTTTTAATTAAGAAAAACAACATCGTTAAATGTCATCACCTCATATATGCCCACGCTGAACAGCTGTTTCAGCTCGATTAATACTACCTTCAACTCATTCTATCATGCTCTATAATGAGCTGCACTTCACGCTCATTCCACCTTCTGTTTGGCTGCTCTCTCATTCTCTCTCATTACAAACACAGGATTGCATATCATTAACTATGACCCCTTTTACATTGATCAAGACTTGAAGTCAAGTTTTTTTGACGTTCTCTTTTGAACTTGACGAAAGCTTTCACATTGGTCAAGACTTGAATTCAAGTTCTTGTCTTCTTTCCTTGTTTTCTAAAAATAAAACGAGATAGGTAGCAAGCAAATGAATTATAGTTTATAGAAATTTGCAAACTAAATTTTATTTTTTTACCACGATGGAAGTTAACAAAACGTTTTTGCTTAAAAATTTAATGCAAAATTAAATTACAGTACGACCTCGCTCAACGCAACCAATTAAATTCAAGCCAATTGCGAAATCTGAGGTTATTGCAAAAACCGAGGAAAAATTGTATATTGGCCAATAGACCTATTTCCAAAAAAAAATATGCATTTTCTACACATTCAAATTAAAGTGAATCGAAAAATTTTTGTTCAGAAACATAATTTCATTTTATTCAATTTATTTTTTTAAAAATTGGGAAATTTTGGTCTGCACTTTGTTGCAATTTATACTTTGCGTACAATTTGGGTGTTGAGATTATCGAGGAGTTGCGTGTAGCGAGGGTTGCGTTGAGCGAGGTCGTACTGTATATTAAATGCAAAAAAATTTTAATGCAACCGAAGTCTAACAAACTCACATTAATATGCGAAAAATAAAATAAAAAGCACTGTCAACAACGCGAAAATAGCAAAAGGAACACGAAAAAACACGAAAAATTGCCGGTACAGCTTCAAGTTTCTTTTTCCCTTCCGTCGCTTCCGATGTGCGGCGAATTGTCTACAAACTCTGAAACTTGACTTCAAGTCTTGATCAATATAAAAGGGGTCATAGCATCTCCGTATACATGAGTTTCAGTGTAGCATACATAGGAAATATAGTATGGTTTTTTACTTGTATTTTATTGTTGCGGCGATGCACGGATTGTATATTTCCTATTCTTGCACCGTCCTATCCTAGACATAGAGAACACCCCTATTAATTCAGAGACTCCAATGATTTAGAAGTATTCTGGTTTTTTGTCCTTCTTGAACATTTCTTAATTTCAGAGTTGTGCTCTTTTCAAAATTCACGATTCAAATAGGCGCCGGCGAAACATTAAATACCGATTTTAATATTTTTTTAAATAAATTAGAAAAAGAAGAAAAAACGTTCAGCATTGTATCATTAGGTTTTTTTCTTTACACTGTGATATGAGTTCGGTTACGTTCTCACAAAAAAAAAAAAGGATAAAAACTACTCTATTTCTATTTTCAGCTTGACGCTTACATTGCGCTCTCTTCTGAGCGAGAAAACTGGTGGCTAATTCATTTTTCCAAATTTTTGTGGAAAACATATATTTTGAAATTAATTTTGTATCGAATTAAACAGAGAATTTATTCGAAAAGGTCGAATTTCGACCACTGGCGAACTCTAGTTAAAATTAAAGTTCAATCAATGGATTTTTGATTATATGGCAAAATGTTGCTTAAAGAATTAAAGCTATTACATTAAAAAAAAAAACGCTGGTATACCAAAAACTTTGGTCAATTCGTTTCCAACAACGAAACACAACATCGCAAGAGTATTTAATTTATCAACAACTTCCGCCTTTGATGCCAACAGTGAAAAATATGATGTCATCCCAAAAATAAAGCTGGATTTTTTGCATTAACCTTGATGGTATTTTTACATTATTTATTTGTTGACATATTGTCTGATCTGTATATAAAATCCAGTTAAAAAAATTATTTCTTTCAACGCTGCTTATTTTAAAACCAACTCTCTCTTTATTTTTATCACTTTTAGAATTAATTTTTAAATAAAATATAATTTAGTGATTTCTCCATAGATTCTTTACCCCGCAGGTGGCCGGCCGGTCAAAACTTTGTTACCGCGCGTGGGGTATTTTATTGCCAAATTAATTAAATCGCCAAACTTTCCTTAAGCGCTTTTCCTAATGTTTGCTTTATTTTCAAAGAAATTTAATTAACGCTCGCAAAATTTAAAGCAAGAACCAGCTTTAAATGATTTCTTTTGCAGCTTTATATTTATGTATTTAGCTTGAAGCTGTGCGCGTCTAACTGACTGGCTTATTACAAGTTTAAGTATTTGCAAAAATGCTGTGGTTTTAACATAATTTATTTATATGTTTTTTTTATAAAATAAGGCTCATACATATTTTATACATTTCAGGTGTTGACGCTTTAATGCGAGAATTAAAGTCCGGTCGTGTGACACTTCGTCGCAACCGCAGAAAAACTCAAACCAACGAAGCCTTGCAGGAAATGTTCCAAGTGTTAGAGATAAGTCAGAAACAAAACCGGGACTCAAAAATATGCATCGATCTGCACATCTAAGCAGCTTTTACTAATCTTAGCTTAACTTAACGTCAAACAACGCATTTAATTATTGATTGATATAAATATATATATATTTACTACTTATACTTAAAACGAATAATATTACGCCATGCTCTATATTCTGCTCGCAAAAAAAACTGCCCACAATTTTAAAAGTGTCAAATTATAGCGCAAAATTTGACGCAAAAATGTCAGCCAATATTTTATAACTTAATAATAATTATCTTTAACGTCCACAAAAGCTTCATACATTTCATGCCACCTTAGAAAGGTTTTTTTTATGTTTTATAAATTTAAATGATATAAATATCTATTGTTATACGAGTATGTTTTGTTATTTTTTGTCCATTTATTATCTGGCATTGTATTGCCAATAGCTTAAGTTGTTCTGTATACATATTACATAAAGAAAATATGTTTCTTTAAATATTTATTTTTATATATTATTTCCACTTTGGACTCTTTTACTGTTCAAAAGCCCTGACCTACAAACTGCTTGCTTGGCAAATTAATATTATCAACTAACACAAATGTGCCTAAAATTCGTTTAATAACAAACTTAAAAGTATTTATTATATTATTATTAATCAATGCATTGTCTTGAACTCAAATACCAGCAAATAACTTTGAAATAAAAATATTATTAAAAGCTGATTAAAACATTGCAACATAACCTGTTTGTTTCATTTGTTCATTGCACATTAGGATGAGTTAAAGAAAAAGTTTATTTAAATTTACTGCAGCTGGAGCTGTGACATAAGCTGCTGTCTTAAATTTAAGAACTGGAGCAGTGCTGCCATATGTGCAGATAAAGCTGTATCTGCCATTTTCCCTCAAAAACACACAGTTTTTTGTTATTTTATTCAGTTTGTCAGTTTTGGCAGTTTTTAACAGTGGTCAAAAAAGTACTTTTTTTTAAAAAAAAGTCTAACTTTTGATAAAGTTCAGATATTGAAAAAGGTTTTGCTAGTATTAGTTTTCTTTTGTAAAAAATAAAAAAGCACTATACAATTTTTTTAAATTGTGCAATGTTAGATTTTTCACTATCTTATAGTATTAAACGAGCAATATTTGTTTGTTTATTTGTTTGTTTTTATGTTTGTAAATGAGTTCTGGAAAACGGCCTAACCGACTTCGATGGAATTTTCAGTATGGGAGTTTACGGGGGTGATAAATCGATCTAACTAGGCCTCATTTCTGAGAAAATTCGTTTAACAGCACACATTGGGGTATTTGGCCGATATAGGCGGCCAACATTATATTATAAGGTATATAGTTTCTACTGAAAACTATTATTTGATTTTAACACTGTAAGACCTTTGCCACATATTAAATATTATTAAACATTGCAAAAAAAATACGTGTAACAGCGAACATTGGGGTATTTGCCCGATTTACGCAGTCAAAATTATTTTATTTGGAAAATAGTTTCTTTTCAAGGCCTTTACTCTGTAATGCGATTCGAAAAGCAAATGCGATTCGAAAACAAAATCACACCATGTAATTACATGAATTAAGATTACTAAATAACATAGATGGGCACTTTGCAGTACCAGTAAAATTGCAGTAAAAATAAATTTTTACTGATAATGAAATTCAATTTGCATTACCAGTAAAATTTTACTGATTACTGAAAAAAATTGCAGTAAAAATAAATTTTTACTGATTACTGGGAAAAAATTGCAGTACAAATAAATTTTTACTGATAATGAAATTCAATTTGCATTACCAGTAAATTTTTACTGATTACTGGAAAAAATTGCAGTAAAAATAATTTTTTTACTGATAGTGAAATTTAATTTGCATTACCAGTAAATTTTTACTGATTACTGAAAAAATTTGCAGTAAAAATAAATTTTTACTGATTACTGAAAAAAATTGCAGTAAAAATAAATTTTTGCTGATTACTGAAAAAAATTGCAGTAAAAATAAATTTTTACTGATTACTGAAAAAATTGCAGTAAAAATTTATTTTTGCAATTTTGTTCAGTAATCAGTAAAATTAATTTTTACTGCATTACTAAAAAAAATTGCAGTAAAAATAAATTTTTACTGATTACTGAAAATATTGCAGTAAAAATTTATTTTTGCAATTTTATTCAGTAAGCAGTAAAAATTTATTTTTACTGCAATTTTTTTCAGTAATCAGTAAAAATTTATTTTTACTGCAATTTTTTTCAGTAATCAGTAAAAATTTATTTTTACTGCAATTTTTTTCAGTAATCAGTAAAAATTTATTTTTACTGCAAATTTTTTCAGTAATCAGTAAAAATTTACTGGTAATGCAAATTAAATTTCATTATCAGTAAAAATTTATTTTTACTGCAATTTTTTCCAGTAAGCAGTAAAAATTTACTGGTAATGCAAACTGAATTTCATTATCAGTAAAAATTTATTTGTACTGCAATTTTTTCCCAGTAATCAGTAAAAATTTATTTTTACTGCAATTTTCTCCAGTAATCAGTAAAAATTTACTGGTAATGCAAATTGAATTTCATTATCAGTAAAAGTTTACTGATTACTGCTTCTAGTAATGCAGTAAATATTTACTGCAGTGTGCCCATGTATGCTAAATAATGGCAGTAACTTCTACCTCTGCTTTAAAATGCTGCTTTTGTCTGCATTGAATTCGAACTAAGAAAAAATTTATCAAAAAACGATGAAAATACATGGTGTGATTTTGTTTTCGAATCACATTTGCTTTTCGAATCGCATTACAGAGTAAGGCCCCAAGTTTGTTATTTGATTTGAACCCTGTACGACCATTGGGACATATTTCAACACTATTTAACATTGCAAAAAAATTCGTTTAGCTGCGCACATTGGGGTATTTGACCGATTTAGGCCATAATTATTTCATTCGGTTCGTAGTTTTTATTCAAGTCTGTTATTTGATTTTAATCCTGTTCGACGATTGAGACACATTCAACATTGCAAAACTTATTTTTTTTTTCTATCAAATCTGTGTTTTATAAAATTGATTTCTGGCAACCCATATCCGTGACATACCTCTATGTGCATCTCAAAAAGTGTTCACACCCAAAGTTCGATTTCCATAACCCCCGGGATTGGGAAAACTGATGGAATCCCTGATAAGGACATTAGGAAAATGTATATTCCAAGCGATTTCGATGAAATTTTTAATACAGGGTCTTCCGGGGGCGAAAAGTCTATGCAACCAGGGGCCTAGCTGCAGCATCCGTGATCGAGCAAAATTGCGAAGCGCATGACGAGACAAATGCCTATCGATCTCGTGCAATTTTGCTCGATCACGAATGCCGTAATTCGGCCCCAGGTCTCATTTCGGAAAAAAAAATAAGTTTTCTCCGTGTTTTTACGAAAATAATTTGTGTTGCTTTTCTTATTTATCGAGGGAGTGAGTCATAACTTTTTCCAGCTTTTCTCCGTGTTTTAGCTGCGTATAAAGGTTTTGTTCGTGTACTTAAATGTAGTAGCGCAGAAGCATTTAGCAGCCCACATTGGAGTATTTGACCGATTTAGGTGGCCAACATTATTTAATTCGGTAAAAATTTATATATTGCAGACTAATAATTTTTTTTGCGGATTTACGTACATTTATTTAATGGCGCTATGCGTAATTTTGAACTGTGAGGTGAAAATGTTGTTCGGAAAATTCCTGATTACAGTAGCGTTAAAGAAATTTATGGTTTAATCGATACACAATCAAAAAGCAAAAAAATAAAATCCATAATTTTTCGGAGGAAGCTGAGCCATGACGTCCGCGGGGGAAGAAGAGCGCTTGCCCCCCTAGGCAGTGAAATTTTTTAAATATAGAGAGCTTATATTCAATATGACCTATCTACAAAAATAACTTTTTCAGGAGAGCAAAAAACCGTTTAAATCTTTCAGTGTACAATTATTCACCAACCAAAGCACCAGAATATTGTATTAAAAGGATGACAAGCTACCATAAGTAAAAAAAAAATTAGTGAAATCTCATACTTTTCGTTTAGGTTGTTATAGGTTGTTTTTTATTTCAAATATTTTTTTGTTCTTAAATGAAATTAGTAGATAAATCTTTGTATTCAATAGGAAAAGTAAGTTCTTCGTGAATGTATTGACGATTTTATTCAGATTTTAAGAAAAGTTTGTTGATAACCAAATTAACAAAAACAAGAGAAAAATATCAAAATAGCAGTAAAAAATGATATTGGTCTATTAATTTAATTGCTTACATTTTTCCAATATTATCATAAAAATATTGATATTCTGTTAAAATTACAGACCTCATTTCTTTAAAATGGTTGCTCTTTTTTGCTAGATAGGCAGCGCAGCAGTGTGCAAATTAGAGTCCTGATTTCTCTTCCATCTACGGATAAGGCCCATTGCCGAGTTATCGTGCGAACCTGAGTAAAAATATGAGCGGGCTAACAGCGGTCGATCAGCGGCCGATCATGGGTCGCAGATGGCCTAAAAATTAAGTTCTACTGCCGCTGTATGAACGCTGAACACCCGTTGCATGCCACCAAATTTTTCAAAGCTCTAAGTCAACAAGATTAATAAAAAACAGCTTTACGACCTTTAAACGACCCTCGCACGGCCGAGAAAAATATTTTAAATTAAGGATTGTACGGCCACTGTTTGGCCTTCGCTAAAAAAGTTTTCATTTTTACTCGAGAGTCTGCAATAAAATTTATTAATACTCTAAGAGAATTCGATTATAAAAGCACCTGTTATTTATACAATATCTTCCTCCTCTGATGATGCATAATCTAGTTTGATGCTTTTCAATGCATTTCCTTCTCTATTTTGCCATTGTAATCTGACGCAAATTTTTTTACAATTTTCTGGAATAATTCTGAAAAATTGAGTAGATGAGTCCTTTTGTATTCACAAACGAAAAACTGTATTGTAGATAATTCAAACATTTAAGAGGGAAAACTTTGCTAAATTCTCTTCTATTTTTTATTCAAATAAATCTCATAGGTGGCAGATGAGTCAACGATTTCTTTGAAATAAAAAACACATTTTCGTGGAAAATGTAGATAGGTCATATTGAATGTAAGCTCTCGATATATGAGCTGTTTAGAGCACAAGTGGCGTAAGTCCATTTTTTAGGGAAATTGAGTTAAGTACGTAGAAGTGAAGAGAAAAATGTAACCTATTTATAAGTACGGGCTAGAAACTCCTAGCTTACGTAATCTCTGAACAAAACGCAATACTTTGTTATAGCTCTGACAAATAACATTATTTTTTCAGAGCACAAGTGGCGTAAGTTCATTTTTGGTAGTTTTGAGAAAATCGAAAATTTAGAAAAATTCTTAAGATAAATTCCAACTACGAAGAACATAGATTTGCTCAGAAGCTAGGTCAAGAGCATAATTGGAGCTATCCATATCGTAAAAATAAACTAAATAATACACAAAAATGAGGCAGAATATTGCAAATAAGTAAAAACATTTGGAATTGTGCCACTGAAAATTATTTTACATTTCTCGTTTCCTCTATAGGCATCTAATAGGAGATATTTTTCAAGAATTTTTTGACGAGGAATGGCAGCATTTTTACCTAGAAATTGGACAAAACCACTCCTTTCTTTTCTCCATTATCTCCATTATTAAGGGAGATATAAAATGAGTGGACTTACGCCACTTGTCCTCTGAACATTTTTTAAAATTCCTCCTTTCTGCTGTAAAAATATAATGGCAAATATTTTTTGAGAATTTTTTGGTAAGGATTGACTGAATTTAGTTTCAGAAGTGCGATTAAAACATCCGTTTGTGATCTTCTGAATAGTTGAGGAGGCCAGAATGCATTTATTCTTATAAAAGTTTCACAGTTGAAAATAAACACAGTTGTTTGTTTTTAGTAGGAATGTAATAATATATAATATTTATTAATATATTACAAAATATAATAAAAAATCTTTACAAACATAAGTTCTCATCGTTATCGTTATCTTTTTTTATCGTTATCGTTATTTGTAGCAATGGTAATTTTCGAAAAGGTATATATAAAAACTCCCTTTATAATGAAGATAATCGCTAAGGGATGGTTTTGTCCAACTTCTATGTAAAAATGCTGTCATTCCTCATCAAAAAATTCTTAAAAATATTTTCCATTACATTTTTACAGCGGAAAGGAGAAATTTTTAATAGTTTTCAGAGGACAAGTGGCGTAAGTCCATTCATTTTATATCTCCCTTAATAATGGAGATAATTGCTAAGGGGTGGTTTTTTCCCACTTATAGGTAAAAATGCTGCCATTCCTCATCAAAAAATTCTTGAAAAATATCTCCTATTAGATTCCTACAGCGGAAACGAGAAATTTAAAAAATTTTCAGTGGCGCAAGTCCCCATGTTTTTAATAATATGCAATATTCTGCATAATTTTTGTGTATAATTAAATATATTTTTTACGATATGGATAGCTGCATTTATGCTCTTGACCTAGCTAATAAGCGAGTTATTTATACTTGGAATTTATTATAAGAATTTTTCTAAATGTTCAATTTTCTCAAAACTACCAAAAATGGACTTACGCCACTTGTGCTCTGACCAGCTCATATTTTAATGTATTTTGAAGAGAACTCAAAAATACTTCGTTTAAGGTATATTTACAAATAAAGCTGAGCTAAACCATGCATGCATTTTTAAATAGTATGTTGTACCCGTCGCAGTGATAAGTTTACCCTTGTTTCACAGGCTCTTTTCAATACGAATTCTTACACTTAAAAAATTTTGTGTGTAAATATTACTTATAATTACGTCGTAGATTGGACGTAGTTTGGTACATATTACAAATATTTTATTCGTTTTCGTACAAAAACAACCCAACAGTCGTCAGCAATTGTAATACCTGATGAAATTGGGTGTGAAATAATATCTATTTTGCTTTGAAAATTCGGGAATGATATTACTAATTTTAGAATAAGCCTATCCATTCAAGCTTTCTGAAAAATTCCCTGAAATATTGTCCAAACTGTGAACATTTTGTTTTTTTTTCGATCTCAGGACGGAAGATGCCCCCGAGTTTAAAAGCGAAGGCGTATTGCTGCCAAACGTTTATGAGTGCTTTTAGTTAGCCGAAGCCTGAATTTGCTTCGTATACGCACCTGAGCGACGGTTGAGATTAGAAGCGAAGTGGTAATGGCAACAAATAACTTTGGGAAATTAAAATAAAAATCTAACAATGCAAAGTAGTCGACGCATATATTTTCATTCTTACAAATTTTAAAAAGGAGAACGTTAAAAAAATGATGAAAAAGATATATGAATGCAAAATATATAAATGAAAAATATTCTATGTATGTACATATGTATATATAATAGATGACTTTAAAAAGAAAAATAGGTTTACCTGCTTTTTTCACTCCAGAGTATTTACTACCTGATAGAAGGCCTGATTTTTAGCTTTCCCTGAGGACTGAATTTTCGGAAGAATTTTCTTGGGGATATTTAGGCCTGAGTTTACGCTATACGATATCAGATGTTACGTGAGTATAACATCTTAATGGAAAAGGAAATCAAGTGGTGTGTTGAATACTCAGGCCTTACCATTACCCCTCAGGCCTGAGAGAATGTATTGTTTCAGGCCTATTATAACCGCTGGGAAATGTATATTGTGGGGGTTTCAACCACGGTTTTTTAGCTAAGGTTGCGGCCAGAGTGGATCCAGATGCAGATGTGCAGGCAGACAGGCACATGCAGCAACCTGCACAGCAAATAAGTCGTGCAGAGTGAATGCGGGCGAGATCTGTACGTTCAATAAAACAGACTGGCCCTGGTTTCTTGTAGCTGATTTAAGTTTTTTTGTCGTTTTTTTGTAATTTTTTTAGGAGACTGCATTTTTAAGCGCATTTTCAGGTAAATAAGGCAATACATAATAATATAAAAATATTTATTTGCTAATTCGTTGTATTCTTAAAAATGCGTTGTTGTTTAAAATGTTTTACTTGTGATTGCCCCCCGAAGATCGGGTGGGTTGGATATAAGCTTTAGGGATCTTATCATCAGTTTAAGTACAGGTTTGAATAAAAACCTTTCGATGTACTTTCTTTAAGAGTCTAGAACTTGGTTTCTGTTCAACAATCTAATTGAAGTAACTTTTCATTACTTAATTAAAATTTACTTAATGTTGCAAGTTGACAGCGATAACACTTAAACTCATTGTACAACCGTGTTACAGAATTGTAACTGACCGAATAAAATAAGATGCCAAGAAACAACTAGCTACATGGCTTAATTCGACTTATGATAAATATTAGTCATTTGACGTACGATATTCCCTTTCGTGAAGATAAAAAGACACCATTCCGATTTTTGGGTCGCCGAAATTTAAAAGGGTTTTTTGGGGCATCACGAAATAGAATCCAATTGAAATAAGTAGCCCCACTGCAGTAGCACAAAATTAAATAAGTCCCAACGAAAATGAAATAAGCCCAAATGCAATGAAATATCACCCAAATCGCAAATAAAATAAGACCCAAAATTTTTGGATTATATTATGAAATAACACCCAATAAAAAAATTTAAATAAGCCCCATAAAAAAAGGTTTCAACTTAAAATGAAATTATCTCAAAATTAATGAAATAACGCCCAATGAATAGTCACTTCTATTCTGTAATTGGTGGCGGGACAGAGCCCCAAATGACAGAATCCCAAATTTAAAATATGATTTGGGGTTATGGCCAGTTTCAAAAATACCAAAAATGCCGGTTGTTAGCCGAAATCGGCTTTGTAAAGGCCCCTATAGACGAGCAACTAATCGCACAACTGGTTGATAAAATGGTTGCTGGCTGATAAAAATAAGTAGAGTGTAGGTGGGTTTTTGTTTTTTTTTCAGTTTTTCAACCAGTTTTCCAACCAGTTGCTGAAAATAAAAAAGTTTTTATTTTTTCGGCTGAAGCTCATCGAGTTGATCAACTAGTTGTCGTGTTTTTAGCAAACTTAGCAACTAAAAGGAAAACTGCATTTTTTTCTTCGGTTTTTGTTGAAGTTCTGCTATGGGCATTTTATAAATAAAATGTTTTGAACTGAATTTTAACATGTACCATTAATTGAAAGTTGGGTCTGTAGGAAAAAATACCAACCAGTTGATTAACCAGTTGTTCAATTAGTTGCTCGTCTATAGGGACCTTGAGAAAAGCAGAACAACTGAGGTAAATATGCCTGAAATAACAACATTTCGTACAAAGCAAATAATTTTTTAAAAACCCACCTTTCATAGAAAATAATCTTACCAAAAATTATCACATATGCAAAAATAAAACAAATTGAAAGAGTGGGGGAAAATGGAAATTTTCGAAAAAAGTGCACAACAAAAACAACTTTTGGCCTATTTTTTGAGCAAAAAGTGTAAATTTTAGAGGTTTTTTGAAAAATATATAAATCATTGAAATTGTGAGGAAACGGTACATTTTTTCTCATTTCTCCAAAGTCATTTAATTGAACTTTCAAACAAAAAAATTAAAATTGTGGTCTTAAAAAAGCAGTTTTCTTAGAAAATTACAAAACGACACAAAAAAACTAAAATCAGTACGAGAAACCAGTGCCAGCATGTTTTCTCGTACAACCTGTACTGATCTGCCTGTTGTCACTCTGCACACTTTGACCAGGTTTATATGAAATTATATGAAGACAGTTTTGTCGTACCTGTTGTCTGTAAGCAAACCTGCCTGTCTGCGCGTCTGCATCTGGATCCAGTCTGGCCGCAACCTTATGGGCCACATACTCTTTCAGTAGACTATGGCCACCTTACAAACAAACATTTCCTTATATTTTGGTATTTACTAATGGCTTCGTACTATTTGGTATTAGTTGAGTTTAAAAAAATTTACAACCGAAATCTTTCAGCCTGGTTTGTTGAACAATTGAAGAGTTCTCGCGAATAACATTGTTAATTGAGGAATAATAAGGAAGAAACCCCTATTAGTCGAAGATCATTCTTCAGAGCAACAGATGGTAAGGGGCATTTAAGCCAATAACGCATATGAACTTGGGCGATAAGCAAATTTATGTTTTAAAGTAATTAAGCACAAGAAGAAAACAAAGTAAAATAAATTTAAAAAACTAAATGTTTTCCCAAAAGTCGGCTGAAAAAATCGTTTTTCTGTCAAAAAGATGATCCACTTTGGAAAATTTTTAAATTTTTCGTAAACTTAATAAAATTGCTTACAATCTTGCAGCATTTAAATTTGAGAAAATTGCAGCGATCTAGGCAAGGGCAAAGCTTCTAATTCAAAAGCGAAAAAATTTAAGAAATTCTGAATAAAGTAGGGTAATTTTATATCAAGCACTAATTTTTAAAAAAATCTGATGGCAAATTCTTCTTCAGAAAACGCTTTAGATTATCTTATGGTCAAAAATTTTTTATGACTAAAATTTAAATAGGAAACTTGATTTGAAACATTTATTTTATACTTCTTCAAATTCACGTTTTTTAACAGGCGTTCACCCATTTTCAGAATTATTCTAGTTTTTTCGCGTCAAGTGCTTATATTACTTCCAGGATTTCTAGGAATCAAGCCTTGCAGGAGGTTCTGGAATATGTTTAGAAAATTAATGGAGCCCAAAACCCATCTATACATGCACCTCTTTATATATTTCTTCATACGTTTTAAATTAAAAAAAATAAATTGTTAAAATAATTCGTATAATAGGCATGTTTCCAAACTCGATTTTATTAACTTGCATGCTGCTGGAACTGATGCATGTTGAAAAAAGAAATCAACTGTATTTGATGTCCATGCGGGGAACATTTCAATAGCGACAACTCTAAATCTTAATTTTTGCAAATCATATGGATTTATAACTCCTAAATCCAAATCTGATAAATTTCAGGCCGCTTCCAATTAGTTTTTGAGTTTTAGGCCTCCAAAACTGGAAAAATGGTCTAAAAATCTTGCTGGATTTATTCATTTTTAAAAAAGAAATATTGGGAAATTTTTGTATTATTTGAAACAGCACATAACACGATAGTGGTTCATATATTGATAGAAAAGTTGATATTTTTTCTAAATTACAAAATACTATTTTTTATTTTATTTTGAGTTGTATAGATTCGAGATCAATAATATTAAACACGTGCCAAAAACGTAGAGCACCCTGCATCTTAGGAGTTTTACAATATAGGAGGAATCTGAGTACAGATTTTGAGCCTGCGTTTAAAGTATATATAGGAATGCTAATGGGTTTACCGGATCCGAAATTTGTAGACTAGTAATATTTATCCAAACATGTCTGAATATAAGAGTACTGCTATTATTTTGACCACAGCTGTACGTCCATATCCAATATAAAGTAAATTTTGTTGTTATTATATCCAATTGTTTAAAGAGAAATATTGCTGAAATTTTGATAAAAATTTTGTTTATTAGTTGTTCGATATTTAGAAAATGGGCGTGTTTGGACGAGAACCACGCCCACCTCACATACACGTAAAAGTTTTCCCTTTTTAGTGAAGTGATTTGGATGAATTTTTGATTGGAGTTTTTCTTTGTAGTACTTATACAATGAACAGAAGACGACAGTTGTGGTGGGAGCAGAACTTCGTAAATGGTTTTTTTCTAATTTTTTTCACAAATTTGTGCCTTGTTAGTGAGGTTAGTTTGATAAAATTTTGGTTGTTCCTGGACTCAAGTCTTAAGTATGGGTTTTCACTTTTATTCCAGTAGCCTTTCATCAACCAAAACCTTCCTTTTCAGGCTGTACGAATTCAGAACTCCACCTTCTTCAAGACTTTGCGTTACCATCAGTGTAATAACTCATCAATCCAAATAGTTATTTTCTGGAAATACGCCAAAATTTGTCCCCTCTTCTACCTTCATATTTTTGTCACAACAAATCCTATAGCACGTAATTGACATTGTTGGCTTTGGTGTTCAAATTCGTGGCAATTAATGACAAATTAAAACAAATGGTTTAAATTTTCGAATGCTTTTTTGCAAAAGAAAATGATATATGCATTTTATTTGTTTGATAAACACTTAATAAATCTTTGGCCAATATTTAAAGATCCAAACTAACAAATAAAATACATGGTATACATTAAGGCATACCTTAAATGAAATTAAATAGATGTAAACCTTTAAACGTTTAACATTATAAAATATTGCATTAAACAATTGCAGTGCTTAGTTAATAACATGATTGTCTTAAACTAAAAATAGTACAAAATACGAACATGGATATTAAGCCAATACAGAATATCAATTAAAAATTGTTTTAAATTTTGATTAAATTTAAAATAGAGCATAAATTGTATAAATATTATCAAGAGCATCTGTATGTTAATGTTGCTTTTATGAAAAAGCAAATGTGTGTTAAATATAAAAAATTTTTAAAAAATTCCATATAAAAATTTAGAATACCATTTGAGTACATTGCTATTGACAGTGACGACATTGACATTATTGACATTGTTGTTCATATTGAAAAAACTAATCATTTCTTAATATGTATATTGGAAAAGCTAATAATTTGTAAATATATTAAAACAGATATTTTTAAATAAGTAGCGTTTGTTTTGTCTTAACTAAAAAGTGGCACTTTTTTGTCATAAGAACGAATGTATTTTTGAATACGTGATTTTTTGCTTATTTTGTTCGTGTTTGAATTAAAATTAAGGTTAATTGCGCTAAACTAAACGAATACTGAATTATCTCAGTTATTGTGTTTAAGTGTGTGTTTGTGGGCGTGTGAGAGTGTGCGGTCTTATAGTAAGTAGTCAACAAGTAGTACATTTAATTTTAAAATTAAAAATAAGTAGTTTTTAGTTGATGACACAAGAAATTGACGTTGCAACTGATAAATAAAAAATAGAATGCAATTTTATGCGGAACAGGATGCAGGAAGACAAATTTATTATATTGCAGCGTATGTCGCTTTCAATGACTGGTTGTTCAACATAACGCGTATTATTTTGTTTTCATTTTTATTTCATTGTATTTTTAAAATGTTTCACTTTGAAACGCACGCATGCTTTTTGGCACTTTTAATAGCTAATCGAACTATTTTGACTAAGTTATCTAGTGAACAACTTTTATGGCTTTTCTGGAATGTATTTGCTGTTTCTGGATGGCTTTGGTGGTGGCGTTGGAGGACGTCGTTTATCGTCCAAAGCGGCATTAACCAGAAAGTTTTTTGCCTCCACATACTCATACGTTGAGTTAATTATGCTTGTTGTTTTTGAATTTGTTGTGGTCACAACAGAGCAGGTGCCGATCACAGGGCTCAGAGGACTTAGATATCCTGCACTATTTAAATTCCAATCCAAACCATATGCCATGCCAGTAAAATCCGTTGAGTCGCGCGTTTTTGCTGGCAACGGTGGTGGTATCAGATCTTCTTCCGATGTTGAATCAGTTGTGTCTGTGGGGAAACAAAAATTACGCAATAAAGTAAAGGTTTGTAGTCCAATAGGTAGAAATCATATAACGAACTTATTTAAACTCACCAACAGAGTTGCGATTGCTGCTGTCCGCTCCAGAGAGTGAAAGTGTGTCCGCAACAGAGAAACCCTTCATACTCGATGTCGGAGTTGCTATGCTAGCTGGCCGTGATAGGCGACGCTCTTTTTCCTTTTCAGAGCGTAGCGGTCTCTTCGACGTTAACTATAGAGATAAATTTAATTAAAACAAATTATTTATTCAACAAAATTTCGTAACCCACTTCTTCGGTTAGTACCCTAGGATCAGTGCTTTTTGAGCACAGCGAGGAGTTTGAAGCGCTTGTAATCGATGTATTCGACTCTCTTTCAGGTGTCGATGTTATGGTAGTCAGCGGCGTGGTATACCACTGACTATTGGCTACAGGCAGGCTGAGAGTATCGCGATCAAGCTGAAAGAATTTAATTACAATTTCAAATATGCTACAACTATTATTACGGAACATTTTTTCCGGCACACTTTACCTTCTTACTGGAACGTCGCTTGGTCGGCGTCTTGTCTTTGTTTTTGATCTTAGTGCTCGGTGAATGGCCCAATGTCGATCTTTTCGATTGGTAAGAAATAAAAATTGCAAAAAAGCCAAAGTGAAAAAATAAGTGAAATAAAATTTAAAAACGCAAGCCTTTTTAACTTAAACTGAACTTAAACACAAGAACAAATTAAAGTTTAAAACTAAGGAGCAGCAAGCAAAAAATTAGAGAAAATTGTTTTTATTAGTTCTCAAGCTGTATCAGTTAATTTATATATATTGTAAGTTACACTAAAATTTGTTATTTTAAAAGACTTATTTTCATTTACCTCGTTAGGTTTGTGTTAAAGTTGAAGCTGGCAAAAGTGGACTTGATTGAGTTGGTCTGCGGACGTGTGGAGAAGGTTGATTTTGATAGTCCACTACTGTAGTTTTTGAATGGAAAAATCAATCAATAAGAGAATGAAGTAAGAAAGAATATTAGGACAAACTTACTCCGACGAACCCATGCTTGTTTCGGATAAGCGATTATTGCCATCAAACATGACGGGCATAAAGGAGCCATTGCGCCGCAGAATAACAGAATCACGATCGAGTTTCAAATCACATGTCTGAAAATAGTTTGTAAAAAATTATATACTAGTGCTTAGCCAAAAAGAAAGACTATAGCAACTGAAAAATCACCTTTTTGCCGTATTTGCTCTCGACATTAGTTTGCATTTCAGCGAAGCAAGTTTCAAGGCGCTCTTGGAAGAGTTTAAGACTTTCAGGCGCCTTCTGCCTATGCAACGAAATTGCTAGGAATTTAAAACAAAACCATATACTATTAATAGGACATGAAGAATCATTGCACTTAAATTACCTATTTCTAATAGGGGTATTTGCGAGGCTATCAAATCTTTGAGCGTTTCAACCAACTCTCTGTCATCTGGGTTTTCATCAATATAGTCTGCAGTTAGGAATGCATCTTCATATTTGCTAAAACCACCCATGACGGCGGGGTCAACGATGCCATTAATTTTCATACTAAGCGGATTGATTGGAATATTTTCATCATTTTTGTGAGCTATTACAAGATCGCGTATGGCTTTATTTGTGCTTTTCATTGTTTCCACCGCCAGCTCAATGGGCGAAATCTGAAAGAAAGAAAGAAAGAAAATATTAAGGCAATTTCAAAGATTTAAATCCAATGCATAAAGTAAGCATCTATGTTTAATTGTTATTTCTTATATTTAATCTATACTATTATATAAAAGCCATTGTGACACGTACGGATGTTCCGCAATCACACGAGAACCACTGAACCGATTTAGACAATAAACCAAACGATTTTTGATTTTAACTGAATCGTGATAGGCTATGTAAGATTTGCCACTCCTACTTTTCACGTCCACTTTATGCAAAAAATGCTATATTTAAGACAGTTTTATTCGTATAAGACTTAAATTTAGTAATTAAGTTTGCATAGCTACTGTCGGAAACTGTACTCAAAATGGGTTTCCACGCCCCACCCGGCGGTAAGCCCACAAATCAATGAAAATGCAATATATATCAGTTTTTATAGTATAAGACTAAAATGTAGAAATTTAATTCGTATGGTTTAAGCCCTTTTTCAGGGGATAAGCGTGAAGTGAAGCAAAGTGCGCCAGGTATAAACTAAAAGAATCTGCAATTTTGGCAGTCGATTTTTTTGAGTACGACATGGTTAAGGAAGAATCAATTTGCCGCACCCCCTTTTACCGCCCACAAATCAATGAAAATGCTATATTTCAGACGATTTTTGTCGTATTAGACTAAAATTTGGTAATTAAGTTTGTATAGTTACTGTTGGCAACTGTACTCAAAATGGGTTTCCACGCCCCCTTTGACCGTCCACATGTGAATGATAATGCTACATTTCAGACAGTTTTGTTCGTATAAGACTAAAATTTAGTAATTCAGTTCGTACGGTTAATTTAGGCAGCTATACTAAAAATGGGCGAGGTCGCACTATGTTCACGACCCTTTTTTATGGGATTAGCGTAGAGTGAAGCAAAGTGGACCGGGTATAAACTAAATTAATCTGAAATTTGGTAGTCGATTTGTTTCGAGGAAGATATGTTTTAGGTAGACAAAAAATTTGCCACAGCCCACAAATTAATAAAAATGCAGTAAAAATCTTTTACAAAACATCAAAAACTCCTTAACCGCTCCTATGAGTAGAACGAAAATTTGTATATAGATGTTTCCAGACACTATTAATCTTTTAGCTCTATCTTTTTTTATCTATCTTTAACAACAGAGGCCATTGCAGTACAAATATGAACTCAATACAAATCTAAATGGCTCGACGGATTTGCCTCAAACTTCGTACACATATTGTTTGCATCTTAGATTTGATTTCTAAATACATACTTTGTTTTGACCATGCCTCTTTTTCAACTTACGTAAGTTTTGTTATTTAAATACTTTCTACTGTAAAAAGTATTGGCCAATTTAATTTTAAAAAATTTCTATTATTTTGACACCAAAAACATTCACATATCTTGAAAATTGTAGAAATTTTTAGTGCAACGACTTTTTCATAAAACATCGATACCTAAGAATGAGAAAAAAAACGACATGAAAATCAAAGTTTGGACTTTCGAAGCAAATATCTCCGCAGTTCATATATATGTTTCATTGAAATTTTTTTTGTTCAAAAGTTCAATAAAAGCACTTCACAAAAATTTATGTTTAAACTGTATCGTTAGGTCAGTGTATATATTTTTATGATTTTTTTCAAAAAAAGTTACAATATTGACTTTTTACTCGAAAATTGTTTTTGTTGTAAAAATAAAATCTAGTTAAAATTGCACATCTGACTATCTTTCATATGACATAGCATTTACTTTCCAGCTAAGCGCAAAAATTATTTCAGTTTTTGTCATCAAAACAACAAGGATCAACTACCCCCTTTGATATTTTTCGCGAAATTTATTTTTTCCAAAATATTGTTTTTATATTTTTTTTTTTTTTTTGAAAAAAGTCAAGTCTCAAAAATAATTTATGTGAAAAAATTACCCCAATATCTCTTTCCAATCAAAAGTTATGACTTTTATGATTAAGTTACATTTTGATTTATCGAAAAGCTTTGACGTTGTAGGTCTCACAGCTACAGAATAAAGTATTTGACCTCAATTTGCACATGCAGTTACACTGGTAACATTTTATGGAGTTTTATACTAAACGCGCCAGGTTTCAGGAAACAAAAGGTCCAGCTGGAAACTTAAGGGGGGCGGGGTGGGCGCGTGAGGGTTTGCACTTCTGAAAAATCGATTTATTTTCGTTTTTTCTTATATCTAACCATCTGAAGAATGTAGTCTGAAGAATATTTAAAGTCAATCAGAGCAAAACTGTACTAATTAGTCCCCTCTCCTTTAAACTATAGCTCCGACAGTGACCATTTAAATGCGTTCTTCTCCAAACCACTTTTTATAAGTCCGTGTTTACAGCTATTTTAAAACTACATTACTTATTTATTTCAAACTTGGTACACACTTTCTACATAGAACACTCTTTCATCTAAAAGTAAAATAAAGATTTTTTTTTAAATTTAAGGGTCTTTACACTAACGAAATGGCGGAATTTTTCGTAAAAATAAGAATTTTAACTTCAAATGACTACCAAAAATTGTAAAATTAAAAAAATTATAATCAGAGAACGTTAAAAAAAATAATAATCAGAGAATTAAGTAGAATAAACTTCTACTAAATTTTAATGATTTTTGATTTATATATAAACTAGATGACCTGGCAGACGTTGTTCTGCTCCTTCCTGTCTTCCATAGATAAGGGTGAAGATTTATATGTTGGCCTTTGTAGTGTAGTGGAGAGTGCGCTAGACTATCAACCCAGAGGTCCCGGGCTCGGGCATAGTTCTTTTCACTTTCTTTGTACTTTCCTATATTTAAGAATTATGAAAACTAAAAATCTACAACTAAATTGTAGAAAATGTGGAATTAAAGGACAGGAACAACTAAGGGCTGGAAATGCTTGCCGAGGTTAAGGCATAACACTAGCCTGAAGCAATTTGAAGCAATTCAAATTGTCTTTCACGGTTGTTTCATCTAATCAATAATTCACTTATGGCTCCAATCAATTTCTCTAAATAAATCTATCCCTTTCCTTTCAGGTCAAAGACCAAACCTTGTTTGTATAAGGCGCATGCCTTGGTTAGTTGATCTTTTTTTAAAAAAAATGTCATGTTGTGTATTATGACCTCAATCTGTAAAGTCGTTTAGCAGTTCTGCGATCACAAACAGGAGCACCAACGATTTTGTGTATATAAATAATAAATTTTAGTAAACATCTCCACCCCAATTTTAAATATTACTTTAAATATTATATGGTGTGATTTTAAGCCAAATCGGTCCATAAATAATAATTTTTAAAAAAGCGACCCCAGCGCCATCTAGGGGGTCTAACACACACAAAACAATCCGAAGCACCACACGAACATATGGTGTGAATATAATGTAGATTGGGTCTCAAAAAACTTTTACATGGCAGTTTTTACTCTCTGAGGTTTGCCATTGTCTGCAGAGAGGTGGCAGCCGAACAGAAATATTAATTCAATTGAAAACATATTTTGTCTGAGCTGGGAATTGAGCCCAGATACCGCGGTTCCTTAGCTTACGGGCTGCGGCCTACTTTGTGCCTTTCAAGTGACTGGAACTGTTTAAAGAACGTTTACTTGTCATTAAACAATGAATTCTTTAAAAAAGCAAACTTTCTTCAAATTCAAAAAATATTTTTTTTCGGAGCGAATTTGAAAAATTTGTTTTTTTTTATAAGGATGCTTAAAATAATGCTGTAAATCCACTTTTATTTTAAATCTCATTTGAATTAAAATGTAAGATTTTCATATACTTTTAAATAAAATGTATTCTTAATACGCACGATATTTCCATTTTTTGGTATACGTTAAGGCCCAACCCACACAAATGTGTATGTCCTCTATCCAAGGATGGAACAGTTGGAATTCCTTGAAAACATTATTTTTGGCATTCAGAGACCTAAAGTGACTAGTATATTAACATTCAATTAAATCCTCTAAAATATAAGAACTCTGGGCCCGAAAGGGATATAAGCTAGTTATATAAATAAATATTTGGTATGTTATATCAAAGCATTAAAGGGCATAGTGGGGTAATAGAAAATGCTAAGTTGTTTTAGAAAACGTAGCATTTGATTTTAATCCTGGTCTCAGAAATGCATGAAATTAACTTACCTTAAACTTCCTTGTGTCAATAACTGGATACCAGCGTAAGATGCCTGGCAGCGAGTGACTTATGGTTAGTACAGTGCGTTCCAGCCACAAACTACGCACATCATCGGTATCACCGTTGCCACGACTCTCCCGATAAGGTCTCGAAAACTTGAACTTTTGTACATTATTCGTTGTAAAGTATTTAACGATCTCATTCGAAATGATGCGTTCGTTAAACTTGGCAAAAGCATCATCCATGATGGGCTCAACTTTGTTGATTTGTATAAATTGCCCATCGGTTTCTGTTATATCCTCGCCGGGTGCTTCTAGCGTCTGCATTAGCTCCGCTTGCGGATGTTGCACCAGGATGCGGGTGCAAAAATCACTTAGCCGTTCGTATTCCTTGCCACGAAAGATAAACATCTTGTTTTGCAGAAAGCGTGGAAAGCCCAAGCCAAAGAAACACACGCGAAAATATTCCGAAGTGTGACGCAGTTCTTTGAGGATTTTCTCAAAAAACTGGGCCATTTTCTTGAGCAGCTCTGCGAGCTTAAGATAGTCATAGATTTCATTTTCATATTGCTGAGCAAGCACTTTGCACATGTCGATGGCGCATTCCCACATTTTGCCCTTATCGAAGTAGTCGATGATCTCGAAGTAGAGCGCTTCCTTGAGCTCGCGATGCGTGCGACATGCTACGTGCCGATGTGAGCGCAACAACGGCGACAATTCGGTGTCATTCCACTGCAGCAACTCGGTATGCAAACGTAATGTAAATGCCGCTTCAGTGTAGTTGTCAAACTCCATTTGTAAATCGCATAGCTTGTAAACGTAACGTATGTACATTTCCTTGCGGTTTACCTCCGAGTAAAATTGCAGCAGGGAGAAGGTACACGCCATGCGATTTTCTTTACTTTCGTCTTGTATGATGCAGCGGTACTCCAAAAGGCGATCCATTAGCTTTGTCACCATGTTGACGAATTTAACGCCCTCCACATTTAGTATATTGTGGGCTTGACACTTCTCCAGCATTGTTTCAGCAAATAGTTCTTTGTACTCCTGATCACCTTTACCTGCAATTTATAACATTTCAAGATATTCCCAGTTAAATAAATTAATTTACAATTTTACTTACCTGCTCCTATAAGTATATCGAGTTTCTCGATCATTTCCGTCTCGAAGTCGTTAAAGTTGGCCTTTAAGTGTGTATTATTGCGCTTTGTGTCGCCATAGCTATCATGACATAGCCTGGAACTATAGTACTCACACTGCATCATATCGAAGAAGATAGGTATTGTAGCCTTGCGCAATTCTACCTCCGGTATCATGCTCATCTCCAATATAGGTTCTACCAATTGTGGCACAAATTTGGGTTTATGCTCGCCCAATTGGAACCACATCTTGCGTATTTCTTGTGCTGTATCCTTCCGTATATCGCGATAGCGTGCAAAAATAACCTGACGCTTATTGTCATTGAAATCGTTCAGTTGCAGCGGTGATTGTATCAGGAAAGCGATGGAACACTGGAAAAAGTTGGACCACACTTGTTTTTCAAACGGATCGAAAAAGTAATCAATTATCACGATAGACAAGTGCTGCAGCGAGCCCAGAATCACTGTGTTTTGATGCATTATCATGTCCATCCAGTCACGTGGGAAAACAGGCTTCTGATGTGGCGATACAAGCTCTTCAAAGACAAGCAATATTTCAATAATGAAATCCTGCAGCTCGAAACGGTTGTTTAGATGCTTGACAAAGATCTCATAGTGTGTTCCATCCATACGTTGTAGTATACCCAGCATGATGGCCACCAAATTGCCCACCAACTGATTTTCGCGGTCTAAAGCGTGTGAGGTCTTGATGACTGTACGCAGCAGGATCAGCATAATGTCTCGTACATCGTTGTGTGTATGGCCGATATCTGTGCGAAAAAGCAATCGCAAAATGTTGTTCAAAATGTTGATGCATTCGGCAACCTTTTCGATTTAAATTGAAGGGTCGATCACATATAATAATGGAAAATGTGAAAATATATTAAATAAATTATATATAGGTATGTAAATGGAATAATTGTATGTAAAAAGTTCACTGAAACGCGTAGAAATTTTAATTCGTAAATTACTAGAAATATTGACATTAGTGGGCTTTATTTAATAATCTCTAAACTCTGAGGTATGGATCTGATTATGCTTGTTTCTTTCAAGAACTACAAATTCGCAATTGAGAAAATAGCATTTCTGTTAAAAGGTTCTTCCAAAATGCTAACTGAGCCGGTTATAGACTCTGTTCAACTTTATGTGCTTTTCTCACAAATTCCCAAATCAGACTTAAAAATGAAGTGTTCGGAGCAATAA
The DNA here is from genome assembly GCA_963920525.1 of Dichetophora obliterata. NCBI lineage: Eukaryota > Metazoa > Arthropoda > Insecta > Diptera > Sciomyzidae > Dichetophora > Dichetophora obliterata. Next base: position 300,734,901 of record OY986435.1, on the reverse strand, counting down.
GGTGCTAACCCACACATAAATCAAAATTGTGTTTTGTATGCAAAAATCGATCTCAGCAACCTCTTTTATATCGACAATTTTCCATACGAGTATTATAAAGATAAATTGAATTAGCAGGAGGAATATAAATCACGATTATGAAAAGTAAACAATTGGATCTAAAGTTAACTTTCACAATGACTTGATCAACGTCTAAACTGTTGACAGCATTCGATTCGAGGTGTGGAAGAGTCAACTGACAACTCGGAAAATAATTTAAGATTGCTATTAAAACGACATGCCCTCTCGATAGACCAGTAGTATTTCGACAACGATCCTAACGGAAAACACTGAAAGAAGCGTTGATAATAATTTTTGAAGTAAAATGCTTATCGGTAAGCCAAGTTTCTGTAAGAGTAATCTATATATATAAAAAAATGTTGTCAAATCTGTTTGTGACGAGTGTTTGAGAGTTCGGCTGAGTAAAAAAAAAATCTGCCGATACCATTTTGTAGGGTACGTTCTCTAGATGGTTTTAAAAAAAAAATTGTTTGAAAATGTTTTGATTTGGTCGAGTTATATGTGTTTGAGTGAAGGGTTTGGGACCTATTGGAAATTTTTTTTTTGCAAATTTGATTTTAATTGATATGAAAAGTAAATGTATGAATTTTATGCAGTTCAAATTGTGTACATACGCGCTATTTTTGTTGGAAATAGCAATCAAAATAGCACGCAACCAATAACAAAGGGAAAAAATGGTCATACGACAAATGAACGAAATTTAATTGAATCTATATAAATAAAAATCAAATGTCGTTCGTTGGTAATTGCATCAGTTGAGAACGGCTGAACCGATTTGGATAATTTTTTTTTAAAATGTTCGTAATAGTCCAACTTAGGTTTTTACGGAAAGAAAAATTGACCACGCCCACTTTGCGCCCACTTTTTTTGATTTATCTAAAATCGGAAAACGGCTGGACCGATTTGGATAATTTTTTTTAATGTTCATAGTAATCCAATTTAAGTTTTGTCGGAAAGAAAAATTGACCACGCCCACTTTTGCGCCCACTTTTTTCAATTTATCTAAAATCGGAAAACGGCTGGACCGATTTGGATAATTTTTTTTTCAAATGTTCGTAGTAATCCAATTTAAGTGTTTACTGAAAGAAAAATTGACCACGCCCACTTTTGCGCCCACTGTTTTGATATCTATATATATAAAATTAAGTGGCAAAACTTCCTGTTCGCATACTCCTCCTAGACGGCTTGCCCGATTTCAATGAAATTTTCAGGGGTGATTGGGGTCTGTGTGGAGGGTGCACATAAGAAATTGCATGTGTGTATCTTTGCAGGTTTTGTACCACACCCCCTTTTGTCGCCCACAAATCAATAAAAATGCTGTATTTAAGACGGTTTTGGTCGTATGAAATTAAAATTTGGTAAATAAGTTCGTATGATAACTATAATTAACTTTGAAAAAATGGGCGTGGTCACAATTCATCTACGCCTATTTTAAAGAAAATATCAAAATACTTCGAAACCATTGGTCCGATTGAGCTCAAATTTTGTAAGTACGCTTTGCTTTGAGTACGAGATGGTTTAAGGGGCAATGCCACACCCCCTTTTACCTCCCACATATAAATAAAAAATTGTTGTTATCGAATAGCTTTAGTTAGAGTTATGGGTCGCACAGCTTAGAAATTCGGTATTCGACCACAATTTAGACGTACCGTTTCTGTGATGAAATTTTATGGGAGTGGACAAGGGGGAGGAGCACCTCCGATACAACCCAAATTTGTGATATCGAATAGCTTTGAAGTTATAGGAATTCATCTTTGGAATTCAGTTTTTGACCTAAATTTACACATGCAGTTTCAATGGTTTTATTTTATGGGCGTTGGACAGGGAGGCGTGACATCTCCCTTACAACCCAAATTTGCGATATCGTATTGCTTTGAAGTTATAGGTTGACAGCGTAAGAATTCGGTATTCGACCTAAATTTATACATGCATTTTCAATACTTACATTTTGTCGTCGTAGGACAAAGGGGAGTGGCACTTCCCATACAACCCAACTTTGTGCTATCAAATAGTTTTAGAGTTATAAGTCGTACAACGCCGAAATTCAGTATTCGACCTCAATATACACATGCAGTTTCATTGATTCAATCTATGTTCATTGGTAAGAGGGGCGTGGCACCTCCCATTTAACGTAAATTTGCAATATTGAATATCAGCGTCAGAATTCAGTATTCGGCCCCAATTTATACATGCAGTTTCATTAATTACATTTTATGGGCGTACGACAAGGGGGCGTGAAACCTCCTATTTAACCCAAATTAGAGATATCAAATAGCATTGGGGTTATAGGTCTCACAGCTTTGGAATTCAGTATTGGACCTCAATGTACACATGCAGTTTCATTTATTACATTTTATGAGCGTTGATCAAGGGGGAGTGGCACCTCCCATACAACGAAAATTTGTGATATCGAATAGCTTTGTAGTTCAAGGTCGCACAGCGTCGGAACTCAGTATTCGACCAAAATTTACGCTTGCAGATTTACTGATAAAATTTTTTAGAGTTTGTCGGGGGGCGTGACACCTCCAATTTAACCCAAATTTGCGATATCGAATAGATTTGGAGTTATAGGTAACTCAGCCTCAAAATTCAGTATTCGACCTCAATGTACTCATGCAGTTTCATTGCTAAAATTTTATGGGCGTAGGGAAAAGGAGAGTGGCACCTCCCATACAATCAAAATTTATGCTATCGAATAGTTTTGGAGTTATATGTCGCACAGTTTTGGAATTCGGTATTCGACCTCCATGTAGACATCCAGTTTAATTGATTACATTCTATTAGCGGTGATGAAGAGAGAGTGGCACTTCCTATACAACCCAAATTTGTTATATCGAATAGCTTTGTGGATATAGGTCGCACAGTCTCAGAATTCAGTATTTGACCTCAATTTAGACATGCTGTTTAACTGATAACATTTTATGGGCGTTTGAATAGGGAGAGTGGCAGCAACGCGCCGGGTTTCAGCTAGTAATATCATAATTACAAGAATGGGAAGCTAAAAATAAATCAGATAACTTAGTTCCTAACCCACCCACATTTTGATAATACAAAGAATTATTGATTGTAAAAGCAGAGTAAGTACTGGAAATATTATTGATCATAAGTTTTTTGACTGGTTAAGATTTACCGCTGAGTTTCCACTGTTGCGGGGGAGAAATCTATGTACGACGATTCCATCAGGCCAAAATTTCTTTGTTACAAGTTGATCAAAAACAGAAGAGGGTACCGATATTTTGAAAAAAGCAATGTCTTTCGGAACGAAATGACGAGTTTTATAGCAGCTCACTGCTGTAGGGCATAACTGCAACCTTTTGTGTATAAACGCAATGACTGCATCGGCTTCAGTATTCTCGACCAATCTCGACAAAAATATCTGTTTGCGACTTTATTTTGTAACATCAACTAACTCACAAGGTACAGCCCGATCTATAAACTAATTTCCGGCTTCAGATCGAGATTAAATTTCAGTAAGAGTTCGTACAGTAAGAGTAGACGACTTATAGTTAGTCAGCATTACCACATTGTGCGCCGACAGAGGTTCCGAGGGGGGATTTGATGTAGAATTAGTTCCATACTCTTAAGAGTGATCCACATCTTCCACTTACATAGATCCAATTGAAGAAGGAGATCCAAATGTAGGAGTAGATAACGGAGTGTATCCGCTCTAGGTACAACTAAATTTCCCATTTTAACATCAGAGTCAATCAATGTTGAAGTGTAAGTTAGAAGAAGATCCAGGATCGATTTTGCTTCTAGATTTAGTTTTTGTCTTTGCGGCAGAGTTTACAGGAGCAATAGACGACTTATTGGGGCTCGCTGCGTTAACGGATCCCGTGGCAGTTCAGAATTCAGATAAATTATTGCAGAGTTGCATGATTAGCGGCCATGCAATATAGATCAGATGGTACAAAGAGGATCAACCAAAGCAGGAAATTAATGTACCAAATGTATCCCATTCCGACTTTAGCAGGTTTTGCAACCAGTGCTCATGACAGCCAAAAGATTTGAGGTTAGGTGCAATGAAAAAGCAGCAGAAATCAATTTAGAAAGATGCAATCAAATGTTTTTATACTTATCGCAAAAAGGACGAATTAAATTCGTAGAATTTAATACTTGAATAGCGTGCATTGAGTAGACTGAGTTTCAAGACATTTGTTTGGAAATGAGTGATTAATATGTTAGCGAGCAAATAAAATATAACAGCTCAGTCGGACAAACAAATCCAAGTCAATCGGAAACCAAATCGAATGAATGAATGATTCGGAAAATATGAATGCAGCATAAATACATGGCTCCGTTCTTTGTGCACAAGAACTAAAAATTGAAGGTGTTGAGATTTTAAAAACCTGATTTCGGAAAGCTTTTTGACACTAGGGTGGACCATAAAAATGGGTTTTTTTTTCTTATACTCTTTGTATATGAGGAGTGTCTGTTCAAAAGGGCCTATTTCGACTTTGTATGAAGTTGAAGAAAACTGAAAAACGCTTAGTTGTTGTTGTGCTTACAATTCTGAGAATTTCTTAACGCATATCTACCTAAAGCTAATATATGATGTAAGCATGGTTAAAAAAAAATTAAATAGTTTTAAAGTTATAGATATTTCAAATTTAAAAATAGGCTCTTTTACGCAGTCACTGAAGAAAAAGGAATTTTTAATTGAACACAGCAATAAAATATTCATAAGAAGTTTTCATAGAAATAATTAATTAACTAAATACGTAAATGCCCTATAATGGGCTCAATACGTGCACATTCTTCGTCGGTTTTGCATTGTAGTGATAAGAATTCGTTGAGGACATTCATTCATTCAATAATCAGTTCCTTAGCTTAAGTAGAATTTCTAGTTAAGTCGTTAAAAAAAATTTAATTTGATTAAATATTTTACAAAAACTAAAAGCTTGTACGGATATTTTGCGAACAGGCCCTTTTAAACAGAAACATAAAATTTTTATGCATAAAATATTCCAAAAATTTACGATTTTCTTAATTTTTTATTTGTGCAAATGATGGGATTCAATATTTGAAGTGCTAAACAAAAGTAAAAACAGCTTTTTCAAATATGTTAAATAGGACCTTTTGAACAGACACTCCTCATATGAGCTTAACCTTTTTGTTTTTGCGATTTCGAGCTGGGGCAAACACTAGGTATAAATTGGTCGCTGATGCCAAATCTATTGTCAGAATTTTCAAATGAAAAAATTTATTTGACAATGGGGCTGTCACCTTTATTTTTGGAATTTAGAAGCTAGGGCAAACACTGGGTAAAAATTTATCGCTGATGCCAAGTCCATTGCCAGAATATCCAAATTCAAAAATTTATTTGACAATAGGGCTGGCACCTTTATTTTTGCGATTTTAAAGCTGGGGCAAGCACAGGGTTCGCATTTGTTCATTTATGAACTGCTCATTTCTGTGTGAACAAGACCATTTTGTGAACAAGAATATTTTTTACTCTTGTGAAGAAACTGTTGCTATTCATCTCTTCTTCAATTCTTCACTTGTCGTTCGTTGGCTCTTCATTTATTCATGAATTGTTCATGAAGTGGTGAAGGCAACGGATGATACTCACTTGTTCACTGGTAATAGATGGATTGTATCACAGAAGGAATTCGGTGCTGGCGCGAACACTAGGTAAAAATAGGTCGCTTAATCCGCATCCGTTGTCAAAATGTCAAAATTATGTAATTTATTATAATAGGGCTGCGACCTAATAATATTTATTTTTAATAGTTTTAAACATAAATTAACTGTGTTAGGGGGTCGCTGATTTCGAATCTGAAATTAGAATTTATTTTAAATTCGGGGCTGGCAAAAAAATGGTATACCAAAAATTGGTCGCTGAATCCGAATCCGTGGTCAGAATTTCAAATTCAGAATTTTGAAATAATAGGGTTGCCACCTAATAATATGTATTTTTAAGAATTTTTAACAGTTTTTGGGAGTCATTGATTTCGAATCTTCTCTTCATACTGCCAGCAATGTACAAAAAGTATAAAAACAAATTAGGGTTTCCACCTAATAATATGTATTTTTAAGATTTTTAACATCATTTAACAGTTTTTGGGAGTCACTGATTTCGAATCTTCTCTTCATACTGCCAGCAATGTACAAAAAGTACAAAAATACATTTTTAAGGGGCCACCCTAGTGGCATATACATTTTTTTAGATCTGACCTCAGATTCGAAACCAAAAAAATACGTCAGATAAAATTTTTTAAATTCTGACGAAACACAAGAATGATCATTTGTATATAATTTGGTGCATTCGATTCATTCATTTCTTTTTCGAGTCGTGCCATTTGAAAAAGCAAATCAAATCATATTACTCAAAATCAAAACATGCACACGATTTGGTTTGCTGCAGACGAGTGTCCGGCAGTGATCGTTTGTTTTCGTCAAATATCTCGAACACGATTTGATATATGCACCACTAGCAATACTACTAGCAATACAACATTGACGTTCGAGACGGTGACGGGACATAACCCCAAAGAACATAATTCCAAATTTATATGAAAGATATATAAATATGAAGATATTGTGTCATATTTTTGACTACGGTCGTGCAGATATCTAGCACATAAATAACTTAGTTTTGTTCACACCATATATTGAAAACTTTTTTCAATAGAGTGGTTAACTGTATAATGTTTAGCACAATCTGATGCCTTAACTTAGTCGGAAAATATCACCTACCTTTAAAGTAAAAAATTAAAAATTAAAAGAAAAATGAAGCAAACTTAAAGAATATTAAAGATATATGTGTAGATATATATTTAAAAATAATAAAAACAGCAGTACATAAGCGATAAAAAGCTCACAAAATTGGCAGAGCATAAAATTGTGTGCTTAAAATTTCCTATGATTTGTATAAAAAATGTTAATAAAATTGCAAACAATCACACAACACTGGCGCACATTTTCAGTAGAGAAGTAAGATCACAATACAATAATAACTAGACAAACTTAAAAAGAAACAAACACACAATATTAAATAGGCTTAACGCCCTGCCTCTATTTTTGCTCAAGAAATATGCTTGTGTAGTAAAACTGTGTGTGTAACCTGTCCGTGCTGCCACTTCAGTCATAATATTTATTTAACCCACTTTGTGCATCCTAGATACTATTTGTGAAGATGACGATGATGACTTATAAAGTTCTTCGTTGTTGTTTTTGTTGTTTACCTTGAGTTTTGCAGTTGTTTCACGTGTGTGCAGTTGCGATTTTAATTGTCCCAGCACTTTGGCTGCTTTAGAAAGATTCTTTTCCTGTTGCCATATATCGGATTTGGAGTCACCCTATTCATATTTTGTATTTTTATGAATTTAATACAAGATTTTTGTAAAACAAAAAACACAAACTTTTTGAATGCTGTTGTGTGTCAAACCGACACCCAAGAAAACATTATCAAAATAATAAAATATTTATGTGAAAAAGAAGAGAATGAAAAATTATGCGAAGAGAACAAACCCAAAAACTAAAACTAGGTAGTAGTATTTAACGTGAACGAACATTCAGATGAAGGTGTGATATAAAGTTTGAATGAGAATAAATCAAAATACTTAGTTACCCGCGCAAAGTATAAAATGAAATTAAATAGTCTCATATGGCAAAGTCCATATGGTATGGTGCAACTTAAAGATATATGTGGCTTTGTGTATATATATGTGGTTGTGGGTGTGTGTTTGTGTGTGTGGGTGTTTGATTGTGTTTATGTAGCCATTAAGATACGCGTACAGAATGATTACGATGAGTCATGAATCGAATTAAATATCATCTTAAAAGCGTGCAAACATAGACTTATTCTACCTACTATCAAAAACATATTCTAAAAAATTAAAGAAATTAATACTTAGATATAATAATAAACGACTGTAAGAATCCTCATGAATTTAATCATTGCTAATTTTACTTTGACCGAGTTAAAGACAACCCTTGTAATACTATGTGGGGTCCCTTATAGGCTGTGTGCCAGCTACTGCTGATGAGAAACAAATCAGCTATTTTTTTCCATTTTATTAGACATTAACGGCATAGAAATGCAGATAAGCAATAAGTTAAATGACTTGCTTGATGACCCAATAATCACATAAATAATTTTTGATTTACAACTTTAAAATAAAAAAGAAAAATTTCAAGTCCAATTGAAAAAAACAGCAGTTTTTTGAGACAATTATATAATGCTTAAATTCATAAAATAACACATTTTCGCTGAGGTTGTGCAAGAAACCAACATTTAAGAAGTAAAAAACAAAAATAATTTTTATAAAACAAAGCTGCATTTCTTAACAAATGGAAATTCATTGACTTATGCTTGGTTTTCACTGTGTAATTTTTATGACGACACAAAAGTTTAGAAATATCACCTTAATAAAACTCTAGAACTCTTTCTTTTTTTTTTAATAAAAACCGAATGAAAAGAATAAAATATTAAATTTTGTTTTCCATATGGATCATTCTTTTCCATGTAGCGCGTTTTATGTGTATGTAGCCAAATTAGCGAGCTAGCAAGCACAGCATGCATAAACACATGCATGTACCATCCCACCCAGCATTTGGAAGATTGTTTTCTAGACAATCACATAAACGAGTCTTTTTCGAGTCCACTTGGTGATCTACAAAAACAAAATACATTTCGTGTGCGGAAGCATATTTTGATCACGGTTGCCACTTTCGTGCAATTGTACCAAAATTGGTACATATATTTTAACTTGGTACCTTGGTACATTATTTTCCGAGTTAGTACATTTTGTAAAAGATTTACAATTCCACAACCTGATACAAAAAGCGAACGACGGTTTAGTGGAACTTGCATTGCATTAAGTTCTGAAAGTGCAAAGTTGACATGCTTTTCTTGTCATCTATATATATAAAATGGAATGTGTGTTTGTTTATTTGTTTGTACCTTATAGGAGACCAAACCTCTGGACCGATCTTCCTGAAATACTCACAGCATTTAACTGGGACTCTGGCATGATTAATAGGGTACTTTTTCGACCACGCCCACTTTTACGCCCACTTTTTTAAAATTATGTAATTGCTCCCATATAGTTTTTAACAGATTTACTTCAAATTGTATACACATTATACTCCAGGCGAGGTAGAAATAAAAATTTCTTATGCCACGCCCCCTTTCACGCCCCTTATCACGCCAAATTTAAGTTTTTAAGTTTTTCTTCTCTGTACAAATTTGTTCCTTCCAACGGATTATTTTTTATTTGGTAGTATATTGCTCTTAATACTGTTAACGTCGCAATATTACTATGAACCACGCCCACTTCACCGCCCCCTTTTTTAATTCAGATACTTACTTATACCACTAATAATGTTTGCTATACAAAATACTTTTTTTGTTATATGTATTTACCTAAAGTTTTATATACTTTTTATCTGCAGGTAAGGTAGCCATAGATTTTTTTATTACCAAATCCCCCTTTTTCGCCCCATTTTACTTTAAATATAATTAATCTGCTTTCAATCTATATATGTAAAAATGAATGTCTGTCTGTCTGTTTGTTTGTGCTTTATAGGAGGCCAAACCCTTGGAGCAATCTTCCTGAAATTTTCACAGCATGTTACTGTGACTCTGGAAAGAATAATAGGCTTTTTAAAGTTTTCATTGGACAAAGGGGCGTGTTTATTTAAATCGCCATATTTTGGGTATTTTTTGACCTACGTCGATGATATTTGGTACATATGGTATTGGCATAGTTAGGAATACGTACCAGGAGAAAAGTGGGTTGGACCACGCCCCTTTTTGGGAAAATTAAAAATAGTTTTAAAGTTTTAACTACTGGACCGATCGTCATTAAATTTTCACAATAGGATATTCTTACGAAATAATAAATTCTTGACTCAACATCAAGGGCTTTCGAGACTGCTGTTCAGCGCGAAACACGCTTAGAGATTCAGCGATCTCGAACCTCAACATCAAGGGCTTCGGAGACATCTGTTCAGCGTGAAACACGGTTACGAAGCGACCGCTCTCGAGCCTTGACTTCAAGAGCTTCCGAGACTTCTACTCAACGTCAAACACGCATGCGAAGTGACCGATCGCTATCCTCTTTATCAAGAGCTGTCGAGACACCAGAGCAACGTGAGGCACACCGTCTACAAGATCGTAGTCGAAGAGCACAGCATCGTCGAAGCCCTGAATCATATCAGCTGATTGCATTCCACTACACAACAGAAATTGATTGCAGTGAAGATGAGTTAGTTGTCATTACACCAAGTAATAAAGTTTGCCAATACTACAATGCCTAGAAATATAAAAATGAAGCACCTGGAATGTGCTGCGCAAATGGTAAAATTGCTTTACCCGAACTGCTACCACCACCAGAACCACTACTATCGTTAGTTTCAGGTAAGAACAAATAAATAATTTGCCCCTAAGGCATCAAAAAAGGAAGAAGAGGAAAAAATAAAATGATTATTATTCAAAATAATAATATTCCACTTCATAGGAACAACAGCGGATTCCCAACATTTCTTAAGCAACATACAGAAATACAATTCGTGTTTTCAAATGACATCGTTTGGTGCGACTAAAGTGGTTCGAGACAACTTCATGCCAACATTTAGAGTTCAAGGCCAAATTTATCACCGAATGGGTTTAATATTGCCAATTCCAGATGAAGATCCTAAGTTTTTACAAATTTATTTCATGGGACAAGCGGATGATAACAAGTGCAACAGCGTGAGGGGGGTAGCGAAGCACACCGGGTTCAGCTAGTATATATTAAAAATCACATTGTTTTGAGACATTTCTTGAGACTGGAGGATTTTTTGTGAGAATTGCCACTAAAGCAGAAAAGTATCTCCAATCAGAAATTTTTTCTTATAACCAAAGATATTCTAAAACAAATTAAAGACAAGTTCGATTTAGGTAGAGAAGATCTGAATAGTTTGAATATAATAACATCTTCACAAGTTATGTCAGATAAAAAAATTTTTTATTGCCATAATTCAATAACTCATATTAAAATGTCATCTCATAGAATGCGACCCTGACGTTATTTTGATTCAGAGGAATCTTTTTCAGGGTTCAAATATTAGTTTGTATATGTAAATGCTTAACTCATTGTAATACTGTTACTAGTCATTTGGATTTCTGTATGAATAGAGAAATATTTAAGAAATTGTTAGTCTGATATTCTTTCCACATAGTTCAGCAGCCAATATTTTTTATATTAGCCTGATTTAAACTAAGCTTAAAAATAAATTAGAATATAAAACACTTAACAACATAAAGCTCTCTAAAAAATTGTGTGTCGAACGCAATGAATCTCATTATATTTGGCCAGCAAAAGAACTATTTTAATGTATTTATTATTTTGTTAATAGCGTATAACATAACTTATTTTTTTTTTGTTATGTTGGTACACAGATATACACAAAATGTTATCAAATTATTATATTAAAAAAATTGGTAATTTTTTTTCCTATTTGGTACATTTGTATGGAAAATTTGATACAACAAAAAATAGGCAAATGGCAATCGTGATTTTGATCCTCACAGTTATCAAAAACGAATTTTTTGTTTTTCGTGGGAACTAACGGGATATTGAACAAATCTTGTGCGAAAGCATATTTTGGTCCGCTGGGCAATTAAAAACAAGCTACTATTTTCGTGGTACTCCAAAACTAATGAGATATTGGACAAATTTAAACAAACGAAATTTTTAATTTCCATTTCGTCAGTCTCAGCGTCTCAACTGGGCAATAGTGGTGTGAAGTTGACAATTTAATAAAATGAGTGTAGGTAATTAAAATGAAACTAAAGTAAAATAACAATTAAAAAGATTAGCTAAGAAGCTTTAAAAGTAGTATCGCCAAAAAACTTTGAATTAAGTTGTCAACTTAGCACTTATATTTAATTCAAATGTTTGTCTAAACTCTTTTAACAGCCGCGTAACGGACTTGTAGCAAACCGAATCTACCTTGCATTTTATGAAATTTACGAACAAATTGTAGTCGTTTTCGGTTCTATTATAACAATCGAAAGTACGCTCATTTTCTGATCAAAAAAGACTCATTGTTCGAGGTACCCTACGCGCAACTCTTTCTGAAGAGTCTTTTTCGAGTCGTTTTTTGATCTCGAAAATACTAAAAAAATATTAAAAACGTTTTTTAATCTTTTCTGATATTTTCGGGATGAAAAAACGACTCGAAAAAGACTCGTCAAGAAGAGTTGCGCACGGTGAACAAAAATTTATATAAAATCTATAAAAAATCGTTCCATTCTTTTGAGAATTTTGTATTTTGTAAAAATGTATGGAGCGTCAAAAAATGTGATTGGGGCTGTCAAAATGGCAATGATGCCTCAGAATGGAAGAAGGGAGTAATAAAGTGAATCTTTTTGTTTAGGATGTTATTATTATGGCAGAAGCTGTAGAAACAAGTGATATTAAATCTGAAGCAAGTGTTATGCTTTGACCTCAGTCAAATAAAGTTACTAATGCTTGGTTTTCACTATGTCATTTTCAGTGGTCAGTTGTTGTCAATCAAATTGAAAATAACAACATGATGACATTTTTTCTAGCTTTGGCAATCTTGGAAAATTAAAAAATTAATTATTAAATGGAGCTATGCAGAAAATATTCTAGAGTTTTATTAAGGTGATATTTCAGGTGATAAACTTTTGTGTCGTCATAAAAATGCACCAACGTCGAATATATATTTCAAAATATACGATTTGTAGTCTCAACTCCAAATAAATTCTGTTTTTTAATAAATCAATCTGTTGAGATATTTTCTTTGCATTTTTATAGAACATTTATGTAGAAAGAAAGTTTATTTAACCACTTTTAAATTTATTAAACACAGTTTTTATATTATTTTATAGTTTTAACAATAAACTATACTTTTATTTAAACAAGTTGTGTGACAATTAAAATTTTGCGTCCAGTTAATTTCGCGGCTAGTTAGCAACTGTCCTTTTCCGTGTCTTTCTGTTTTATTCATTTTCGTCCGCTTTCGTTGTCCGTCCGTTCAGTGGTTGATCAGTGTTGTCCACTGTGCCCATAATTAAAACGTCAGTCCGCTTCTTGTGGTCTTTTGTTCACCTGCCAAACCTTCACAACCATCTGTCATTCCTACATTTGTTTAACGCATTGTTGACAATATATCCCACATCTAACTTTAAGTTAACGTGTTTGTTCAGTCTCTCATTATATAAAAAATCAAGCCAAAAACCGCCTAAAAACTAAACACTTAAATTGTATTTTATTTTAAAGATATTATTTTAAAACAAATCATTAAGTACTATAATTTTATCTCCATAATTTTAATAACATAAGTACCTTTATAATTTTTTTTAAAAATGAAACGAAAACGAAATTATACTACTCGTGACCGTTTTTTTTATAATGTTGAATAGTTGCATACCCTATTCCGAAGTCAAACAGTATCTATCTTGAAGTTAAAATTAAGTTTCAACCGTTCGAAATACTCAATAATTTTTCAAGCTTTCAAATATCAAGCTTTCGATCAAGACTTATTATAAAAATATTAAAAATGTCCAACTTAGCTAAAACTTAAAAAATTAAATAAATTTTTTTCGGTATAAATATTGTTAAAATTTTTTATATTTTTGTCCACTTTCGTACTGTAGAAAGTGCGAAAAAAATCCTTTAAAAACATCACACTATTTTATAACTAGGTTATAATATCGTTATATATATAACTAGGTTATAACGATATATATATAACTAGGTTATAACGATATTATAACCTAAACTTTAAAGTTCTATAACTGAGCAGCCCGTGCTTTTACTTCCCTTTGCATGAAATTTTTGTTATTTAAGGCTGACACTTATTTGGCAGTAAGTATTCCATAATCATAAAAATAAATTGAAGATTTCAATTAAATGCCAGATAATATGACAGATCTTAGAGAAACAGTTAAAACTGTAATATAACCAGGACTTCAACTTAAGATTTCAGAAGAGATAAGTTATTGAAAAGAAATGGAAGAATGAGTTCAATGAAATACAAGATTTAATTGGGTAATGGAATGATTCAACAATTTATGTGAGTATACATATTCAACATCGAATAAAAAAACTAGTTTTGGGACAAAACACAACAAGCACAGAGCGAATAACTAGAAATATAAAAAGGAATGCAATTTAAATGGTTAACTATTTCTTTCTTTTTTTTGGCATACTATAAGTTGCATTAACAACATGTGAGGAAATGTGACACCATGCAAATTCAAGATGCAAATAAAACAGCAATTAAAAAGACAAACAAATAAATAATAAAGCAACAAACAACAAAAACAACATCTTAGAACAAAAACAAAAACAAACAAACACACATGGTGCAAGGAAAAAACATTGATTATTTTTTTATGCAGAACTGTCAAAATACTTTTAAATATCAATAAATGCAATTCTGAAACTTAAATAGCCAACTAATAAAAATTAAACATTTAGAACGCTGAATAATGAACGCAAGAAAGTGTTTAAACATGAATTTTTTTTAATTAAAATGCATCATTGTATTGATCGTTAACTATGATTTCTTATGAAATCGACCATTTGTTAAGTTTAGTTATTTACTGATTTCGCACCATAATGATTGATTGAGAACAGCTATTTTTATGCACTTTTATGAATATTTTTAGCGAAATAAAATGGAAAGTTTATCATAAGTTATTTGCGCAACAACGTTATAAATGTTTGTGATTAAAAGTACGGTGAAGAAATCAAAAGATAAATGCAAAAAAAAAACAAACATATACAAACAAAAACGAAAATAACAAAAAACGCATACAAAATTATTTTGCAACTCACCTCTTCCTTGCTTTCGAGCCGATCCTTTATGTGATTGCAAAAAACGGGTAACAATATGGCACGACATTCCGGCAAATGAAAAAGTTTTGACTCGACGAAATCTTTAATGCAGCCCATTTTTGATTGTGTCAAACGACGTGGCGGGAATTGTTTTAAAATACTGACTATAATTATGCTGAAAAATTAAAATTAGATTATAGTATATCTAATTAACTTGTTAATTTTAAAATTTTATTTTCAGTTAATCGGAATATGATTTAAGAAAGCATGCAATACAGACTACAGCTTGCTGACTATTATTACCTCAAGCGTACTGGATCGAAGACTTGCATCAAATCGGTGGCAATAATGTGCAGATTCTTGAGGAGAGCACCCTCCGATTTAAGCAGATCGCTGGGACAAGCAATCATTTGAATAAACATTTCAAGTAATTCTAAAGTAAAAATTGCAAAATCCTTGTGGAACATGTATTGGCTATGTAACAATTGATAACTTACCATGCAGCTTATTGGCAAAATCCTCATAATCCGAGTTACCATTGATGGCAGAGAAGAGCATACGTGAGCGTATAATAAATTTCATAACATAGTGTAAGTAGCGTGTCGTCTTATAGAGGCGACGCACTTCTATGCGTTCCTCCATATCGATACCATCAGCGGATTTTTCAGTTGGCTCTATAGCTTCCTTGATATTTCTTTGCAAGACATCGATGAGTTTGCTTAAAGTACAAAAAAATACAGCAATCAACAATATGGTTACAAAAACCTTGAAAAAAAACAAACTTACCCATAGGCTAAGGTGGCTGAAAAGCTGTCGTTTATATAGACATCCAGAACAGTGAGAAAATGTTGATACTTTAAATCGGAAACAGTTTCGATTAAATGAATAATGCTCATAAAAACTAATTGATCGTATTTTTCGGGATTATCGTTTTCGACCTTGGGACAAAATTTATATGATTAATGAATTTAAAAGGAAATGATTATGAAATCTTACTAAAATATTAAAAAGCGCATCTAGAATGTCCTGCAGAAATTTCACAACCTCACCGCCGGGCACATTGGATAAAGCGTTGAGGGAATCTTCCAGTGTTTCTCGGTGAGCAGACCAATTAAGCAGTCCAAGCAAGCTGACTGTATTATAATAGAAAGATAAAAAAAAGAAAGAAAGGTTAAAGAATAACTAGTTTTTCTTTCTAGATCCTACCGCTTTGTGTTAACTTGGTGCTGCATAAGTTGACATCTATTGAGAGCTGATCTTTGGGCAAAAGCGACAAGCCCAATGTAGATGGTTTTGAGCCTTGCAGTTCGCCAATTGTTGCTGGAAGTTCCATGTAAGAGATGCCGCTATTTTTGTCAAACTTTTTGTGATCTATTTTGTAAACAGCTAAATTGTGAACACCTTGCTGCAGTGCATAAGAACCAAAATTTATTTTAAGTGACTATAAGAATGTGAATGGTAGTAGAAATACCGTTATAGTGGTTCCATTATCCTGCATTAGTTTCACATATGAGAGACCAAAAGGTTTCTCCGATTTGTCCTTCTGTTCGTTGGAGCTTCTGTGTTTGAAGGTGAACTTGAGGTGACATTGTTTGAACTCATCGATGGGCACATGTATCTGTGAGACATTTCATCAGGTGACAAAAAGCAAACGAAACTCATTTAATACAGTAAGCTCACGCAAACTCACCTTAAATGTTTCCAACCACTTTGGTTTGTCATCGTGATAGTAGACAACCGATTTATATTCATCTATTGGCAGATGTCCAGCTCCAATACTAAGTACACCGGGTACCGTATGACCGTCTTCATTGCAAACACACACCGTTACCTCGACATTTTTCTCCGATGTCTTGGCAATGCGTGAGAATTCACCAGAGCATAACGTCAAGTACAGATCGTTGCGTACATCACCGGGCAGTATGACCTCTGGAAAGCCCATTTTCCGCGCCAGCGGTACATTTGTGTGTACTAGTCGTGGAAAGTCCTCCTTGATCTGCTTGATGTCGCCCTGCAGCACCTCAATGGTTACGGCCATTTTTGAGTCAATCTTACCAATGTCTTTATTGGCAATCAGCTTGCGCAACGTACTGTCAAGGTTATCCTTTTCGCACAATATAAATGGCAAATCCAGATTGCCCTTGAAATCTTCTGGTTTATTAATAATGGGCGTAAGATCCTTGCAAGCCACACCAAATGGTCGTCGCATTATATATTCTGCATTGCTAAACGATCCATTTGAGCTTATCGATAACTGTGAGTTTTTTTTGCTAGCCGCTGTAAGCATTGAATTTGTAATGCTGGTACGCTTAGAATCATTCTCCTTCATTTCCATTGTACCAATGCGTATGGCATAGCAGACCAAATACATTTTCGATATGCTGAGATCGTTTTTGCTCAGATCGGTAAAGAGCACGCGATTGTTGTCGAATTGATCGATGTCACGCGCGATGCCCGTGCGTGACCATTTGACGAGGTAATTTTCACTAATCGGTTTGTGTGATTCGCCATCGAAGAGGGTGAACAATAGATCGGAGTCCTCTTGGAATTTGCACACAAAGGCGTTGACGTGCAATAAAATGTTGTGCGAGTATTTGTTGTGGGGACGTGAGGTGCGTTGTTGAGATTGAGGACGCTGTGAATATTATATATGGAAGATATGTTAAAATAATTGAAATTGTTGTATGATTAATCACAAAGGTGTGATTCGATAGAAGGGGTGTATCAAATGAAAGAGGACAACCTCTTTTATCAGAAAAACGAAGTGACAATACATCCATACCAAATATGTAGATTTTTTGAATTGACTTGGTTTATTTGAAAATTTATGGAAATAATTTTCAGTTTGTTTGAAGTAAAACAACTTCCATTACTTTCAATACCAAACCACAAAGCTATCAAAATTTTTTTTGTTTTTTTTTTCTTGATAACAGAGATTGTCTTTTTTCATTTGATACCTTTTGATGTTTTGAAGGTTTTAAGAATTTAAATAAATTGATTCAAACGATTCCTTTTTGAAACTTAAAAGTCCTTTTAAAAAAACTCCTGACGCTCTAGAGAAAAATGAGAACGAAATTTTACTATTCCTTATCTTTAGTTTAACGTTTATATGGTTTAATTCGTGTGATAAAAGTGCTATCGTACAGTGTAATATATTACAAATAAAAGTCTTAAAGGATTTTTGAATTTTGTGTAGTGTCGTCAAAAAAATCTGATGTAATCCAATTTTATTAGGTTTCAAACCGATAAGACCCTTGAAAATAAATATATTAAGCATTAAGCCAAAAATTTTTATCAAAAAATCGTATGGCGCTAGTTTTTCCACATTAAAGCGGATCAATTTGTTTTAAACATAATGCTGATTCCATCAATCATTCATTTTCGAATTTTAGGTTTAATTCTAAGAAAAAACTCTGAAGAGCATGTGGGTACAGTATATTTACTTTCCCCTAAAATACGTTTAAAGAGGTTGATTTTATATAAAAGTGCACAGTGACGTATGAGTGCCATTTTGTTGTAGGAATTTAATTTGAAATCATATAAAACTAGTAATGCGAGCCATATACAATACAATCCAATCGTCAACTGAGACGGTTGTTGCTGAAATCAAAAAGTGTATGGCTTTGTCAATTGATCAGTTTGGCAGTTTTCAAGTTGGTTGATGATAAATCAAAAGGTTTTGATTTTTCCAAGTTCCCAGCAAGTCGTTCAATTCGATTGTGCTGTGTATGGTCAAACCATTTGATTAGCTGTCAACATACATATTTTTAGCACTCTTTTGTGAAGAAAAATTTGCAATTGTCTTTAATATAATTTGATTAAAATAATTAAATAATAATAATAAAAATAATAATGATAATAATAATAATAATATAATAATAATAATAATAATAATAATAATAATAATAATAATAATAATAATAATAATAATAATAATAATAATAATAATAATAATAATAAAAATAATAATAACAATAATAATAATAATAATAATAATAATAATAATAATAATAATAATAATAATAATAATAATAATAATAATATAATAATAATAATAATGATAATAATAATAATTATAATAATAATAGCAATAATAATAATAATAATAATAATAATAATAATAATAATAATAATAATAATAATAATAATAATAATAATAATAATATAATAATAATAATAATAATAATAATAATAATAACAATAATAATAATAATAATAATAATAATAATAATAATAATAATAATAATAATAATAATAATAATAATAATAATAATAATAATAATAATAATAATAATAATAATAATAATAATAATAATAATAATAATAATAATAATAATAATAAATAATAATAATAATAATAATAATAATAATAATATAATAATAATAATAATAATAATAATAATAATAATAATAATAATAATAATAATAATAATGATAATAATAATAATAATAATAATAATAATAATAATAATATAATAATAATAATAATAATATAATATAATAATAATAATAATAATAATAATAATAATAATAATAATAATAATAATAATAAAAATAATATAATAATAATAATAATAATAATAATAATAATAATAATAATAATAATAATAATAATAATAATAATAATAATAATTATAATAATAATAATAATAATAATAATAATAATTATAATAATAATAATAATAATAATAATAATAATAATAATAATAATAATAATAATAATAATAACTAATAATAATAATAATAATAATAATAATAATAATAATAATAATAATAATAATAATAATAATAATAATAATAATAATAATAATAATAATAATAATAATAATAATAATAATAATAATAATAATAATAATGATAATAATTTTTTTTTTTTTTTTTTTTTTTTTGCGGAAAAGGTCAGGTGGAATGCCTGTTACGCACCGTCAGCCAAGTTCGTCCCTTGACCGGTGTGTCGGGATCCGCTGTCGCCTATTGCTAGCGCCTACCGACTAAACCACCTCCTTCTTATACGGGAGTTTTTCCCACCCCGGAACCGCTTTCGCATTACTTCGGGGTGGTCCCTGTATTTGGCTGTGTGAGCCAGCATCTGTAAAAACCCGCGTCCGGGCCTCCGCTTCTGCCTTTCTTGCCTTCGAGGTTCACATTTCCTCATTCAAGTTATAGGTCAAGATCAGCTGCCTGCAGCGCTTTATTTCGCTACAGCTAGCCAAGCTACCACTATCTACTTTCCACCGGTAGCTCGGCAGCTTCCAGATCGCGTTTCTTTTTTCGTAGAATATTTTCAACGCATCTGGCTACGCATTTCCAGTTTTCTTCGCTGCTGACCATAATATCAAGCACGCGATCTACGTTGAAAACGCCTACTATTAATATAAGGGCGTTACGATCCGCTTGCCACCGTGCACATTGGAAGAAGGTGTGCTCTGCGTCATCTAGCTGTCCGTCGCCATAGATACAATCGGGACTTTCTACTTTTCCCATTTTGTGAAGGTACTTTCGAAAGTACCCGTGGCCTGACAGGAACTGCGTGATGTAAAAGTTTACCTCACCGAATTCTCGATTATACCATCTATCTAGGTGGGGGACTAATTTTGCTGTCCACCTGCCTTTGGTGTCAGTGTCCCATCGGTCTTGCCACCGTCGCAGGGTCTGTAGCTGAACCGCCTGCTTGGTCATTCTGTCGTTATTGTGTTCCTTCTTCAGTTCCCATAAC
This sequence comes from Dichetophora obliterata, assembly GCA_963920525.1. Classification (NCBI taxonomy): domain Eukaryota; kingdom Metazoa; phylum Arthropoda; class Insecta; order Diptera; family Sciomyzidae; genus Dichetophora; species Dichetophora obliterata. Next base: position 300,714,324 of record OY986435.1, on the reverse strand, counting down.
GTTTTGCGCTCTTGTGCTAGAAGATCGATTGGTATGGTTCCACTGATCACTAATACTGCAGCTTCAGAAACCGTGCGGTACGCTGAAGCTACCCGTAGGGCTGCCGTTCTCTGTACTGCCGATAGGGGCTTTCTTTTGCGTGTCGTTTTCAGAACATCAGCCCACAGCTCACTTCCATACAGGAGTATGGAGTGTGTTGTCGACATTAACAACTTTCTCTTACTCTGCATAGGACCGCCTATGTTTGCCATTAACTGGCTAAGCCATGCTGTTATTTGGGCTGCTTTCGTCGCTGCATATTGTATCTGCGCCCAGTAGGATAGCTTGTAATCAAGCCTTATCCCTAGGTAGTTTACCACCTTCTGGGTAGTGATAGTGTTCGCGCATACCCTCAGCTCTACTTCTAGTGGGATATGC